>CP136054.1:23110329-23771963 GCA_032464435.1 Aegilops umbellulata
GCCGAAGGATCAAAGGATCGATCCCACGCGCGCCAGCAATAGGCCGCATAGGGGCGGCTTGGCCTGCAAAAAAAAACAGGTTCTTCAGACCTCAGTCGACTGCCAGCAGTCGACCACGGTCTCGGGGACTACACCCAGTAGGTGCACTTAAGGTGCCCCCACTGGTTCCAAGATTCCATTCGACATGGCGTGACCGGACCGAGTGAAGAAGTTCGAGTGAAGAAACATAAAATACAAAGACTACAGTCGACTGCCAGCAGTCCACCATAGTCTCGGGGACTACACCCAGTGGGTGCACTTGGCTGTCGCGACCGGTTAGCCGGACATTAATTTCCAGAAAATGGCCGACGAGCTCATCAGCCCCAGGATTACTGTTAGCTGATGAGGCATCAACTTGATACAGAAATTCCAAGCAAGAGTACAAAATATGTAGTACAAGACCATTGTGGCCTATGGGTACATCGAATGGTTTTCAAGTGGTTGAGGGCGGAAGTGGTGTGTAGATTATCCGTATGTGGGGCTCCATTTCCCACAGGAACAGCCGACCAGGTTAACTCCTATCTTCGCGGGGCTGCTACCATCGTTGCCTAGTTTCCGGGGTTTGTCGTCGGAACGCTCCTCTCCAAGCAGATATCTGGCCAAGACAATAGCCAGGGACAAGCCAGTGAGTACTTTGAATGTACTCGCAAACATTATGAACATAGGTATAATATCACAATGATATGCTGAAATTATTTTATGCTTATGACGTTAGTTCACAAAACATAAATAAAATTCTGATGCGTGCAAACATGTCATTTATGAATAAGTAATAACATAGCAGTATTAATATTTATGAAATAATCAACAAGCATGCCACAGTCGGGCGTCTTAGCGACACCACATAAAGGGCTTTGAAAGAAATGCCACAGTCGGGCGTCTTAGCGACACCACAGAAAGGGCTTTAAAAGAAATACCACAGTCGGGCGTCTTAGCGACACCATAGAAAGGGCTTTAAAAGAAATACCACAGTCGGCGTCTTAGCAACACCACAGAAATGGGCTTTAAAAGAAATACCACAGTCAGGCGTCTTAGCGACACCACAGAAAGGGCTTTAAAAGAAATGCCATAGTCGGGCGTCTTAGCGACACCATAGAAAGGGCTTTAAAAGAAATACCACAGTCGGGCGTCTTAGCGACACCACAGAAAGGGCTTTAAAAGAAATACCACAGTCGAGCGTCTTAGCGACACCACTCACAGGGCTTTAACAGAAGAATCATAGTGAATATCCGGGAGGTAGAACCATCCCAGGGATATTTGACAATACCAAATATATCAGGGGTTAGTTAACAATAATAATCATAATTATCACAAGTCTCGAATCGTGATCTCCGTTTTGTTTTAACAGTTTTTCCTCCGAAGACCGACACTAAGACCGACACTTGACCCTTCCCAGTCTGTAGTCCTTAACCATGGACACGGCTATCCGAATAGGTTTAATCTCTGCAGAGGGTGTAATCTTTACCCACGAGTAACGGATTCCTTTAGTCCATCAGGACTAATTCCGTTTACGGCCTTTTAGTTGAAAACACACCTATCTTGCACACACCAGCTTAACTCATCGGTGTCTGGAATCACCCACGACACCTGTGAAGCAAACTCTAAGTGGGGAGGCTACAACCTCGCGTAGCATGGGATCAAACTTATATCGCGCGCTCTAAGGGGTGGCCTCTCCTCTCGGTCCCAACTGGAAACACCCATGCCCCCGGACCAGGTGGCCTGCCTACCAGCTATAGCCAGCATCTTCCACCATAGCCTCTCTGTACGGTGTGTGCTTGAACGGGGTTGACGACTTACTGAACCGTACCCTACCTGTGGCAGGGACAAGTGGTAGTACCAGGCAAGTATGGGGGTTACTGGAACAAGACTCGATCTATGGTCGACTCAGGAGGTTTATGAGTTTCATGCATGACATGAATAATGCAAATATTTCAACCAATAAATCAATACCCAGTATATCTTACCATGCCATACCGGATATAATCGTCCCGACGGAGACCGGTGACAAGCCCACGCCTACCCAAGGTAGAGGCTCTCCGGCTCCCTCTCCGGCATGCATGTAAGGCATATGAGTATGATTACCATCACAGAAGTGTTCGTATCCAACAGCAAAGAAAAATCACCATTTATGCATTCATGCAAAAGATCATACCACATGAAATAATAATGCCTCGAAATAAGTGGGGTTATACACGTGCCAACTGTCCCATCAAAATATTATCCCGGGGTTCAGAATGCTTGCCTTAATGGTGTGTAAAGGCAAGGTGTACTCCAAGATTTTTGCAAGTTCCTTTCTCCTCTCCGAAATTCCTATTTTCACAAATATGCAAATAACACACATCTCAAAAATAGCACAAAAAGGTTGCTTGAAAAATTTTCAATTAAATCTTACAATAAACTAGAAATTATTTGAGAGATGTAGGAAAAAGAATCAATTCATTTGGGGTTATATCCAAAAAGATATAGTTAGTCAAAGTTTTGGTCAAAACTGATTTTTAAAATAAAACAGAAAAAGAAAAACGTTTCGAATGGACACGTACACGTCGAAGGCGTATTTTGGGAATACGCTTCCACTTAACCCACGTGGACCGGCGCTGGGCCACTGACGGTAGGCCCGCCTGGCCCACTGGTCAGGTTTGACCAGTCGCACGCGTTTTCTCCCTCCTCTTCCTGAGCGGAGCGGGCTCCGGTGACGCTCGCCGGCGAACGGCGGCACCGTTCGGGAAACCAAGGCCACCCGCGATCTCAGGGGACCGAGGCGGTCACTCCGGTGGTCATTTTGTCGGCGGGGACTGAGTGAGTCGCCGGCGGCGAGCTTCGCGGTAGACGGCGGCCATCGGGCAAAGTGAAATCTCCCCCGCAGTGATTCCCGATCGAAAATGAGTAGAGGGAAAGGTTCACGGGAGGAAGGAGGTGCTCTTGGTGAAGAGAAGTGGGAGGGAGAGGCCCTGGTGGCGCTGGGAGAGCTGGGGCCATGGCGGCGGCCGCTGCTGCCGGAGGTGGGGAAGATGACTTCCCTGGGTCAATTGGGTGCCCAAAGGGGCCCTAGGGGGATGGCTTGGAGTCGCCTGTGTGCTCGGGAGGTTTCGGGGAGCCCTTTTTATAGCGCGACGAGGTCGGTCCCGCGGCGGTGGATCAGGACGCCGGCGAACCGCCTCGCTGTACCGTGCAGGGTGTCGTGGCGGCGACGAACGCTAGCGGACATGCTTGCGGGTGTGTTCGGGCCGTGCCAGGGGCCAGGTGGCGAGCTGGGGTGGCTTGGGCGGCGCTGAACGGAGCAGAGGCTGTCGGCCGACGCCGGTGTGCTGCCAAAAACGCTCTGGTGGTGGCGCTGTAGGGTGCCAGGTTTGGCTGGCGTGTAGTGGTGCGGCGGTAAGCCCGTGGCAGCTAGCTGCAGGTGGTCACGAGCCAGAACGGGTGCGGGGTAAGACGCGGCGGCTCGGGTGCACGCGGCTGCAATTGGCGCGCTCTGGGCGCGCCCAGTGCACGCACGGGACCTGTTCGACGAAATGCCAGGGCGTGATAGAGGTCTCGGGTGAGGCTGGGACTTAATAGAACCAGGTTAGGAGCAACTGGGAGTCTCGTGGAGATGCTAGTTCGATCAGTGGTGCAAGCTCACAGTGAAAAGTCAAACGCCATGTCAAAACAGATCATGCTCACAAGGTGTTTGACAAAATGCTAAGGGCGCTTAGGCACTTCTTGGAGTGGACAAATTCTCCAGATCAGTGTCTCCTTAGAAGCAATAGAAGGTGGCAAGGTTAGTTTGGCAAACAGAGAAACTTGCTAGTGCAAGTTTTGCTGAACTCCAATTTTGGACAGAAAGGAAAAGGCATGGTTACATGAACCAAAATTGATCCAAAGGTTGCATGCCTTTGGACTTAGGGGTTTAGTAGGGAGGGCTACAAGTAGGAAAAGGAATCATGGATAAAGGAGCAACTAAAAATGTGGTTGTTGTACAAACCATCATGTTGGACCAGAATGGAGAAGAGATTGGTCCACTCAAAACTTGCAAATAATACCACTAGGTTTTTGCATAAAGTTGAATTATAGGCTATCTCCAACATCCCATAGTTTTGGTGGAGGCTAGAAAGAAATATTTAAAAGGGTTGTAGTGCAAAATTGCTCTCTGGACCAGAGAAGAAAATTGGGTGTAGAGCTCAAAATAATTTAATAATAAAAAAATTATATAAAAGAGGTTTAAAAAACATCACCTCACCTCTCCAAAATTTGGTGAAAATTTGAAGTAAATTTATCAAATGGTTGTAGTTCAAATATGGCCATTTTAACCTTGAAAAACCATTTTCAAGAAAATAAAAATCGAGCAACTTAATTCTCTAATTAGTTCTACTAATACAAGAAAAGTTTTTTTTTCTAGATTGGTTAAACAGGTCAAATAACATATAAAAAGGTTTTCACTTTGGGAGAAACTCCATCACAACAAGGAAGAAAAATGATTAAAATAAAAAGGGAGCTCAGAAAATCAAGGTTTTAAATCCTGGCAAAAAATTTCATCCCATTAAAACAAGGTCAAAATTTTGGGATGTCACAATACTACCCCCCTTAAGAAAAAATCTCATCCCCGAGATTTGTTAAAAGTTGTTTTAAGAAAATCATATGCAATAAACATGTGGTTACAGTGAGAGGGCAATAAGTGGTGAAAAACCATAGTGAGAAAACTAGCGCTGCGTGGAAAAATCTACGGTTCGAGACAAAAACGCGAGATTTCTATGCTGGATATAAATTTAGAATAATTTCTAAATTTAAATATACGCTGGTCGTACCCGAGAGCACAGTGCTCTCTCTGGCTGACAAATGGACCCGAGGTCCACGGTCAGCCTCTTCTTCTCCCTCTGGCTCTTCTTCTTCCTCTCTCCCGCGCGCTTTCCCACGCTTTCTCCCCGGTGACGCCTAGCGCGTAGGGCATCTACGCCGTACTGCGGTAGTGCGCGGCGTGCTAGCTGCCGAGGCAGTGTGCACTCACCTCGCGGGCCAGCGTGCTATCGGCACTGCTCGCGGATTTGACTCCGAACACCGGCGATGAGGCAACGAGCGGCGTTGGTGGACTTCGCCCACCGAACACCGAGCTCGAGCTATAAAACGGCTGAGGTGTCCCTCTCTTCTTCCTCACACCTGGCCTCGCTTCTCTATCTCCTGCTTCCTCCATTTCTGCTTACAAAAGCTCGGGTGAGGCTCTAATGGCGGAGGCGATACCGGACTGGTTCGCGATCCTGATATGCGGAGGGCTGGCGACACTGCTGGGGCTCTCCGTGCTCCTGTGCGCGATGATCCTCGACGAGCGTTGTGATGCTGCTGCTCGGGTGTTGGCTCTCTGCGGTGGTGACGATCACGAGGAGTAGGTGGGGTGTGCCGTGTGCTAACTGTTGTTAGGGGGTGGTTAGCCAGATGTAACACCCTTGCAAAGTTTTGCAACCGGTGTATGTGCTCGGATGATTATGGTCGAGTGTATGTGGTCGTTGTGTTGTGTGTAATAAAATAGTCCATGTCGTGAGAAGATGCAGATGTAGCGGCTTGGCGAAAAGAACACTCATTCCAGGATTATTCGCGGAAGAAAACAATAATGCAACAGAATCACTCATATTAATTGAAGCTAAAGATTTACTCAATGCGCACACTCGATTACCACGCATAAGTTACATCGGATAAATAAATGTTGCAACAATTTAAACGTAGCAGCGACGTCTATAATGCAAAGGGTAACTGGACGGAATCCCGAGAAAATGTCTCTGGTACCGAGACACGCTCTTCTTCTATCGGGGAAAGTGGATTGACCAGTCGATGCACGTGTCTCTCCTGGTCGGGCCTTAGTGTTCTGCCGATGGCGATCTGAGGATTTAAATCTGCGAGGCTCTGGAGATAACCCATAACGCGTTGGGTTAAACGCTCTTGCGCGATGACGTACTGGACGAGGTTGGCCAGGACTGGGTCTCTCTCAATTCGTCCACCGGGAAAAGATGTTACTCCTCCGGGCGCTGCACGGCTCAGGAAGTAATAATATCCTCGTTCGCTGGCATAAGGTACCGTGATTCGAAGACGAGCAAGCGCTTCGTAAGCCGCAGCTTCCACGGCCATCTGTGGGGTTGGCATAGATTTCCCCACGAAGGAGACCTCTGTTGGGTCTTGGGCTGAGTTTACGGGAGGGATGTGCACTGCGGCCCAATATCTCGAGGTGGAAGAGGTGATCCTCGGTTTGAACAGCTCGTACTGGGGTGGCTGGGTAGCGCCCATGGTACTGCAGGTAAAATCCCACAATATCTTGACAAAACTACCCGGGGTTGCATCTGGGGTTCTCACGTAAATGCTGGGGCTCGGCATGGCAAGAAAAGGTTGTGAGGATGGTGCACAGGATGAGAAGTGTTTGGCAAGGTCACGCGGCGGCCTCTTTATAGCACCGGAGCTGGGTCATTTCTACCGTGGTGAATGGTAACGAAACTTCTAGCTCTGTTCCGCGGGTTGAAGTCAATGCCACAGATACACATATTTCACCGAGGTGACGTGTTACTGCGGGGGTTGTCGGGAAGGCTTTTGGTAACTGCGCCAGGGGTAGCAATCTCACACTGCGTACTGGGTGTTTAGACAAGGTTATTATTGAAGCAGAGGCATGACAACAAGCATCGTTTATTCACAAGGCCACACGGTTACAAAGCGAGGGTACACTGGGACTCGATACAACTCGGGTTACTTAGTCTACCTCGTTTACATCCATGCGGGCGTGCCTTGTGGATGTTGAGGCTCCTCCACGGGTCTCGCCGTCGGAATTAACTGGAGTGGGTTGAGGGGCTGCAGGCTCGGGGTAGCGATGATGGCCATCTCGGGGATTGCTGGCCACAACTCCGTTGGAGTGTGTTCCCAAAATGCGACGTAGCACTTCTGGGGTTATCGCAACACCTTGGCCGATGGCTGGGGTAGACCTCAGGGGCTCGATCGGTTGTCCAAACAGCACGACTGGGTTGTCGGCGTTGTGCTCGTCCTCTTCTCTTGCCGGGGCTCGACGAACCAGCTCTCCACGTGCTGCGATAAGATCAATTGTGACCTGATCGCACAGTTCTTCTAGTGCACTTACGTAGCGCACTAGGTGCAACAATGCAGGATCTGTTTCGCGATCTCCGTTGGCAACTTGGGGTGGTCTACCATACCCTTCATGCCTGGGGTAGTAGTGTAACGAGTGACAGTCAACTCTGGGCGACAAGTGCCGGAGATGAACTATAGCTTCTCAAGCAGCTAGTTGGATGGCTTGTAGCTCAAAGGAAGTTGTTCTTCCCGTGAACCTGTAGGGGCGCTCAGGTGCTAGACCCCTACCGTAGATGTGTACAGTGGCCCAGAATTGACGATTTTCACCGCTTACGGGCCCTTGGTACACAACATATTCCGGGGGCTCTTCTAACGCATAGGCACGACGGGTGAGGTTTGCGAGTATGGTCACAAAACCTCCAAGGTTGGTTGCTGTGGTCTCATGGTGCATGACAGGACCTGGCATTGTGGCTCAGTTTAGGATAGCGGCTGTGTTGTGCTGGGTTGGGGCTAGCGTGCCCTTTTTATAGGAAAAAGGGGACGAAGTCTTCCTTTGCACGCTTGCGAGAAAGACTATTTAGGGGGCTGGTCACTGGCGCGTGATCGACGACTATGTTGGTAGGTTGGGCACCGACTGCCAAAAGGTGTCGGGTTACTGTGTGGCTATCTTGCATGAGAAGCCTGGCGGGGGTTTGGTTATGGCTTAGCGGGTTGGTCTGCCTAGGTTGGCTAAGATAGGATTAGCCAATGGTCAGCCTGGCTCTAATACCAAGTCTGTCGCGACCGGTTTTCCGGACATTAATTTCCAGAAAATGGCCGACGAGCTCATCAGCCCCAGGATTACTGTTAGCTGATGAGGCATCAACTTGATACAGAAATTCCAAGCAAGAGTACAAAATATGTAGTACAAGACCATTGTGGCCTATGGGTACATTGAATGTTGTTCAAGTGGTTGGGGGCGGAAGCGGTGTGTAGATTATCCGTATGTGGGGCTCCATTTCCCACTGGAACAGCTGACCAGGTTAACTCCTATCTTCGCGGGGCTGCTACCATCGTTGCCTAGTTTCTGGGGTTTGTCGTCGCAACACTCCTCTCCAAGCAGATATCTGGCCAAGACAATAGCCAGGGACAAGCCAGTGAGTACTTTGAATGTACTCGCAAACATTATGAACATAGGTATAATATCACAATGATATGCTGAAATTATTTTATGCTTATGACGTTAGTTCACAAAAAATAAATAAAATTCTGATGCCTGCAAACATGTCATTTATGAATAAGTAATAACATAGCAGTATTAATATTTATGAAATAATCAACAAGCATGCCACAGTCGGGCGTCTTAGCGACACCACAGAAAGGGCTTTGAAAGAAATGCCATAGTCGGGCGTCTTAGCGACACCACAGAAAGGGCTTTAAAAGAAATACCACAGTCGGCGTCTTAGCGACACCACAGAAAGGGCTTTAAAAGAAATACCACAGTCGGGTGTCTTAGCGACACCACAGAAAGGGCTTTAAAAGAAATACCACAGTCGGGCGTCTTAGCGACACCACAGAAAGGGCTTTAAAAGAAATACCACAGTCGGGCGTCTTAGCGACACCACAGAAAGGGCTTTAAAAGAAATACCACAGTCGGGCATCTTAGCGACACCACTCACAGGGCTTTAACAGAAGAATCATAGTGAATATCCGGGAGGTAGAACCATCCCAGGGATATTTGACAATACCAAATATATCATGGGTTAGTTAACAATAATAATCATAATTATCACAAGTCTCGAATCGTGATCTCCGTTTTGTTTTAACAGTTTTTCCTCCGATGACCGACACTAAGACCGACACTTGACCCTTCCCAGACTGTAGTCCTTAACCATGGACACGGCTATCCGAATAGGTTTAATCTCTGCAGAGGGTGTACTCTTTACCCACGAGTAACGGATTCCTTTAGTCCATCGGGACTAATTCCGTTTACGGCCTTTTAGTTGAAAACACACCTATCTTGCACACACCAGCTTAACTCATCGGTGTCTGGAATCACCCACGACACCTGTCAAGCAAACTCTAAGTGGGGAGGCTACAACCTCACGTAGCATGGGATCAAACATATATCGCGCGCTCTAAGGGGTGGCCTCCCCTCTCGGTCCCAACCGGAAACACCCATGCCCCCGGACCAGGTGGCCTGCCTACCGGCTACAGGCAGCATCTTCCACCATAGCCTCTCTGTACGGTGTGTGCTTGAATGGGGTTGACGACTTACTGAACCGTACCCTACCTGTGGCAGGGACAAGTGGTAGTACCAGGAAAGTATGGGGGTTACTGGAACAAGACTCGATCTGTGGTCGACTCAGGAGGTTTATGAGTTTTCTGCATGACATGAATAATGCAAATATGTCAACCAATAAATCAACACCCATTATATCTTACCATGCCATACCGGATATAATCGTCTCGACGGCGACCGGTGACAAGCCCACGCCTACCCAAGGTAGAGGCTCTCCGGCACCCTCTCCGGCATGCATGTAAGGCATATGAGTATGATTACAATCACAGAAGTGTTCATATCCAACAGCAAAGAAAAATCACCATTTATGCATTCATGCAAAAGATCATAGCACACGAAATAATAATGCCTCGAAATAAGTGGGGCTATACACGTGCCAACTGTCCCATCAAAATATTATCCCGGGGTTCAGAATGCTTGCCTTAATGGTGTGGAAAGGCAAGGTGTACTCCAAGATTTTTGCAAGTTCCTTTCTCCTCTCCGAAATTCCTATTTTCATAAATATGCAAATAACACACATCTCAAAAATAGTACAAAAAGGTTGCTTGAAAAATTTTCAATTAAATCTTACAATAAACTAGACATTATTTGAGAGATGTAGGAAAAAGAATCAAATTCATTTGGGGTTATATCCAAAAAGATATAGTTAGTCAAAGTTCTGGTCAAAACTGATTTTTAAAATGAAACAGAAAAAGAAAAACGTTTCGAATGGACACGTACACGTCGAAGGCGTATTTTGGGAATACGCTTCCACTTAACCCACGTGGACCGGCGCTGGGCCACTGACGGTGGGCCCGCCTGGCCCACTGGTCAGGTTTGACCAGTCGCCCGCGTTTTCTCCCTCCTCTTCCTGAGCGGAGCGGGGCTCCGGTGACGCTCGCCGGCGAACGGCGGCACCGTTCGGGAAACCAAGGCCACCCGCGATCTCAGGGGACCGAGGCGGTCACTCCGGTCGTCGTTTTGTCGGCGGGGACTGAGTGAGTCACCGGCGGCGAGCTTCGCGGCGGACGGCGGCCATCGGGCAAAGTGAAATCTCCTCCGCAGTGAGTCCCGATCGAAAATGAGTAGAGGGAAAGGTTCACGGGAGGAAGGAGATGCTCTTGGTGAAGAGAAGTGGGAGGGAGAGGCCCTGGTGGCGCTGGGAGAGCTGGGGCCATGGCGGCGGCCGCTGCTGCCGGAGGTGGGGAAGATGACTTCCCTGGGTCGATTGGCTGCCCAAAGGGGCCCTAGGGGGATGGCTTGGAGTCGTCTGCGTGCTCGGGAGGTTTCGGGGAGCCCTTTTTATAGCGCGACGAGGTCGGTCCCACGGCGGTGGATGAGGACGCCGGCGAACCGCCTCGCTGTAGCGTGCAGGGCGTCGTGGCGGCGACGAACGCTAGCGGACATGCTTGCGGGTGCGTTCGGGCCGTGCCAGGGGCCAGGTGGCGAGCCGGGATTGCCTGGGCGGCGCTGAACGGAGCAGAGGCTGTCGGCCGACGCCGGCGTGCCGCCAAAAACGCTCTGGTGGTGGCGTTGTAGGGTGCCAGGGTGGGCTGGCGTGTAGTGGTGCGGCGGGAAGCGCGTGGCAGCTAATTGCATGTGGTCGCGAGCCGGAATGGGTGCGAAGTGAGACGCGGCGGCTCGGGTGCACGCGGCTGCAATTGGCGTGCTCTGGGCGCGCCCAGTGCACGCACGGGACCTGTTCGACGAAATGCCAGGGCATGATAGAGGTCTCGGGTGAGGCTGGGACTTAACAAAACCAGGTTAGGAGCAACTGGGAGTCTCGTGGACATGCTAGTTCGATCAGTGGTGCAAGCTCACAGTGAAAAGTCAAAAGCCATGTCAAAACAGATCATGCTCACAAGGTGTTTGACAAAATGCTAAGGGCGCTTAGGAACTTCTTGGACTGGCCAAATTCTCCAGATCAGTGTCTCCTTAGAAGCAAGAGAAGGTGGTAAGTTTAGTTTGGCAAAAAGAGAAACTTGCTAGTGCAAGTTTTGCTGAACTCCAATTTTGGACAGAAAGGAAAAGGCATGGTTACATGAACCAAAAGTGATCCAAAGGTTGCATGCCTTTAGACTTAGGGGTTTAGTAGGGAGGGCTACAAGTAGGAAAAGGAATCATGGATAAAGGAGCAACTAAAATGTGGTTGCTGTACAAACCATCATGTTGGACCAGAATGGAGAAGAGATTGGTCCACTCAAAACTTGCAAATAATACCACTAGGTTTTTGCATAAAGTTGAATTATAGGCTATTTCCAACATCCCATAGTTTTGGTGGAGGCTAGAAAGAAATATTTAAAGGGGTTATAGTGCAAAATTGCTCTCTGGACCAGAGAAGAAAATTGGGTGTAGAGCTGAAAATAATTTAATAATAAAAAATTTATATAAAAGAGGTTTAAAAAACATCACCTGACCTCTCCAAATTTTTGTGAAAATTTTAAGTAAATTTATCAAATGGTTGTAGTTCAAATATGGCCATTTTAACCTTGAAAAACCATTTTCGAGAAAAACAAAAATCAAGCAACTTAATTCTCTAATTAGTTCTACTAATACAAGAAAAGTTTTTTTTCTAGATTGGTTAAACAGGTCAAATAACATATAAAAAGGTTTTCACTTTGGGAGAAACTCCATCACAACAAGGAAGAAAAATGATTAAAATAAAAAGGGAGCTCAAAAAATCAAGGTTTTAAATCCTGGCAAAAAATTTCATCCCATTAAAACAAGGTCAAAATTTTGGGATGTCACATCGGCGTGCCCCCACTGGTCCAAAACATTCAATCGACACACCCACTGGGTGTAGAGATGTAAAGATCTTCGGAAAGAGAGTCTTCAGATAGCATATCCTAACAGAACAAGCGGTGACCAACTAACCTGGACATTGCTTTGAAGAGCTGTACTAGCATCATAGGCCGCTTGGCTGGCTTTCCGGACCACCTTCACCTGCTCCATCATGATCCCCGCCTGGCGTATAGCCTCCTTAGTAGCACCCACTTGGTCCTATGGGACGTGGTGTGTGGCAAAAAGGGAGGGCGAATCAGCAGTTGATGATGAAGGCCAAACGCTCCTCAGCGGCACAGCGAAGGACACAGAAGTCCGAGTGGTATTGCCCCCCTCCTGAACTGGTGTCTCATGTGCTGATGCAGTTTGTGGTGTCTTGCCAGCCAACGCCTTCCTGTTCTTCCTCGCCCTCAGCGACACTTCGTCATCATCATTAGGGAGATCAATGACATGAGGAGGAACTACAGGAAAAATCCAAAGTTAAAAACGAAAATCCAATCGACCAAGAGTGAAACCTCAGAGATCGTACCAAGGTTGGAGGTGACATCATCTTACATTTCCTGGTCTTCGTTCTTGGTAGAGGCCTCGGAGGTAGCAGCACTGCAGATTTTAGAAACCAGACGGTTTAGTCAATGAGTCAACCAAGAGCCTGTCCATGCTCAATGAAAAAACGCAAGTTCTGCTGTTACCCGGAAATGGTGGGAACTGTCATCTTCATCTTGGGCAGGGCCTTCGGCGGCTTTGACGACGCCACTCATGGATGCTTCGGCGCTTTTTCAGTCGGCGCTGGAGAAGACGTCCGAGGGCGTTTTGATGACCACCCAACAGGCGCAGTCACCTTGCCACGCTCGCACGTGGGGTCGTGGGTGAGCTTGGATCGCCTTTCCGTGTGGGGAGGATCGACTTCTTCCTCCTTCTCTCCACTGGAGTCGTGGTCATCCTCCTCCTCCCCTTCACCGTCAGACTGCCACTCCTCCTCACTTTCGCCTTCGATCGCCTCCCCCTCCTCGGCCTGTTCTTGCGCCCCATTCGGCATCGAGTACATCTCAGTAATGGTCTAGAAGACAACAAACAAGACAAAATTCAATCGACTGATTTTAAGCAAACAGAATGAAGAAAGCAAGGACGCAGTCAGAGATGCAGAATTGGACCTGGTCTACTTCGTATGTTTGGTCGAGTGGAGGAATCCTCCTGGCTCCTCGGGGGTTGTCCTTGTTCCCTGTGATACTCGACATCCACCCTTCCAACGTCTTCTCATCGACCTCCTCCTGATGAATCCGAGTGGTGTCATCGAGACCCGAATACATCCACATCGGATGGTCACGAGCTTGGAGCGGTTTATGCGTCTCCGGAGGAAGACCTCTAGTAAATCCATACCAGTCACCCCGTCACGGACGAGCTAAACCACTCGACTAACCAACACTTTGACTAGCGCCTTCTCTTCCGGTGTCACTTTTAGAGAAGAAGGTTTTTCTGCTCGGTTCAGGGAGAAAGGGGGAAGGCCCGTCGCCTGTCCTGGAGTCGACTGGTCTCTGCAGTAGAACCAGGTCGATTGCCACCCGCGGACTGAATCGGGAAGAATCATAGCTGGAAAAGAACTTTTGCTTCTCATCTGGATCCCAAGACCGCCGCACATCTGAATCACCTGCGTCTTATCGTCACTCGACTTGGCTTTCTTAACCGACTGAGAGCGACAAGTGAAAATGTGCTTGAAGAGGCCCCAATGAGGACGGCAACCCAAGAAATTCTCGCACAAAGACACGAAGGCAGCAAGGTACACGATGGAATTTGGAGTAAAGTGATGGAGTTGCGCTCCGAAGAACTTCAAGAAGCTCCAGAAAAAAGGATGAGGGGGCGGAGAAAATCCCCGGTCGACATGAGTGGCGATGAGGACGCACTCACCCTCACGAGGCTGCGGCTCGATCTCGTTCCCCGGGAGACGCGCAGATTTGTGAGGAATGAATCCCCCCTCGATCAGATCATCGATGTCATCTTGACGAATCGCCGAAGGCATCCAATCGCCCTGGATCTAGCCTGGCGGCAGAGCGGACCTCGAAGAAGATCCACCCCGATCGGACTTCTTCGCCTTCGCCTGCGCTGTCGCTTTCTTCGCACGCTCCAGGGCCGCCGTCTTCTCCTTCACCATTGAAGCAAGCGAAGCTTGAGCAGGCCAGTGGCGCTGAGACGAGAACAGAGGTGGCGGAAGAATTCGAGAAGAAAGGGGAAAAGTGAAGGCACACTGTTCAAAAGCCCTGGTCCGGCAGCTTTATATCGAGTCGCTTCCGAGTGGCTGACGTGTAGGCCCAGGCAATCCTGTCAAATCCCGCAATAGTCGCGCGCGCGATACGTGGCGAAAAAGATGGCGCGGAGATCGAGGCGGCTCCGCCCTATCCCATCCGATTACTGCGGCCTCCTCCGACCCGCGTGCTTCCCGAAATTCGAATCCCGTGAAATCCGCGGCAGCATAACAACTTGTCAGATGGAGGATCTCCTCCACACCGTCACTCGGAGATCTTCAAGTAAAGAAACTCACTCAACAAAAACATGAATGGATCAAGGAGACCAAAAAGAAGTTGAAGCTGTCGTTTTAGTTCATTGATCCAAGAGCAGACGCTCTCGAGGCACCAAAGATGGGTCGGGGATATATGTTCAACTCCTTCCCCACTCGAACCTCGATCCATTCGAGGGCTAATGATGAAGCTATGCACCCAGGGTAGGGTCATGCACCTGTCTGAGATACCCTCCCCAAGGACATCCTTAGAAGAAATCATCTTTCAATCAACTCAGAAGTGTTCCACTCGACAAGCTCGAAGACACTCGACCATGAAGACTGTCACTGACCATGAAGCTAACCACTCGACCACCAGGAGATCTAAAGTCACTCCGCACGCTAACGGTCGGTCATTAAGTAGCTATGATGGTCATCATAGCACTTTATTTGTGGTGTTACCAGTAACGCCGGACCTTAATGTACCTTAAACCCTGAATAACTGAGGGCCGTAGGGGTCTGGTGAACTCTATATAAGCCACCCCCCTCCTAAGTGTAAAGGGTTCGCACCCCTGTATTTCATACACACATAATCCAGTCGACCGCCTCCGGGCTCCGAGACGCAGGGCTATTACTTCCTCCGAGAAGGGCCTGAACTCATAAATCTCGTGTGTCTACAACTACTCCACAGCTAGGATCTTGCCTCTCCATTCCTACCCCCCTACATTACTGTCAGACTTAGAACCACGACATGCCCCCCACCCTCATGGGCCCTCGTGGCTCCCCCAACCGACTTCTTTCGCCTATATATACTCATATACCCCGAAAACATCCGAGAGCACCACGAGACCCTATTTTCACCACTGCAACCTTCTGTGCCCGTGAGATCCCATCTTGGGGCCTTTTCCGGTGCTCCGCCGGAGGGGGAATCGATCACGGAGGGCTTCTACATCAACACCATAGCCTCTCCGATGATGTGTAGTAGTTTACCACAGACCTTCGGGTCCCTAGTTATTAGCTAGATGGCGTCTTCTCTCTCTTTGGATCTCAATACAAAGTTCTCCTCGATCTTCTTGGAGATCTATTCGATGTAATTATTTTTGCGGTGTGTTTGTCAAAATCCGATGAATTGTGGGTTTATGATCAAGATTATCTATGAACAATATTTGAATCTCCTCTGAATTCTTTTATGTATGATTTGTTATCTTTGCAAGTCTCTTCGAATTATCAGTTTGGTTTGGCCTACTAGATTTATGTTTCTTGCAATAGGAGAAGTGCTTAGCTTTGGGTGCAATCTTGCGGTGTCCTTTCCCAGTGACAGCAGGGCAAGCAAGGCACGCATTGTATTGTTGCCATCGAGGATAAAAAGATGGGGTTTATATCATATTGCTTGAGTTTATCCCTCTGCATCATGTCATCTTGCCTAATGCATTATTCCATTCTTATGAACTTAATACTCTAGATGCATGCTGGATAGCGGTCGATGTGTGGAGTAATAGTAGTAGATGCAGAATCGTGTCGATCTACTTGTCGCGGACGTGATGCCTATATAAATGATCATGCCTAGATATTCTCATAACTATGCACTTTTCTATCAATTGCTCGATAGTAATTTGTTCACCCACCGTAATGCTTATGCTATCTTGAGAGAAGCCAGTAGTGAAACCTATGGCCCCAGGGTCTATTTTACTTTGCAATCTTTACTTTCAACCGATATCATCAAAAATACCAAAAATATTGATCTAATTATCTCTATTTGATCTCACTTTTGCAAGTGGCCGTGAAGGGATTGACAACCCCTTTATCGTGTTGGTTGCAAGGTTCTTATTTGTTTGTGTAGGTACGAGGCGACTTGCGTGTAGTCTCCTACTGGATTGATACCTTGGTTCTGAAAAACCAAGGGAAATACTTACGCTACTTTGCTGCATCACCCTTTCCTCTTCAAGGGAAAACCAACACAGTGCTCAAGAGGTAGCAGGAGGATATCATGACAGCTCCGGTGATCGAATGGAGGAGGGAGGAGATCATGACGGCTCCGCCGGTGTTGGAGCCTTAACTGTTGCAAAGTCTGGAGAGGTATATATACATATATGTATTAATTAAGCATCTGCTGACTAGATGCATTAATTGTTTGGTATGTACATATACTAACGCTTCTTTCTTCTTTTAGCCCTCCAGATCGAGCCAAACTTCTGTAAGGAGACGAGGCCCGAACAAAAGGTTGGGCACTGATTAAAGGTTGATGATTGAAGTAGTTGCTCCAGATGGCGAACCGATTGCTCCCAAGCGGCAAAGACAACTTTGTACATCAGTGCAAAGTTGTTGTTAGGGACAGCGTCCCAATCAGCATCCAAGAATGGAATACGAAGAAGGACCCTGAAGTTTCTTATGTCGACGATAGACAGAAAGATGAGCTTTGGAACTCGCAGATGACAAATTTCAGCCTACTGCCAGAGGAAGATCCAAATAACCCAGTTATACAGTGACAAGTCAAATTGTGGGCTCTTATGATGATGGCAGAACTATTCAAGAACTGGAAGAAAAATTGAACAATTTTTTCGACAAAGAAGAGACTCTAGAATTCACCGGTCAATATGTGAAGATAAAAGATCACTGGCCCACATTTGTGGCATACAAGAGACCGGACAAAGCTAAGAAAAGGTCAGAGACAAATAAGCTAAATGCTGCAAAGAGGAAGTATCACCATGTTAGGGCATCAGGTGGCTACAACAAAGCCTGGCCTATGTGGGACAAAGCTGAGAACGACCTGGTTGCTAAAGGGGGCCAACCAGAGACATTGAATTGGCCCGATCGGGCAAGGTCTTGGTTCTTCGGGGTTGGGGTAACTTTGGACCCAGAAACAGGGAAATGTGTGTACACGAAAGCTTAACTTGAAACACCCGTCAAAAAGATTCGGGAAGCAATCCAGGATGTGGAGGAAGGAAGGTTTCGTCCCGACAGAGAGAAGGATGAGCTGTCAAAGGCCCTCGGGAATCCTGAACACCCTGGACGAACACGAGGCACATCAGGTTCCAATCCATGGAAGTATGGGTTTCCGTACAGCAGTGCCACATATAGAAGCAGAGGGAGAAAGAAGAAAGAGGAAGTAGACCAAATGCATAAGACGGAAAAAAGATTAGCGAAACTAGAGGAACTTGAGAGCCAGCGAGCTACCGGCCCACTATCTCAGTGGCACAAAGATTCTTCATTTGATACTGCCGGCCATTATGCTACCCCGCCGTTTCAGCGGAAAACCAGTGTGGCTTCCATGGAGTTCGTTCATCCTGATATCACAGCTCCTCGCTACCCCGTGGATGGTGTCACGGAGAGCGAACATTGTGTGCTAATGGCGAAATGCCATAACCTGACCTTGAAGGTGCCGGTCGGCTATGTCTGACCTCGTCGACCTGAGGGAACTTTCCATTGATGTCCGACTCCACATGGCATTGCTATTGTTGGGGTGGATGAAATAATGGACGGATTTGAGGGGCTGGAACTTGACTACCCTACAGGTGAAGGGGATATTCTTCTGGAAAATGCCTGAAGGACTACATGTCTATGGATACAGGAAAACATCTTCCTTCCAAACTGGACGCCACCTCAGCAGACTCAGCTGGAGGAGGCCCGTCGGCAGACTCCTCACAGTCCAGCTCTGCTATCTCCATTGCTTCAGTCGTCTCCGGCGCGTCAGCCGTCTCCGCCGCCTCAGCGGACTCCGACGGAGGAGGCCCCTCAGTAGAATCCTCCTCCCCCTTAGTTGTCTCCACCGCGTCAGTGGACTCTGTCTCCTCTACCGCCTCTGCAACGGCGGAAGAGAGGCGCCGCCGCTCCGGCGGCTAGCAGTACAATGGGGAAGAAATTTAGAGCTGGTCCAAGCCTCAAGGTTCCTCCAAAGTTACCATATGAGAGGACTGACGAGGAAAAAAAGGACATCATGACTGCCGAAGTGAAGGCCCATTTTGAATGGAAACCTCCACCTCCAAAGGAGAAAATAGATCCAGTGAAAGCCAAGCACTCTCTTGATGCCGTTAGGTGCCCACCACCGCCTCCGCCGCAATCACTCTATGACCGCTGTATTGAAAAGACATATGATGAAGTGTGGCGGTTGGGAAGTACTACCTGTGCTACAAGACAAAGTGGGAAAAAAATTCCCCAGCTCAGCGAACAGGAGCAGCAATCGTGCCCCTCGCTCCAGGTGTTTATCGATATCGTTAATCATCTAGGGCTAGCGCCCAATACCACTCTTGGTGATTACGTGGGCGATGATGTACATTTTGAAATGGCTGAGGTAGTAGCAACCTTTAGATAGGAGCACCGGAAGCCTGTCGTCAAACCTGAGCAGCTCCCGCATCTATCAACGATGATGGGAAGATTGCATGACTGGTACTTGGAAACCTGCAGCAAGGATGGGACCGACAGTATCTTGCTGGAAATTAAAGATGAGCACGACTTCCTTGGAGTCGACCTGATGTACGTTGAATTTGTAGAACTAGCAAAAGTGCCCGTGCGTTGCAGCGGGAGGATTTTTTTCATAATCTTCACTGGCGATGACCACATTTTGTTCACATCTCATCGCATGATTTTGAAAATTTGTTCACAAATGCAAGAAAATATTTCCTTTTTAGAATTTATTCACAAATTGAAGCAATGTTCACATTTTCGAAAAAATATCGTGGTTGTCAAAAAACCTGGTAATTCAAAGAATTATTCTGAATATCAAGAAACATTTTTGAAATACATACTATAATATTCCGATCCACCCCGGCAGTTAATTCTTCAAAATCCAGGCGGGTATATAGTCACAAACACTCAGAAGCATTACTATTTAACTACATAGCTTCGATCATTTGTGAACATTTTGACAAATTTGAAAACATGTTTCACTATTTACAAACATTAAAAATATGAATTTTTTTAAATTGTGAACGGCTTTTAAGCATTTTCTTTTGAATGGGCGAACGATTCTAGAATAGATGAACATTTTTTCGAAATTGGTGGATTTTTCTTGAAATTCACAATAGGGGTAGATATTTAGATTTGTCAATCCCATTAATTCCATAGTCGATTCCTTCCCATAAGGGCCTTGCATCACATCCACGATCCATGCTTTGCATGTATGTTAATATCCTTCCATTCCACAATCCTTCAATCTATCCTTCCTTTAATACACCGTCACATCAGCCCACAAATCCTACCCTTGCAGGGTGCACGTCCATGATCTATTCTTGCATGTACATGAATATCTTTCCATTGCACAATCCTCTATTCATCATTCCTTTAATACACCCTCCAAGACAGCCCATGATTCCTTTAATCAAGGGTCCTGATTGCTTATTTTAGCGATCTTGCTGATATTCAAACTCAACTGCGAACGTATATAAACTGGAAAGAGTCGGTCAAAAGAAGCGAGGTGGGACAATTTAACATGAAATAAGGTTGCACAATCCTCTATTCATCATTCCTTTTATGCTTTTTTTTTGCAGCGATTTTATGCTGAGTAGGCCCAGCGGTGCAACAACTGCATAAATACATTTTTTTATCATGGCATACTTTTTTAGTGGTACAATCTTTTTTTGTACATTGATGCTATATATACGTGCGCTGGTGGAGGCCAGCAGCCCGAGGCTCAATCCGGTTTGAAATCATAGAAATATAATACAACCTAGTTTTAGTGACAACAATTAGTTGTCTAAGTTGGTGGTTGCATTCGCATTCACCTATGATATGAAGTAAGAGGTCTTCGGTTCGAATCCCTGCCTGGCCGTTATTTTTTAGCACATTTGTGGGGTGTCAATCCGGGACCTAGACGGGCCGCAGAGAGCAGGTTGAGGCCCAACCTGCTGTGGGGTGGGAGCAGGCTTAAGTGCGCGCTACGAACGTGGCCCATGCGTTTTTTCTAAATGTTTTTGGTATAATTTTTAGGACGGGCCATAAAAATAGTAGCACCTTGGATAGAAAATAAATCCCAAAAATATAATACGGGTGAACGGATGAAAAAATTAGCGAAATACACCTTCCTTTATTAGTAGGTGTAGATTATTTTAGTTATTCAATCAAGACACCATCGACAAAACTCTCGTGACTTTCTATTGGCTATAAGTATTATTTCTTTAATTAAGTCTCTAGCTCAGCTCGTTCATTGTATGTATATATAATTATGCTCGCTATATTATGCAGATTGAAGATCATCGAATGCAAAAGAGATCAAATCTATGACATTGGGTTCATTAGCCCAAATACCGTAAATGAATTTACGGTATAAAACAGAGCCAAAGTTACTGAGGAAAGCTTGCTAGACGTGTTCCTTTGACATCAAAACAAAAGGGAAATACTCTTTCCTTACAACTTCAAGTGAGTGTTACTGTCTTGTGCATATTCGGTTTCTCTTACTCGAGATTATTAACTGTAATTGATGAGTTATACATGGGCGGCTTCCACTTTATTCTGCTATCCATTAAGCTTGACGGGGGAGTAGTAACTGTCTTACACTTGAGACATAAAGAGCCTAAGCTCTGGGTGGACATGAGTGAAATGCTCAAGAAGTAAGTTCAATCATCATTGCACCATATCAACAACTTTCTTCATTTTCTGATATCAAGTAATCATTTTCTTTTCCGGGCAGGGTTTGGAAAAAGTTCACCAGAGTGGTTCCAGGTCTGAAGAAGGGCTGCGATTTAGACACCCCAAAGTAAATAGTACTAGTTAGTTCCGCGCATCTCTCATTGATTCTAGTTTCATCAATACCATTATCATGCTTGATTATCAGTTTGATTGAACTCTATTCTCGTAAAGTGCTTGTGGAAAGCACTCGGGAATAATTTATGTGGATACTACGTTTGCGATTTCATTCGCCACTCGACATCTGAGCGGGGCTTATCTTACCAACAATTTAAAGTACGTAAACAATATTCACAATTTTATTTTATTACCATCAATGGTGTTGAGTTTCATTCATATATATGTATTGACCACCTTCTTTAAATTAGATCTAGGAGATGCGGGATCAACTCCTATCACATGATCGCATACGAGAAATTCAAGAGGAATTTGCGGGATTCTTTGTTGACCACATCATACCTAAGGACGGAGAATACCATCAGGAATTGCAATGCGATTTTGATGTTATATTGTATATATGTAGTAGCGTCGGATAGATATACGAAAACTTGTTGTTCGATCAAGCACGGAGAAAGAGAAGTCACTTCTCTATATATATGTTCATGACGATTTTGTGTAATGGCTCCTTCATTGCTATATGTAGTAGCTAGCGTCGAGTTGAATGAAAAACTTTAAATAAAAATGAAACCATAAATGTAAAAGAATTGAAGGGTAAACACAAAAATAAAAGGGGGAAACAGAATATAAAAACCCACCCGTCCTTAAAAAAACCAAAAAAACAGCGCCTTGCAGCTGCTGACGCATGGTTGCCTTTTAGTCCCAGTCGGTATAACCAACCGGGACTAAAATTCCTTCTGCCTACGTGCCCCACAGCGCCCACGTGGAGCTCCTTTATTCCCGATTCGTAAGCCAACCGGGACTAAAAGCGATGGGCATTAGTCCCGATCGTTTTGTCCCGGTTGCAGAACCGGGACTAAATGCCCTATAGAACCGGGACTGGTTCCCGTTTTCTACCATTGTAACATCGGCCACACCAAGGTCTTTCATCTCAAAGTTCTGACTTGACCTCCCTAAAGACTTTGAGGTTGGTTCCAAATATCAGTATGTCGTCAACATACAAGCATAGTATAACTTCTTCGCCCGCACCATGGCGATAGTATACACAATTTTTAGCTTCATGAACAACGAAACGAACATATGTCAGAGTTGTATTAAACTTCTCATGCCATTGCTTAGTGCTTGTTTTAAGCCATATAAAGATTTCAGCAACATACACACCTTTCCTTCCCGACCATCTATCACAAAGCCATCTTGTTGTTGCATGTTGATTTCCTTGTCTAGCTCTTCGTTCAGGAAATTTGTCTTAACATCTATCCGGTGGACCAGAAGACCATGAGAGGACGCCAACAAGAGTAACACTCGAATGGTGGTCAGTCTCGCCACAGGTGAATAATATTGAAGAAATATTCCTCTTCTTTTTGGTCATAGCCCTTGGCCACAAGCCTAGCCTTATACTTTTCAATAGTACCATCGGGCCTAAGCTTCTTCTTCAATGCTCACTTACATCCCAACGGTTACATCCATAGGGACGTTCAGTGATCTCCCATCTCCCGTTGGGCATGATGAATCCATCTTGCTACGGACCACATTTCTTCAGTAATTAGCTTCTGGTGAGGCATATACTTCTGAAACAGAAGTGGGAGTGTCATCCACAAGGTACACGAAGAAATCATCACCAAAGGTCTTTGAAGTCCTTTGTCTCTTTCCCCTAACAAAGGTTTCCTCATCGTCTTCCTCGGGATTTTCTTCATGTGTTTGTTCATAACATTCCATATAAATGGTAGGCTTAGGAGTGTCCTGAGATTCTTGTATATAAGTGCTTTGCATATCTCTCATATATAGGAAAAATATCCTCAAAGAATGTAGCATCCTTAGACTCCATAATTATACCAACCTTTTGGTCAGGTGCCTCAAATTTCACTACTAGAAATCTATACCCAACACTATTCTTAGCGTATCCCAAATTAACACTGTAGGATCGGAAGTATGTCTAGAGGGGGGGTGATTAGACTACTTGACCAAATAAAAGCTATGCCTTTTCCCAATTTTAGTTCTTGGCAAATTTTAGCAACTTTTAGGACAAGTCAAGCAATCATCACACAATTCAAGCAAGCATGCAAAGAGTATATGAGCAGCGGAAAGTAAAGCATGCAACTTGCAAGAATGTAAAGGGAAGGGTTTGGAGAATTCAAACGCTATTGGAGACATGGATGTTTTTCCCGTGGTTCGGATAGGTGGTGATATCCTACATCCACGTTGATGGAGACTTCAACCCACGAAGGGTAACGGTTGCGCGAGTCCACGGAGGGCTCCACCCACGAAGGGTCCACGAAGAAGCAACCTTGTCTATCCCACCATGGCCATCGCCCACGAAGGACTTGCCTCACTAGCGGTAGATCTTCACGAAGTAGGCGATCTTCTTTCCCTTACAAAGTCCTTGGTTGAACTCCACAATCTTGTCGGAGGCTCCCAAGTGACACCTAGCCAATCTAGGAGACACCACTCTCCAAGAAGTAACAAATGGTGTGTTGATGATGAACTCTTTGCTCTTGTGCTTCAAATTATAGTCTCCCCAACACTCAACTCTCTCTCATAGGATTTGGATTTGGTAGAAAGAAGATTTGAGTGGAAAGCAACTTGGGGAAGGCTAGAGATCAAGATTCATATGGTAGGAATGGAATATCTTGGCCTCAACACAAGGGTAGGTGGTTCTCTCTCGGAACATATGAGTTGGAAGTGTAGATGTGTTCTGATGGCTCTCTCCATGAATGAAGAGGAGGTGGAGGGGTATATATAGCCTCCACACAAAATCCAACCGTTACACACAATTTACCAATCTCGGTGGGACCGAATCAACAAACTCGGTCGGACCGAAATAGTAAACCTAGTGACCGTTAGAGATTTTCGGTGGGACTGACATGCAACTCGGTAGGACCGATATGGTTAGGGTTAGGGCATAACGTAACCTCGGTGAGACCGATTACACAAACTCGGTGAGACCGATTTTGGTAATAAGCTAACCAGAGAGTTGGTCAGGTAAACTCGGTGGGACCGATTTGCTCTTTCGGTGAGACCGAAAAGTTACAAAAGGGAAACAGAGAGTTTACATTGTAATCTCGGTGGGACCGATCCGCTCTTTCGGTGAGACCGAAAAGTTACGAAAAGGAAACAGAGAAATTGCAATCCCATCCCATTGAGACCGAGATCCCTATCGGTAGAACCGATTTGCTAGGGTTTGGCAGTGGTTTATGACATGTCAAACTCGGTGGCGCCGGATAGAAGGAATCGGTAGAACCGAGTTTGGCTTTGGGTTTAGGTCATTTGTGGATATGGTAAAGTAGCTGAGGATTTTGGAGCATATCATTAAGCACATGAAGCAAAAAGCTCATTAAGCAACACCTCATCCCTCCTTGATAGTATTGGCTTTTCCTATGGACTCAATGTGATCTTGGATCACTAAAATGTAAAATGAAGAGTCTTGAGCTTTTGAGCTTGAGCCAATCCTTTGTCCTTAGCATTTTGAGGGTTCCACTTTCACCATCCGTGCCATGCCAATTATTGAGCTTTCCTGAAATAATTGTCTTGAAATAGCATTAGCTCAATGAGCTATATGTTGTTATGAATTACCAAAACCACCTAGGGATAGTTGCACTTTCAATCTCCCCCTTTTTGGTAATTGATGACAACATATAGATCAAAGCTTCGACAAATGATAATAAGAATGAATTATATTGTCGCTTTGAGACGTATGTGATAAGTAAGAGCTCCCCCTAAATTTGTGCATATTTAAAATTTGCTTTGGACTGCAAATGCACAAAGAGTTAGAATTATCGGTTACTCTTCCATGGCACATACATCTTGGTGGAGCGCTAAAAATGATAATAATGAAATACATGCACTCATCACCAAGGAAAAAGTGAATGATCACATAAGATAGATAAGATACATCAAGCATGCATAAGTGTACCTTATGATTAAACACATGATCATCAATGTCTCACAAGCATATCAAAGTGTCTCGACCATAAGCAAACAAAGTTTGAAAGACCACCAAATAAAGCAAGAGAGAAAAACAACACTCTCTCTCTCTCGAAGCCTATGATCTATACATTTTTCTCCCCCTTTGGCAACAAGTTACCAAAAAGTTCCTAAAAAATGCATAGTGCTAAATCGACACTCAGGCTTGATCTTCTGGTGGTGGTGGAGTCTGGATCACTCCATGGACGAAGGCTTCAGTAGACGTGGTTGGAGTTGGAGCTGGAGTAGATGCTGGAGATGGTTAGGCTGGTGCTGTGGCTGGAGCTGAGGCGGTGGCTCTTGTGTCAGGAACTGGCACTGCAGACGAGCTCGGACCTCGTGGCACTCTGGCAAATGCATCAATGGTAGTTTTCCCTTTCCTCTCCTGCATATCATCTTGAAGTTGCTCCACTGCGGACTGAATCTCTGTCACTTTGACATCCAAGTCATAGAACTTTTGTTCTACGATCCTCTCTAAGCTCTCCTGATTCTGATTGAGGGTGGCCAGTCCTTTCTCTATCCTCAGGGTGGATGCAATCAAGTAACTGAGATGCTCTTGCTTGGTTTTGAAGAAATATTCAGATGCTTCCTCTTGAGTTGGCTGTTGGAAATATGCCCTAGAGGCAATAATAAATGGATTATTATATTTCCTTGTTCATGATAATTGTCTATTGTTCATGCTATAATTGTATTGTTCGGAAATCATAATACATGTGCGAATACATAGACCACAATGTGTCCCTAGTAAGCCTCTAGTTGACTAGCTCGTTGATCAATAGATAGTCATGGTTTCCTGACTATGGACATGGGGATGTCATTGAGAACGGGATCACATCATTAGGAGAATGATGTGATGGACAAGACCCAAACCTAAGCATAGCATAAAGATCGTGTAGTTCGTTTGCTAGAGCTTTTCTGAATGTCAAGTATCATTCCTTAGACCATGAGATTATGCAACTCCCGGATACCGTCGGAGTGCTTTGGGTGTATCAAACGTCACAACGTAACTGGGTGACTATAAAGGTGCACTACAGGTATCTCCGAAAGTATCTGTTGGGTTGGCATGAATCGAGACTGGGATTTGTCACTCCGTGTGACGGAGAGGTATCTCTGGGCCCACTCGATAAGACATCATCATAATGAGCTCAATGTGATCAAGGTGTTGTTCACGGGATGATGTATTAGAGGAACGAGTAAAGAGACTTGCCGGTAACGAGATTGAACAAGGTATCGGTATACCGACGATCGAATCTCAGGCAAGTATCGTACCGATGGACAAAGGGAATTGAGTACGGGATTGATTAAGTCCTTGACATCGTGGTTCATCCGATGACATCATCGAGGAGCATGTGGGAGCCAACATGGGTATCCAGATCCCGCTGTTGGTTATTGACCGGAGATCGTCTCGGTCATGTCTGCATGTCTCCCGAACCCGTAGGGTCTACACACTTAAGGTTCGGTGACGCTAGGGTTGTTAAAGATATTAGTATGCAGCAAACCGAAGGTTGTTCGGAGTCCCGGATGAGATCCCGGACGTCACGAGAGGTTCCGGAGTGGTCCGGATGTAAAGAGTTATATATAGGAAGTGTCGTTTCGGCCATCGGGAATGATCGGGGGGTCACCGGTATTGTACCGGGACCACCAGATGGGTCCCGGGGGTCCACCGGGTGGGGCCACCTATCCCGGAGGGCCCCGTGGGCTGAAGTGGGGAGGGAACCAGCCCATAGTGGGCTGGTGCGCCCCCCCATGGGCCTCCCCCCTGCGCCTAGGGTTGGAAACCGTAGGGCAGGGGGCGCCCCACATGGCTTGGGGGGCAAGCCATCCCCCCTGGCCGCCGCCCCCCCTGGAGATAGACTCCAGGGTGGCGCCCCCCCCTTGGTGGCCTATATAAAGGGGGGAGAGGGAGGGCAGCCATACCCCTGCTGCATTGGCGCCTCCCTCTCCCCGTTACACCTCTCCCTCTCTCCACAGAAGCTCGGCGAAGCCCTGCTGGAACTCTGCTGCATCCACCACCACGCCGTCGTGCTGCTGGATCTTCATCAACCTCTCCTTCCCCCTTGCTGGATCAAGAAGGAGGAGACGTCGATCGTCCCGTACGTGTGTTGAACGCGGAGGTGCCGTCCTTTCGGCACTGGTCATCGGTGATTCGGATCACGGCGAGTACGACTCCATCATCCACGTTCTCCTTGAACGCTTCCGTTGCGATCTACAAGTGGTATGTAGATGCTCTTCTATCCCCTCGTTGCTAGAATACTCCATGGATAGATCTTGGTGATGCGTAGGAAAATTTTAATTTCTGCTACGATCCCCTGCAGTGGCATCATGAGCTAGGTCTATGCGTAGTTTCTATGCACGAGTAGAACACAAAGTAGTTGTGGGCGTCGAATTGTCAATTCTTCTTGCCGTTACTAGTCCTATCTTGGTTCAGCGGTATTGTGGGATGAAGCGGCCCGGACCAACCTTACACGTACGCTTATGTGAGACCGGTTCCACCGACTGACATGCACTAGTTGCATAAGGTGGCTGGCGAGTGTCTGTCTCTCCCACTTTAGTTGGATCGGATTCGATGAACAGGGTCCTTATGAAGGGTAAATAGAGATTGACAATTCACGTTGTGGTTCAACGTAGGTAAGAGATTTTCTTGCTGGCAACCTATAACAGCCACGTAAAAACTTGCAACAACAATTAGAGGACGTCTAACTTGTTTTTGCAGCAAGTGCTTTGTGATTTGATATGGCCAGAAGTTGTGATGAATCATGTGATGTATGAGATGATCTTGTTATTGTAATAGGAATCACGACTTGCATGTCGATGAGTATGACAACCGGCGGGAGCCATAAGAGTTGTCTTTATTTATTTATGACCTGCGTGTCAACTTAAATCGTCATGTAATTATTTTACTTTATTGCTAAAGCGTTAGCCATAGTAGTAGAAGTAATAGTTGACGTGAAAACTTCACGAAGACACGATGATGGAGATCATGATGATGGAGATCATGGTGTCATGCCGGTGACGACGATGAACATGGCGCCCCGAAGATGGAGATCAAAGGAGCGAAATGATGTTGGCCATATCATGTCACTATTTGATTGCATGCGATGTTTATCATGTTTTACATCTTATTTGCTTAGAATGACGGTAGCATAAATAAGATGATCCCTCATTAAAATATCAAAAATGTGTTCTCCCTAACTGTGCACCGTTGCTAAGGTTCGTCGTTCCGAAGCACCACGTGATGATCGGGTGTGATAGGTCCTTACGTTCGCATACAACGGGTGTAAGCCAGATTTACACACGCAATACACTTAGGTTGGATTGACGAGCCTAGCATGTACAGACATGGCCTCGGAACACGGAGGACCGAAAGGTCGAACATGAGTCGTATAGAAGTTACGATCAACATGGAGATGTTCACCGATGATGGCTAGTCCGTCTCACGTGATGATCGGACACGGCCTAGTTGTCTCGGATCATGTATCACTTAGATGACTAGAGGGATGTCAAATCTGAGTGGGAGTTCATTCATTAATTTGATTAGATGAATTTAATTATCATGAACTTAGTCTAAATCTTTACAATATGTCTTGTAGATCAAATGGCCCACGCTAATGTCACCCTCAACTTCAACGCGTTCCTAGAGAAAACCAAGCTGAAAGATGATGGCAGCAACTATGCGGACTGGGTCCGGAACCTGAGGATCATCCTCATAGCTGCCAAGAAAGATTATGTCCTAGAAGCACCGCTAGGTGATGCACCATTCCCAGCAAACCAGGACGTTATGAACGCCCATCAGTCTCGTGCTGATGATTACTCCCTCGTTCAGTGTGGCATGCTTTACAGCTTAGAACCGGGCCTCCAAAAGCGTTTTGAACAACACGGAGCATATGAGATGTTCGAGGAGCTGAAATTGATTTTCCAAGCTCATGCCCGGGTCGAGAGATATGATGTCTCCGACAAGTTCTTTAGTTGTAAGATGGAGGAGAATAGCTCTGTCAGTGAACACATACTCAAGATGTCTGGGTTACACCACCGCTTGACTCAGCTGGAAGTTAATCTCCCGGATGAGGCGGTTATTGACATAATCCTTCAGTCGCTCCCACCTAGCTACAAGAGCTTCGTGATGAACTACAATATGCAGGGGATGGAAAAGACCATTCCCGAGTTGTATTCAATGCTGAAATCTGCAGAGGTGGAGATCAAAAAGGAACATCAAGTGTTGATGGTGAATAAAACCACTAAGTTCAAGAAAGGCAAGGGTAAGAAGAACTTCAAGAAGGACGGCAAGGAGGTTGCCGCGCCTGGTAAATTAGTTGCCAGGAAGAAGTCAAAGAATGGACCCAAACCTGAAACTGAGTGCTTTTATTGCAAGGGAACTGGTCACTGGAAGCGGAATTGCCCCAAGTACTTAGCAGATAAGAAGGCCGGCAACACTAAAGGTATATGTGATATACATGTAATTGATGTGTACCTTACCAGTGCTCGTAGTAGCTCCTGGGTATTTGATACCGGTGCCGTTGCTCATATTTGTAACTCGAAACAAGAGCTGCGGAATAAACGGAGACTGGCGAAGGACGAGGTGACGATGCGCGTCGGGAATGGTTCCAGGGTCGATGTGATCGCCGTCGGCACGCTACCTCTACATTTACCTACGGGATTAGTTTTAGACCTCAATAATTGTTATTTAGTACCAAGTTTGAGCATGAACATTGTATCTGGATCTCGTTTAATACGAGATGGCTACTCATTTAAATCCGAGAATAATGGTTGTTCTATTTATATGAGTGATATGTTTTATGGTCATGCTCCGATGGTTAATGGTTTATTCTTAATGAATCTCGTACGTGATGTTACACATATTCATAGTGTGAATACCAAAAGATGTAAAGTCAGTAACGATAGTCCCACATACTTGTGGCACTGCAGCCTTGGTCACATTGGTGTCAAGCGCATGAAGAAGCTCCATGCTGATGGACTTTTAGAGTCTCTCGATTATGAATCATTTGACACGTGCGAACCGTGCCTCATGGGCAAAATGACCAAGACTCCATTCTCAGGGACAATGGAGCGAGCAACCAACTTGTTGGAAATCATACATACAGATGTGTGTGGTCCAATGAGCGTTGAGGCTCGCGGAGGCTATCGTTATGTTCTCACTCTCACTGATGATTTGAGTAGATATGGGTATGTCTACTTAATGAAACACAAGTCTGAGACCTTTGAAAAGTTCAAGGAGTTTTAGAGTGAGGTTGAGAATCAACGTGACAGAAAAATCAAGTTCTTACGATCAGATCGTGGGGGAGAATATTTAAGTCACGAATTTGGTACACACTTAAGAAAATGTGGAATCGTTTCACAACTCACGCCGCCTGGAACACCTCAGCGTAACGGTGTGTCCGAACGTCGTAATCGCACTCTATTGGATATGGTGCGATCTATGATGTCTCTTACAGATCTACCGCTATCATTTTGGGGATACGCTCTAGAGACAGCCGCATTCACTTTAAATAGGGCTCCGTCAAAATCCGTTGAGACGACACCGTATGAATTATGGTTTGGGAAGAAACCTAAGCTGTCGTTTCTGAAAGTTTGGGGTTGCGATGTTTATGTCAAGAAACTTCAACCTAAAATACTCGAACCCAAATCGGAAAAATGCGTCTTCATAGGATACCCCAAGGAAACAGTTGGGTATACCTTCTACCTTAGATCCGAAGGCAAGGTCTTTGTTGCCAAGAACGGGTCCTTTCTAGAGAAAGAGTTTCTCGCGAAAGAAGTAAGTGGGAGGAAAGTAGAGCTTGATGAAGTGCTACCTCTTGAAAATCAGAGTAGCGCAGCTCAGGAAAATGTTCCTGTGGTGCCTGCACCGATTAGAGAGGAGGTTAATGATGATGATCAAGATACTTCTGATCAAGCTCCTACTGAACTTCGTAGGTCCACAAGGACGCGTTTCGCACCAGAGTGGTACGGCAACCCTGTCCTGGAAATCATGTTGTTGGACAACGGTGAACCTTCGAACTATGAAGAAGCGATGGCGGGCCCAGATTCCGACAAATGGCTAGAAGCCATGAAATCCGAGATAGAATCCATGTATGAAAACAAAGTGTGGACTTTGAATGACTTGCCCGATGGTCGGCGAGCCATAGAAAATAAATGGATCTTTAGGAAGAAGACAGACGCGGATGGTAATGTGACCATCTATAAAGCTCGACTTGTCGCTAAGGGTTATCGACAAGTTCAAGGGGTTGACTACGATGAGACTTTCTCTCCCATAGCGAAGCTGAAGTCTATCCGAATCATGTTAGCAATTGCCGCATACTATGATTATGAGATATGGCAAATGGACGTCAAAACGGCATTCCTTAACGGCTTCCTTAAGGAAGAATTGTATATGATGCAGCCGGAAGGTTTTGTCGATCCTAAGAATGCTAACAAAGTATGCAAGCTCCAGCGCTCCATCTATGGGCTGGTGCAAGCATCTCGGAGTTGGAACATTCGCTTTGATGAGATGATCAAAGCGTTTGGGTTTATGCAGACTTATGGAGAAGCCTGCATTTACAAGAAAGTGAGTGGGAGCTCCGTAGCATTTCTCATATTATATGTGGATGACATACTATTGATGGGAAATGATATAGAATTCTTGGAAAGCATAAAGGCCTATTTGAACAAGTGTTTTTAATGAAGGACCTTGGAAAAGCTGCTTATATATTAGGCATCAAGATCTATAGGGATAGATCAAGACGCCTCATCGGTCTTTCACAAAGTACGTACCTTGACAAGATTTTGAAGAAGTTCAAAATGGATCAGTCCAAGAAGGGGTTCTTGCCTGTATTGCAAGGTGTGCGATTGAGCACGGCTCAATGCCCGACCATGGCAAAAGATATAGAAGAGATGAGTGTCATCCCCTATGCCTTAGCTATAGGGTCTATTATGTATGCCATGTTGTATACCAGACCCGATGTAAACCTTGCCGTAAGTTTGGTAGGTAGGTACCAAAGTAATCCCGGCAAGGAACATTGGACAGCGGTCAAAAACATCCTGAAGTACCTGAAAAGGACTAAGGATATGTTTCTCGTTTATGGAGGTGCCGAAGAGCTCGTCGTAAAGGGTTACGTCGACGCTAGCTTTGACACAGATCTGGATGACTCGAAGTCACAAACCGGATACGTGTATATTTTGAATGGAGGGGCAGTAAGCTGGTGCAGTTGCAAGCAAAGCGTCGTGGCGGGATCTACATGTGAAGCAGAGTATATGGCAGCCTCGGAGGCAGCACAAGAAGCAGTCTGGGTGAAGGAGTTCATTACCGACCTAGGAGTCATACCCAATGCGTCGGAACCGATGACTCTCTTCTGTGACAACACTGGAGCAATTGCCCTTGCGAAGGAGCCCAGGTTTCACAGGAAGACCAGACATATCAAGCGTCGCTTCAACTCCATTCGTGAAAGTGTTCAAAATGGAGACATAGAGATTTGTAAAGTACATACAGACCTGAATGTGGCAGATCCGTTGACTAAACCTCTCCCTAGAGCAAAATATGATCAACACCAAAATTCCATGGGTGTGCGATTCATCACAATGTAACTAGACTATTGTCTCTAGTGCAAGTGGGAGACTGTTGGAAATATGCCCTAGAGGCAATAATAAATGGATTATTATATTTCCTTGTTCATGATAATTGTCTATTGTTCATGCTATAATTGTATTGTTCGCAAATCATAATACATGTGTGAATACATAGACCACAATGTGTCCCTAGTAAGCCTATAGTTGACTAGCTCGTTGATCAATAGATAGTCATGGTTTCCTGACTATGGACATGGGGATGTCATTGATAACGGGATCACATCATTAGGAGAATGATGTGATGGACAAGACCCAAACCTAAGCATAGCATAAAGATCGTGTAGTTCATTTGCTAGAGCTTTTCTGAATGTCAAGTATCATTCCTTAGACCATGAGATTATGCAACTCCCGGATACCGTAGGAGTGCTTTGGGTGTATCAAACATCACAACGTAACTGGGTGACTATAAAGGTGCACTACAGGTATCTCCGAAAGTATCTGTTGGGTTGGCATGAATCGAGACTGCGATTTGTCACTCCGTGTGACGGAGAGGTATCTCTGGGCCCACTCGGTAAGACATCATCGTAATGAGCTCAATGTGATCAAGGTGTTGTTCACGGGATGATGTATTACAGGAACGAGTAAAGAGACTTGCCGGTAACGAGATTGAACAAGGTATCGGTATACCGACGATCGAATCTCGGGCAAGTATCGTACCGATGGACAAAGGGAATTGAGTACGGGATTGATTAAGTCCTCGACATCATGGTTCATCCGATGAGATCATCGAGGAGCATGTGGGAGCCAACCTGGGTATCCAGATCCCGCTGTTGGTTATTGACCGGAGGTCGTCTCGGTCATGTCTGCATGTCTCCCGAACCCGTAGGGTCTACACACTTAAGGTTCGGTGACGCTAGGGTTGTTAAAGATATTAGTATGCATCAAACCGAAGGTTGTTCGGAGTCCCGGATGAGATCCCGGACATCACGAGAGGTTCCGGAGTGGTCCGGAGGTAAAGAATTATATATAGGAAGTGTCGTTTCGGCCATCGGGAATGATCGGGGGGTCACCGGTATTGTACCGGGACCACCAGATGGGTCCCGGGGGTCCACCGGGTGGGGCCACCTATCCCGGAGGGCCCCGTGGGCTGAAGTGGGGAGGGAACCAGCCCATAGTGGGCTGGTGCGCCCCCCCATGGGCCTCCCCCCTGCGCCTAGGGTTGGAAACCCTAGGGCAGGGGGCGCCCCACATGGCTTGGGGGGCAAGCCATCCCCCCTGGCCGCCGCCCCCCCTGGAGATGGATCTCCAGGGTGGCGCCCCCCCCCCTTGGGGGCCTATATAAAGGGGGGGAGAGGGAGGGAATCCATACCCCTGCTGCATTGGCGCCTCCCTCTTCCCGTTACACCTCTCCCTCTCTCCACAGAAGCTCGGCGAAGCCCTGCTGGAACTCTGCTGCATCCACCACCACGCCGTCGTGCTGCTGGATCTTCATCAACCTCTCCTCCCCCCTTGCTGGATCAAGAAGGAGGAGACGTCGATCGTCCCGTACGTGTGTTGAACGCGGAGGTGCCGTACTTTCGGCACTGGTCATCGGTGATTCGGATCACGGCGAGTACGACTCCATCATCCACGTTCTCCTTGAACGCTTCCGTTGCGATCTACAAGTGGTATGTAGATGCTCTCCTATCCCCTCATTGCTAGAATAGTCCATGGATAAATCTTGGTGATGCGTAGGAAAATTTTAATTTCTGCTACGATCCCCTGCATTGGCATCCTTGCAGCTTTCTCCTTCCTTGCCTTCTCCTTCTGTGCTTGTGCATGGGCTGAAGATGGTTCATCCTTGTTCATCACAACTTCATTATCTTCAAAATCTGGATGAATAGGCAAATGTTCCTTGTCCAAGAGGTATATGCATGTGCCCATTTTGGATTTAATCAACTCCTGGATCTGAGGGGCATATCCACAGCTCCTCTTCTGGTCTGCTGCAGTCCTCTTGATTGTTTCTACCATGAGGCTCATGACTTTGAACTTTTGTGGCACATCAAATATATGAAGCAGGTTGATTGCATGGCCTCTGATCATCTTGTGATCACCTGACTTGGGCAACAAGGTGTGCCTCAGTATCCAATTAATGGTAGGCAATCCTGACAGAAGATAATGTACTGATCCAAACTTGAAAGTGTCAAGTGCCTTGTTTGGGATCTCTTTGTACATATTTGACATAGAGTTGTGGTCCATCTTCTTCTTGGCATAAATGTCTAGGTCATCCTCATGCTCCTCTGGGGCATTGATAAGCTGTGCCCACTCTGCAACTATTGATTGGTACCTCGTACCTTCAGACATCCATACAATTCTGCCATCTGGATAAAAATGTGCTGTGGAGTAGAACTGCATGATCAGCTCTTCATTCCACTTTGTGAGCTTCTTCCCAACAAAGTCAGCTACTCCACATGCCTTGAAGCTGTCTTGCACTCCAGGGTAGTGCTCTTCATTGTCTTGATGTACTCCCAGTCGACCCATCTCATATCACATACAATGGGCTTCTTATCAATCAACACTGTCTCATAGAAGTCCTGTTGTTCCTTAGTGTGGAACCTGTAGTCAACAGCAGTCCTCCTGGTAGCATATGCATCCTCTGCTCTCCACTTTCTCAGTCCTGAGTCTCTTCTGATCTTCATACCCTCAGCCACAGGATAAGCATCATTGTGGTCTGGGATCTTGGGCTTCAATTTTCTGAGAACTTGGCCTTCCTCTTCTTCTGCAATGTTAGGCATTGGGGCCTTGTTCTTCTCAGCTGCTGGGATGCTCCTTGTATTTCTCTTTGGAGCTGTCTTGGCCTTTGATGCTGCCTTGGGCTTAGACGCAGTAGCCCCTGATTTGATAGCATCACCCATTAGCTTGGGTGCCTTTGTGCTGGTGCAGCAACCTCTTCTTCTTCATCATCCTCATCAAAAGAATGCTGTTCAAATTCAGCCATGGGATAAACTTTCTTGAACCATCTTCCTCTTTTCCTTTCCTTATTTCCTTCAGCAGCAACTGCCTCTTTGGGTGCAGCCTTCTTAGGAATCTTTGTTGAGGCTTTGGCCTTTGGCATGGGATGCCTGCCTGCTGGTCTTTTGACCTTTAAGCCTGGCTTGGTGCTCTGTCTTGAGCCATGCTCTTTCTTGAGCTCAACTTTCTTGGAAGTGGCTTCCTCTTCTGCCACATAGTCCTCATCCTCTAATTCTGAGGTTCTCTTCTTCCTATGTCTGGTGGCAGCTTTTGGCAGATTGCTGGGAGTGCTCCTGCTGCCTTCATCTGAAGAATTGGAGGGACTAGACTCATCTGCACTGGCTGTTCTGACAAGTTCTGGCTATCACTCTGGTCTGACATGATGAAAAAGCTGACTGCTGACCCTGTGAATAGTTTATAGATGAGGCAGAGTGGATGAGCATCACAAAATGCAGAGATTTTTGCAAAAGCATGATTCAAAAACTTAGTTTTAGTTTCCCACAGAAATCATATCGGATCTACCGATTTTTAAACTCGGTGATACCGAAGCGGTTTTTGGAACCAAAACTAGTGAACTCGGTCAGACCGAGTCACAGTTCGGTGGCACCGAGACTGCTAGGGTTTCACAAAGTTCCAAAATCGGTCACACCGATTAGCAATACTCGGTCAGACCGAGTCTCACTTGTGCAATGGCATAAGCCAAATCGGTGGGACTGAGTTTTTCAACTCGGTGGGTCCGAGATGGTTTCGCGGAAACCTAACTCTAAAATTTAAGAATCAAACCGATTCTACGGATTCATTTACTGGATAGGAGTTTATCAAACGTGGCTAGAATCAATATGATCACAATGTGCTAGGAATCGGCTTGGGGAATAGCACAAAGATCGAGTCCATACCCTAGTTCGGCGGAGACTCGCTACGGCGGCAACGGCGGGGTTGAATCCCGTTGACGGCGACACAGACCAGCGACTGAAGGCGGCTGGCGATGAGGAGATGATCCGGAGACCACGTAGGCAGAGCGAGCTAATGCGCGAGCGAAAGGGTTCGGAGAAATTTCCAAATTTTTGCCCGTGTCTATATATAGCCCGACCCTGTCGGTGTGACCGAGTGGAACAACTCGGTGGCACCGAGATGCAAAACTGTATACAGTTACTGCAACTCGGTGTGACCGAATGGTTCAAATCGGTTGCACCGATATCGAAAACATAGATCAACTTAATGATCTCGGTAAGACATAAAGAGGGGTATCGGTCAAACCGAGAATCACAAAGAGGTTTTGGAAGTTTAAGTCTATGAAGAATCGGGGACTCCGAGTGCTCCTCACACAGAGTGGTTCGAATCTGACTTGATCAATTTTGTGATGTAGCATGAATAGAGTTTGAGACGAGAAAAGCATAGATAGCTAGAGAAGGTTCTTAGGCATTCTTGTCCATCCACTTGGCAAAAGAAAAATAAAGCCAAACAATCAAAACAACAAGTGAATGTCCTCGAATGAATAAAATATGCAACCAACATGCTCACACAATAAAATGGCAATTGAAATATGTGACAAAGCATGCACAACCAATTCTAGCATATATCAAGCAATTGGCGATGACTAGGTCATCTATATATGAGTATATTGACTTAGGAGTCAAATGAGAACACTTGATCATAGGTCATACTCATCGATTTAGCTCAAGTGGGGTTACCACTTTTACATAAAGCATTGTTGTGTTCACATCATTAGAGTTGCCTTAACTCAAGTCTTAGAGTAAAGCTCCCCCTAGATGTGATATCCCCCTAAGAGGGATGAACTAACCTTGGGTTTTGTCAATGATGACTTCATGTAGATGTTGAAGATGTGGATGCTAAATGTTGATGTAGATCACTTGGAGCAATCCTTTTGAGTGAATTGCACTTTCAATACCTACATGGGTTAGTCCCTCAAGGAACAAGCAAGGATATCCATAGACATAGAGTGATGCACACACAAGATGATGTCTATGAAGGCTTTTAGATTACCTTGTCCCTTCACTTACCAACAAGAGGGTTTGTGACTCCTTGAACTAGTGCAAGATGTGGAAGTTGATTGCACTTGTCCTTGCCAAAATGATAAGAGTGAAGTATGTTGGCGGAGTCACCCTCAAGAACTCTCTAGTTCTTCTTCTTTTTGATCCACACCATCTTGATGGGAATCCTTGGAGTTGTAGTCGTACTTGATGAAGTGGAATTTGAAGTAGTCTTGGGAATCCACTTGACTAAGGTCTTAGGAGCTTCTTCAAATGCATCAATTTCCTCTTGAAGCTTGTCCTTGCCTTTTTTCTTGTAGTCTTGTGGTGGAAGATCATCTTGAGTTTGTGTCCCCTTGAAAGAAGTAGGATCATACTTATCTTGTTGTGGAACAAACTTTTCCTTGGGTTATTGATCTTCTTCCCATTCAACTCCATTGGCATTGAACTTTCGTTCAAAGCCAACACCTTGATTCTTCCGGTGCCTTCCTTGCTTGCGTACAATTTCCTCGAATTGCTTAATACCGGCAAGGCTTTTGTACACTCCTTTCTCTATGATTCCCTTCAATAAGCTATTTTCTTGCTCAAGTGTAACTTGGCTAAGAGAATCATTAGTGGAATCAAGAGAACTACTAGAAGCAACAATATTGGATTTAACATGATCAATGTTACTACTAGAGGAAGAATCTTTCTTGTTCTTGTTACTAGTCTTGACTTGAGGCATGTAAGTGGATAAGAGTAAACGCTTGGCAATGTAAGAAGAACTTTTCTTGCGGAGATCATCATTGATTGCCTTTAAGAACTCATGCTCTTGCTCAAGATTGAGCTTTTCAAAGCGTAACTTCTCATGAGCTCTTAAAAGTTCTCGATGATCTTCGAAGATAGTTTCATGAGCTAACTTAAGAGTGTTTAGTTCTTTATTTAGGGCCTCAGTTTTCTCCTTATCATTGTCATTCGTTTTATCTTGATTAGCAAGATTAACTGACATTTCATCATAGTATTCATCACTAGAGTTGTCAACAAGTAAATCATCATCACCTAACAAGTCATCTTCATCACTATTAAAATCAACATACTCAGGGTGAGTTACCTTAGGACCTTTGGCCATGAAGCATCTTCCAATTCCTTCATTTGGTGAGTCAAATATGTCGTAGCAGTTGGTTGACACAAGTGCTCGACCGGCAACACCTTCATCTTGAGTATATTTGGAATCAGAGTGATAACTTCTCTCGAAGTGGATGTCGGAGTCGGAGCCGGATACCCATTCACCAACATGAGCTTGATGTCTTTGTTTTGTGTAGCTCCTTGATGATTTGTCCTTTCTTTCCGAATACTTGCTTCTCCGTGAGTATCTTCGTTCCTAACGATCATCTCTACTCCTTCTCTCTCTTGATGGTGATTCTTCTCTTTTGCTTCTTCTTTTTGGAGAATCCTCTCTTCTTTTGTAGGGAGCCGTACACTCATTGGGATAGTGTCTGGGTCTTCCACAATTGTAGCAGTTTCGCTCGCGACTAGAAGATCTTTTGTCATTGTAGGACCTTGACTTGGAGCTTCTATCTTTGCTTCTACTCTTGTAGAACTTGTTGAAGTTCTTCACCATTAAGCTCAGTTCTTCATTGAAGTTTTGTTTCTCACTTGATGATGTGGGAGCTTCACATGAGGCTTTGTAGGCACCACTTCATTTGTTGTGAAGTTCCTCTTTATCCTTGAGCGACATCTCATGAGCAACAATTCTTCCAATGACCTCCGTTGGCTTGAGATCTTTGTAATTGGGCATCATTTGGATAAATGTGCACACGGTATCATATTTTCCATCCAAGGCTCTTAGGATCTTCTTGATGATGAATCTATCGGTCATCTCTTCACTCCCTAAGCCGGCAATCTCGTTTGTGATGAGAGCAAGCCTAGAGTACATTTCAGCGACACCTTCACCATCCTTCATTTTGAACTTGTCAAGTTGACTTTGAAGCACATCCAATTTGGATTCCTTGACAGAGTCGGTACCTTCATGCATATCAATCAAAGTATCCCAAATTTCCTTTGCATTCTCAAGACGGCTGATTTTGTTGAATTCTTCGGGGCACAATCCGTTGAATAGAATATCACAAGCTTGAGCATTGTATTACAGCATCTTCAACTCATCCGCGGTAGCTTCACGGTTTGGTTCTTTCCCATCAAAGAAGTCACCTTGCAAACCAACACACACAATAGCCCAAACGGCGGGGTTATGTCCAAGAATATGCATTTTCATTTTATGCTTCCAACTAGCAAAATTAGTACCATCAAAGTAAGGACCTCTACGGTGATAATTTCCCTCGCTAGACGCCATACTCTCCTAGGTTGTGAAACCAAGGCTATGACCACCAAAAGCTATGGAAATCAAAGCAAATGGAGACCAAAGCTCTGATACCACTTGTAGGATCGGAAGTATGACTATAGGGGGGGTGGTTAGACTACTTGACCAAATAAAAGCTATGCCTTTTCCCAATTTTAGTTCTTGGCAGATTTTAGCAACTTTTAGGACAAGTCAAGCAATCATCACACAATTCAAGCAAGCATGCAAAGAGTATATGAGCAGCGGAAAGTAAAGCATGCAACTTGCAAGAATGTAAAGAGAAGGGTTTGGAGAATTCAAACGCTATTGGAGACACGGATGTTTTTCCCGTGGTTCGAATAGGTGGTGCTATACTACATCCACGTTGATGGAGACTTCAACCCACGAAGGGTAACGGTTGCGCGAGTCCACGGAGGGCTCCACCCACGAAGGGTCCACGAAGAAGCAACCTTGTCTATCCCATCATGGCCATCACCCACGAAGGACTTGCCTCACTAGCGGTAGATCTTCACGAAGTAGGCGATCTCCTTGCCCTTACAAACTCCTTGGTTCAACTCCACAATCTTGTCGGAGGCTCCCTAGTGACACCTAGCCAATCTAGGAGACACCACTCTCCAAGAAGTAACAAATGGTGTGTTGATGATGAACTCCTTGCTCTTGTGCTTCAAATGATAGTCTCCCCAACACTCAACTCTCTCTCATAGGATTTGGATTTGGTAGAAAGAAGATTTGAGTGGAAAGCAACTTGGGGAAGGCTAGAGATCAAGATTCATATGGTAGGAATGGAATATCTTGGCCTCAACACAAGGGTAGGTGGTTCTCTCTCAGAACATATGAGTTGGAAGTGTAGATGTGTTCTGATGGCTCTCTCCATGAATGAACAGGAGGTGGAGTGGTATATATAGCCTCCACACAAAATCCAACCGTTACACACAATTTACCAATCTCGGTGGGACCGAATCAACAAACTCGGTCGGACCGAAATAGTAAACCTAGTGACCGTTAGAGATTTTCGGTGGGACTGACATGCAACTCGATAGGACCGATATGGTTAGGGTTAGGGCATAACGTAATCTCGGTGAGACCGATTACACAAACTCGGTGAGACCGAATTTGGTAATAAGCTAACCAGAGAGTTGGTCAGGTAAACTCGGTGGGACCGATTTGCTCTTTCGGTGAGACCGAAAAGTTACAAAAGGGAAAAAGAGAGTTTACATTGCAATCTCGGTGGGACCGGTCCGCTCTTTCGGTGAGACCGAAAAGTTAATAAAAGGAAACAGAGAAATTGCAATCCCATCTCGTTGAGACCGAGATCCCTATCGGTAGAACCGATTTGCTAGGGTTTGGCAGTGGCTTATGACATGTGAAACTCGGTGGCCCCGGATAGAAGGAATCGGTAGAACCGAGTTTGGTTTTGGGTTAAGGTCATTTGTGGATATGGGAAAGTAGCTAAGGATTTTGGAGCATATCATTAAGCACATGAAGCAAAAGGCTCATTAAGCAACACCTCATCCCTCCTTGATAGTATTGGCTTTTCCTATGGACTCAATGTGATCTTGGATTACTAAAATGTAAAATGAAGAGTCTTGAGCTTTTGAGCTTGAGCCAATCCTTTGTCCTTAGCATTTTGAGGGTTCCACTTTCACCATTCGTGCCATGCCAATCAAGGTTGGAAAAAGCGGTAAGCATAAGCGAGGCGGTTGGCCTTCGCCTAGTGCCTAGGCGGTGCCTAAACGCCCTAGGCGCGGCCTAGGCGATAATATAGTTTTTACTCATACTGTATTTGTTATTATTATATGGGTGTTGATATTAGTTTAGGGCATACAAATAAGTTAATTACCGTCAACTGCCATTGGAATATAACCCGTTTGGCATATCAGTGCAGTATGTGGCATGATTTCTTTCTTGGGTAGGCAATTCCTTGCTTGCCCTGCCTAGACCTCCATTTATGACCTAGGCGAGGCGTTTGGCTATTGCCTAGCGCCTAGGCATGCCTAGGCGCTTCCTAGGCACTGCCTTTTCCAACAGAGATGCCAATCATTGAGCTTTCCTGAAATAATTGTCTTGAAATAGCATTAGCTCAATGAGCTATATGTTGTTATGAATTACCAAAACCACCTAGGGATAGTTGCACTTTCAAACACTGTCCATGGTCTTTGTTCCAAGATTGCGTTTTTTTGGGATTGACACATTGACTTTTGCCAAACAGCCCCAAGTACACAAGTACGGGAGTGTTGTGCTTCTCTTTGCCCATTTCTCATAGGGAGTGATCTCATTATCCTTCGTCGAAACTTCATTCAGGAAATGACATAATGTTAATATAGCCTCCCCCACCATGCCTTGGACAAGTCCGATGTATCTAACATGGCGCTAACCAAATTAGTTAGAGTACAGTTTTTTCGCCCGGGAGCCCCGTTTGACTAGGGTGAATAGGGATGTGTCCTCTCATGAATAATACCGTGTTCCGCACAGAAGGAGTCAAACTCACTAGAGAAGTACTCTCCACCACAATCTGATCGGACTCGTTTAATTTTCTTTTCAATTTGATTCTCAACTTCTACCTTACAGATTTTAAAGTAGTGTAGAGCCTCATCTTTAGTATTTGACAGATACACATAGCAATATCTAGTGGAATCATCTACCAATGTCATGAAGTATTTCTTTCCACCTTTAGTCAGCACACCATTCATCTCACAAAGATAAGAAGGTTGCTTAGCTTCCACACCCGAAAGGCACTTAGAACCTTTGGATAAAGTGAAACTCGGGATTAAATTCAACCTAGTTAGACCTATCATAACACCGAAACTAATGTGACAAAGACGTGAATGCCAAACTTCAGATTCATTAACACTCGAATGGATATTGTTCATGACTTTAGTACAAGAATCTGCACTCATAACCTTTTCCAACAAAGAGTTCATATTTCATAACAACTAATTTATTAGACTCAACGACTAACTTAAATCCTTATCTACATAAAAGGGAGCCACTAACGAGGTTCTTCTTGATCGCGGGGACATGTTGCACGTTCTTCAGATGCATGATCCTTCCCGAAGTAAAGTTCAGATCGACCATGCTAACACCTTGAACAGAAGCACTGACGCCATTCCCCATCAATACAGACCCGTGGCCTGTGACCTAGTAAGAAGAAATCAATGAAATGCCAGCACACACATGAACACTTGGACATGTGTCCACCCACCCATCTGTGGACTGAAACATTGAAAAAACAGTAAAAAAATGACCGTACCCGGATGCAGCATTCTCATTGTTGCCAAGTCCTACCCTGACTTCTTATACTTGATTGGGCACTTGTTGGCCCAATGTTCATCCGAACCACAAGGGAAGCAGCCATCTCCCTTCTTGTTCTTCTTGAAGCTCTTCTTACCCTTCTTCTTAAAGTTGATATTTTGTTGTACAGAAATCTTTCCCTTGGACTTGTGGGAATTTAATTTCCTCTGATCTACCATGTTGGCTACAGAAGTATCTTTAACCCATTTCCCGTGCGAGTCCTTTGACCTTGAGTTTTTCTCAACACTCAAATGGCCTATGACATCCTTTATTGAGAATTCACACCTCTGCTGTTTCAGAGTGGTAGCAAACTTCCTTTAGGAATTGGGGAGCTTAGCGATTATGCAGCCCGCGACAAATTTGCATGGAAAAACGCACGTAAGAAGCTCAAACTCCTTAGTGATGCATATTATCTCTTGAGCCTGTTTGAATACAAGACGGACTCGATGGATCTCGAATCTTTGAGAAAGAAGAAGAGTTGTCGAGTTAATTTGCGAAAAACCAAGTGAAAACCGTTACATCACGCCTGAAAGACAAGGCACCCAGACCAATAGCGCTATGCACAATACCCCCTAAGACAGCCGAAAAGGGGAACATTGTCGAGGATGTCAACAAAGCGTCATCGTCATCACCTCTCCCTGACAAAGCGGCCACGACTTCACCGTAGATGACCAACCAACAACTTCGTCGTGTTCTTTCCGTCGCGCACTTGATGAGTTTCCCGAGTGTTTTTTGGGAACTCGGCAAATGTTTATATTCAGTAAAATTCATTCTTTGGTGGACAGAACCTGTGGAAATCATTTGGTTTCCCGAGTGTAAACATTCGACAAAGCTAGCGAATAGAAGAAAAAAATCCCATCACCAGACTTGTGCTCCCGTTTCATACAGTTATCGCACAACACTGCTGGGCTATCGACCGAAAAGTGTCCGGTAAGACCACAAGTGTAACAGTGCAGCGTGACAAGCACATTGTAAACATGTACCAAAGTAGGAACTGTGACTTATGTGGATGTTCACACCGCACACGGTATTTTTTTGAAAAGGGGGGATTCTGCATCAGAATGATGCATACGGCCATCTTATTGAACAAATAAATAGGTTCCAACAAGGTCTTAAAGTCTCCAAATGAAAATAAAAAGGATCTCACACAGAGCCAAAAGGGCTAGAAGACAAACTAGCTAAATAAAGGATGCCACAACCAGCTGGCAAGAGAGAGATAGGTAAACTAATTGCCTATCCTATTACATGACCGCCATCCAAACCGGTTGAAGATATCCCGAGCTACCATCTCCCAGCGGATAGATCCAGTAACCAAACGCTCCCTGGCCTCTGTCGAAGTGAGTAGCGACCATGAACGGATCAACGCCGTGGCTTGGAAAATAACCTGCAAAAAATGAATGCGTGTTGTCCCATTAAAAACCAAATCATTCCTGCAATTCCAGAGTGCCCACAACAAGGCACAGACTCCTACGCGAATATGTCTTGCTAATTCGGGCTCTATCCCGTTAAGCCATGTTCCAAATAACGTGTTGACAGAACTCGGTGGAGTAATATTAAAAGCAATATGGATCGTCCGCCTTAAAACTTTGGCTAGCGGGCAATCAAGAAAAAGGTGTTTGATCATCTCATCCCGATCACAGAAACTACACCTAGTAGGTCCTGTCCAATTACACTTTGTAAAGTTGTCCTTCGTTAAAATAACTTGTTTATGGACAAACCACATAAACACTTTGATTTTCAAATGGACTTTAACAGCCCAAACATGTTTGGAACTAGGAATCGAGCTTGAATTGATAACATCAACATACATTGATTTAATTGTAAATACTCCAGACCTAGTAAGCTTCCAGCGTAATTCATCGGGTTGTTGAGAAAGCTGAACCTCCATCATCGTCAAACTAGAGGAGCCATTCTTCCCAACGATTCCCCACTAGCGCCCTTCTGAACTGAATATTAAGGGGGATAGATTGAAGTAACGTTGCAACAAACACCTCACGTCGTTGAACAATACGATACAAAGACGGGTATTGAATGGCTAAGGGTGTCTCTCCGAGCCAAGTATCCTCCCAGAATCGCGTACTAGCCCCGTTACCAATAATAAACTTTGTCCTATTAAACAGGGACAGTTTGACTTTCATAAGCCCTTTCCAAAAAGGTGAGTTAGTCGGCCTTACTGTCACCTGAGACAAATTTTTGGTTTGAAGATACTTGCTACGGAGGATTTGCGCCCAAGTGGCATCAGTCTCACGTGATAACTTCCACAGCCATTTGGTGAGAAGACATCTGTTCTTAACTTCAAGATTCTCAATACCAAGACCCCCTTGGTCTTTCGGTCTACAGATGATATCCCATTTGGTAAGACGGTATTTTATTTTTAGTTCAACACCCTGCCAAAAGAATCGTGGTCGCTAAAAGTCCAGTCTTTTCCTGACTCCAACTGGGACTTCGAAGAACGACAAAAGAAACATAGGCATACTCTTGAGAACCGAATTTATCAGAATTAATCGTCCTCCGTATGACATGAGCTTGCCCTTCCAGCAACTCAGTTTCTTTTCAAATCGGTCCTCGATGCACTTCCATTCTCTGTTTGTCAGCTTATGATGGTGGATTGGTATTCCTAAGTATGTGAAAGGTAAAGCCCCCAAATCGCACCCAAACAATTGCATATAAGCCTCTTGTTCGTCATTGGCTCTACCAAAGCAGAACAACTCGCATTTGTGAAAGTTAATCTTTAGCCCGGTCGATTGTTCAAATAAGCATAACACCAGCTTCATATTTCTCGCTTTGGCCAAGTCATGCTCCATAAAGATGATTGTATCATCAGCGTACTGAAGGATGCACACACCTCCATCAACGAGATGAGGTACCAGGCCACCCACTTGACCAGCCTCCTTAGCCCTTCCTATCATGATTGCCAACATATCAACTACAATGTTGAACAGGATAGGGGACATCAGATCCCCTTGTCTCAGGCCCTTATGTGTCTGGAAATAATGACCTATTTCGTCATTCACTTTAATTCCAACACTCCCTTTTTTCGTATACGATTCAACCTGGCGGCGCCAGGCTTCATCAAATCCTTTCATACGCAATGCCTGTTGGAGGAATGGCCATTTGAATTTATCGTACGCTTTCTCGAAATCCACCTTAAAAACAACTCCATCTAGTTTTTTCGAGTGAATTTCATGGAGCGTTTCATGAAGGATCACCACCCCTTCTAGGATGTTTCTGTCCGACATGAAAGCAGTTTGGGAATGCTGCACCACAGAATGCGCAATCTGTGTGAGCCGATTAGTCCCAACCTTGGTGAATATTTTGAAAATGACATTGAGAAGGAAGATCAGCCTGAACTGCTCGATTCTCACAACATCTGTTTTCTTAGGAAGCAGTGTAATTGTTCCAAAACTTAAGTGAAATAACTGAAGCTGTCCAGAGAATAGATCATGGAACATTGGTAGCAAATCCCCCTTAATAATATGCCAACGCTTTTTGTAGAACTCCGCCGGGAAACCATCTAGCCCGGGAGCCTTATTGTTTTTCATCTGCGCTATAGCATCAAACACCTCCTTCTCCGAGAACGGGGCAACCAAAATATCATTATCATTAGCAGTTAGTTGAGGCACATCCTTAATCCTGGACTCATCGAGGGACACACAACTATCCTCCGGAGGTCCAAATAACTGCTTATAATACTCGGTTATGTAAAGTTTTAGGTTGTCCTGTCCTAAAATAGTTCCTTCATCTTGTTCAAGCTGAAAGATTCTCTTCTTTCTGTACTTGACATTAGCAATCAAGTGGAAGAATTGAGTGTTCGCGTCCCCCTGGACAACTTTGCGGACCTTAGCCCGCAACGCCGACTTCAATTCCTCTTCGCGAAGAAGTTCTTTCAACCTCATCTCCGCATCTAGTTTATCCTAAAGCTCTGCAGCTTGCAAGATCGTGGATTCTGCTTTTAAATCTAGGGGCTGAATAAGATAAAGGAGCCTTTCCTTTTCAACCTTATAAATCCCACTAAGGTGCTTAGCCCATCCCCGTAGGAAACTTCTCAAATGCCTAATCTTATTTTGCCAACGCTCAACAGACGTCATACCTCCTGCATCCTTAGCCCATTCCCTGGCAATCAGATCCAAGAATCTTCTCGTTCAAACCATGTCGGCTCGAAAGAAAAGATGTTTTTGTTTCCCACGTGGTTTGGCTCACCTGAGTCCACGAATAAAGGTGTGTGATCTGAGATTCCACGCGAGAGAGCCTGAACCATTACGAGAACTGTCCTAAAATTATCTCTACCAGTTTTCGGTAACCAGTTTCCAATTAAGTCTTTTAGACCTCTGCTATTCCAAAAGATTCCTTTCATATTTCATCATGAAATTTTTTGGTAGTCCGAATCCTAGCACTCCTACGAACCGCTGAAACGGGATAAATCTTCCACTTCCACTTGCGTTTGGGTTTACTTTGGTCCTCCGTCCGGTCCTCATAACCGGGCTCAGCGGGTCTAACAACTACATCCTCTAGTTACATCCTCTTCCTCAGAATCAGGAGTGGATGTTACAAGATCCGCACAAAAAATATCGAGCACTCTGACCCCCAACGCATCAATCTCTGCATCATTCATGGGTTCTACCGCTGCTAGGTTCCGAATTGTTTCTAAAGCGCATTCCGCTTCCGAATATAGGAAATCATTAACCGAGTTGGAAATTTCACTATCATTACTCCCTAGAGAAACTCCTAATTGGTTTGCATTATTTATAATCTCCTCATTAGGAAAATGCAAGATTGAATTAGAAACTTTGACAGACATACCAGTAGTGACCTCAATGGCACGAAGCTTGGCCGCCCTCATAGCGCACCTCTACTGCATGTCATACATCTCCGGGTGCTCCTGGATACGAGAACTCATCCGTCGCCCCGCAGAGATCGGGTCTATGATCCCACCAAAGGCAGTGACCTCCTCCCGAGTAATACCTCGCGCGGAATCCCATGAAGGGTCGGCCAGAGTTACTGGAGGAGGCGGCGATGGGCTCCCAAGGCCCACGGACGAGTGTCTCAAACCGAAGCCCTGGGTCGCTGGTAAGCTTGGAGAGGGAAGCGCAGGGCCGCCTGCGCGAGCACTCCTCCCGCCCCAACCCTCTGGCCAGAGGGTAACACCGGCGCCACAGGAGACGCGGCCTTCCTGACTGCCGAAGGAGAAGGGGGAGCGAGGCCACCTGAACCAGACCACCACCCGACGCCACTAGATAAGTGGCCGCTCTAGCCGCCGCCGGAGAAGAGGGGAACGAGGCCACCTGCCCTGGACCGCCTCCCCCACAGCCGGACGTCGTCGGCGTCGCTGGCGCCAGGATCGGAGGAGAAGAGGTCGAGGCCACCTGCCCCGTACTCCCTCCCCCAGACACATCCTTCGAAGCAAAGGTCATCTCACGGTACGCGACCGCTGAGAGAGCGAGGGAAAGAGAAGCCACCTCAGGCTCCACCTCCCCTCCCCCATCCAAGGTCATCGCCGAGGTCATCCTCACCAAGCCTCCAATCATGGGACTATCAGCAGCATCAAACTCCAACACAAGGAGCATGCACTCAAACACATCATCAGATTCCACCCGGTCGCTCTAGAGTCTGGGAGGGGCAGAAGCTAGCTCGAACTACCCAAACCGCAAGGAACTCATAGGCCCTGAGGAAGATGGTGTCGTCTCTACCTCGGGCACGTCCCCGGGCAGCTGAGCAACAGGGCCCGAACCGTTGGACACCTCCCGTCCAGCCTCATCAGTCGGTGCCCCTTTAGCACCAGCGTTGTCATCACCCTCGTGCATATCCACATCAGTCCCATTGATCACTTCAGCAAACATATCTGCATCCTCAAACTCAATCTCGAGAGGAAAAGTCTCTCCCTGTAAGTCCAGTTGACCATATCAGGGACGAACTCAATGTCCAGCATGCTCACTAGAAGTCGGGCCACCCCATGAGCGCGGGTAAAGGCCATATCCACTTTCTTAGTTTTTCCAACCATAATGCCCATACTACCCACAACTCGAGCATCCTTCAATGGCTCAGAGGGAGCCCCAGTAAAACGCAACCAAACCTGAGTAAGGGGCCTGCCCTTTGGCTACACATTCTTCCACTCGTGAAATTCCAGAATGCATTTAGTGCCAGGAACTCTGCACAACCCAAAGCTCAGCAATCTCTGCAAATCATCCAAAGTTGGGAAGTCAACCCTGAATACATTGGCCTCAATACTGACAAGCTCCCACTGGAAGTCACCTGGAACCAGTTCCTGAAGCCTCTGCACAGTCTGAGCCTCAGAAACCTCTCCCTGGGTAGCTTTCACAATTCCAGTGGTCAAACTCTGCGTCTCCACCAGAATCTCTCTCGCAGCCGGGGACTCAAAGAACATCAACTCAGCACAATATGCTCCATACACTGTAAGAGCTGGAACCTGATCACGCAAAAACGGGGAATCCCCCGTGACATGTGCTGGATTACCACACGAATCGCACAGCTCCGCCACGCACTCAGGAATGAAGTGACCCTTCTCACCACATCGATAGCATAACATCTTTTCCTTCTTACGCGCCCACTTGGACGCTCTCTCTGAATCAGTCCTGTCGCCTGCCTTAGCCGTAACCCCGGTCCCAGGAACCTCCGCGTTGGCCAATGCAGTCACGACATCCATCGCTTGGCTAGGCAGGTCAGTCGTCTGAACGGGATCGGCTGCCACGACAGATGCCGCATGGTCAACGACGGCCAGTGGTGGAGGCTGTTTGCGGAACCGACCACCACCACCACCACGACCACCGCGGTGACTACGGTAGCCACCTCTCTGCCGGTAATCTGGGCCTGAAGCTCCCTCGACAAAACTTCCTGGAGGGCCGAGAAAAGGTCTCTTGGCAGAACCATCACTCTGCCAGGCATAACGACGACCACCTCCCATGGATGATGAGCCACGGTGTTGGCCCTCCCCATATGCAGCATAACCATCGTCCCCCCACTGTCCCCGGGGCGGATCAAAATTCTCTCCAGCGGTCGAGTTCTGCCTCGTCTGCGTTGGGCCCGAGCGTTTTTCCGCCGGCCTCACGATGTAGTGAGGAGGCGGCGCGGCATGTGGCCGAACTCCGGTAGAAGTGTTCTGGTTGACCACAGTCGGGCTCGGGCCATTGGCTCCGCCCCGACCTGCAGCAGTCGCCGAGGAAGTCGGCCCTACCGGCCGGGGTCCAGCATGCCCACCTCTGCCTGCTGGAGCCACGGGCGGCCTAGCCCCAACGATGCCGCCCCCCCGCTCCGCAGCTGCACTAGGAGCGGCGGCACCACGCCCAGCACCGGCAGCACCAAGCCCAGCGCCGACTGCGCCATGGCCAGCGCCCGCGGGTGGCGGCGGCTCAGGCCCGGCTCGGGCCCTCGCGACCACCGTGGGGGGCTTCGACACAGGAGGCAATCCCGCCCCTCGGCCCGCCAAGGCACCAAGGGGGAAGATCCTTCGCGCACGTCCAGAACCGCAAGAAGGGACCCCCGGCGTCCCGTTCCGACGAACCCTAGCTCTCGGCGCAACTTCGTATGTAGGGCAAAAAACGATCTCTTCTTTGCACTACTAGGAAAAGGCCTACTAGTGGCGCACCTGTTTTGGCTACAGTGCGCCATTAGTATCTGGTATACTAATGGCGCACCATATAGAAGTGCGCCCCTCGATCAAAATTTCAGAATTTTTTTTTTAATTTTGTTTTCTTAATCTCAGGTCACCCATCCTCACAGTACTCCAGCCCGAGCACGCTTAACTTCGCAGTTCTATCCAACCCCAGCACCAGCTCACTTCGCAGGCACTTGTTGATATATCTATCATATCAATCCTATTAAACCTTGTTAATGTCTAGGACTTTGTTCATGTTCATGAGTATGATGAGATTTTGAAAAAATATTTCAAACTTCCCGGTCATATTACGTATCTTATTTTGAAAAAAAATCTATTTTTTTTGAAACCATTTTTTTCTGTTACTAGTGGCTAACCTAGCAAACGGTGCGCCACTAGTAAGTTTGAAATTTTATCCATTTTTTCTCTCTAGACCTTAAAAGCCCCGTAACTTTTTTTCTGATGTACCTTTTCGAGTAGATGATTTTTCATATAAAAAACTTTTAATCCGAGTTCGTATGCAAAAGTTATGCCCATTTTACAAATTCCAGAGAGATTTTGCAAATAAAGTCGAAATTCATATTTGTAAATTTTCCCAACAAATAGACCACATATCACATGGGAAACTTATTTTCTTTTTTTTTTGAAATTTCCATCATTTTCGTTTATTTTTCAGGTGGAATTTTTGGGCCAAGTTAGTAATGGCGCACCGTGGAAGTGGTGCGCCATTACTAGTACAACTAGTAATGGCGCACCACACACACGATACGCCATTACTAGTTTTGAGAAAAAAAATATTTTTTTTAAAAAAAAAACTTAGTAATGGCGCATCAGGGGACCGTGCGCCATTACTACTTTTAACTAATAATGGCGCACTGTCCACTGATGCGCCATTATTAACAAATTGTTTTTTCAAAACTACTAATGGCTCACGGTGGGTGTGGTGCGCCATTACAATGTCAACTAGTAATGGCGCACTATCCCATAGTGCGCCATTAGTAAAAAAAAATTTCAAAACTATTAATGGCGCACCACACACCAGGTACGCCATTAGTAATTACGCCATTAGTAAAATATTACTAATGGCGCACCTGTATGTGGTGCGCCATTAGTGTCCATATTATATATAGCCCTTTTCCTAGTAGTGTTGCATGTATGATAGACTAGTGGGTTTCGGTATAGCCTGGGCCTCATACCAAGCTATCTTCGGCCCAGCCAGTTGCGGCCTAGAGACCGGCAGATTCGGCCCATCTCGGCCCAGAATGAAATTCAAACGGCATTCCCGAGCCGCCCTGATCCTGACCTCAGGGATCAATGGCGCGGTCGCCGCAGCCGCCGCCGGCGGTGGACCGGCCACCTTCCGGCGTGCTTGCCTCTTCTTCTTAACCTTTGTCCACGAGTCCGGACGAATTAAATCGAACAGCGTACTATCAAACTCAAATGTTTGTGATGTGCATCAGGCTGCAAGCGATCGTTTTTTGGCCCGGCTCATCGCAGACGTTCAAGTTTGTGTGTGTGTGCCGGGGGGGGGGGGGGGGGGGGGAGGGGGCGAGCTTATATGTATAATTGCAAACAATTTCTAATCTAACCATGTGGGATGTATAGTAGTGAGGTCTCTGATTCTCATTCAACTTATGAAAAATCCTTACATAATAGTTTTATTCCACAACAATGATGAATTCTCTGACGAGAACAGAACATGCTTAATATGTACGAAAACATAAAAGTATCACATGATGTCTCTTCTGCTATTTGCTTCTAGAATTTCAGCCATAACTATCTTGAGCGGACGTTCCTGGAAGACAATAATTGAGTGGGTAACATTAACAATCTTGACAAACTTGAAGTGTATGTTACTCAGCTGTTGTTGCCTACTCATTTCTTTCACGAATGCCAACAAGCTAGCTATATTTTGATGACAAGGTCACCGTCCACCATACACATACTCCGGCTCCACATCAAAGTTACCATCCCAGTATACCGTCCGTTCTACCGTTTGGATACCAATGCCACTCAGGTATGTTGTTGGCGCCATTGGAGCATCAACCCTCAAATTGACGGGAAGCATCTCTTTTATGATGTCAGTGCTGATACCGAGAGCTGTTAGAAAATCCAAGTAGTCATACGATGAGTAGTTCCTATGTTTGCTGACTACAAGTGGCTGATGACCAAAAACCCTATGGGATGGGAAGGATGTAAGGGAGCTCGCAAAAGTTCTCCACACTGGCCGTAAACCCAGCCATGGCACCGTCGGTCACGAATGGCTGACGGCCCCGAGGCGAGGTTCCTGAGAGCATCTCCAGCCGTTCGGCCCCCCAGGACGCCAAAAAAGAGCGGCATGGGGATGAGCCGGCGCTAGATCGGCCCCTGGGGTTCGTTTCTCTCCAGCCACGCCCCCAGGTGCCGCCCCCCAAGGCGCCCCATATTCGAACTCCATCGTTCGCGCTCAAGGAAACAACAAACCGGCGATCATCACAATAGTTCGGCGATTCGGTGCCACAGTTCGGTGATCAAATAAAAGGACACCCAGTAGTTCGGCGTACAGAAAAGGAAGGACGCGAAAGGAGTACATCAAACGTCGAGCTCAACCTCCGGCGGCGGTGGCGGCAGCGTACGCGGGCTGGAAGGAGTCGACGCGGCTTCGGGCTGGTCGGCGCGGCTTCTGTTCTGCTGGGCGCGGCGGAGGCGTCGTCGGTGGGGCTGGGCGTCGCGGAGGCGTCGTCGTCAGCCGCCGGACTGGGCGGCGGCGTCGGCGTCGGCGTCGCCGGTATCTGATTCAGGATGAGGCCACGCTCCGCCAAGAACCATGCCTTGAGCTTCTCGTCGCCGCACTGGAGCATGTCAGCGCCGCCCATCAAGAAAGCGAGGTCGTTGTTCCTCTTCTTCGCGTCTTGAGCTTTGAGTTTCGCGGCGGTGTTGGTCCGGAGCAAGTCGAGTTTGACGGCGCTGTTCGTCATCAAAACAGCCCACCTCGCGTCAGTTTTCTCTTCTCGCTGGGCACTGGTCTAGGCTTCGGCGAGGCAGTGGTCGATGGACACTTGCATGTGCGCGGCAGCCGACTCGGCGTATTTCGCCTTCTTGGCACCTTTGTTGCCGTCCGGTCGCCCGTCGGCTGTGCCCGTGGTCGGCGCGTCCGGCCTGTACGTCTCTTTGGTTTTTGCGAGGGTGCGTCGGACGGCCGCCCATTTCTCGCACCTATCGATCCGCCTGAAGACGTGGAGGTACTTGAACTCTGCCTCGCTGTTGTCATCACGGAACATGGCGAACATGCGTAGCAGCTGCGCCGAACGAAAGAACATCAGTCGGCGTGCTCGGCGCGCGCGCGGCGCGCACGAGGCGAAAGTGGCGGAAGGCGAAAGTGGGATCCGTCGCGGCGCGCGGCAACACGTACTTCTTCGACGGCATGGCAGGCGGAAGGGTAGGAGCAGGCGAACGTTTGGTGGGAGGAATGGAGAAGAGAGGGGATCTTGGGGGAAAGCGGGAGAAAACGGCGGGAAACAGGTTTCCCTCACCGACAGAGCGGCCCCACGCCGCTTTTTGATTCTGCCGGCGCGCCCAGGAGACACCCGGCCGCTTGGGTTTGGGGCGGGATCGCCGGTTCTGTATTTCGCCCAAACCGACGCTAAACAAGACCATGGGGCGCGACTGGGCTGATTTTCGGCCACCGGCGCTGAAAATTGGCCTGGGGAGTCCGTTGGGGGCGCGGCTGATGAAAATACAGTAGGAGGTGTGGGCGCGGCTAGGACAATGTGTTGAACGAATTTTTTCCTCCATGAAAGCGGAGTCGAATTGACGAAGTCAAGGATTGCCTTGCCACCAAAGCTATGCCCGACAAGGATGACGGGCTTGTTCCCATTCTTCTCGCTCGCATGATGCACCAGATCTTTGACACTGGCAAAGTAGTCGGTGTACACCTGAGATGGCTGCCCGGGCGAAAGTGGAGCATGGCGTAAGTCATAAGGAGCTCCGAAAAGGGTATCTCTGTCGCGATAACCTACTGTCTCGAGTGCTTCACGGAGTTTTAACATGCAAAACATGTTAAGGCTTCCCCTGGAAAAAGCAATAACGTAAGGCCAATTTCCAGATGAAGAACTCTTAGAGTACATACCAGGTACAGTATACTAGACCAGTAGGTGGCTTAAATATCAACTTACAGTTCATCCTTTCAGGTGATGCCATAGGAGGAGCCGAAGTCCGGCACGCCCGTCTCGACACCGGGTTGGTTCCGGAAGTCGTTGAGGACGGGGTCGTACACGAGGCTCATCTGCTCCTGTAAGCACGGCAGGTAGTCATGGTCGAGCACGTCCTGCGTGTTGTTCCATAGCCGGAACCACCCCTTCCCCTTGAACATGCCGCAGCGGGGCAGCGACGGCGTGTAGGCGTCGGTGAGCCGCGCGTCCAGATTGGGGCAGCTTATGCCGGGGAACAAGATTATCGGGTGGTAGACTTGGAGCCGGCCCTTCCCGGCGCCGCCATCACCAGCGCCTTCATCCGTCGAGAGGTAATTGCGGAGGGGAGAAGGAAGAAGCAGGAGCAGCAGAGGTAGCAATCGAAGGAGCTGTGCTTTCATGGCCATGGCTGCACTGCAACAACCCTGTTAGTACTCGCCTACACGGTTGTCATGGTGCGGGTCATATATATAGCGTTGGGCATGCAGTGGAGCCTGAGCCGACAATGCACGTTCAATCTTAATGCGGACACGTCTACTTCGTACTCCTACAGCTAGGAAACCAATCATGCACGGGTTGTTACTTCTATTTCGAGATCACAAAATTTTGCACCACACTCTTTGTTCTAATTGATCAGTTCCGCATTGGAAATATTGTACTATATAGTTGGTTGCCATCAGTAAAAATTTATAGTCCTGTCCCAAAATAAATGTCGATGATTTAGTACAAAGTTAGTATACTATACAGTTTGTTTTCAGGCTGTAAAATAGCAAATAATTAAGGTGATTGAACGTACTCACAACTTACACCCTGAGTCTAGGGGAATTTTAGGATGATCCCAAATAATATGAACAAGCCCATTTTGCACCATCCCATATCGCTAGTACTATTTACCTCTTTTTTTTCACCTTTGTACAAATAAGATATGCACATTGTCATGTATAGTTAATACAAGCTGTGATTGGATGGTTAGAGGCATAGTGGTATCCTCAGGCCATCAAGGTTCAAGTTCTAGTGCTCTATTATTCCTGAATTTATTTCAGAATATCCGGTGATGCGCTTTCAGGGAAGAGACATTCCCGCCGCCGACGAGACGCCTACGGTGAGTTCGTAAATCTCAAGATGATATGCCAGCCCAGTCTCTCAAAGGTGCTCATAAAGGTAGGGTGTGCGTGTGTGCGTTCAGACGGATGAGCGTATGCGCTTATGTATGGACGCTTGCGTCTGTACTATGTTCAAATAAAAATATACTTTTCCCTTCGTACGAATAAGCATGAAGCTAAATAAGTAAATATCTCACCCATGTATATGCATAGCCCTAATATTTCCATGTTATTTGCTACATGGGGCACATTCGTTCCATTACAAAGTATCGAGGATAATAGGTAGTCAACTTGAGTAGTGAGTAGATGTGTCATTTTTACCGCACAAAGTATATAAATTGCATAGTCATGTGACGATTTTAGTTTCATTTGGGCAGTAACTCGAAAGAGAATGAGGTTTCAGTTAAATGAAATAAAAAAGAAAGCCCTCTTTTTCAAAAAAGATATGTATTTCCATAAGAGAAAAAAATAGAAATTAAAAAACTTTCAGGCAGAAATAAATTTAATGATGTGAACAAAATAACCACAAACAAATTAATGGAAAAAAAATTGTTTGGCTAAAATCAAAAAAATATGTGCTTTGACTTATATCAACGTGTCGTTTCTTACGGCAATTTTGAATTTCCAAGAGATTAGATAGTTTGTGACTAGAAGACAAACTAATATGAATGTTACATGACACTATTATAACTAGGGTCGCCTCAGAGTGGAGTGGCTAGTTGCTAGTAGCACAGTACACGGTACTACCTTTGTCATGCTTTACTATTCTCTCACATATTTTGTGTCACATGTTGACCATGATTTTAACTTATAAAATATATGTTATACGTAGCTAAAATAATATCATTGAAAAAAAACATGCTTGACGCACTAAAAAAAAACTTGCGTCACAAAGTCTTTGACGGCCGGTGCATTTAACTCAGTTCAAACAGACCAAAGTAAGTGGCGGAACTGAAACCATCGGCATCGGCGATGAGGCTTGTACAATTCTCCACCTCTAAATCTAGCTACCACGGTACTCTCAGCACCTCCAAATCTACCTACCACACGGTGCTCTCGGCACCTCTAAATCTAGCTACTACCACGGTACTCAATACCGACAGATTAGGTCGCTACACACCATCCTCCGCGGGGGAAGTCACACCCATGTGCACCTCGTGTGTTCCCTTTCTCACAAATAAAGTCCAGTGGCTCCCCCGTCATCATGGAAGGATCTGAACCATTGTATATTTCATATCAGATGACCCTAATTTTCACTTAATTAATGTGTTTTTTATCGCAGACTATACTGCTACGGAGGTAAGGGATTAGTATACAATCGTCCACCGATGTTTTCATGAGGGTAGTGTATACGAAAAGCTCCTTTGGTGCATGGCGTCCAGTGGTATGCATATCCTCACCAGTCGGTTGCATGTGGATCATCGTCTCGCATTAATGGCACAATGTTAGGAGCGATGCGTTACTTACTCAGCAGGTTGTATTGGCCGCATAATGTACCCGGTTTGGTCCTGGAGTCCTCCGCATGCGCAGTAGATATCCCGCAACCCAGCACTAAGAGAGGCCGGAATTTTGAACAGGTTGCAAATTGTACCAACTGGCCCCGAGCACAAGTTAGACCACTGCAAATTGTGCCAGCTCGCTCGGCTGTATTGTTTGGCTGATTTAGCAAACTAACTCTTCTGCACACAATTACTGGTCCTCCTTGACATTTCTTTATAGACGTTTAATACAACAAATAGATGTTACTCAGCACCGCTCTTTTAATCTAATCAAGCAAGTTTAATCATGGATCACATGCAATGTTGAACGAGACTCACAGTCACATTCATGCAGCGGCAATATGGATTACACTGACAGTTTTAGTTTATTAAGCCAATTAATTTCGTCTACTAACGATTAGAGATTCTAATTGCCAAGACAAATGGCCCGGTACGTACCACTGTAAGCCACTATTTTGATCAGACCAGACAGCATGTATTGTTTTAGCCCCACACACAGGCAAACCATTTACTGTCCCCCCCCCCCCACCACCACCACCACCACCACACCTTTCACCTACCTGGAACGCTCACGGCTTATACGTTGTTTAATTGCAAACAATTTCTAATCTAACCATGTGGGATGTATAGTAGTGAGGTCTCTGATTCTCATTCAACTTATGAGAAATCCTTAGATAATAGTTTTATTCCACAACAATGACGAATTCTCTGACGAGAACAGAACATGCTTAATAGGAACGAAAACATAAAAGTATCACATGATGTCTCTTCTGCTATTTGCTTCTAGAATTTCAGCCATAACTATCTTGAGCGGACGTTCCTGGAAGACAATAGTAGAGTGGGTAACATTAACAATCTTGACGAACTTGAAGTGTATGTTACTCAGCTGTTGTTGCCTACTCATTTCTTTCACGAATGCCAACAAGCTAGCTATATTGATGACAAGGTCACCGTCACCATACACATACTCCGGCTCCACATCAAAGTTACCATCCCAGTATACCATCCGTTCTACCGTTTGGATACCAATGCCACTTAGGTATGTTGTTGGCACCATTGGAGCATCAACCTTCAAATTGATGGGAAGCATCTGTTTTATGATGTCAGTGCTGATACCGAGAGCTGTTAGAAAATCCGCGTAGTCATACGATGAGTAGTTCCTATGTTTGGTGACTACAAGTGGCTGATGACCAAAAACCCTATGGGAAGGGAAGGATGTAAGGGAGCTCGCAAAAGTTCTCCACATTGGCCGTAAACCCAGCCATGGCACCGTCGGTACACGAATGACTGACGGCCCCGAGGCGAGGTTCCTGAGCACCTCCAAAAATCCAGTAGGAGGTGTGGGCGCGGCTAGGACAATGTGTTTAATGAATTTTTTCCTCCATGAAAGGGGAGTCGAATTGACGAAGTCAAGGATTGCCTTGCCACCAAAGCTATGCCCGACAAGGATGACGGGCTTGTTCCCATTCTTCTCGCTCGCATGATGCACCAGATCCTTGACACTGGCAAAGTAGTCGGTGTACACCTGAGATGGCTGCCTGGGCGAAAGTGGAGCGTGGCGTAAGTCATAAGGAGCTCCGAAAAGGGTATATCTGTCGCGATAACCTACTGCCTCGAGTGCTTCACGAAGTTTTAACATGCAAAACATGTTAAGGCTGCCCCTGGAGAAAGCAATAACGTAAGGCCAATTTCCAGATGAAGAACTCTTAGAGTACATACCAGGTACAGTATACTAGACCAGTAGGTGACTTAAATGTCAACTTACAGTTCATCCTTTGAGGTGATGCCATAGGAGGAGCCGAAGTCCGGCACGCGCGTCTCGACACCGGGTTGGTTCCGGAAGTCGTTGAGGACGGGGTCGTACACGAGGCTCATCTGTTCCTGTAAGCACGGCAGGTAGTCATGGTCGAGCACATCCTGCGTGTTGTTCCATAGCGGGAACCACCCCTTCCCCTTGAACGTGCCGCAGCGGGGCAGCGACGGCGTGTAGGCGTCGGTGAGCCGCGCGTCCAGGTTAGGGCAGCTTATGCCAGGGAACAAGATTATCGGGTGGTAGACTTGGAGCCGGCCCTTCCCGGCTCCGCCATCACCAGCGCCTTCATCATTCGAGAGGTAATTGCGGAGGGGAGAAGGAAGAAGCAGGAGCAGCAGAGGTAGCAACCGAAGGAGTTGTGCTTTCATGGCCATGGCTGCACTGCAACAACCCTGTTAGCACTCGCCTACACGGTTGTCATGGTGCGGGTCATATATATAGCGTTGGGCAGTGGAGCCTCAGCCGACAATGCACGTTCAATCTTAATGCGGACACGTCTACTTCGTACTCCTACAGCTAGGAAACCAATCATGCACGGGTTGTTACTTCTATTTCGAGATCACAAAATTTTGCACCACACTCTTTGTTCTAATTGATCTGTTCCGCAATGGAAATATTGTACTATATAGTTGGTTTCCGTCAGTAAAAAATTATAGCCCTTCTATCCCAAAATAAATGTCGCTGATTTAGTACAAAGTTAGTATACTATATTGTTTGTTTTCAATCTGTAAAATAGCAAATAATTTAGGAGATTGAACATACTCACAACTTACACCCTGAGTTTAGGGGAATTTTGGGATGATCCCAAATAATAGGAACAAGCCCATTTTGCACCATCCCATATCGCTAGTACTATTTACCTCTTTTTTACCTTTGTACAAATAAGATGTGCACATTATCATGTATAGATAATACAACCTGTGGTTGGAAGGTTAGAGGCACAGTGGTATCCTCAGCCCATCAAGGTTCAAGTTCTAGTGCTTCATTATTCCTGGATTTATTTCAGAATATCCAGTGATGCGCTTTCAGGAGAGGAGACATTCCCGCCGTCGACGAGACGCCTACGGTGACTTCGTAAAATCTCAAGATGATATGCCGGCTCAGTCTCTCGAAGGTGCTCATAAAGGTAGGGTGTGCGTGTGCGCGTTGATACGGGTGAGTGTATCCGCTTATGTATGAACGCTTGCATCTGTACTGTGTTCAAATAAAAATATAATTTTCCCTTCGTACAAATAAGCATGAAGCTAAATAAGTAAATATCTTACCCATGTATATGCATAGCGCTAATATTTCCATGTTATTTGCTACATGGAGCACATTCCTTCCATTACAAAGTATCGAGGATAATAGGTACTCAACTTGAGTAGTGAGTAGATGTGTCATTTTTACCGCACGAAGTATATAAATTCCATAGTCATGTGACGATTTTAGTTTCATTTGGGCAGTATCTCGAAAGAGAATGTGATTTCAATTAAATGAAATAAAAAAAAGGAAGCCATCTTTTTCAAAAAGAAATGTATTCATGTGGTGAGTAAAATGCAGCTAGTTCTTTATTTTTAAGCTTTGGATAAAAATCTAATTACCATAAGAAAAACAAATAGAAACTAAAAAACATTCAGGCAGAAATAAATTTAATGATGTGAACAAAATACCGACAAACAAAATAATGCAAAAAAATTGTTTGCCTAAAATCAAAAAAATATATGCTTTAACTTATATCAACGTGTCGTTTCTTACTGCAATTTTGAATTTCCAAGAGATTAGATAGTTTGTGACTAGAAGACAAACTAATATGAATGTTACATGACACTAGTATAACTAGGGTCCCCTCAGGGTGGAGTGGCTAGTAGCATAGTACAAGGTACTACCTTTGTCATGCTTTACTGTTCTCTCACATATTTTGTGTCACATTTTGACCATGATTCTAACTTGTAAAATATAAGTTATACGTAGCTAAAATAATATCATTGAAAAAATACATGCTTGGCGCATTAAAAAAAACTTGCTTGACAAAGTCTTGGACGGCCAGTGCATTTATCTCAGTTCAAACAGACCAAAGTAAGTGGCGGAACTGGAACCATCGGCATCGGCGATGAGGCAGATGACTTCCTCGGCGTGTACAATCCTGCACCTCTAAATCTAGCTACCACGGTACTCTCAGCACCTCCAAATCTACCTACCACACGGTGCTCTCGGCACCTCTAAATCTAGCTACTACCACGGTACTCAACATCGACAGATTAGGTCGCTACACACCATCCTCCGCTGGGGAAGTCACACCCATGTGCACCTCGTGTGTTCCCTTTCTCACAAATAAAGTCCGGTGGCTCCCCCGTCATCATGTAAGGATCTGGACCATTGTATATTCATATCAAATGACCCTAATTAGCACTTAACTAATGAGTTTTTTTATCGCAGACTATACTGCTATAGAGGTAAGGGATTAGTATACAGTCGTCCACCGATGTTTTCATGAGGGTAGGTATACGAAAAGCTCCTTTGGTGCATGGTGTCCAGTGGGATGCATATCCTCACCAGTCGGTTGCATGTGGATCATCGTCTCGCATTAATGGCATAATGTATATATACTCCCTCCGTTCCTAAATAATTGTCTTTCTAAATATTTCAACAATTGACTACATACCGAGCAAAATGAGTGAACCTACACTCTAAAACATGTCTACGTACATCCGTATGTTATAGTTCATTTGAGATGGCTAGAAAGACAATTATTTCGGAACGGAGGGAGTAGGAGCGATGCGTTTGTTATTCAGCAGGTTGTATTGGCCGCATAATGTACCCGGTTTGGTCCTGGATTCCTCCGCATGCGCAGCAGATATCCCGCGACCCAGCACTAAAAGCATCTCCAACAGCCGCGCTAAACTAGCGCCGCGCCGCAAATTAGGCCGTTTTAGCGCGCGCGAAACGCGGCGGGTCGCTCCAGCGGGCGCGCAAAAATGGCACGCGCGCTATAGCGGGTTGGGCGCGCGGTCGAAAACACTTAGCCGCGCGGTGTATTTCGGGCGCCCGCTGCAGCGCGCGACACCCTCCAGCGCTCGCGCCCGCACTTCCTCTCCCACTTCCACCCCCGTCCGGTCGCGCCGCCGCCGCCGCCCGCGCCCCCGGCGACCGTTCAGGCTTCCTGGCCTATCCGCGCGCGCCCGTGCTTCCGCCCCATCCCCTTCTAGTCCTACCGGCCCTCGCGCGCCTCCGTCGTTCAAGAAACAGCGCCCGAGCGCTCGCTGCCGCGCCGCGCCCGCAAGGTGTTTGACAAAACGCCTACAAGGTATGTATTGCTCAAACTTCATGAATTTGGTGCATGTTTTGAATTGTAGTTTTTATAGTATAGTATTGAACATTGTAGATGAGTTCGTCGTATGATTCTTCCGAAGAAGAATTTGATATTGAAGAGGAAGAAGATCTTGCAATGATCCTAGCTATGCATATAAAAAAACCGAAGCACGGTGGTTCGGTTATGGGTCGGCAGAAAATTTGGAGGGACAGGATCGATGCCCACAACAGATTGATCAGGCATTATTTTGCGGAGAATCTCATATACCCCGAGTCGTATTTTCGTCGCCTGTTTAGGATGAGCACCGAGTTGTTCAGGCGCATTGCAGAGAAACTAGCGAGCCATGACCGTTTTTTTCAGCAAAGGAGGAATGCCGCCGGAGAGCTCGGGCATAGCACCTTTCAGAAGGTGACAGCCGCTTTGCGTATGTTGGCATACGATATACCGGCTGATCTTGTTGATGATCACTTGGCTATGTGTGACAGCCAAGTCATCATGTGTGTCAAGCGCTTTGCAGTGGGAATTGTGCAAGTGTTTGGCGAGGAGTATTTGAGATCTCCCAATGCTGAAGACGTCGCAAGGCTATTGGCGATGAACAAAGCTCGCGGTGGCGATGAACAAAGCTTGCGGTTTTCCTGGCATGCTTGGCTCAATAGATTGCATGCATTGGAGTTGGAAGAATTGTCTAAAGGCATGGCATGGGCAATTCCACGGCCAAAAAAAAGGTTCCACTATAATTCTTGAAGTGGTGGCCGATCAGGAGACTTGGATTTGGCAACGCACAATGAACTTCAGAATGATTTGATTGAAGAGTGGTAGGCATGGCATGGTCGACAAAGAGCATGATGATATCTGCATTCGACATTGTATTGTTCATGAACTATTTGTTCTGTTTATTGCATTTGTTGTACTGAACGATAAACTATTTGTTTGAATTGTAATGATAACGAAATTGAACTATTTGTTGTTGATTTATTTTGTTTGTTTGATCATTTTTGCTCATGTATACGTGGTTTGTGCGGCGCGCGCACGCTGTATTTTTGCGCTCTGCCGGAGCGGCGCGCGCGCGTTGCATTATAGCGCGGCTGCTAGAGCCAGCGCATGTGGGCGCGCAAAACCAGTCGAAGCGCGCACGGCAAACAGGTTTTTTGCGCGGGGCGGATAGCGCGGCTGTTGGAGATGCTCTAAGAGAGGCCGGAATTTAGAACAGGTTGCAAATTGTACCAGCTGGCCCCGAGCACAAGTTAGACCACTGCAAATGGTGCCAGCTCGCTCGGCTGTATTGTTTGGCTGATTTAGCAAACTAACTCTTCTGCACACAATTACTGGTCTACCTTGGCATTTCTTTATAGGCGTTTAATGCAACAAATAGATGTTACTCAGCACCGCTCTTTTAATCTACTCAAGCAAGTTTAATCGTGGATCACGTGCAATGTTGAAGAAGACTCACAATCACATTCATGCAGCGGCAATATGGATTACACTCACAGTTTTAGTTTATTAAGCTAATTAATTTCATCTACTAACGATTAGAGATTCTAATTGGCAAGACAAATTGCCCGGTACGTACCACTGTAAGCCACTGTTTTGATCAGATCAGACAGCCTCGTCTTAGCCCCACCCACAGGCAATACTGTTCTCCCCCCCCCCCCCCCCCCTCCCCGACCCCACCTTTGAACTACCAGGAACGCTAATGGCGGCGGCCCAGATCAAGTTTCCAAGTTTTGCCGACCGCCCCCGTCGCCGGCACTCAAGCTATCCTTGGCGCCCGGTCCCCCAATATCTCGGATGCCTCTAGTCCCATTGCCCGGCTCCAGGTATGGAAATTAAGCATTTCATCAGCAGTATCGCCCTTGAATTTGTCTTAGATCACAAATAGATCTCCATTTTTATATCAATATGCACCGGATCCCTAGTTGCACATAGCTAGGCCCTGATTGCAATCTTATCGTAATGATTGTGTTGCCTCATCAATTCCTCAGTATTTGCCCTCTTTCTCGCTGTTTATCTAAGATATAGTCAACTATACACAAGTGCTACTCACTGTATTAAATGTTTCCTTTTTTATGAAACATAAATTTGTCCAATTTTAAATTTTGAATGAGTACTATAATTTTTAAAATTCATGTTGCACCAAAAAAATGAAAACATTTCTGCACATGATAGTACTAGCGTGATGTTGATCTGCAAAATTATGTGTTCAAATGCTTTTTTATTTGGGAGAAACAAACAAAAAATATTTTTTCTTGCACGAATTTCAATGCAAAAAATGGACAATAAAGGATAAAGAATGGTATGATAATACAATCCGAACTTTTCCTTCATCCCATTAGTTATTTCGTTGTGCCGCTGCCGGTTATATTGCCGCCCTAGTCGACATAGCAGTAGACTTGGAGCCGGCCCTTGCCGACTCTGCCGCCGGCGCCTTCATCAGTGGAGAGCTAACGGCGGAGGGGAGTCGATGGGAGAACCATAAGCATAGCAAACGAAGGAGCCCAGTTGGGTCTCGGACCTACCAGCTAGCCATTGCTGCAGTACAGCAATGTTAGCCCAAAACTACTGACTAGCTCTCTCTCTCGTACACTAACTGGATAGCAAAATAATCTGCGGCTGCACACTGAGCTAGGAGGGCAAACACACGCACGCACATAGTACAAGAAGCTCACGTACTACAAGTGAGGCTGGTTGTAATAGTATTGTACTGCTGGGATTCGTTGCTACTAGCCCTACTTACAACCGACTGGGAGCTGTCCCTTAGGGCATCTCCAACGCTAACCCTCATGCCTCTCGCATCCTCCCGAACCGCAGAATCTGTTCAACCTGTGCTTGTATCGGTCCGCAAACCTGAGACAAACATGGGGTGGGACTTTGCGGAAGTCCGGACCGCTTCCACACCCGCTTCTGACCGCCCTGGCTTATCCAAACCCTCAACCCGCCCCTCCCGCACTTTTCTTCTGATTCACGCACCGCTTACTGCGCCGCACTCATACCAGCAGCACACAGCGGCCAGCATTGATGCCGTGATGTGACCGGAGGGAGGGAGGGCGGCGCTTCTGTGCGGACGCAGCTTCCCGAGGAACAGATTTCGGCCGATGCGCGGTATTGAAGCGGCTGACTGCCCCTTCGCATGGCCTGGTCGCCGCTTTATAAGCCGAGCTCCGGCGTCGTCCCCAAAGCAATCTATCCTGCTCCTCCTCCCCTTTCCCCACCATATCCCTCGACAACTCCGACGATCGGCAAGTCTTGGGCGTCGGTGCCGGCAGGCGGTGGTTCTGGGGTGGGATCGGGCGGATCATGGGGACGCCCCCTCGAGCTCCGACGCCGTTATCCTGATAAGTGGGTGGCTGCGCCGAAGTGAACCCGCTGCCGCAACAACAACAGTTGTCCGCCCCGGCGATGGCGGGCCAGGTGTACGCTGCAATCGACGCGGAGTACGAGGAGCAGATGGAGCTGATGATCCATCGCTCCATGGTCCACCTCAACAGCCCGGCTCCGCTGTAACATCCCCAATGTCATGCTACAGTGACCTCACACTAATGGTGTCATGTCATCATGATTACTATGCAAATTGCCACTTGTCCAAAATCAAATTTAAAATATAAAGTTTAGAAATTATTTCACCAAACACTAGGAAAAAATATTTACAATATTCAAAATAATCCCCAGGTAATTGTTCAAGTGAAACCAACATTAATTGAATTTTCAAATTAACCACATGAACTTTTTAAATGACCGATAACATTTAAATTGGCCTATTCAAAATGAATAATTATTTGAATCATTACAAATGTCCTAAAACTTTTTGTGCTAGCTCAAAATAATCTATGTTATTTTTGTGCCAAGTTTAATGTGCAGGAAAATTCATTTGTTGGAAAAGGAAAATGCAATATAAATAGAAAAGAAGAAAAGAAAAGAAAAGGCCACCGGCCACTATACAGTAAGGCCTGCACAGCGACAGTGCAACGGCTCCGCCCGTTTAGCCGGCCTTTCCCCTTCCTAGCGCCAGGGAAAACTGTGTGCGCGCCATGGCCGTCTGTGGCCGATGCTGCCGCTCGATGGACGACGACGCTGTCCCTATAGCCTTGGAGGGGATAAGAACAACCCCGCACCCCCCCCCCCCCCTCACCCATCTCCCTCCCCGGCTCTCTTCTCCCTGCGTGAAACCGCCGCTGCCGTAGCCATGGACGGCCTTGTCTGCGCGGCCATCGTGCTCCTCGCCAGCTGGGATCGCGCGAGGACCTCCGCCGCGTCCCTATGCTTCCTCTGCGACCAAGGATTCGGGCTTTCCGCGGCTTCTTCATCGGAACGAACCCTTCTTCAACCTCCGGCCATCGGCGTACCTCCGTCGATCCCGACGCCCCCAGCAGATCCTGCCATGACATGTTGGCCCAGTCCCGACACGAAGTACTTCCGGCGGCGGTGATGCGACCGACGACGGCGACGATGATGAATGAAGCTCGCTGACAAACTCGATGAAGTTTCTTTACGTCGACACGGACCGTAGCACATGAATGGCTTCCAATGACTTGGTCACGTACTATACGTAGAAGATAGCAGCCTCGGCCGATCAAGTCGAGCTACTAGCCGGCTGACTTGCAAACGCACGTACACAAACATGCTAGAATCAATTGGATTTCCACAGGTACACATCTCGTACCTGCTCTTTGTTTATTGCTTTAACTCACGGTGCAATGGACATCTTTGTATCGCACGAAAACCCGAGTGGCCTATGTTTTGCCGGAGCGTTCATCCATTTCCCTTTCGGTAAATTTCAGGCGCTCGATATGTCCTATTTTAGCAAAGGTCATGCCAGATTTTTCCGTGAATTTAAGCATGAATTTTGCTAGAATATGTAGAAAATATCGAGTGCCCCGGATTTGCTAGAAAGAGAATTAAACGGCATTTCGAGTTGACTTTAATTCTGTCGGGGCTCCATCCATAACAGTCAAAAAATTGATGAGGGGGTGTCTCCACCATATATGAGAGAAGAAGAATGCCGACTGTTGTCGTGGGGGTCGCTTCTCCTTCTTCTCTTTGTGCTAGACCTTTCTTGTGCACTAGGGGAAGAAGGAGTAGCGACCATCATCGACGGTCGAAAGATCGGTCAGGGAGTCACTAGTAGAAAAGGGGGCAATGGTCCAGGGTGGGTTAGCCCATTAGTCCCGGTTCAATCTAGAATTGGGACCAATGGGGGCATTGGACCAGGTTCGTGAGCCCAGGGGGCCGGCCGGGCCACGTGGGCCATTGGTCCCGGTTCGTCTGGACCTTTTGGTCCCGGTTGTTGGGACGAACCGGGACCAATGGGCCTCGCTCCTGGCCCACCACCATTGGTCCCGGTTGGTGGCATGAACCGGGACCAAAGGTGTCCATTTAGTCCCGGTTCATGGCACGAACTGGGACCAGTGGTGCAGCCTATATATACCCCGCGCGCCGGAGCAGAGCACTCGGTGCTCTGTTTTTCTGGGCCGGCGAGAGGAAGGGCTTTAGGTGCTCTAGCTCACCTACTATGCACATGAGGTGTTCGATGAAATGCCCGAGCCACACTAGTTAAGCTTTCTCCTCTCGAAGCTCGACCTCAAAACTCCATTTTCCTCGAGATTTGTCTAGATTTAGCGGTCCGTCACGCCCCACCCCTGTCTTCACTGCCGTCGATCACCCGCGCCGATCTCATCACCGACACCACCGTGGTGAGCCTCTTGCTCTTATCTTCTTTCTGAAAGGAAAAATATTCTTACTTGTATGTTTAGATAGATACTTGTATCATTTTCTTACTTTTATTATTGCATCTTATATAGTGCGATGGTTTTGGTATCCGCCCCCGTCGGCCCTCGTCCTGTCTATGATTCGGATGTGGTATATATATTAATCTTTATAACTATTGGTTCATTTATTGTTTATGATAATTATGCGGACCAACGTGACATAGATTTTATTTATCTAGGATGTATGTGAACCGGAAATTCCAACCGACCCTATTGTCGAGAGGTTAAATTTAGTTGAATAAGAAAACAATTTCTTGAAAGAAAAAATAAAAAAAATTGAGGAGGAGAAGACGATATTGGAGTTGCATGTTGCGGATGTCGTCGATGATCACAAGATCAAGATGGATGCAATGCGCTTGAAGATTAGAAAGATTAGAAAATATGCCATTCATACCGAGGCTTGGTATCATTATGCCGTTGGATCAATTGTTACCTTGGTTGCGATTATGATCGCCTTTGTTTTAATTAATGTATGGTTTAATTAATTAAATGCTCTGGAGAGCTATATGTTGTTAGATGAGAACTATGTATGTACTTTGCTTTTAATGCATGTGATGATGAACTTCTATTAATTTCATTTGGACACTTAATTATATATAATGCACGCAGATGAACCGCCAATGGATGTACGGTGACAGACACACCTTCGAGTACATTAAGGGCGTGCATGAGTTTCTCGATGCGGCTCAGGCAAACAAGCAGAATGGTTTTATGTGTTGTCCATGCCCTGATTGTGGGAATACGAAGTCTTACTCTGACCGGAAAATCCTTCACACCCACCTATTCTACAAGGGTTTCATGCCACACTATAATGTTTGGACGAGGCACGGAGAAATAGGGGTTATGATGGAAGACGACGAAGAAGAAGAGTACGATGACAACTACGTGCCCCCTGAATACCGTGATGCTGCAATGGGGGGAGCTGGTGAAGATCAAGAGGAACCAGACGATGTGCCCAATGATGCTGCAACGGGTGAAGGTGCTGAAGATCAAGAGGAACCAGACGATGTGCACGATGATGGTGATCTCCGCCGTGTCATTGTCGATGCAAGGACGCAATGCGAAAGTCAAAAGGAGAAGCTAAAGTTCGATCGCATGTTAGAGGATCACAAAAAAGGGTTGTACCCCAATTGCAAAGATGGCAACACAAAGCTTGGTACCGTACTGGAATTGCTGCAGTGGACGGCAGAGAATGCTGTGCCTGACAAAGGATTTGAGAAGCTACTGAAAATATTGAAGAAGAAGCTTCCAAAGGATAACGAATTGCCCGACAGTACATACGCAGCAAAGAAGGTCGTATGCCCTTTAGGATTGGAGGTGGAGAAGATACATGCATGCCCTAATGACTGCATCCTATACCGCGGTGCATACAAGGATCTGAACGCATGCCCGGTATGCGGTGCATTGCGGTATAAGATCAGACGAGATGACCCTGGTGATGTTCACGGCGATCCCCGCAGGAAGAGGGTTCCTGCGAAGGTGATGTGGTATGCTCCTATAATACCACGGTTGAAACGTCTGTTCAGAAACGGAGAGCATGCCAAGTCGATGCGATGGCACAGTGAGGACCGTAAGAAAGACGGGAAGTTGAGAGCACCCGCTGACGGGTCGCAGTGGAGAAAAATCGTGAGAAAGTACTGGGATGAGTTTGCAAAGGACCCAAGGAACGTATGGTTTGCTTTAAGCGCGGATGGCATTAGTCCTTTCGGGGAGCAGAGCAGCAATCACAGCACCTGGCCGGTCACTCTATGTATGTATAACCTTCCTCCTTGGATGTGCATGAAGCGGAAGTTCATTATGACGCCAATTCTCATCCAAGGCCCTAAGCAACCCGGCAACGACATTGATGTGTACCTAAGGCCATTAGTTGAAGAACTTTTACAGCTGTGGAATGGAAATGGTGTACGTACGTGGGATGAGCACGGACAGGAGGAATTTAACCTAAAGGCGTTGCTGTTCGTGACCATCAACGATTGGCCCGCTCTCAGTAACCTTTCAGGACAGACAAACAAAGGATACCACGCATGCACACACTGTTTACATGACACTGAAAGTATATACGTGGACAAATGCAGGAAGAATGTGTACCTGGGCCATCGTCGATTTCTTCCGACCAACCATCAATGTCGAAAGAAAGGCAAGCATTTCAAAGGCGAGGCAGATCACCGGAAGAAGCCCGCCATGCGTACCGGTGGTCACGTACTTGCTATGGTCAATGATTTACACGTAATCTTTGGAAAGGGTGACGGCGCACTAGTTGTTCTGAATGACGCTGAGGGACACGCACCCATGTGGAAGAAGAAATCTCTATTTTGGGACCTACCCTACTGGAAAGACCTAGAGGTCCGCTCTTCAATCGACGTGATGCACGTGATGAAGAACCTTTGCGTGAACCTGCTAGGCTTCTTGGGCGTGTATGGAAAGACAAAAGATACACCCGAGGCACGGGAGGACCTCCAACGTTTGCACCAAAAAGACGGCATGCCTCCGAAGCAGTATGAAGGTCCTGTCAGCTACGCTCTTACGAAAGATGAGAAAGAAATCTTCTTTGAATGCCTGCTCAGTATGAAGGTCCCGACTGGCTTCTCGTCGAATATAAAGGGAATAATAAATATTCCAGAGAAAAAGTTCCAGAACCTAAAGTCTCATGACTGCCACGTGATTATGACGCAACTGCTTCCGGTTGCATTGAAGCTATGTGCATTTGTCAATGCAATCCCTCAGAAGGTGATCGATCCAGAAATGGTACCAAGGCTAAGGAGTGATGTGGCGCAATGTCTTGTCAGTTTCGAGCTGGTGTTCCCACCATCCTTCTTCAATATCATGACGCATGTCCTAGTTCATCTAGTCGACGAGATTGTCGTTCTGGGGCCCGTATTTCTACACAATATGTTCCCCTTTGAGAGGTTCATGGGAGTCCTAAAGAAATATGTCCGTAACCGCGCTAGGCCAGAAGGAAGCATCTCCACGGGCCATCAAACAGAGGATGTCATCGGGTTTTGTGTTGACTTCATTCCTGGCCTTAAGAAGATAGGTCTCCCTAAATCGCGGTATGAGGGGAGACTGACTGGAAAAGGCACGCTAGGAGCGGACTGAATAATATGCAGGGACGGGCATTCTTGGTCTCAAGCACACTACACAGTTCTACAGAACTCTACCTTGGTGACCCCGTATGTCGATGAACACAAGAACAGTCTGCGCTCCAAACACCCGGAGCAGTGCGACGACTGGATTACATGTGAACACATCAGGACTTTCAGCAGTTGGTTGGAAGCACGTCTCAGAGGTGACAACACTGTTTGTGATGAGTTGTACTTGTTGTCCAGGGGACCATCTTTGACTGTATTGATTTACAAAGGATACGAGATAAATGGGAATACATTTTACACGATTGACCAAGATCAGAAGAGCACCAACCAAAACAGCGGTGTCCGCTTTGATGCAACAACCGAGAAGGGAAAGGACACATATTATGGTTACATAGTGGACATATGGGAACTTGACTACGGACAAGATTTTAAGGTCCCTTTGTTTAAGTGCAAATGGGTCAATCTGTCAGGAGGCGGGGTACATGTAGACCCACAGTACGGAATGACAACAGTGGATCTGAAAAATCTTGGGTACACTGATGAACCGTTCATCCTAGCCAATGATGTGGCACAGGTTATCTATGTGAAGGACATGTCTACCAGACCGAGAAAAAGAAAAGATAAGGAAACGGATACATCATACGATGAGCCAAAGCGCCATATAGTTCTTTCAGGAAAAAGGGATATCCTGGGAATGGATGGCAAGACAGACATGTCTGAAGATTATGAAAGGTTTCATGAAATTCCTCCCTTCAATGTCAAGGCTGACCCGCAACTATTATGATGATACCATGCCAAATTTGTAACAGACGAGTATGTTATGCCAAGTATTTTAGAATTCATTTGAAAACAGACGAGTAGGTGCATCTATGTTAATTTTTTTTATTAAAGTTAATCACAAACTTGTGATTCACACAAATTTCAAAAAATTCAAATTTTAACTATTCAAATTTGAAAACTAATGGCACTAACAGAAAGTTCATAATTTTGCTGACCTAAAAGCAAAAATAATTAAAAAAATATAGCAAAAACAAAATAAAGCAACAAAGAAAACAAAAAAACTAAAAAAGTGTTTTCAAATTTAAAAACTAATGGCACTAACAGAAAGTTTATAATTTTTCTAAAACTATAAAGCAAGAAAGTTTAAAAGTTTATAATTTTTGAGAGCTCATAAAATGACATAGCAGAACATCAAGTAAGCACACATAACATGGCATAGCAGAACATCAAGTAAGCACACATACAAGATTCTCAGCCTTAGTTTTTCATAGAATGACGCAGGAACAGCCCAACATAATTTCTCGGTCTTACTTTGTTACAAAATGACATAGGAATAGCCCAGCATGATTTCTCAGTCTTAGTTTCTTGCAACCAGGAGACATAAGTACATCATAGTTCTCACTATAAATGAAAGAAGGCGTTCTTCTAGTTGTCATCTTCTTCCTTCACCGTATGGACTAAGCTTCAGTTATGATAGACACGAACTCGTCCTTCTTGTGAACAAATCATAAAAACAGTAACTAATATCATGGAAATAAACAACCAATCAACTATAGCGAGTCGAATATGTTACCATAGCTTCTTCTTCATCATCAAGAACATTTTGAAATGTCGGCAAAGGAGTGGAGTAGCTATCCCCTGATGCAAGATTCAATTGATGAAGGAACACTCAGTAACAAATTAATTATTGTGTAATATAAATTGGATGAATGATTGAAATTTTAGTTAAAGTGAAACTAGGTACAGAATGTCTGAACTGTACAAATTCAGAACCTAAATTGCAATTTTTACAACCAAAGTAACTAATAATTAAAGCCAGGACTGTCAGATCTTTCTTCAGCACATGAAATGGACCAAGTTGAGCACATGCTTTAATTGAAACAAATCTCTTGTCTGATCTGTACAAATTCTAGCTTTATATTAATCATCCACAGCCCACTTGATCGAAATTAAAAAATGGGCACACTGATTTTTAAAAATTAATTAGTAATTAACAGGCATATCTATAGATCAGGTCATGTGTACAAAGCGGAATCTGACTGAAATTGACCAATCAAATATCATGTTCTCTTGTTTTCTGATTTGCAATCAGATTTCTAGTCTAATCTAATTGAAATTGACCACTACAGATCAGGTAATGTAGTAAAGTCCAATTTTTTTCTCTTGCCACGAACTAACAAACAGAAGTTGACCACTACAAACCTCTTGTTCTCTACTCCAATTACTAATACAAAGTGATGAACAAGCACGTCATGCACATCCATGGACAAGAACACTGACGTACACGAGCAGGAACAACAAACTTACCTTGACGGTTGGCTGTTTGGCGTGGTCGTCGCCTCCATGACGCGGTCTTGCTCCTCGCCGTGGTCTGCGCCCGCCTCTCTGCACCTCCATGCCGCCATACTCCTGGTCGTGCACGCCGCCGCACGCTGCATCGTCATGCTCCACCTCGCTGCTGCACGTACGTACTGGTGGTATGTTGCGTGCTTGGAAAAGCTGAGATGGAGGAGTCTGGGGGTTGGCTAGCCACCTGCCCATGGAGTTGGCTACTACAGTGCGTCACCACTTGTGGAGGGCTAGGGATGGCGCTGGCTATATCTAAGTCTGCAGGAGCAAGAGTCGAGAAGATGAGAAGATCCTTAATAACGATTGACAAGTTGTTTACCGAGGAGATGAGAATGTGAAGGAGCGGTGGAGTAATTACTTGGTGGGGATTATGGAAATTTCCTTTGATTTTTTAATAATAATAATAAAGAAAAGCTGACAGGGTATACACTTACGGGTCGGGTTCGGGTATATCCACGGGTATAAAATTAGACCCATACCCTATCCATGATTAGTCGGGTCGGGTTCGAGCATTGTCCATGGGTATAAAATTGTATCCAAACCAGAACCACTCGGGTCGGGTATCCACGGGTATCCATATCCATGGATAAAATTGACATCCTTACGCTACGCACATACGTACACACATGGCCGTGACCCAGCCCGCGGACCCGACCTGGCGCACCGACGCCGGTCGCACCGTCACGGACCCGACCTGGCGCATCGACGCCGGTTGCACCGTGCTCCGTCACGACTTACTCCCAACAACCTGCTCATCGCACCATCTGGTGTTATAGCACTACACATATCTTGAGGCAAAGATAATACACGACTGACCGTCTTATGAAAATATTCATGGCTATGTGAAAACAAACCTGATGATAAGTGAAAATAAGCATAAATGATTCAATGAAGATTCATCAAATTTCATTTAGTTGTTTTGCCAGTGGAGGTGATTTCATTGAAAAGCATTTTTTCGTGGATGTTACTTGTCATCTTGGATGGATCTTTATATTTTGAAATTTGTTTCTAAATCATGGATGAGATTTAATTGTTTGCAAAACATGGATAAGACTTATTTCAGCATTGGCAGTGTGGAAATTTACATGAGATGCACTATACTATTGCTTGTTCTTCTGCCAATCATTCACATAATTCTCCAATTGTCTATGTGTCTCTATGTTACTTATTGTTTGTGCTCAGTAGCAGCACCTACATCTATGTATGAGCTGAAGATATTTTTTCCTAACTTATCTAACTTTCATGATGATGCAACTTCGATGAAAAATATGCCAAAGCTAGCTTTTAAGCCAGGGTTAGTTTTGAAGGTAGCAACATATGCAGCATCATAGTTATTGTTAACTTCCTTGTAGAGTTGAATTTACAATAAGTAGAAAGAGAATATGGAAAATCATTAAGTAGATGTAGTCAAAAATGAAATAATTAGCTAGAACAAATGTTTAGTTACAAACTTTTAGACAGACCAGCAAATAACAGACGCTATTCTCTGATGCAAAGATATAAGTAGAACTGGAATGGCATGGTATTAGTATTTTTAGTTTTTTTCAACGCCACTAGCGTTTCAGAAGATCAAAATTATTTCCTGGTGATATTGATACTTGAAAATTCATTATGATAAAAATGGACGTTCCACCAATGGTCAAAGATGGATCACTATTTGACGCACTTGATATATTAGGAAGTTTTAATTTCAGTTTGATATGTTAATAATATCATTACCATGTTTCTTGTAAATGTCCATTTGTGGACTTTGCAGCCAAAACAGTACTTATATATTCTAAACTGATATGCGGATTAGATTCAGCATGATACCTGCACCCGAGGCTTTTCATGGTTGACTTGTGCTACAAAATTTTTATTACGAAAACCCAATGATAAACGAGAAAAACAATGATTGTAGGCAATTAGTCCAAGAGAATTTTATTACTGACTAGCTGACAAGCTCAATTTTTGTTGCAGTGAGGTTCATGCTGAAGATTTGAAGGTGGGAAGACTGCAGGAAATAAATCTAAGATTTAACATCAGAAATATCCAAAGTGGTGATAGGTCTAGAAAATATGAAAGGTTCCCCATTTTATCTCCAAACGTTTTGATTGTCCTTTGCCATCCCCTCCTCATTGACCAATCTCTTGACATGAACTATGCTTTTATTTTATTTTCTGAGAAATAGTTATGAGATGATTGTCTCTCTTGATTTTCCTAGCCGTGAAGTTGGGGGTAATATAGGATTTCCATTTTCTAGAAAAAAAAAACATTTCAAAGTTGGTCTGATATGGCTTTCTGATTCTCTATGATGCTTCACATAGGTTGCAATTTACTTTGATCATATGAAAGTTTACACATGACAGAAGCATACGTGATATCACAGCAGCAATGGTAGCGGTGATGCGCAGGTGAAGGCAAGCTCCGTCATCATGACTCCTCCCGTCTCTCTTCACGGGTGGCCGTTAGCAATGGCGATGATGCCGTCGAGGAATTACGGGGCGGTGGTGACTAGCTATGCAACAAGCAATGTCGAGAGAGAGAGAGGCCTGGAACAGGATCAGTGGCGCCCTGTCAAACTAAAATATTAAAATACCTTAAATCTGTAATCACTTAAAGAACAATTTTAGATTAGTTAGCAATACTATAATTGTCTTAATCTGCAAGTGTGCTCATCTATTTGCACCAATGCCTTACATCATGTCATTCAGGTAATTAGATTTCACTCTAATGTTCGTTGGCCTTCAATATGTCTTATGACAAAGTTGTCAGAAATTATTTTCTTTATAACCAAAACATAATCTTCTTTCCCCTTTTTGAAATAGCATAATAGTTGTTCCATAAGGTCCACTTTTTGCATTTTGAAAAATTTGTTGGCTCCCAGGGCAACACGGGCGTATACCTAGTCTTTAATCAAAGTAGCCCAACAAGAGGGACGCCTTGCCTCCCCTATGGCGCCGCTCATCCCTCCTTCGCATCCACGCCGCCGAGGGCAGCAGTGCCTCCACGACTGGTACTCTCTGCACCGGGATGGGGTGCTTCTCATGCGCCCCGAACACTGGCATACTCGTCCACAAACGCCGGCATGTTTTACGGCCGTAACCTCTCACTAACTTAGGTCCACTTTTCTTTCTTCCTCTCTGTACAAAGATTATGCAATGTGACCAATGTAATAGGCGACATGTAGTTCGTCTGTACCGTCTCACGAAAACCTAGCGAGCAAGGGCAGTCCTGCAGCCAAAGTCACCTTGCGTACAGAGGGGAGGCTGCAGGATGTCTTCTCACCTTCGCATGAATGGCAGCGTCCGCATATCAGATCCGGTTTTGCACATCATATAAAATTGTACTGTCCTACATGCATTGGGTTCTGCCTCACATTTTATTTTGTTTTCCTTGCAAAAAACAATGATACGAGCTTGCATAATTTTTCCTGTCTCAGTTATATTCCATTAATCAACTTACATAGAGCAAAATTAACTAGCGAACACCTGCTGTTCAGACTGCCTGTCTCAGGTGTCCATGATTTGGAGCCATAACATGTACAAAGATTGGTTGAAAACGAGTGACCTGAATGCATCCATTTGCTGGTACAATTTCGGTGTTTGATGAAAACATATATTTGTGTCATTGTATCATAGTCGCATGCACATTGAAGATATTCCTTTTTAGAACTTACACATTCATCAATTGTTAAGGGATTCTTCGTAAGGGATTTTCATTCCAATGTCATATTCATAGTTTTGTGACAATTTGGTTGGGAAAAGAGATAGCATAAGCTGTTTATCTCATGTTCTCTATGTAACCTGCGAAAACTAAGCTGGCTGTTGTATCTTTGTTTTCTGTTGCCTATTTTCAAACTTGTAAGAAGTGACTAATAAGTGAGCAACTTGTTGTAAACAATAGCAGCGGCCGTTCATTAATATAATTTCAGCCACAGTTATTTATTGCAGATTTTGAGTCATTCTTCATTCTTTTTGTATGCAGATTAACAAATTTGACACTGACAACTGCTAAAATTATTGAAGGAATGCCGAGAGAAGGACAAATTTTCTGTCGTCTCTGTACCTATCGAACCGAATATGTAAATAAACCTAAGTTTTCAACAAAACCAGCTGCAATTCCCATTGAACGCCGGTGAGATATGCACCCTTCATTATTTTTATCATGAGAGCTCATCTATGCTTCTTCGTTTCAAATGGTTGTTCCCCTTCCATGTAGATCGCCGTCTGGATTATATTTTTCTTATAAATTGATGCTTCCCTATGATAGTAGGTTTTGTGTGAGAAAAATAATCTTAGGAATTCATTATGATTTTTTTGAGAAAAAGAATCTTAGGAGTTCATTATGATTTTTCAAATATAATGTTTGCTGCTAGCTGGTAAATGGTTATTTTATGCTTTATACACACTTCTTGAAAGTGGTCCATGGTCAACTTGTTGCCTCAGTTTTAGTTCCTAGGAGTTATATCAAACATAACTTTTTGTCATAACTAACAAAGGGCACTCACTTTTTTTTACTCTTTGATCATGCACAATAGCAAGATAATATGATTCGTCAATAAAATGGAAGAATTTTCTTGACTTCACAATGTCTGTCCTTTTCAAGTCATTATTTTGATTTGATGACAGAGGTCCCAATATGTGTTATTTAGTGTAACTACTGTAAACATGTTGTAATTGCGGTCTCCATTTGGCATATACTTCTATTGTTTCTTTTCTTCAAATGGATGGGTGCGGCAACGCCTTCCTCCATGGTCTATGAAATCATAAAACAACAAACAGAAATACGGAAGACATGTCGGCGCACTCGCTTCCGCCTCCCCGTCTTGCGAGCTGCCTTGTGCACACTCTCACTCACCAGGGTCCCTCGTTCAACTCTCCCCGAGCCTGGATGGTTGCCCCCGGAGCTTAGGTGCAATGCAAGGCTCAAAATGCCAAACCTACATGTATGAACCTTAAACTAGTTCTGAATTTTTGATAGGCCTGGGGCATTCGTATAGGTATGGGAGAACTACTCGCGGGAAATTTACCACACATGTGATGTTCCTCTTATCTCGTATATATGGTAGATTACAAGAGATCACTGAAAAAATAGTTCGCTCCGCTAATGGCACGCTATAGCATTCTGAGCAATGTCATGCTAAATGAATTCAGTGTACAATAGTTCGCTATAGCATGATATAGCTGTGCTATAGTAAATTTTAAGGGCTTACTATTTTGTCATGGCACACTATTTTTTTCCTTGTGAGAGATATAGATGGGAACAAACCCAAGGATTCTTAATGATAATTATTGCATAGTAATAAACAATAAACAGCACAATAGGACTCTGGAGAACAAGAGTAATATGTTGGGGACGGCTATAGATCGAACACTAGCCATCAAGGATCAAGCCAAAGAGAGAGTAGAGAACAAAGAGGCGAACACACCTGATGTATGATAGTTTTGGCAAGGATCGCGGCGGCTCATACGCCAAGAGAGCAGCCTCACCACCAAACGCCCCTGTCCCACCTCCAGTGGCTAGCTAGCAGCCAACTAGTGGATTGCTTCTCATTTGGATCATCTAGTGTGTAAACGTTTCTTTTTATCTTCCGGTTTGAGAACTGGTGTACTTAACTGTTGTTTGATTTGATAGTACCATGGGTAAAGGACACACAAGAATCACAACACTGCCGACATTGACAACAGCCACTCTGGTGGATTATGCTTCCCTCCACTTCAGGGTAGATTATTACGAGCAAGAGCAAGTCAAGCACCTTAGCATCGATGAGGTCGTCTCTTCTTAGGTCCTCTTCGTCAGCAAACACTTATGGAGGATCGACATTACCCGCAGGGACCGGCAAGGTACTCCAAGGATGACATGTCAAATTATGTTTCTATCTACCTTGGGCACATGAGCAACTCCAGAACCATACAAACAATTGTGGAGGATGGACATTACCCACGAGGACCATCAAGGTACTCCAAGGATGACATGTCAAATTATGTTTCTATCTACCTTGGGAACATGAGCAATTCCAGAACCATACAAACATTTGTGGAGGATGGACATTACCCACGAGGACCAGCAAGGTAATCCAAGGATGACATGTCAAATTATGTTTCTATCTACCTTGGGAACATGAGCGACTCCACCAGAACCATACACGCAAACTTCGTCGCCTTCATAAAGGATAGAGATGACAAACCATCAGAAATACCAGTAAAGACTGATCTTAAAGATCTCATCATGAGCGACCCTAGATACCTTGACGATTGGGGACGAAATCTGTTTGTGGCCAGAACGATCCTTGAGGATAACTAAGTTATTAACCGGCACATCACATTCGTATGCACCGCCATCATCAGGCGTTATACCCCTGCCACCATGTCGCCTTCCGACACGGCCAGGAACCATCTTGACTTCTTACTTAATCAGCCCTATTGGACGGACGCGTCGTTTATCGTCGACGTCGAGATATTATTCCCTGCAAACTGAACGATGGTCGCATCCCCTCGCCAGTTTTCAAGGCAAAGATTTTTGGGTCTGTGGCAGAATCTACAATGTCATGGATCACACTGGACGATATAACACCTTCAAAATTAAAACATATTCTTCGTTTCAGATATACTAATGCCTTTCCTACTACAAAGAGTAACACTATACTATATGTGATTTTAGAAAAGGCGTATCGGAGATTTATTTCTGTTCTGGTTCCTAAATTTTTATACTAGATATGATTTCTAGTTTGGTAGAGGATTTCTTACTGAGTAAGACTAGTTGTATTATGAATAAAAATGTTAATAATAAAAATTTACATTCATAGATGAAAATTTACAATTGATATTGTAAGTAATAGTCTACGCCATTAACATGACATTTTTTCCCTCAAACGCTCACCGAATTGCACGTCTCGTTTTGTATTAAGATCAACCTGTGCAACTGCACGGGCTAGCACTTTTAATATTCGTTGGAGAAGAGATATTGTATGAATTAGAAAGATCATAAGGAATAAGATTTTATATTGTTTATGCACATTATGTCTAATAGTCAATTTTGTCATAGTGTATGCATATCCTACATGTTGTATCTACTTGTAACCTATAAGTCTACAGAAGGTCCTAAAATCAAATGATCTATTCTAGCATATGTAGCCATTTTTGGCATGAAAACGCGGTGGAGTTTGGTCAGTTAATTTGATCTTAAGATATGGAGAAATAATAATCGTACATTTGCAGATTAGTACTCCCTCTGTAAAAAAAATATAAGATCATTTAGACCACTAAAGTAGTGACCTAAACAATCTTATTTTTCTTTACAAACGGAGTATCAACTAATATACAACCGAGAAGAGCATTCAGTTTCATTTGAGTAAAACTTGTATATAAAATAGCAGAACTATGAAAGGCGCTCTGTCAGTAACATGTCATATTCTATGCACATAGAACATCAGAGGTGTTATTGTATATTATTTTGTTGCATTAAGTAGATATATTGAATATAAGTTATTTTTCGAATCATAAAACTGCTAGATGTTTGCTTTCATGATTGACGTGGAGAATTTTTGCTCTTATCTGTACAATTTGTGACTTCTGATGCATTAAGATTTTACTAATTAGTATGTGATTTTCTGCGTTTAATGATATTTTTAGGTGCTGTTTTATTCTATTTAGAAGACCACAGAGAGAACATAAACATGCTATATATGCCGGCAATTATCAACGCCACCACACTTGCAAACAATCAGTAGAATCCACCACTCATGTATCATGCAAACGGTAAGAGATCGTATCATATACCAAAAAATTAAAGTGCATGTAGAAAATAAAATAAAATAAAAAACCTGGTTTAGCACATGCATGGACCATATATGCATGATGATTACTTGCACCCGGAGACATTTTATGTAGAGGCATCCAGAAGCGTACTCTCCCGGGACTTTTCATCGCCTCTGGACTCAACTTCAGCTTGTCGCCTCTCAAGTCATGACATGCTTTTTATTGCAAACAATATTGAAGTTCCTGTGTTGTTAAAGAAGTACTTACCTTAGATGCATGTAATAAACATATTATGGGAAAAGGAGTAGTAATCAACTTGGACTCATATGACGGGCCGATGGAAAATATAAATGCCATAAATTGGCTTCTACTTACAACTGATAGATTGAATCTTGCATGGATAGCTAACATAGAAGGAGATCATCAAGGAAGCATATAGACATGTGTACATTAATAAGACATAAATTATCTTATAAATATATGTTAGACTTAGGAAGGAAGAAAATAAACTCAGATATCAATGTTTCTACATAAATGGAGGAATTTTGTGGTTAGTCCTAATGCATGCAAAATGTATACTTTAAAAATTTGAGGAAATAGCAAGATGGGTTTTTACATGGATGCATAGTCCAAGTACGCTTTTTTTACATAATGAATACAAAATGTAGTACATGCATGATTGTCTGATGTGGAGAACAAACTGACAGCAAGAGGAAGGAAATATTGATTTACTAATACAGGACAAACCTGAGTTCGATGAAATACTTATTTATCATTAGTTGTGTACCCTGGAAAAAAACGACATTCTGTCACAAATGACACGGCTGAACTAACAGAACATGATTAGCTGATCCAGACAAAATTGATATTCCTGTTTTTTCCTAAATATATGGTACAATTGGAATGAAAAAATATCATGGCATCACCAAGGGTAGAAACTCAAAACAACAAAGAAGAACCCACAAAAGAAATCGTTAGTTAATTATGTAATATCCTTAGCTAGACAGCACCATGGTGTACAATAACTTTCGTGCATAAATTTATATTACTATTTTACCTTATACTTACTGATGCAGTTGATGCTTGACCTTCGAAATTATTATCGAACGACCACCAACCACTGGATGGCTAAGGAATAGCTATCATATAACTCAACATCTATGGTCGTGCTTATCATGGACAGCAAAGGGTCATATAAGAACACTATTGTTTAGGAAAATACACCACCGCAAACACGACAGCCTAGATTGAAAATTTCATTGAAACTGAGGAAACCAATGTAGCATAAAACATTTGAACATGTTTTTCGAACACATAATTGTTGACGAAAAAACAAAGAACCAAGACTTGACTATCCTAAATTGAGTAAACACAATAGGATGACCAATAAAATTGTAAAATTCAGCCCAATTTCAGTTACATAAAACACACGACAGCATCAATGTAAACCTCCTTTCTAACTACAGATCTATCTTATGAACTTGCTTTTGTGTTGAAATAAGCTGCAGCTGGGTGCGAGTTCCATCATATTCAACTTGCATGATATATAATATTTTTTTTGGTTACTTATCCAAAACCATGCATCAAAACAGTTTGTTTCCTTCACCCGGTTGCCGCCAGTAAAAGTTTCAGTGAGCTATAAGGTTGAGGTAAATCTTCATCTTTTGTAACCAGAACTGGAACAAAATATAGCAACTATTAACACTTGCAATTTCTTCCCATGTGCACAACTCATTTAGTCTGTGTCTACACTTTGCTAAAGATATCTTATACCATAGTTAAAATCAGCTCCATCAAATAGATGGTTGAGATTGGACTAAGGGAGTTATCTAAGCTTGGGTGATTACTAGACGATAGTTGATAATGGAAAAGGTGTAGCAAGTTTAATATTGAATGCAACCAAAAAACTGAATGGACTCACATAAGAAAATAACTTCGATTAGAAGTTTTCTTCATGATCATCAAGAATTTTATCACTGAAATAGTTTTGTCTCTTGGGCAAACTACAGTGGTCGAGCGTCTCCAGTGAAAGCACTGCTTGAACCAGTCACATACTCACAATTACCATTCAAAAATGAAGAAAACTGTTCAAATATGGAAGGCACACAATTACCGGAAAAGCTTAGAAACTGATTCATGTTGGACCAATCATGGGAGATATGTTAGTTAAGATAAAAGAAAAGGTACCGCCAAGATACAGAAGCATTGCTACTTTTCCACCACATACTAAAAGGTCGGAATAATCGTGTATATATATACCGTCACCAATGAATATTTGACATCTTTGTCAGCCAAAACATGTATATTATGTTGTCATCTTTGTATGTACACACCTTGAACATTATGTGTGCATTTGTACAATATGGTATCCGATGGACTTGACTACCACAGTAATTACAAAAAGAAACTTTCACATTATTGTCAGGATGCATATGTAATCACTAAGGACTATGATGTCCTTTCTAATAAGCAATCTGGGTACTACTACTGGTTGCATGAGTGACCAAGCTTAATTTTAAAAGATAATCTTTTTTTACCAGTAAAAACAGCAAGAGAGGCTCCTACTGTTCTATATTAATTAGAAACAAAAAGAGAAACATTATTAACAATAATGTGAACTGCACATAGCTATGTATGCAAAGTGGATAGGACAGTTGCGGTGCCATGTTTTTATACCATCATGGTTTGGAATTTCGTCTAACACATTAAAGGTGTATACACCAACAGCAACACAGCACGTGTTCAGGGAGAGGAAGATTCAAGATTGCTATAGAAATTGAACGATGGTGCTGACAGCTTACTTCTTACATCTCGTCATGGGTGTTGCGAGAAGAAGCGGCGTCCAGCTAGCATTGTGGTCATCTACGATGGGAGAGTGGCCACAAAAACTGGGTAGGCAGGCAGCATTGCTCTGGTCAGGAATGGAGTCTGTCGTTCCCTGTCCGGCAACAATGACGGACGATGCGAGCAATGGCGCAAGAAGAGACGTCCAGCAGAGGGTTGACGGCACATCATGTTTCCATCCAACAGCAAGAGAGGCCGCAAGATCAATTGGATTCTTTGATTAAAAGCTCCATCATTTCCATGACCATAGGACATCAAATCCTATAACCAAGAAGCTTAAAGATATAAAGCCCACAATTCTGCTCCAGCATCCCATCCTCTTCTTGTAAAAAAAATCAATCTAAAATTACAGTATGGAAATCTCTACTTTCTCTTCCTCCTCCATGGAAAACAAATCGATGTCTCTCTCAAACTAGAAAACAAATTCATGACGCCACCATCAGTTTTCCTTCTCTCTTGCTCGATTCATTCCAGGCATATGCAAGCCTGATCGTCACCTTCATTCCAATTGCCGGTAGGCAGCAGCATATCTCGTATTGGAGCATCCATCCATGTTGTTGCTAGCATGACTTACCGAAGAATGAATGCTTTGTCCATGATGTGTCCTCGCTGTGTACGTACCCGATCTATGACATCATTGTGTCCATGCATGTTGAAGGCCGGCGGCCACGCGATGGCGATGACAGGACAACACCCCTGCACCTGTGATCAGTCATCCCCGCTGATCGAGGATCTCCACCACACGACACGCTCTGGTTGATCTACAAGCATCGCGTGGCCATCGGAAAGACCCCACGCTCACATGCACCTTTGAACCATCATCCCTACTTTGGAAGCAAAGGTGTTGTTCAAGCGGCCATGAGAGTTTGTTTTAGATTCGGGAGTCAATTTTTTTTAAGGAGCCTAAAAACTTTGCAATACTGCAAATAGATATGACACTCGCCAAAAGTACACATTATTAGAACACCATGCCAATCTTTGAATGTTTGAAACTGTAAAACGCAAAGATGTCTCCTGTACTATTTTATGCATGAACCTTCGCTCTCTAATTCAGCAATAACACATGGGAATTTCTGTCTTAACAGCGTGAAACCCTCGGTTAACACATTCATCTTGAAATTTTCTCTTCGACCAAGATGTCAATGCACCATTTCTTTATCTTTTTTTTTGTGGGGGAATGTACCTTTTCTATTAACTCTAGGCATTTGTACATTTTAGCACAAGCCAAAATATACTGCATCTACCAACACAAAGTCACATAACATCTGGACACACATACATTTCAGCCAATCTGGTGCAAACAAATCTGCGGCAGCAAAGGGGATCAGAAGCATTCAACTACGGAGTCTTCAAGTTGGTCATCTCTAGGCAAGGCACTATTGTATATAAAACATAAGTGTAAAAATTGTGGGTGTGATTTATAATGTATTTGCCCCTCAACAATGGAGTAAGAAGCTCAGCTTTAAAGGCTGGTGAGTGAGCCACATGCATTGCTCAGAGCGCTAAGAACATTTGTCCATTGATGATGAATGACACATCAGTGGCTGATCTAGCAGGTAGCCGAGATGTATCTCACTGTCAAAATGCGGCAAGGGAATAAGGCTATCAGATAGGCACGGGATGGTGCGTATAAAGGTAATTTTCTCCCTCCACAAACTTATGCCCTTTCCGCAAACTCGTGAAATCCCCAATCATCGCTCTAATAACCTTTGATGAAGCAGTACTCTAGTAGATCCGACTTGTAACAACCCTTGTAATGACAATACATGCAAGGGTAGTGCAAATTAAACCTCTATCCACTAATATAATGGCCAACAAACTTCTATTGTTTGTTTGCCATTTTAAAACATATGGTTTTTGCTACTGCCTCCGATTTTTTTTGCAACCCTATTACCTCAGTCAAATGAGCTCATGGAATCAACTATGATGACGGTTTACAATTATATAAAATTACATTTTTAATAGTGAAAATAATAGCATGATGAACTAAAAAATATGTGAACATATAATGATAAAGCTGATGGAGAGGATAGTATTATTCTCAAGGCTAGGCATGTGATTCATGTTTGACCGATGCTAGGCGTCAGTCGAGCGATGCAAGGCATTGACCGGCAGCCTACCGAGTCCAAATCGCAGCATGTGTATGCCCAGACTGAGATGCGGAATGGGCCGTCTCTCTCACCCACACATCCCTGTGACACCACGAAAAATATACCTCGGCATCTTCCCCGCACACGCACGTGTGCCTCCACAGCTCACATGCAGAGACCATGTCACCGGCATCAGTCCTCGATCGGTGCTTGCATTGCTCCGTAGATCTGCCCCCGCTGCCCACCGTCACAAGACAGCAGCATTGTGTAGGTTGTGTCATGTCTTTCTGATTCCTTTCTTAGTAGGGCCTTGCGAATGTTGCCGACATGGTGGTGCCTTTGGACTAGTTTGCGCATCCGGCTGTAAAGGTCTTCACTTGGTTTCTCTTAATCAACCGAGAAGGTCTCCGGGAATCATAGCAATGCTCCTGCTGTCTATCAGAAATAATCATATATGGTGTTCTTGTGGATAGTCCTGCTCTTCTTACTTGGCTCGCTAATACCCACATTGATGTTGTCCGGATAGGTGCTCGGTGGTCGACGCTTAGCGTTTGATCCCTGACCATGAGCACTAGCAGCCTGTGCGACAGGGAAGTGTGGCTGGTGGTGCGCCATGTACTGCTGCCGTGGAAAGTACGGTTCACGGTGCGCCATTGCCGTGTACTGCTCCTGGAGCACATGATCAATGCTCATCACGGGCTGCCTCCTCACATCAGGGAAGAATTCCTGCCTGAAGGGCTGCCTCGTCACATCATCATCAGGGAGGAATTCCTGCCTGAAGGGCCGCCTCGTCACATCATCATCAGGGAAGAATTCTTGCCTGAAATCAGGGGAGAATTCTCGCCTGAAGTACGGCACGTACGGCCGCTGCACAATCGGAGGAATATTGTAGTACGGCTGCTGGACCATCGGAGGAATATTGTAGCTATTCATGGCCCCCGCCATGGCAGGAAACTCCTGCCGGTAGTACGGCGTGTATGGTTGTTGGCGCTGGAGCATGGGAAGATTCAGCTGGCTAAGCACATCAGGCTGCTGGTACGCCGTGTATGGCCGCCGAAGCATGGGGCTGCCGGAGTGCGGGGCGTAATGAGCCCGCACCGGAAGAGGAAACTCCTGATCACGAGTTCCTCCTGCCTGGCGCCATGGCGCCCCCACAAAGCCCATGCCCGCGTCCTCCACTCTATCATCCTCTTGAACAGGAGAGGCGTCTTCATCCTCCCTAACCATCTCCTCGTCCTCCTGGATGGACTCGCCGTGGGTTGCGGACACGGGGATGCAAGGGTCGGGCTGCCCGTCGTCGGGGGCTGCGGTTGCGGGCACGGGGACGCTGGGGTGGGGCTGCTCGTCGTGGTGGGTTGCGGTTGCGGGCACGGGGGCGCCGGGGTGGGGCTGCTGCTGCATCTGGCGGAAGCGGAGGGAGAGGGAGGCGTGGAGGGAGGAGACATGGGCGTCGATGTCGTCCCAGGTGAAGGGGAGATGGTAATGGGGCGGCGCGGAGGCGACGAGGCGGTCGAAGGTCTCCCGCAGGCGCTGCTTCCTGACGGGCAGCGCCGCGATGGCGGCCTCCAGGTCAGCCGTCGCCATCGGCGCCGCCGGCCGGGCCTGGTCAGCCCGCGACGACACGGCCGCCATGGGATGGGGAACACCGAACACACGAGGACGAACGAACCAAGGAAGAGGTGGGCAGGAGCTTGGGGAGGCCGATGCGAAGTTGACGAAGGTAAGGGGAGCAGCCGGCGCGCGGCGGCGGCGGCACCGACGACGAATCGACGGCCGCGACCGAGCACCGGAGGCGGGGAAGACCAAGGCCAAGGGGACGATAGGAGGCGATTTCTCCGGCGTGGAGGGTCAGGGGAACCAGGCGGAGGTCGAGGGCATGCCGGTGGGGATCGGGAAGGTGGGTGGCCGCGCGGACGAGGGCCGACGGCGGGGGTGGAGAGGGGAGGGGGAGGGAGGGAGGTCGGAGGCGGGCGGCTAGGGTTGGGGGAGAGGGCGGAAACCCTAGGGCGTCGGGGCGACGGCTTTATCCGGCCGGGGCGGCGGGTACGGCGGCCATCCGGTGGGTGGCCGCGCGCGCGCCCGTGGGATGGGCGCCACGTGCAGGGGCGGGATGGCTCCTGGGTTGGGCCGACTTGCTGCCCACTCGCTGCTCTGCTGCTGTCTAATCACTCTACTAGTACTACCTTTCTTTTAGTTGCTCTCACTGTACTCACCCTACGGCCCATATCCCGCTCGCTATTAGAGTGTTTTCTTCTTTTTTTAGGCGCTAACGTTTCATTCGACTGTTTTTTTTCTCTTTCGACGTTTTTTCTTGGGATACCGTTCGATATATAATCAACTGACAAGATAGTACAGAACACCAAAAGTACACTGAAGTAAAAAACACATCTAAGCGCAGATTGGAAGGATCCAGCATGCAGACACACGAACATAGACGAACGAAGACATAATCCACCGAACACAAACGCTGACCGAAACCTACGAGATCCAGTGGAGAGAAACCTCAACACGCCCTCTGACGATGTTAGAAACACCACAGGGACGCGGACTAGGTAAGCAGAAGTAAAACTACATCTATGTCTATAGACCACCGAGCGACGACTACTAGCACTGGAGTGAGCCGAAGGCATGCCGCCTTCTTCACCCCTCCCTCATCGGAGCCGGGCAAACCTTATTATACTTGACTGTCAGGAAGTCATGGTGCTAAAATCCCATAGGACCAGCGTGGTAGAACAACAACCGTCACCGATAAAGAGAAGCGTAGATCGGAAGGATCCAACCTGTAGACACGCAAACACAGACGAACGAAGACAGGAATCCACGTGGATCAATCAAATACAAACGCCGACCGAATCCCGCGAGATCTGCTAGAGACAAATCTCAACACGCGCTTCGACGATGCTAGAAACACCACAGGGACGGGGACTAGGCGGGGAGAACCTTATTCCAGCTTCAGAGAGCCGTCGCCGCCTCACACTCTCTGAGCAGGACACGGACCCTAGCAAAACTCAAAAGAGCATGAAAAATGGAGCCCTCCCACAGGCAAGGGCCGAGATCCACCACGCCTCCATGGCCCTAAGACCATAGGAGATGAGGTAGACTGGCGGCAGTACAGGCGAGAGGCACAAGAAACCCTAGCCAAAAGGCTCCTCTTCCACACGAAGAAAGAAAACAATCGCTTTTCCGTCCGACTGTTTTCTGATCGTGAAAGTGCGTTATATCGACTATAGAGGGGTGAATATGCGATTTTTATGAATTCTTCACTAAGGAATTTCAAGGTGAGGAAATTCCTAAGCGAAGAACTACTTGCAGCGGAATAAGTACTCAAATGTATGCATGACATAACATAAACATGGACATCATGGTGAAATGAAAACAAATACAGAGTACAGAAAGCGTAAACACAGGATAGCACAGGATGAAGACAAACAGACTGAAGAAATTGAACTGAGGAAATTGAGAAATTCTTCAGTCAAAGTCTTTAAACAAATATGAACAAGCACAGAACACAGTTATGAGGAAATGAAAGAGTTGAAGAAATAGAACCAGTAGGCTTGGTGAAGACAATGATTTGGCAGACCAGTTCCAATTGCTGTGACAGTTGTACGTCTGGTTGGAGCGGCTAGGTATTTAAACCTGAGGACACATAGTCCTCACCGTATTCTCCTTGAACTAAGGTCACACAGACCTCGCCCAATCGCTCGAGGTTAGTCTTCAGGTGACTTCCAAACCTACACAAACTCGGTCACTCGGTGATCCACAATTTCCTTTTGGATGCTCTAGACCATGACGCCTAACCGTCTAGAAGATGCACGGTCTTCACAGGTAACAAGCGTCGGATCCACGCAGGATCAATCTTTTCAGTGATGCTCAATCACTTTGGGTTTGTAGGTGTTTGGGTTTGGGTTTTCCTCACATGATGATTTTCGCTCAAAGTACTCGGAGGATGGGATGCTCTCAAATGACAAGTATCAGTTTCTCTCGGAGCAGCCAACCAGCTAGTGGTTGTAGGGGGCGGATATTTATAGCCTAGGGAGCAACCCGACATGATAAGACATAAATGCCCTTCAATGATATGACAGTTAGGTGTGTAGATATTTTGGGACAGCTGGCGCATAGCACAGCAACGGTCGGAATTTTCACTATCAAATTCCTCAGGGCTATCATGTTCCTCACTGTGTAGGCAATCCGCACTGCCGAATTCATAACTCCTCAGTCAGAACAAATTCCTCAGAGACCAAAAGAACCTAATCTCTGTCACTGAAGAAATTGACTGAGTTGTATGAGATTTCCAATGGCTTCACTCGAAGGGATTGGTAGGTGTAGGATTTGAGTTGAGCATCACTTGGAAATTTTTCCTTAGTATTTCCTCGACCCCCTTTAACAGTACGGTGTTTCCTATGAATCAAGAAAGAGAAAAAGAAACTACAAAAACAAAAGTCTTCACGCTTCATGTTCCTCGAATGAATGCCAAGTCTTCAAGGTCACACCAATTTCTTCACTTTCAAAGTCTTCAGAAATCAGAAATCGAAAATCTTTAGTCGAAGATATTCATTTTTAGGGGTCGACTTTCTCTGTAAATATCAAACTCCTCATAGACTTATAGACCTGTGTACACTCATAAACACATTAGTCACTTAACCTATAAGTCTTCAATACACCAAAATCACTAAGGGGCACTAGATGCACTTACAGTCTCCCCCTTTTTGGTGATTGATGACAATATAGGTCAAGTTTTCAACAGGGATAAAACATATGAAATGTAAATACTGATATTGAGGAATCTGATAGCAAGATATAGAAGAACTCCCCTGAAGATGTGCATAGTGAGGAATTTGCTTTTGAAGCAATGCACACTTGAAGAGTAGAATCATGGAGATCTCCCCCGGTATCTTGTAATTCATACACGCATTTGACATATAATATGAAGAATTTGAAATGCATGATGAAATATGGTGGCTGATGTAATTCAGCACGCGTGCATTAACATATATGAGGAAAAAGCATGCAGAAGAACACAACAAAAGTATCAGACCACCATAGGGTTTAAGATTACAACTCGATCCAGCAAAGTCTTCAAAAGAACGAGAGTTGTAACGTAGAAAAAACGCCCAAATATGTAGACCCGCTTGAAGACTAACTCAAATTTCTCCCCCTTTGTCATCGAATGACCAAAAGGGTCAAAAAATGAGGACTAACGCCCCTGAAGAATATCAGGATGATGAAGGAGCGCCAGCGTAGTTGGGGTCGTTTGTTGTTGTAGGGCCTGCCGCAGTGTCGTCCAAGTCTTCATGCTCATCGGTTTCACGTGATGAAGAATATGAGCTGGACACCAAGGAAGGAACCTTGACCTTCTTGAATTTCTTTGCTGGAGGAGTAGACTAGTCAAAATCCTCTTTGAGACCCATTTGCTTCAGATCTTCTTCACCATACAGATGTGATAAGACAACCCAGGTGCGACCGAAGACTTCATGGATGTAGTAATGGTTTTTCTTCGTTGCATTGTGTGTACCAGTCATGTTGTGAAGAATAGAATCAAACTGACGCTTAACCCATTTGTGGTTTCGATCCACCTTCTAGTGAAGACTAAGAAGAAGCTCACGGTCAGTCATCACCCTGGGAGCTGTGGCTTGAGGATTTGGCTTTGATGCATTAGCGGCAGAATCATGAGTAGCAGAATCATCATTGGTGGAGTAAGATGGAGCTTTGCGAAACTGACCATCCAATGGACGATTGCCTTCATCAATAACAGCAGTGGCCTTGCCCTTTTCATCAGCTGAGGCTTATGTCCGCTTGAGGACTTCAATTGGGGGCAAGTAGCTGAGGTGATTCTGAAAATCAACCTTGTAATTGAGTGAAGACCTTATTCGGAGAAATCTCATAATCCAAGGTGCGTAAGGCTTCAAATCAAATGGAGAGAGTGCAACATTTGCCAGAGTCCTCATGAAGAAATCATGATAGTTGACAGGAACGCCATGCATGATATTGAACAACAGATTCTTCATGATGCCAACGACTTCTTCATCAGTCGAGTCGTGGCCTTTGATAGGACTCAAAGTCTTCGTCAGAATGCGATAAACTATTCTTGGCACATATAGAAATTCCTTCACAAGGAAATTGGTCCTTGGGGCTTGACCGGGCTTCAGAGGCTTCATTAGCACTTGCATGTAATGGGCAGTGAGTTCAGGCTCATGGTACAGGCAACGAGCTCCTTCAAGGGGAGGACTGATTGGCAGGGCGTGAAGTAATTCAGAGGCCGATGCTTTATAGTGAGTATTATCGTTCATCCAGTCCAAAACCCAAGAGTTCACATCGTCAGCATTGCCTGTGATATGGAGAGTTGCATAGAATTGAAGAATGAGCTCTTCATTCCAATCGCAAATATCCGTGCAAAAGTTGAGCAGTCCTGCATCATGAAGCACATTGAGGACTGGGGTGAAGCAAGGCAGTGATTCCATGTCCACGTGAGGAATATGCTCATGGTCGAAGACTTTGTCCTTGTGGAAGAGCAGTGAAGAATAAAAATTTGCTTGGCTGGCAGTCCAGAAGTGCTTCATTCTAAGACGAGCAGAGTCATAAGGATTATAGTCTGTGAAGAACACATGCTCACCGAAGAAGTCATCAGCCTTGAATTTCTGCTTCTTCGGGAAGGTACCCTTTGGCTTGGGTTGAGGGGTATCGGTCAATTGCATCACCACCTCAGGAATCGCAATCTCAGGATCCACCGGCTGAGGAATGTCAGCTTCTTCTTTAGTGACAGCCTGGGTCTTCAATCCTTCAGCAACAATTTCATCAACACTAGTGGCTGGAATCTCTTCATGGACAGACGGGGTGGTATGAGGTTCTCTAGATCCCATCTGTACTCCAGTATAGCGGACTGAGGAATTTGTTGAAGGGGTGTGAACAGAGGAGAATTGGGGTGCTGACTTTCCCAAAAGTCATTGTTGAACACTGGAGTTGTGCACCCAATGTCCACATCTTCTTCTCCACTCTTTTCCTCAACGCCGCCCTCTTCAGCAGTGAACTGAGGCATGGGCGATGAGACTATTGGGGTTGAAGGGATTGCGTCCGCTTCAATTTCTTCATCCAACTGCTCTAACGAAGCAGCAGAAGGAATCTTTTCATCTGGTCCACTTGGGATCACATATTCTTCATCAAAAGGAACAAGGTCCTTTGATGGCATGGGTGAGACCGGAATAGCATCAATTGGATTCTCAAAAGAGCTGGTCAATGGCTTCATCTTCTTCGGAGCTGAAGAATCTGAAGAAGTTGATGCTTTCATTTTCTTCATGGCTGCACGCTCTACAGCCTTGGTCTTCTTCACGTCTGATGCAGACGGAAGGATCGGAGTTGGGGTAGGTGCAGGAGGAGCAGAGGAATTTGGTTCAATTACTTCAGGCACAACTGATGCAGTTGCCCTGACTTCTTCAGTTTCTTCAGGCGCAACACTAGTGGTTGCCCTGGCAATTTCTTCAGCGGCTGGAATGCAGTCATCAGCCCTGGTTCTCTGGGTTTCTTTAGCAGTCTGATTTTCATCAGCGGTGCTGGCATGCTCTTCAGTAGGCTGAGCAAATGCCTCAACTTGAGGATTTTCTTGTTGCATTGGGGCTGCAACATTGGAAGTGAATTTTTCAGCTAGTTTCACAAAACGGACCTTGGCTCCCAGCCAATCAGCGCGGTAAGCGTCAAATTCATCACTGAGTTTCTTGATCTCAAATTGAGTAGTGATAAGTTCTTCAGTTGTCATAGAGATACCGTTTTTCTTCAGGAAACGCTCCTTCTTGTACTGCGCTTTCTTCAACTGCCTGGCCTTTTCAAATTTCCATTTTTGTTCCTGAATGAAGGCAGTCAACATATGACTTTGGCCAGGAGTCAACTTGAAGTCAGGCATAGGAGTGTTGGGTCCTTGTGCCAGAGATCAATGTAATCAAGGATCAATTTTGGATCCAGCAGGAGAGGAACTTCACTTCCTTTGGCTCTAGCGTCCCTTTGCTGTCTATCTCTGATGATTTCGGCAAGTTCCTCATCATCAGCTTTGTCTTTATCAGACGACACTTGAAAGGCGGCCTGCTTCTTGTGAGGACTTGGTCGAGAACCTCGTCCAACAGTGGCCTTTTTCTTCAGCAGAGAGGGGCTAGTTGATGAATTGGGTGGAGTTGAAGAACTAGCAGAAGCTCCTGAGGCAATAGAGATGCTTGTTGTCCTTTGGCACGTGGCGAGATGCACATGTGCTGAGGATTTTGACGGAGGAGCTGAGGACTTTGGAGGAGCTAGAGCAGCTTGAGGAATTGGCCGTGAGGGCTTTAAAGAATCTGGCCGTGAGGGCATTTGGAGCGAAGCACTTGGCTTATGAGCAGGCTTCTTTGCCATGGCCTTCTTTGGCTTGCTTGCAGAGGCCTCAACAGTGGTAGCAGCAGCAACAGACTCTTCATTAAATTTCCTCACTGCTTCCTTAGCTATTTTGGCTAGCTTGGCCTGGCGCTTGGCCCATTCATCACGATAGTCCTCACCACGCTTGAGGCTGATGAGATCAGCTTCTTGGCCAGGTGCCAATGGAGGTCTTGGGCATGGAGGATTAAGAGCAAATTTCTTCATATACTTGGGAGTAACATATCTGTACTCCCTCCATTCCCGTGCCCATATCCTCTCTATCCTTTGTATGCGCACCTTGTGCTGATTTTTGTCCTCCTTGCCAAATTTGGCCTCATCAGGAGTGCAATAATCCTTGTATATGTCATCAGGAATCTCGAAAGTAGTATTGACCTCAGGCCTCTTTCCTCCCTTCTATGGCTTCTTACCGTCAGCCATTTTCTTCAGCCGAGGAATTTAAGCAATGGAATTCTCTGAAGAGGTGTGCAACTTTTCTTCAAGGAACGCTGTAAATGAGTTAAGTTGATGAGAACCTAGTGATTCAGCAGCGAACATGTGTACCTGTAAATAGAATATAGTTGCGAGGAAATTTGGAGAGGTCATATGCGTTCTCAGAAGGTTTGCAGTAAGAACAAGTTTGAGGAATTTGACCAGATGAGTCATGAAGAATTTCACTAAGCGTTCTTTGTCTTAGGTTCCAGAGTTGTACAGATCGAAAATCCACACAATTGAGGAATCTTGAAGAAAATGTTGCTTAGGGAAACAGATCAAGAACGGATGACATGTGAGGTGTTTAGTGTGTGAATATTTGAAGTATAAACACCTTTTGAAGATTTTGTAGAAAACATTTGAATCAAGGAGGGCAGTAAAAGTAACTTTTACTTACCCTGGACGAAGAACACGACGAACTGGGAAGTGTAGATGTGAAGCTCGTCAGTTCAGATCTTCCACGCCCTAACTTGGCTAAGGAAGACAGCTACGGCGGCGCGGAGTGAAGAAATCCGCAGCCGGTGTGAGTACGACGGCGACGAGGTCGAGGTAGTGAAGCTCTTCCTCATCGGCGACGATGAAGTAGCGGCGGCGCTAGGTTTTGAGAAACTCGAGCAGGAGAGAGGTCGAGCAGAGTAAAAACAAAATGAGGAAGGGGAGGGGTATTTATAGCCGAGGTGAAAAACCACTCGTCCGAAGAAATTGGACGAACGTGCCCCTGACACTTCTCATTCGCTTCACATGTGTCACCCATTGTCGGTGTCAAAACCGACGGATCTCGGGTAGGGGGTCCCGAACTGTGCGTCTAGGCTGATGGTAACAGGAGACAAGGGACACGATTTTTTTACCCAAGTTCGGGTCCTCTCGATCGAGGTAAAACCCTACTCCTGCTTGATTAATATTGATGATATGGGTAGTACAAGAGTTGATCTACCACGAGATCAGAGAGGCTAAACCCTAGAAGCTAGCCTATGGTACACTAAAAGAAACCTGTTAATACGTGACGGTTCTAATCCGTCACAGGCCAGACAAAATCCGTCATGGGTGCCCATCCTTGACGGATTTGAAATCCGTCATGTATATCGCGTCATAATTTGACATGGTGCTTTCCATGACAGTTTTTGAACATCAAGGATCTACCCAGGCCCGCCCAAGGCCCAAACCATTGTGACGGAACAGACCGTCACAGACAACGCCACGTAGAGTTTTCAATTAACCAATTGGAATGACGTGGCAGCCTATGTGGACACTATTTTTCGTCACAGAAATTGTCATGGATATCCTACATGGGGTAGCCCATTAGTTCGACCCGTTAGCCTATTTCATTCAGCCCAATTTTGAACAATTACATTTTAAGGCATGATGCGTTATGCAAATCGTAATGCTAAGACAAGGTATTTCCAAAGTGCCTCATGTGCACATACGAATCAATATATGCAAGCATCTGCAAGCATCTATAACATAGCAGTTTACAAAATCCTCCACAAAATGATAATTTACAACATAGATTAAAAAAATATATCACTCAGCAAAGTTAGGAAACAGTACAATCCAGTTCACACAAACAAAACATTTAAACTATTGGAGTTGTTATTCAAGTTCTTGCCATCGACCCTCCTGATGGAAACTATCATGTCGTGCGGATTTTGATGGGTAGCACCAAGTAGCCTGGTACGAATTTTGATGGGCAGCACCAAGTAGCCTGGTAGGCAACCGTACCTAGCATATTTACAAGACCATTAGATATTTGTAGATATGAATAAATTGTAAAATAAGAGAATTGTAACAAAGTAAAAATGAATAACTCATTCTCCCCTAAATTCTTAAATCTTGCAGTGCTACAAACGAGAATAACATAGTATCCACTACATATATAAGTTTCATGTAGATCCATATCAATTAAGACAACCAAGTTGCGGGTAAAAAATATTAAATGTACGTAATTGTGTATATCATCCAAACAAGAACAAGAAAAAAAATTGGTGTTACAAAGGGGGACAATACATACAACAATGCACAAGATTCGTTCAATTATCATATGTCCAGTGATCCTTGATGATAAGTTATTAAGATAAAAGAAGGGATAGTTATGTGTTGAGAAAACAAACAGCTACATACTTCTACAGTTGTGCCCAGTAATACATTATTTTTCCAGCCTTGTAAGTAGGCATGAATCAACAATTCTGGGATAGGTCCAGTAATACATTATTTTTCCAGCCTTGTAAGTAGGCATGAATCAACTTGTCAATATTTGACAGAATGGCACCTTTGGGTACCAACAATTTGCTTAAATGAGGTTAACCAACCCAGAACCTGCCCCATTAGAGCATTAAGAAATTGGATATACCTTGAATAAGATAAAAAGGTATATAGTGAAAATAATAAAACCAAAAGGCTATGAAGGAGACAGTAATGGACCTATCTAAGGTGGACATTTTGCCCAAGGATACATTTCGCTTGCAACCCTAAGAGATCATCAACAATTATCAAGCATACGGCTGAAGAATTAGTATTTGACAGTAACAATAATAAAAAAAATAATAAGTGGAGATGCAAAATTACCACCAGCAGTGAGGTAACGCGATGGTGTTGAGAAAATTGCATACAAAATCTGGGTGTCCATGAGATAGACCTGGGCAAAGCATTAGCATACTGTTAAACAACTTTTGGCAGAGAATTAGGATTAAAACGTACAAGAATTTCATTGGAGCCCAAAGTCAATGATAACACCAATATTATTATTTGCTGCAAACCAAGATCAAGTAAGAACACCAAAATTTTCAAAGCTGCAGATTGCTACACTATTTCATTATCTGTGTGTGCCTCTAAATCTCTAAAGCTGCAGATTGTTACACTTTCATTTTAGAGCCTCAATCATGTTGAATGGAGCAGTGTATTCAGTGGTAAATGTTGTGCCCCTCCCTCTAGCTCAGGGAGTAGCTTATTCAATGGTAAAACTATGTGCCCCTCCCTCTGCCTCTCAGCTTTTGTAGATGGAAGAAAGTTACTTCTAAAGCTTGCCGTGGTATGTTCAATCGTAGAAGTTTCACAGCACCATAAACTAACATATATTGCAAAAATGTGCCTTGAATGTCACATGCACACACCAAAATACATCCAATATTAATTCAGATAGGAAAATTTACGAACATATGCAGGATTTTTTTTCAAGAATACCGACCAGTCCTTAAGCTAGGCATGGTCAGAACTAACAAGTACTACCTCAGTCTCAAAATATATATACATTTTTGTAGGCTAGTTTAGCCTATAAAAACATCTTATATTTCAAGATGGGAGGTAGTATGTCCCAACTAGCATTGATATTTGATCCTAATAGCAACAAACATGAGTACATCTAACTTAGACAAGTTCTGCTACAAGTAAAAATGCACACTGGTATACTATACCAAACAACAACTTCTCGGTGTAGAACTTAATTATTAGTTAGCAACTATGCCAGGGAGTAAAGTGGTAGATAATATAAAAAAATACGGATATGCCAGACTAATAACAATAGAAAGGAGAAGAACAGTAATATGGGCATGGCCTAATTTTTGGTTAGGGACTAAACATGAACCACCACATAGCTTGTCTAACTAGTATAGTTACTTAATTAACTAGCAGATTACACCTACACTGCTAATGCTCGCACAGTGAGAAAAGAAAAGGGAAATAGCCAACAGTGCTAGTCTATTGTTGGCTGTAACTTGCGAGTATCAGGAAACAAAGCGGCCACGTTTTCTGCATCAGGTTCAGTCCAAGAAAATTGGAGAGTCCCTGGACAACTATGCTAAAGAAGAGCAGCAGTCACTTGGAAAGAAAAGAAAAAACAGAGTGAGAGGGTCGACCTTCTTGTTCTCTGGGGAATCATGGTTGTCGGGGATCCTAGCCATCGAGCTCATCTGGCTCGAGCGTGGGGTCCCGGTCGTTGCCATCCATCGAACTGCAGAGGTGGAGAGCTCCCGCTGATCTGAATCAAAGCAAAAAAACTTCGAATGGGGATGGGAGAGAAGAGGAAGTAATGGATAGAGCACTACTAGGAAAAAGCCTACTAATGGCGCACTGGTTTTGCGTACTAATGGCGCATTACCAGTGTGCCATTAGTAGCACGCCACTGGTATATATTATGGCGCACCCGCTAGTGCGCCATTAGTATGTAATAGCTTGCACCATTAGTGTGCCTCCAGGGGGGCCATACGTAAGCATGGCTTTGTCATACTAATGGCGCATTCTCCGCTGATGTGCCATTAGTATCCTTTGGCATACTAATGGCGCACCGGGTTGTGATGCGCCATTAGTATGAATATTTGGTTTATTTTTTTCCTTTTCTGATTTTTGCGCAGGTTACAAAATATATTATTAGACAGAATATAAAATATATTATTAGACAGAATATAGACAGCAGCACACAGCAACATCAGTTTCATCGAATACAATAGAAGATTTGTCTCCGAATACAATTCATCATATTAGTCTCCGAATTCAAAAGACCGAACAAAGATAAAACATTACAAGTCTCAAGACCGCGAGTATCGAGTTTGTCTTCACATTACAAGTCAATATCGATCATCTAAACTACCATCACATAGAAGAGAGCTGTGGTCATCACGATGAGCATCATCGCGATCAAACTGGTCTTCATCCGGTTCCTCCAACGCTCCCTCCTCTCTCCCACTAGATAGCGTGCGTATCTAGATTCGGCCTCCGCCCTAGTGGTGTACCCTTTGTAACTGTTATCGCTGAAACGGTGAACCTGTCTCTGACACTCCTCCCAGTCATCGTAGACCCCGGAAACCTTACCTTTGTACACGACATACGACAATATCTCTATGCACAAGCCAAACAACAGACAATACATAAGAATATGTAAGTATGCAACAAAAGGATCGGAAGAGAAAAGCAAGACATTAATAGCACGATTCATAGTCCTACTAATAAATAGCATCGATTACATGTAAGTTGAACAATTGTCCAAACCAAAGAGACATACGAATTCATTAAAGTTTAATTACAACATGAGCCAATCAATGTTTCAGAACTACACATCACTACTTTCGACTTGACTCATCGGACAGGAGCGTGGGTGAAGCCGCCGTCCGTCGTGATGGTCATGAAATCACGGTCGTTGTCACCCTGCATTTGTAGCGTTTCATCTATCTTACTGTTGGACGGTTGATATCTGAGGAAGAACTGCCCCGCGGTATGAAGGACATCTTGATGGATGATGTCCGTAAACTCCGACTGGATGCGAAAGAATTCTTGTCTGAGGTCCGCGTCCTGGACTACCGACAAGCTCGCGGCCCAATCTTTGAGATTATCTGGTAGCAGAAGTTGATGATGGTCCCTTACGATCGCCCGCATGTGATGGAGGGCATAGTAGGCATCCTTCTGACCGCCAGGCGGCTGCTTGACGCAGCAGAACTTCGTATTGTGTGAGAACATGTGCTTGCCGTACTTACGAACTAGCCTGGTGAAGGTGCCTCCAGATTTGACGTAGCCGGGGAGAACATCATCAAGAACTTTCTTGACATTTGTGTAGTCTATGTTGGAGTTACGGTTCGGGTCTAAATACGTGGCCATGGAATATTTCGGGCTTAAGAGGATGAGTGTGCAATGTGTGTCACTGCACAGAACACGGAATGTTAGAGAAAAAAGAACGATCGAAATCTAAGAAATCATATGTTACGGGGCGGTTAAGGGACGACTTACTCGGGAATGTAAGCCACAAGGAAGTTATCCTTATCTGCGTTTGCCAGAATGACACCTTCGAGGTGTGAACTCGCAACTTGGCGGTCTCCAGCGCTGCTCAAGTGCTTGGCACGCATGTAGAAGGGGTCGACTATCACGATGTCCGGGGTCTTGTCTCTAATGATCCGCATCTGCATGCTCAGCGAAAATAGCCGAACGAAGGTGTAGTGCAGCGGATGAAGGTTAAACATAGCAAAGATGTCATCAAACCGCAGGACGATCGTACCCCCGATGTCACCATCCACAATGCCCTTGCTCTCTGGCACCTTGGCCACGAAAACCGGGTATGCCACATCCTTCTCTCTGAGACGCCGCTTCTCCAAAGAAAGAACACTGTCGTGCAGACTCCGCATAGCACCGGTTGCAGCATTCAGCATATTTGGCGGTAGCATCGCCCTACCCGCCACATGCACCCTCCTCGAGATATCCTTAGGTGAAGGTGGCCCGTCCTGAGCACGGATCAAACTCGGTGCTGGCTGGCTCGCACCAGCGCCCTTGTTAGTCTTTCGTTTCCGTCCCTTCTTCTTGATCTCCTGTAATGGGACCGAGTTCTGCTCACAGACCGCCTTCTTGAGCGTGTTGGGGCTGATAATATTTCGCACCTCAGCTATCTGAGGCTCGGTGAAGGCGGGAGCTGGAGGCGTGTCCTAAGAACTGAACGCCAGACGATGCCTGTTGCAATTGGATTTCTCCGCCGTACCAGCTAGATCGCGGTCGTCTTGGTTGGGTTCTTGAGAAAGAGGCCCGCAGAACTCGTCATCGTACCCATGTTCGGCAAAGTACTTATCAACTTTGGTAAATGTACCGTCGTCGTTGTCGTCGCCGTCCGGATCCTGTGCCATAGGGCTGTCCGGATCCTGTGCCATAGGGATGTCCGGCAGGTCCGGTAGCGTTGCGGCGTTCTTACCATGGCTTGGCGCGGGCACGACTGGCGGTCTTGTCTGTGGGGTGGTGTCCCCCGCCCCCAAACGAATCTGGCTCTTCGGCGAAAGCAGGGGCCAGTTTACGCAGGTGCTGAGGGTCATCTCATCTTCTTCGTCGGCCCCAGTGTGTCGAATCGGAGGTAACAGCTCGTCGCAGCCTGGCAGCACCCGAACCACTTCAACCCTATACATTGTGGGTGGCATTGGATTACCGTGGAACATGGGGTTGCCCGGTTGAACGATTCTGCCCTTGGCGACATCGACCAACTCGGCGCCCACGAAGTGCAGAAGAGTGCAAGGAACGTCGGTGGTGCCCTGCGAAAACATGTACAGGGCGTCAGGGATGCCCAGTCAAAGGCAAGGAGATGAAGTCATCGGCCGAGAGGCTTAGTTACCGTGATGCCGTCGAGCTCGGCTAATGTCGAGGCACCGCCAACGGCGGGCGTGCAGCTGACGGAGGGGGCGCTTGCTGGCGAGGTGCTGGCCGGCGTACACCCGGGTGCATTAAGCTCCAATGCCCGTGCCAGCGCCGGAGACACGAATACCGCCTCCGTCGGAGACACCAATGGCGCCGCCTACGCGCTGTGCGAGTTGCCAGCGCCGGAGACACGAATACCGCCCGCAATCCACGTCGTCAGCCCATGAATCAACGTAGGCACCATGGCGTTGAGCGTCGTTCCAAGTTGTTGTTGCACTTGCTCTTGTACAAGCTTCGGAATCCGCGCCACTTGTGCCTTGAGTTCTTCAACCTCACCCGTCTGGCTTTCCGAGCTAGTCTTTTTCTCCTTCCGCACACCAGCGGTATAGTATGACCCCCATTTTGTGGACAAGCCTTTGCCGGCCACACGACCAGCTGACGTCGGCTTATTGAGCTTATCCTTGTTTTTCATTACGTTCAACGCCCTATTTAAAGGGGTGTCAAAAGGGGAGCTCTTAGACGACCCCGCGCTACTGCTTTCAGTGTCCTGCGAAAGGAACGTGAACCATTTAGAAATATTGGGGATTAATTAGAGTGCAACCATATGGAGCTAATTACGCGGGGGTGTATTCCTTACCAGAAGAAGCTCAAGCGCCCTAGTCTTCGGATCCGTGGTAAGCTCCTTTGTTATCGGGTCCTCCTTGTACTGGGCCCTGACATAGTTCCTGGTCTGCTTGTCACCGCTGTATTTCTCGAAGCGGGGCGGTAGGCCTTGCTCGGCACGCTCCGCGTCCTCCTTGTCCCATATAGGCTCCGCCACTCTGTAACCGCCGGGACCGAGTTTGTGTTCCCCTAAATTCAACTCCCGCATTTCTTTCCCCCACTGACTTGATTCGGAGGTTGCGGGGCTCTCGCACTTGATCTTGAACACCTTGTAGTCATCTTCGCTCATCAAAGGATATTTCGCCTTGATCTTGTCATAACTATCACCTTTATCAATCATTCTCTTCACCGCGCTTTTCCAAGTAGAGAGGGCCGTGCTCATCTTTGTGAGAACGGCATTGTTCACTTTATTCCTTGAGAGGCGTGTGTTTTCAAATTCGGCGGGGAACTTGTATCGTTCGTGCAGCTTCGTGAAGCGGAGGTTGCGCAAATTCCCTCGGTCCTTATGCCTAAGGTTCTCGATGTTGATCGAGACGGTGCTTCGGAGAATGCACCCGAGCTGAAGCGAGTACCCCTTGACTATATGTTTGGGCCTCGTTGGATTCCCATCGGAGTCCACTTGAGTGAATTCCTCCTTGAGGGCGCGGAGCGCATTCGGGCGCCGGTCCTTCTTTTGCTTCTTCGGTTGGCTGCCATCTGTGTGTGCGCCGCCATCATTAGTGGTGGCATCCTGGGCGGCACCATCAGTGGTGTCATCCCCGACGCCACTAGGGGTTGTGTAATCAGGATCGGTGTCTTCCGCGGCGTCCTCATAGCGGTGAGGTTGTTCCTCCATCTCCTGGGACAGCTCCCAGAATGGCTTGCCGCCCGAACTACCGGCGTCATCGTTGTGGGCCATGTTTCGCTCTAAATAGGAAAAAAGTTTGGTCAAAAAGTTGGTTATTGTCAAGGAACAAGATCATGGTCTCATCATTTAGGGTTTGTCGACATCGAGGCACCCTAAAAGCCTAAGCTTTCATCATTTAGGGTTTGTCGACGCCGAGGCACCCTAAAAGCCTAAGCGTACATCATTTAGGTTCTCATCGACACCGAGGCATCCGGGGCAGCCAAGTTAAGTTTTCATCATTTAGGGTTTATCGATGCCGAGGCACCCTAAATGCTAAGTTAAGTTTTCATCTATTAGGGTTTATCGATGCTGAGGAGAATTCTAAGTTGGGCCTAATCGCTTGGCTCTACTGCCACCTATGGTTTAATGCAGCAAGAATAAAGGGGTAGTTGATCCTACTTAACTAAATACTAATATACCCTGGCCCATGCATTAGTAGCAAGTACCTCATATGTCTGATTTTTAGCAAAGTCATGCTAAAATTCACGGAAAATTTTAGCATGACCTTTGCTGAAAATAGGACATATGGAGTACCCGAATTTGCCGGAACGGAAGTTAATCGACATTCCGACAAACTCAAGGACCTCTCGGGGTACCTGCAAAATCATCACGACACGACGATCGGAGACAAAACCCAGCCATAGACCATATGGTCCTCTACTTTCATATGGACAAAAATTAGCTCAACTTATGTGATCTTCCATTCCAGATATAATATGTCACCCAACAAAAAATCATCAATAGTTTAGCAAGTCTGTACAAACACAGAAAGAATGAAAAATGTATTTTACAGATCATGGCATTGTTTTTACTATATGCACCATGGCAAATTTCTTTTCTTTTTGCAACATTGCAAATTTCTTTTAGCCATGATCCCTGAGGATTAGAGCCTCCACAAGTCAGACACAATTAGTGTCTCCACTTATGTGATGTGCATCCCAATTAGCCTTTTCATTTTCCATCTATTTCACAACATAAATTTTAAGGTTAATTATCAAGCACTTCATGCACATACTGCTGTCATGCATTGTTGTCATAACACTTTAATCAATCAACACATATACTAATATAGGCTAATCTGACCATATATTTGACATACATCAACACAGTTTGTATTATTGTAGCAAGAATTCACACAAATATGTCCAAAATTAGAAAAATCACAAGGTACTTTCTCTACCTAATAAACTCCATATGACCACATAAAACCCTGTTTAACACACCTGTAAAGAGGAACAACCCCCCTAAGGAGCTAGAAAGCTATATCGCCCACTGCCTCGTCGAATGTCTGTCAAGGGAAGAGATAAAGAGCATATAAAACCAATTTGGTTAGCAAGTCACGGCAGCACATGACAGTGAGGCATCACAGTTGCAGCAGGCATCAACAAATGATTTCAAAGAATTTAGTAGCCTGATCCGAATGATGCATCCACCATTCAGCTGTATGATTGCAAATGAAATGTACTACGATTACAAATACTGTTGCAATCAGGCCCAAGTATTTCTCACATTCTTGAAATGAAATTTGGCAACGCGCAGGACATCATCTACTCCAAACCAGTTACACTTACAAATATGACTTTTGAGGCCCTCTACAATACACACATAATTCAAGAGACTGGTAACATTTTACAAATATTAAGCTCCAGTCGGCATAACCAGCAACACTCTGATGGTAAACATGGCAAGTGCAATCACAAAACGACTCGGATAAACATCAGGTAATCCACTAGGATTTTCTCCTCTACTAGAGCAAAGCTCTCAACCAAATTCCACCAGAAACAGAACAAGCAGAAGACGCAAAATTCACTTTTATAGGTGGTCGCGGTGCGGTGAGCACGCCTGGGCGGGGCCAGGGCGCGGCCAGGGGCCGAGGGGAGCACGGCCACGGGGGGTGGCAACCAGGAGCTGGGGCGCGGGGTGCAACAGTCTACGGCTACGAAATCAAAGGGGGGTGGGAAGGGGAGCCGGTGCAGCTCACCGAGAGGAAGACGATGGCGAGCTCGTGCGGGGCCGGGGTTGACGAGGTGACGCGGATCGACGGTGAGGCCGCGGTGGCCGGAGGTGGAAGAAGACCTCGATCTGCACGATGCAGAGTCGTCGAGCTCGAACGGCTAGCCGTAGATGACGTAGAAGAACACTGCAGAGCTCCTGGACTCCTTGGTGGGGTGCGGGGACGACAGTGGTCGCGGGGACGATGCGGTGTCAACGGGGACGACCTAGTCGGGTGAGGCAATGCGAGGGGAGGGGAAGTGGGGAGGTTCTAGGGTGTGGAGCGGGTGCGGGGGTCGTCGGAGCGGGCGCGGGGAAGCCGGAGCGGGTGTGGAGCGGGCGCGGGGGTCGCCGGAGCGGGCCGGGGGTCGTCGGAGCGGGTGTGGCGGGGGAGGGAAGGGGGATCTGGCGAGGGAGAGGGAAGGGGGGATCGGGCGAAGGGGTATCCAGCTAGACACTATAGCAATGGCACACCACCCTCTCGTGCGCCATTAGTAGTTTTTTTTCTGATAGCAATGGCGCACCCTTCTCTGGTGCGCCATTAGTAACGTTTTTTTTCTGACAGCAATGGCGCACCTTCCTCTGGTGCGCCATTAGTAACATTTTTTTTCATTATTTCTTGTTGCATCTAATAATTTGTTTTTTTTATCAAATTTGTTATTTTCATGAGGACTAGAACAGAAGATATCATCACATATCATCAATTTATTTTTTGAAAAAATCATCAAATTAGTTTTTTTATTTTTAATTGAAAATATCATCAAATTTGTTATTTGAAGATATCATCAAATTTCTTATTTGAAAATATCATCAAATTTGTTATTTTAAAATATCTTCAAAAAGTGGGGGAGGGTGCCCGAGAAATGAAGACTACGATTTAAATACAATCGATCTTAGCTAGCTATTTGTTCACAATCTTCTTGCCCTTCTTTTTCGCAAATGGAGTTCTTCTGTGGAACGGACGTCCTTTAGGTAGGGTGGTCCTGCTTCTTCTTGTGGTGTGTGCTGCTACTTCATCGTCGTCGTCATGTTCGATCTTCGGGTCGCCGTACTTGTCGAAGTCTTGCTCATTGGCTACTCCATCCATTCCGATGATCTTCCTTTTGCCTCTCCTCATGACAACACGACTGGGCTTTGACGGGTTGGTAATGAAGAAGCATTGGTCCACTTGGTAAGCCAGTACCCATGGCTCATTTTTCGCGGTGACGTTTGCGCCCGCGGTCTTGGATTTGGCTTCGGGTATAACCATGGTGGTGAAATACCGGTCTTCTTTTAGGACGCTCTTGGCCCATCTGACACGGAACATCGGGACCTTCTCTCCAGCGTAGCTCAGCTCCCAGATCTCCTCGATCCTTCCGTAGTATCTGTCCTTGTCGTTGCCGGTGTAGGATTCTATCGTTACCCCGGAGTTCTGATAACCATCGCTCTTCATGTCCTTATCCTTGGTGTAGAATGTGTAGCCGTTGATATCGTACGCCTCATAGGTCATCAAGTTGTGCTCGGCGCCCTATGACAAGGAGAATATGAGTTGTTCTTCCGCGGAAGAATCCTCATGTAAAGGGTACGACAGAAGCTTCTGCTTGAACCAACGCGTGAAACATGAGTTGTGCTCTTTGAGTATATCTCCGTCCGGCCTCGGTCATTGTACGTCTTCTCAATAAAGGTTTTGTGCTCTACCACCCAAGGATCGACCATGTCTATGTGTTGTAGCGTGACTAGGTTTGCTCTTTCAAAGTCGGCGAGTCGACCCTCGAAGTAGACATGCATTTCGCGGTGACCCTCACGGTGACCCCATCCAGCGAGCCTGCCAAGGTGCCTGTTGACGGGCAGACCAACGGGGTTCTCGATGCCTAGATAATTCGTGCAGTAGGAGATGCACTCTTCGGTCAGAAAGCCCCTGGCTATACTTCCCTCTGGACGTGACATGTTGCGAACGTATCCTTTGATGACACCATTCATCCTTTCGAACGGCATCATGCTGTGCAGGAACGTCGGCCCGAGTTGGATGATATCCTCCACGATATGGACCAGCAGATGCACCATAACGTCGAAGAATGCGGGCGGGAAGTACATCTCAAGCTCGCATAGTATCACCACGATCTCTTCCTGTAGCCTTCTGAGTTGCCTCACACCAATCGACTTCCGAGAGATGACGTCGAAAAAGTTGCATAGGCCAAATAGCATTTCACGGACATGCGCGTCCATGATCCCACGGATTGCAACTGGAAGTATGTGCGTCATCAGCACGTGACAGTCGTGAGACTTCATCCCGCTGAACTTCTGCTTTGCTGGGTCTAGGTATCTTCTTATCTTCCCCGCGTAATTGTAAGGAAGTTTTACTCCTAGGAGGCAGGTGAAAAACTGCTCGATCTCCTCCTGACTTAGAGTGAAGCACGCGGGAGGGTAGTCATTTCCGGTCTTCTTGGCCTTTTTGCCTTTGCGATGACTTTCTGTGTCCTGCTTCGCCTCATCATCATCATCATTAGCGTGAAGCTCCTGCCTGATGCCCATTGATTTCAAGTCTGCCCTTGCTTTCGGTCCATCTTTGGTCCTCTCTGGCATGTTGACCAGGGTACCAAGCAGACTCTCGCACACGTTCTTCGTGATATGCATGACATCAAGGCTGTGAGGCACACGGTGGATCTTCCAGTATGACAAGTCCCAGAAAACAGACCTCGTTTTCCATACCTTCAGCAGCGGCTCTGGCGCCTTTCGCTTCTTTCCCGGCTCTGGCGCCTTTTGCTTCTTTCCCGGCAGTGGGCAGTCTTTCCAATTTTTCAACAGCTTGTCTATTTCCTCGCCGCTCCTCGTACACGGGCGTTTTCGGGGTTCGGTTTCACCATTGAACAGATCCTTGCGTTTCCTCCACGGGTCATCATCGCGAAGCCACCTTCGATGTCCCATGAACACGGTTTTCGAAGACCCGGGATCTCTATCTAGCTGGCGATACGTTGTGTCATCCATGCACCTTACGCATCCAGAAAATCCGTGGACTACCTGCCCCGCGAGATATCCGTAACCGAGATAGTCGTGCACCGTCGTGAGCAGTGCGGCTCTCATAGGGAAATATTCTTTCTCTGCGGCGTCCCATGTATTGGCTGGCGTTTTCCACAGCGTGTCTAGCTCCTCCTTCAGCAGCCCCAGATACAGATTGATGTCGTTCCCTGGTTGTTTCGTCCCTTCAATTAGCATACTCATGTGAATGTACTTCCTCTTCATGCACAACCAGGGGGGAAGGTTGTACATCCACACAAACACAGGCCAGGTGTTATGTGTGCTTCTCTGGCTACCAAACGGATTGACTCCATCAGTGCTCGCGCCTAGCACGATGTCCCTTGGATCCTTCCCAAATTCTGGGTATTCGAAGTTCAACGCTTGCCACTGGCTCGCATCCTTAGGGTGACTCAGCATCTTGTCTTTTTATTTATCTCCGGATCATTTCCGTCATCTTCCCGCTTCTTCTCCTCCCTATCCGCGTGCCAACGCAGGAGCTTTGCTACCTTAGGGTCCGTGAAATACCGCTGCAGACGAGGAGTGATCGGAAAGTACCACACCGATTTTCGAGGAGCTTTCTTCCTCTTCTTGTATCGAGTGACGCCGCACACCGGACATATGGTAGACTCCGCGTGCTCGTCCCGATAAATGATACAATTGTTCATGCACACATGGTATTTCATGTGCGGTAAATCCAGAAGACACATAATTTTCTTCGTCTCCTTGAAACTGGTCGGGCACTTGTTCCCCTTGGGAATACGTTCGTGCCAGAATGACATGTTCTCGTCGAAGCATGCGTCGGTCATTTTGTGTTTTACCTTCATCTCCAGAGCCATGAGCGTTACTTTCAGGCGGGTATCCTCGGGCCTGCATCCTTCATACAATGGAGTAACCGCGTCTATCTCCAGTTGATCCAGCTTGGCTTTCTCTCAGGCGGCAGCTCTTGCGTTATCCGTCTGCTTGGGAAGCAGCTCTTGAATATGAGGGTCCTACACCCAGCCTCCATCGTCGTCTGGTCCGGCATCTTCATCTTCATGATCATGCCCTTCGTCTTGATCTTCCTCATCATCATGTACGACATCTTCTACATGATGACTGTGTACAGCATCACCGTCCTGATCATGTCCTGGAGGTTCTTCGTCTTCTCGCCCGCCCTCGCCGCGGTGGTACTTGTCTTGTTGCCCTTCCTCATTTCTTGCCCGGCGCCGGCCATGGACGACGTCATAGTCATCTTCATCACCTTACCACCGACAGCCATCCATGAAACCACGCAAGAGCAGGTGGTCCCGCACCTGCCCGGAATCCGGGTCCGCAATAAGGCTCTTCAGCTTGCATCTTCGACACGGACATCTTATCTCTGTCTCGTTCTTTTGAAGCATCTCGGTCTTCGCGGAGCTCAAAAACCTATTCACGATGCCTTCAGTCATCGTGCGGACCATGGTCGCCTGCGGGGTAGAGCAAAACGATATTTTAGAACCAAGAAAAAATTTGGCATGACCTTCCCTAAAAATAGGACCAAAAAGAATGCATAGTGCCAAAATTCTCGCCGAAACGGAAATGAATCAAAACATTCCGGCAAAATATTGGCAACTATCGCATTTCAAATACCGGTACCTTCAAACACAAACATATATTCAACACCACAAACACATGCAACACCACAAACATACATAGATCTAGCTAGGCCACAAAAAGTGCATGTGCACGTTGTTGGAGCGAGATAGGGAGAAAAAAAGTAGATCTACATCATGAAGATAGCTTTCCCTTACTTACCTATCAAAAAAAGTTAATTTCACCACTTAATTTTGATGAATCTATGGTGGAAATGAGGCGAGGAGGAGGAGATGGCCGAAAGCTTGGAGAAGGAGGTGGATGGAATGAAGTGGGGAAAGTGAGTGGGTAGGTGTGGGGCTGTCCAAAATATCTTGTTGGGGTCCCAGGTTACTAATGGCGCACCACAAGCAAATTTGCCATTAGTAACCCTGGTTACTAATGGCGCACCAGCAGGTGGTGTGCCATTAGTAGTTTTGCAAAAAGTAAAATATATATATATATATATATATATATATATATATATATATATATATATATATATATACTAATGGCGCATCGTCTCACAGTGCGCCATTACTAGTTTAAACTAGTAATGGCGCACTGTGAGAAGATGCGCCATTAGTAGTTTTGCAAAAAAAAAGAATAAAAATTTTTGGAGTAATGGCGCACTGTCTGCATGGTGCGCCATTAGTAGTTATAACTAGTAATGGCGCATTATGGACCTGATGCGCCATTAGTATGTATGGAAAAATGGAAGAAAAAATTCATACTAGGGCGCACCTTGTTTCCGATGCGCCATTAGTGTCTTCCACACTAATGGCGTATCACAAACAGGTGCGCCATTAGTATATAGTAGTGGCGCACTACTTCCATGGTGCGCCATTAGTACCAATCCTATCTATAGCCCTTTTCCTAGTAGTGGAGGAGACGACGGGGGGGAGCAGGGATGGACCTTGTGCGGGGTGTCGACGTCGCCGGCGAGGTCGAGCTCAGGCCTGCCGCAGGTCACGGTCGCCGTCCTCTCCTCATCCGGCCCTTGCTGCTCCAAATATCCAGATGGCGAGGTAGTTGCGCGGCCTGGGAGACGGAGGAGGGAGGTCCTTGCCATAGATCCATGGCCCAGGTCATGGGTTGTGAGCAGCTGAGGCGCGCTACAGCGGATAGGGTTGGCTACCCCTTCCATCGGGCTGCTGCAGCCGCTGTCGCCATGGATCTTGGGTCGTCATTGTCGCTTCGAGGCGGAGAGGTTGAGGCAGAGGACGGGGCCGAGGAGAAGAGAGGCGAGGTGTGGTGGCGGGGACGGGATTCTCTTAGGATTAGCTTTTATACGGGGAAAGATTTAGGGCTTTAGGCGGGCTTTAGTGGGCTTGCGGGTCTGTACTAGGCGGTTCATGACGAATTTTAAAACTGTCATCCAAAATCCGTCATGTATTAACAAGTTTCTTGTAGTTGTATGATTGTTGTTGTTGTGTCCTATGGACTAAACCCTCCGGTTTATATAGACACCGGTGGGGGCTAGGGTTACACAGAGTCGGTTACAAGGAAGGAGATCTACATATCCGTACTGCCAAGCTTGCCTTCCACGCCAAGGAGAGTTCCATCCGGACACGGGACGAAGTCTTCAATCTTGTATCTTCATAGTCCAACAGTCTGGCCAAAGGTTATAGTCCGGCTGTCCGGATACCCCCTAATCCAGGACTCCCTCAGTAGCCCCTGAACCAGGCTTCAATGACGATGAGTCCAGCGCGCAGATTGTCTTCGGCATTGCAAGGCGGGCTCCTCCTCCGAATACTTCATAGAAGATTTTGAACAAGAGGATCGTGTCCGGCTCTGCAAAACAAGTTCCACAAAACCACCGTAGAGAGAATAATATTTTCACAAATCTAATCTACTGACGTATTCCGTAGCGTGACATTACACCACAGCCAAGCCTTTATTCGAATCGTTTTTTAACTCACCACCTCAGCGTGTTTCGCGAGGCGGTTTCCTTGGCACGTCTTGTCGAAGCATAGATCGTGTCTCCTTTATTTACAGGATTCTCATCAAAACGGACGTGGGTAACCCTATCGTGCCCGTTGGTGTGTCCCCTCGATCGGAGGTATGTCCCAAACGGTCATAAGGAGGGCTCTCGGTATTCAACCTCATAATAAAGAGACCAAGGCTTTACTATTTTCTTTCGATCTCAATCGAATCCGCCTCCCGCCTCGAGTTCCAACACCCGAAGCTTCAGATTCAGGCGCTTCGGACCTTTGATCATGTCCGGATCCAACCTTCAAGGTTGGTGGATGCCTTCCTCCGTCACGGAGGAAGACGTAATAAAGCTAAGAGAGGCCAGGTACTTGACCAGCGAAATCCCGCATAGGCTGCCTGCTCAAGGGCAGGTTATTCCCACTCCTAAGCCCGGTGAGAGCGTCGTGTTCGTATCTCACTTCCTCCAAGGGCTAGGCTTAACGCCAGATCCCTTCGTGAGGGGGCTCATGTTCTATTATGGGCTGGACTTCCACGACTTGTCTCTGGAGTCTATCCTCCACACCTCATCGTTCATCGTCATGTGCGAAGCTTTCCTCCGTATTACCCCTCACTTCAGACTATGGCTCAAGACCTTCAAAGTGGAGCCGAAGATGGTCGAGGGACGGCAAGCAGAGTGCGGAGGCGCTGTAATAAGCAAGAATGCTGACGCCCCATGGCCCGAGGGATCTTTCCAAAAGGAGTCCAGCCTATGGCAACAAGAGTGGTTTTATATCACAGCTCCCAGGGGTACCAAGTGGGTGGCTCTGCCTTTTTTTCGCTCGGGTCCCCCGCCACGACTAACGTCATGGGTCAACAAGGGCTAGATTGGGGGCCAGCAAAGGATGTGCCCATATTGCAGAGCCATATCCGAGATCTCCTGGAGAGAGATATCAGTCTGGTCGTGGTGACGCAGGTCATGTTAATTCGCCGAGTCCTGCCCTGCAAATGTCATCCCGTCCGCCTGTGGGAGTTTTAATCCGGAGGGACCATGAGCTCTTCAACATTTCCTCGGTATGACGCCCGCGGAGATGCACAAATTGTTCTCTGGACCACAAATAATGCGTCCAGACTCTACTGAGGATGCAGGTCTAAGCTGCAATCGTCCGGATACCCAAGTAAGTAGCCCTGTGTCCGAACACACCATTCGTTTATTTATCGCAACACCGCTCTCTAAAAAAGAGCCGCTCTTGAACCAGGAGTGGATAGCGAAGGCAAAGATGATCAGGTGTCCGTCCCCCCTCCCTGAGACCTCGCCAGATCCGGTGTTAACCAACATGCTGGAGATCGCGCCTTCAGGAGAAGATGAAGGGGGGAACAAGGAAGCTACTGCCACCACGAAGGAGGTTGGCTGGAAGGGAGGAATTGAAATTTCCTCTCCTCAGGGGAAGAAAAGGGCCGCCTCTGAAGACCCGAAGACCATGGTCTCAAAGCGGGGGAAGAAATCTTTGCCAGAGGGTCCTGTACCGGGGGATACCCCGGCCATACTATGCCCTCAAGGGGATCAGCCCTCCACCGAGCTGTAAGTAAAAGGGTGTTTAATAATGAGAGAAACCCTTGCTTTACTCCTGAGGAAAATAACTGAAGCATTTATCTTGCAGTTCGGATCTTAGCCCTTCTCAGCAGAGCTCGTCGTCAGGGGATCTTCTTCCAGAGATAATGGAGAGCGGAACGCCCCCCCTGCCATACTGCCTCATGAGGCGAGCGACCCCGAGGTGTCGTCGCGGAGGGTTTCTCCTGATCCGGCAAGGCCAGAAGGTAGTCATATGGCCACCCGAAGCCCTCAGTATCCGGCTGTTGGAAAAAGCAACCGAATGAGTCCGACATCGTCTGGTGCACGGTCGGAGGTACTGAGTGATCTGCTAGGGTGAGCGTCTATCTCAGAAGAGCACCATACGTTGATGAGTACGGTAATTGAAAGAATTTCGTCCGCGGAGAGCGGGTTGACGAAGCTGTCATGAGTCTACTGATAGGTTTTGAGGTACGTGAAATGATGCACCTTTTTGACAATGCCGCATACTTTAAGATGCGCCCTGTGTAGATAGTAGCCCCTGAGACTCTGGGTGCTGTCAAAAACGACGGCGCGCAGAGGATCATAGTCCCAGGTTTGATTTTGCCGCCTTAATATGCAGGTGGCGAAGTGTCCGGTGGCCAGCCGGACTGATGAATTTGCCGAGTTAAAGCGGCAGCTTGACGAGGCAGATGCTGACATCGTACTTGTCAACAAGCGGCTTGACGAGGCGCAAGGTATATAATTTCTCCAGTGACACATGATAAGAGGAGCATGATGCCAGTATGTATAACATATGTTTTAAATGCAGATGGATCTGCGGCCGTGGAGAACCTTCGGGCGGAACTTGCCCGAGCCAAAGAACAAGCCAAGAGAAGTGATGCAGGTGCCCTAAAGGCAATCGAGGCGCTGAAAGCCGAACAGGCTGCTCACTGCCAAAGCAAGGAGAAAATAGCCAAGATGGCTGTGGAGTTGAAGAATGCTAATGACTTTTATAAGCTTCTTGAAAAGGAAGATCAAGCGAAGAGGTCGGACCTAGAGAAGGCCACGATGGCGGCCAAGGATACTTGTTCTGCAATGAGAGCGATGAAGGAGGAGTTGTGTCAAGTCGGAGATATCGCGGCTGGGAAGCCCTTTATGCTGCGGATGAAGTTCGGAGATCCTAAATATGCTCCTTTGGACCGGATGTGGAGTTCTGCAGACGCATATCTGGATTTAGCGGCGAGTGCTGCTGATGCGGCCGAACACTTCCGAGATCAAAAGGATCGCGAAGTGGTAAAGCTATTCTGGTCATAGTTTAACAATCCAGAGCGTCCGCTTCCATTGCATGATCGGCTGGCCGAATGGGCCGAGCTGAATAGATTGTCCGGACTCGCCATTAGGTATGTCGTGGATCATCTGTGGCCGGAAAAGGCCAAAGTCGAACAGTTATTTTAGCTTGGTGCAGCAGTTCCTTGGTGCAGTGCCGCATATCAACGCGATGAAGAGGTCAGCGTGCGTGGAGGGTGCGTGGATGGCCCTTGCCCGTGTCAAGACATACTGGGCAGAGATGGAGGCCACCGCCATTGCAGCCCAAGATTCGGATGAAAGCCGAGTACCTACCGAGCACTACTTTCAAGAAGTTCTGGAGGGTGCTCGTTCGATAGAGGCGCAGTGCTCGAAGAATATTATGTTCTAATGACATGTATTCCCATTGAAAACAATGTTTTGCTGAAATGTAAAGGCTATTTTATACTTGTGCCTGCAAGAATTATAATACCTCCCGTGCGGCCGTTTATGCATATATGTATATAACCTGAAAGATAGCAGTCGTCGGCTTCAGCCCCCACGCATATAATGCTGGGGTGTTCGCAGAAGACATATGTTCACACTTGATCCAACATCTTGGTCCATTAAGGAGGTGATAGCGCAGCGAACTAGGCAATCGGACTATAATGCTTTATCACTTTCACTTAGCCATAGTAGTTTGACAGTGGGGCTACTATATAGCCCCTGGTGGCTCCGCGCTCATCCGAATTCGGGCCGTGTGTGTTCCTGGCCGGGAAACAGCCCTTCGTTAAGGCGGAGGAATCCCGAAGATTCCGCTAGGTCATCGAGTGGTTGACCAGTCTCACGCTATATCATGACAGCCAGTTTTCGGCTTTCTCTACTGAGGTGATCGCCTGGCTGAACCGGGGCACAATCGCAGTAGTTCTCCTGGTGCCGCCTTAGCCGATGGAGCGGAATGTAAGGCAGCAAAACACAGGAGCCGGGCAAACCCAACATTTGACCAAAGACATGAGTCGGAGCTGATGCATATAAGGCCAAACTTGCGACGCCGAACACTCCCTAAGGTATTCGGTCTTTGTGATTTTAAACGGGCTGAACAGCACTCTTTGTAATAAGCCCCTGGTGTCCAGGTACGTGCAGTATTCTGATGTGGCCACATGCCAAGACGCCAGCCTCCTTCTCGGTTATGCTGAGAATTCAGGGGATGTGTATCAACAAGAGACAGTAAAAAAGGTTTACGCAGGGTCTTAATCTAAAAAGAATCCTTAGAACGGGTCCCTGCTGCACGTCTGCGCCTGTGTCTACGTTGTGCTGTATCCTGGACGGGTGTAGCATGATGGTCATCTGTAAAAGAGAGGAACTTAGTCGTGTAAAATGTATGTTATGCTAAATAAACAAAGTAAAATTCAAGATGGGTAAAATTGAGCCTTATTGTCGCTTGTTTACATTTGCGGAGCCCCTAGTATAGGGGTATATAGCCATCAAACCTTTATCAATTATATGGTTATGCCGGACTCGTCTAGCCGTGTCCGTGGTCTTAACGACCTGTGAGATGCTCTGGTTGGTGAGGCCGTTTTAGTGTGTGGCTGCCAAGGCGGCCGCACAGTCCTCCGCGCACGAGGAGCGCTCAATATTTCCTTTTAATGAAATGATGCCTCGTGGGCCGGGCATCTTAAGCATGAGAGACGCATAATGCGGTATTGCGTTAAAGCGAGCGAAGGCTTCGCGTCCCAGTAGTGCTTGATAACCACTTTTAAACGGAGAGATGTGGAAGGCTAGCTTTTTGCTACGGAAGTTATTGGGGGAGCCGAACATAACTTCTAGTAGGAGGGAGCCCGTGCAATGGGCTTCTGGGCCTGGCGTTACTCCTTTAAAGGAAGTGTTGCTATGGCTAATTTTTGTTGGGTCCATTCCCATTTTGCGGACTGTGTCCTGATATATCAGGTTTAAATTATTGCCACCGTCCATCGGGACTCGTGTAAAGTGGTATCCGTCAATTATCGGGTCTAACACCAAGGCAGCCCATCCTGCGTGCCGGATACTTGCAGAGTAATCCCGATGGTCGAAGGTGATCGGTTTGGACGACCAGTGGCGGAACTCCGTTGTGATAGGCCGTAGGGCACGTATCTCTGTGGGCGCCACTTTGTTTCTCGCCTTTGTCACGTGTAACATGTTTACTGTTTTGACTTCTAGTGGGAATTTCTTCTATTCCCCAGTGCTTTGTTTGCGGGGTTCGTCATCGTCTTCACTTGGTGTATCCAGCCCCTTGTTTTCGGCGTTGAGTTTGCCGGATTGCTTGAAGATCCAACATTCTCTATGAGTATGATTTGCAGGCTTATCAGGGGTGCTATGGATTTGGCATATCTTGTCCAGAATTTTGTTTAGGCTGGACAGTTCGTCCCTGTTGTCTTTGAGAGGCAGCTTTTGCTGACCCCGCCGAGAGCTTTTGAATCCGGCGTTTACCGCCGTGCTCTTCGGGCTGTTTTCCTTATTCCGGCGCTGGTTTTTGCTGCGTCGTGGCTTCCCGTTCCCGTCCCTGACTTCCGATGAACTTGGGTCGCTGGTGCTGCATCTTGCCAACCATCTGTCCTCGACCGCGCAAAAGCGGGTTATGAGGCTTGTTAATGCAGCCATTGTTCTTGGCTTTTCTTGGCCGAGGTGTCTGGTGAGCCATTCGTCTTGAACGCTGTGTTTAAAAGCTGCTAAGGCTTCGGCGTCCGGACAGTCGACTATTTGGTTCTTTTTAGTAAGAAATCTGTTCCAAAGCTTTCGGGCTGACTCTCCGGGCTGTTGAGTTATATGACTTAAATCGTTTGCATCCGGTGGTCGGACATAGGTCCCTTGAAAATTTGCCCGAAAGGCGTCCTCGAGCTCCTCCCAACTTCCAATGGTGTTTTCGGGGAGGCTTTTAAGCCAGTGCCTGACTGGCCCTTTGAGCTTGAGGGGTAGGTACTTTATGGCGTGGAGGTCGTCTCCTCTAGCCATGTGGATATGGAGGATATAGTCCTCAATCCAGACCCCAGGGTCTGTCGTTTCGTCGTATGCCTCTATGTTTACGGGTTTGAATCCCTCTGGAAATTCATGGTCCAGCACCTCATCAGTGAAACATAGGGGGTGTGCGGCACCCCTGTATTTGGGTGTACCGTGGTGTTCGGATTTTTGTTGTGTTGCATTGCTTGCTAGAGCGTGCTTTCTTGGCCCGTAGATAGATCTGGTTGGGCCGTCTTTTTGATGCGAGTCCTCATGTGGATCCCATGCTGGCTTGTGTGCGGCGTCGTTTGCCGCTCTATGTTGTCCATGAGGTCGTCTATCCGACCGGATGGCTGCTTTGGTTTTTGATTGCGGGGGCTCTAAGGCCTCCTCATCAAATTCAGGCAGTAGCTTTCGCTTCGGGTAGCTCTTTGTCTGGCGACTGTCGCCATATTTGTCAGCGGTGTTGAGTACTTTGCTCCATCTGATTCTCAGTGCATCTTCCGCAGTCTTCAGCTTCCACTTCTGCTTTTTCAGGCTACGTGCAGTGGCGACGAGCCTTTTATGGAGGTTCTGCTGCTCCAGGAACTTGTGCGGCGTGAGGTCATCCGGACTGTTATCTTTGCCGGATACGGGTTGTTCGGTTTGATTATCCGTGTTGCCCTGGTCGGACGGTTGTTCAATGCCATGTTCGTCGTCCACCGGCTCACCTTGCTCTATCGCTGGGTCTGTATGACCGCTGTTTCTGTCGAGTCGGGGTTTGGAGCGGCGCTTACGCCGCCGCTTTGACTGCTTTTCGAGGGAACGATCCTTCGCTGCGTCGTTCCATTCTTCGTCGTCGTTTCCTTTGGGTGTGTCCACCATGTATACATCGTGGGATGAGGTGGCTGTCCAGTGCCCTGTGGGAAGTGGTTCCTGTTCGTTTCCTGCATCGTCGTCCATACCGTCGATTTCTTCAGAGTCAAAGTCGAGCATGTCGGTCAAATCATCGACAGTGGCTACTAAGTGGGTGGTGGGTGGGCGTCAAATTTCTTCGTCATCCGCATCCCCATCATGCCGGTCATAATCGGGCCAGGACTCTCCTGACAAAGAGAGAGACCTTAGTGAGTTCAGTATGTCACCAAAGGTCGAGTGCTGAAAGATATCTGCGGCGGTGAACTCCATGATCGGTGCCCAATCGGATTCGATTGGCAGGGGCGGGGGTGGTTCGGAGTCTGGAGGAGAGTCCGGCAATTTGGAGTCACGGGCCTCGTGAAGGGTAAGGTTGGTGTTCGGCTCGATCGCCGTTGAGGCTGCGGCCTCCGTGGCAGGGTCTAACCACCCGCCAATGGATGGCGCAATTGGCTCCAAATTGAAGGTCGGAGCGGTTGCGGGTGCGGTCTTGTGAACGCTGTTCGGCGGCAGAGCCAAATCATGCCCATCGTAACAGTGCGACACACTCGGCCGGGGCTCGAATCTGTCGATGATCAAGTCTCCGCGGATGTCGGCCGTGTAGTTTAAGCTTCCAAACATGACCTGATGGCCAGGGGCATAACTTTCAATCTGCTCCAGATGGCCAAGCGAATTGGCCCGCAGTGCAAAGCCGCCGAATACAAAAATTTGTTCGGGGAGAAAAGTCTCACCCTGGGCTACATCGCTAATGATGATCGAAGGAGAAAAGCCTAACGATGACGACACAGAGGAACTCTCAATGAAAGCACCAATGTCGGTGTCAAAACCGGCGGATCTCGGGTAGGGGGTCCCGAACTGTGCGTCTAGGCTGATGGTAACAGGAGACAAGGGACACGATGTTTTTACCCAGGTTCGGGCCCTCTCGATGGAGGTAAAACCCTACTCCTTCTTGATTAATATTGATGATATGGGTAGTACAAGAGTTGATCTACCACGAGATCAGAGAGGCTAAACCCTAGAAGCTAGCCTACGGTATGATTGTTGTTGTTGTGTCGTACGGACTAAACCCTCCAGTTTATATAGACACGGTGGAGGCTAGGGTTACACAGAGTCGGTTACAAGGAAGGAGATCTACATATCCGTACTTCCAAGCTTGCCTTCCACGCCAAGGAGAGTCCCATCCGGATACGGGACGAAGTCTTCAATCTTGTATCTTCATAGTCCAACAATCCGGCCAAAGGTTATAGTCCGGCTGTCCGGATACCCCCTAATCCAGGACTCCCTCACCCACGTACTGAGAGGTAGCGATCGTGTGAGATCGTGGGTGAATAGATAAGTATAATCGTGGAATATGGAACGGTTTGGGCGGCAAAGACCGAAAATTTAGATAAGATAAGTTCTAAAGTTCCGTTCGCAAATTGTTTCAGCTGACAAGGACATAGTGAAGATTTTGAACGAGTTTCAAATAGAACGCACATGAAGAATTTGTGAATAGTTTGGGTTGAGTTTAGCATAGAGGGGGAAGGGTCCGATCACATTCACTTAGCAGAAAAGGCAACATGAAGAAATAGCAATAAGTGAATTCTGTATAGGACATAAACTCATTGCAAAGTTGAGGAAAAACGACGGAAATGGTGAAGACATTGCAAAGTTGAAGAAATTGAAGAACTGAGGAATTTTAAAAACCGAGGAAAAACTCAAATTGAAGATTTTCAACTTTTGGTGATGGTGTGACCCACCGTATAAGAATGATGATTTCAGACACCGCGTACAATTGTCGTAGGGTTCTGAGAATCAAATTCTTCGTTAATTTCTTCACATTTAGAGTGTTAGTCTTCAATGTTTGAAGAAAAACGTTATTCGCGTGTTGCACATCTAAGTCATCAATTTTGCATAATTTTTAGGATGAGTGTCCTTTTCAAAGAATATTCGAAGATTCTAGGATATTTAGCTCACACCGCAACTTGCTAAATCTCTTCTTATCCAAGGGCTTTGTGAAGATATCGACTAGCTGTTCTTCAGTCCTCACATGCTCAATAGAGATGTCGCCCTTCCTCACCTGATCATGAAGAAAATGATGACGAATCTGAATGTGCTTTGTCTTCGAGTGTTGAACTGGGTTATGAGCAATCTTGATGGCACTCTCATTGTCACAGTAGAGAGGCACATTCTTCATGTTAACACCGTAGTCCTTGAGAGTTTGCTTCATCCACAGCAATTGAGCGTAGCAAGAACCAGCAGCAATGTACTCAGCTTCAGCAGTACACGGTGATACACAGTTCTGTTTCTTCGAGGACCAACAGACCAAAGATCGTCCAAGGAAATGGCATGTGCCTGATGTTGACTTGCGGTCCACACGATCACCAGCATAGTCAGAGTCTGAATATCCAATGAGATCAAAAGCCGAGCCCTTGGGGTACCATAACCCAATTGTTGGTGTGTGAGCTAGATATCGAAGAATATGCTTCACAGCCTTATGGTGTGATTCCTTCGGTGTAGCTTGAAATCGGGCACGCATGCAAACACTAAGCATAATATCTGGCCTAGATGCACATAAATATAATAAAGAACTAATCATGGAGCGGTATACCTTTTGATCAAAGTCAATACTATTTTCATCAGTGCATAGATGGCCATTTGTGGGCATAGGGATTTTGACGCCTTTGCAATCTTGCATGCAGAATTTCCTCAATACGTCCTTGAGGTATTTCTCCTCAAATATGAATACGCCATTGCATTGTTGACGAATTGGAAGACCTAAGAAGAATTTCAATTCTCCCATCATAGACATTTGATATTCTTCACTCATCATATAGGCAAATTCATCACTGTAACGTTGGTTAGTACAGCCAAAAATGATATCATCAACATAAATTTGGCACACAAACAATTCACCATCATAAGACTTAGTGAAAAGAGTTGGGTCAAGTGAACTGGGTTTGAAGCCTTTGAGGAATTCCTTCAAAGTATCATACCACGGCCGAGGGGCCTGCTTGAGGCCATAGAGGGCCTTATTGAGTCTGAAGACTTTGTTAGTATGCTTTGGATCTTCAAAACCTGGGGGTTGAGCAACATATACTTCTTCCTCAAGCTTACCTTGAGGAATGCACTTTTCACATCCATTTGATATAAAGTGATATCTTGATAGTTAGCATAAGCAAGTAATATGCGAATAGCCTCAAGTCTAGCAACAGGTGCAAAAGTCTCATCGAAATCAATTCCTTCAACCTGTGTGTAGCCTTGAGCTACAAGTCGTGCCTTATTCCTCACCACAAGGCCATTTTCATCTTGCTTGTTGCGGTAGATCCACTTTGTGCCAATGATATTGTGCTTGTGAGGATCTGGACATTTGACCAGTTCCCAGATGTTGTTGAACTCAAAATGATGTAATTATTCTTGCATAGCTTGAATCCACTCAGGCTCCAGAAATGCTCCATCTACCTTAGTGGGCTCTGTGATAGAGACGAAAGCAAAGTGCCCACAAAAGTTAGACAAATGTGAAGCTTTTGAGCGTGTGAGAGGACCTGGAATGTTGATGTCGCTGATGATTTTCTCAATCTGCACTTCATTTGCGACACGAGGATGAGCGGGTTGTCGTTGAGGATTCGGATCAGCATTTTCTTCAGCACCATTTTCTTCAGGTGCATCAGCATGACGTTCTTCACGTTCTGGAATGATTTCTTCAACAGATTCTTCAGTAGGAATGACATCCTCAGTAGCCTTGAACTTGATAGTTTCCTCAGGTGACTGTTCATCTAACACACAAGGTAGGTGCTCTCTTTGCGAGCCATTAGTTTCATCGAACCGCACATCTACAGCTTCAACAACTTTGTGGTGAACGTTGTTGAAGACTCTGTAGGTGTGCGAGTCCTTTCCGTAACCAAGCATAAAACCCTCGTGTGCTTTCGGTGCAAATTTAGAGTTGTGATGGGGATCTCTAATCCAACATTTAGCACGAAAGACTTTGAAATAACTCACATTGGGTTTCTTGTCAGTGAGGAGTTTGTATGTAGTCTTCTTGAAGAATTTGTGAAGATATACCCTATTGATGATGCGGCACGCAGTATCAATTGCCTCAATCCAGAAACGACGAGGCGTCTTGTACTCATCAAGCATAGTGTGAGCCATCTCAACAATATTCATGTTCTTGCGCTCCACGACGCCATTCTGCTGAGGAGTGTAAGGAGCAGATAACTCATTAGTAATACCAAGTTCATCAAGATAGTCATCAAGACCAGAATTCTTTAACTTAGTTCCATTGTCACTAGTCATGTGATTTGTACATCCACTATCGAGGACCCACTCATTGGATTTGGGTTGATCATCCTGCAGATGAATTAGTGCAACTTACGAACTCATATACTTCATAGTGAAGAATATGACATCAATTTCATCAAGCAATAAAACAGATAAAGCAATATTAGGACGTGAGAAATAAGGATTCATTTCTTCATGATTAGCCTGCGTCCTTTCAGGCAAATTCAGGTCTCCAGCAAATTTTTCAAACGTTTAAGTTTGTCTGGAGACCCGTCCCTGCATAAGAGATTAGTTCTTTTTCTTCACCACCCACATCTGAAGGGGTGGCAAAGAGTTCATCACTCTGTGAGCTCCATACGAGAAAGGTGGCATAGAAGCCAGTCCACTTCATTTCACATAAGAGGAGTTAGGATAAGCATATGAATAAGCAGAGAAATTCTTCGAGGACTTGTGAACATAATGGTTAGAAGAATAATGCTCATATTCATAGCCCTTAAATCTTCCCTGCGAGACAGAAGAGTTAGCACGATGATGTTCATATGAGGACTTTGATCCACGTGAGGAATTTGGTCCATATGAGGACTTGGATCCATATGAAGAATTTGGTCCATATGAAGAATTTCATCTAGGGTTCCTATTCTTCACAGGTGGTGTCATGAGGACATTCACCTGAAGACTTTCAAGGCACCTTTTGGGAACCCAGATTTTCTTCATAGGGGAACCATTCCTGCAGTTGGTGCCAACATATCTAGCAAAAACTTCACCATTCTGATTCTTGAACTGTTTATAGTTGGAGTCAAATGACTCATCAGCAGACTGAGGAGATTCACATGTAAAGCCAGATAAAGTAGATGGATCTACTGGAGGTTCCTTTGCAGCAGTCCATGAGGTTTTGGGATACTGCTCAGGCTTCCAGTAAGTCCCATCAGCGTTAAGTTTCCTCTCAAAGGCAATACCCTCTTTCCTAGGGTTCCTGTTGAGGATCTGCTTTTTAAGCATATCACAAAGAGCCTGATGCCCTCTGAGGCTTTCGTACATGCCTATCATGTACAATTCCTTCAGCCCTGCATCATTAGTGATACTAGCATTGTCCTCTGATGAGGAATTAGTGATAGCAGAGACAGGTGAAGAATTTTTAACATTAGAAGCATTTGAACATTCCGGTGAAAATTAGCAGATTCTCGTTCAATGCTCTTCAAACATGGAGGAACAAATTCTTCCTGGGCAGCGTTGATTTGTTGAGCAAGTAGTGAATCGCGCTCCTTCTGAAGATCTTCATAACTCACCTTTATCTTTTGAAGATCTTGCTTTCTTTGAAGAAATTAATAAGAAAGCTTCTCATGATTAGATAAGAGAGTGTTATGATGACTTTGCAGGTTGTCAAACTTAGACTAGAGTCTTTGAAGATTTTCAGTCAAGTTTTTAGTGCGATCCATTTCTTCACCCAACATATCATCACTTTTGTCTAGCATGTTTTGAACCTTTTCAAAAGCCTTTTGTTGTTTCACAGCAATTTTAGCAAGTTTAGAGTAGCTAGGCTTGAGGTTTTCATCAGATTCATCCTTACTTGATTCAGAGGAGGGGTATTTGAGTACCTTGGCACCTTTTGCCATGAAGCAATAGGTGGGAGCGTAGTCATCATCGCCTTCATCAGCCTTGTTGGTGAAGTCATATTCTTCAGTGTTGAAGATGGACTTGCTGACGAACGCAGTAGCGAGAGCTAGACTCGCCACACCAGATTCTGACTCCTCAGATGCCTCCTCTTCCTCATGTTCCTCAGATTCAGCTTCAAAGTGCATTTCCTCTCCAGTGAATGCCCGAGCCTTCTTGGAGCTGCTCTTATTGTGAGATGAAGACTTCGAGGATTTTGATGATGAAGACTTTGAAGATTTCTTCTTCTTCTTTGAGTCATCAGAACTGTAATCCTTGTATTTCTTCTTCTTTGATTCCTTTTCCCACTGAGGACAATCTTGAATGTAGTGAGCAGGTTTCTTGCATTTGTGGCATAGCCTCTTCTTGTAGTCACTAGATGAGGAATCATTGCTCCTTGAGGATTTTCGAAAGCGACCACGTCTTGAGAACTTCTGAAATTTCTTAACGAGCAGTGCTAGCTCCTGGCTCAGTTCTTCAGGATCACCAAGGCTACTACCAGAATCTTCACCTTCAGATTCAGAGACTGCCTTGGCCTTCAGGGCACGTGATCTGCCATAGCTCGAACCATAGAGATCTCTCTTCTCAGCAAGCTGGAACTCATGAGTGTTTAGCCTCTCGAGGATATCGGTGGGATCAAGTGACTTGTAATCCCCACGTTCTTGTATCATCAGTGCCAGAGTATGAAATGAAGAATCAAGCGATCTCAGCAATTTTTTCACCACCTCATGGTCGGTGATGTCAGTGGCACCAAGTGCTTGAAGCTCAATTGAGATGTCAGTGAGGCGATCGAAGGTTTGCTGAGAATTTTCATTGTCGAGTCTTTTGAAGCGGTTGAAGAGATTGCGAAGAAAGTCAACTCGAGAGTCACGTTGTGTTGACACTCACCTTGGACAGCCTATCCCAGATAAGCTTAACAGTTTCCAAATCACTCACTCTTCCATACTGCCCTTTGCTCAGATGACCACATATGATGTTCTTCGCTTGGGAATCGAGTTTCTTGAATCTCTTCACATCAGCAGCGTTCACAGAAGGTGTGACTGAGGGAAAACCATTTTCCACAAAATACCAGAGATCGTTATCAATTGCCTCAACACTACTAGGGAAAAGCCTATACACAGAATCTTACCAGTAGCGTTGTACAAAATCAAGCGCTACTGCTACTTAGTAGCAGCGCGCGTAAATAAACCGCGCTACTGCTATGACTTTAGCAGTAGCGCGTACTAGCAAAAAGCGCTGCTGCTATGTTTGAACTACGCGCACATGGCTAGCCCAACCTAGCAGTAGTGCGTATACTGGCCCAGCGCTACTGCTACTCTCCTTAGCTGCAGCGCGCTTACGTGTAAGGCGCTGCTGCTAACGGAAATAAAATAAAGTGAAAAACAAGTGGAAAAGTAAATGAAAATGAAAGAAATAGAAAAAGGAGAAAGGGAAAAAAATAAAATGTAAAGAAAAATAAAAGAAAAAAAAGGGAAAAAAGGACAAAGGAATAGCAGTAGCGGGTTTCAGGAAACACACTATAGCTAACTTAGCTATAGCGCGTTTCCGGAAATGCGCTACCGTTACGTTTCACTTAAACATCGGTTCCGCCCCCCCCCCCCGCCCGGCCACCACTTCTTCCCCAAATCCCTCGCCCTCGCCGCCGTCTCCCAAATTCACCGTCGCCCCACTTCGCCGCCATCTCCTCACCGCCGCCGCCCGAGGCCGCCCTCAGCCTCACCGCCGCCGCCCGAGGCTGCCCTCGACGTCACCGTCGGCGCCCTCCACCTCACCGCCGCCCGAGCCCGCCCAGGACCGCCATTGCCCGTGCCCGAGCCCGCCCTCTCCGCCACTGCCTCCGTCACCGAGCACCTCCGCGCCACCGTCTCTCCCCTCTCTGTAAGTCCCCCACCCCTCCCCCCCACTCATCTCTCTCTGTATTTTAGAGAAAAAATTAGATGTTAATGAGATGTTTTTCAGTTAGGGCACTAGAGTTTTGCTAGGTTAATTAGGTTAGTAGTGCTGCTAGTAGTAGTGGTACAGTAGGTTAATTAGGTGATGTTAAAAGAATAACCTAAATGAATGAAATTAGTAGTTAACTGAATTTTTTTTCCTTTCATCATTATAGAGCACTAAAGTTAACTGAATTTTGTTCTATTAGTAGTTAAATGAATTTTCTTCTACACGTTGTTTTTGAATTAGCTTGCGAAATTTGGACATGTGGTTGCTCGTGTATATTTGGACATTGTTTCCAGGGAATGATACTTAGTGGCCTATGTTTTGCCAGAATGTTGATTCATTTCTTTTCCGGCAAATTTCAGGTTCTCGATTTGTCCACTTTTTAGCAAAGGTCATGCCGAAATTTTCCGTGAATTTCGGCATGACTTGTGCTACAAACTAGGACATATCGAGTGCCCGTGATTTGCCGCACCAGGAAGGAGTCAACATTCCTGCAAAACAATAGGCCTTTTTTATGTCATTATTCATTTTATTAGGTCTAGAATTAATTGACTAGATTTAATCATAGGAAACATGGCTAGCAACGATGAAGGACAGGGTTCTGGTGATTGCAACGACGCCTACCGGGCGGCAGACGAATATTTTAGCCTTACCGATGATCAACCGATGTTATTGCTGGGCCCACCAGTGGCATCGGTGACTGAGACCGACACGCAGACCGGTGCTGAGACTGAGACCGGCGCTCAGACTCAGACCGGCATCGAGACCAGCGCCGAGACTGAGACCGGCGCTGCCTCGGGGAGCGGAGCCGGTGTAGAACCGAAAGCAAAGAGGAACCGAAGGTGGACGACGGCAATTTTGAGCCAACGGCGCCCGAGGAAGCGCGTCGATGCTACAACAATCAAATAGGTTGCATCGTACGGACAACCGCCACCATCAACCGTGAGAAACTACAAAAGATAGAAAATATGAGGAGCTCCCTCCTGAAGAAGTTTCACCAGATATTCTTGTTCCCGGGCCGGAATGAGAATGATTATAAAGATCCAGATGAGGACCCGGCAATGAAGAAGATAAACAAACACGCCATGACCAAGTTTAGCGATGCGTTGGCCGCCTGGAAAAATCGAGTGAAAGCAAGGATCATCGACAAGAAGGAACCCTACTCCGAGATTGTAAAGGATAATCCGACAATCACGAAAGAGCAGTTTCAAATATTCAAGGAGGCTTGCGAGGCCGAAGATGCCAAAAAAAGTGTAAGTACATGAAGGGGCTTCAAGAGAGGAACTTTGGGAGCCACCACCTCGGAAGCCGTGGTTACGGCGGAAAGAGGTCCAAATGGGCCAAGAAGGATGCCGAAGCCGCAAGTCTGGGCATCGCAGTCCCCTTGGTGGAGTTCACCGTCCAGCAGGAGCGTGACGTCCTCAGGGCCCGGCACCGTTGGGACCCAGTGAAAAAGGTTTACGAGACAACACCGGTCATTACGGAGTTCATAAGACTGCTGGTAATTTTAGTTTCTGATCAATTCGACTGCACATGTTAGTCATATTTGTAAACGATCGTTGTGCCTTTTGCAGAGAGAGCAGCATAGGATTGCGGCCGAAAGCGACTCGCCGTCTGAGGCATTGGCGAGGCCCAACTCGGACACTCCATTCAACCGGGCGTTGAACATATTGAAACGACAACCGGTGGATACTCGACCGTTGTATGGACGCGTGCACGGTGTCGGAGACGGTGCCACGTGGAAGAAGTACTACCGTGAGACCACGGAGCAGAGAAAGGAAAGACGGAGGTTAAATGAAGAAAACATCGACAAGAGGGTTGAGATTGCGGTTGAGAAGAAATCAACTGAGACAGTCGCAACAGCGGTAGCTGCCGCAAAACAGGTGGCTGTAGATATTTCTACTACCTTGGTTCCGGCCGTTTTCAATTGGACCAGGCAAAATCCAGAAAAAAATGCAGCGGACTTTCCCCTTGCTGACTTCTTGGCGGGGAGCAGCTCGACTAGCATTGCACCAGCACCTGCAGCTGCACCTGCTCCCGCACCGGCTCCCGCACCGGACGTGCTAGGCGGTGCTTCATCTTTGGCTGAGCTCGACGCCCTCACGGTATCTGTCACACCGGCCCCCTTCAATATAAATGTATAATCTCCCGTTTTCGTTGCCTTTCGGATGTCTCACGTCACAGACTTTTCTTTGCAGGCCGACGAAACCCCGTGCACCATATTGTACACCATCGGCGACCAGAAGGTCGACGTGGGGAAGGCGACGATAATGGAGCCGAAGGAACCATTGTTCCACAGCCGGCCGATCTCCCCGAACGTCTGAAAGGTTTCTGTGGCCAGTGTCAAACCGGGCCACGAGAATTTGCCTCCTCCTTTACTACTGGGGGATGACGATGAGACACCGCGGCGGCTTGGTGATTGTTGCAATGCTGGGTGGGTCTTGTTGTGGCCAAAGAGTCTGCTTCGTCTGGAGGCGGCCGGGAGCACACCCACGAGCATGCAACCTCAACAAGGTATGAACATCAACACCCCACCTACCCAATTAGCGTCGGGTGTCGGGTTGGGTGATAGCGGACGGGGTAAGGAGGAGGCTCCATTAGTCGCTGATGACATCGCCATGGATGAGGATCAGGACGACGATGGCGCTGCTGAACAGTATGTCTATACTGGCGCCTCCTCAGGGTTTGAGCGTCATGAGTCGGTGCCTGAATTGCCGTCTCAACATATTATGGACGACCTTCCGGTAGTAAAGAAGTTTAGGAAGAAAGCGAGGAAAGGCAAAAAAGATGTTTCTATGATCCAGCCGCCTCAGCAACCTCGGCTTCAGGACCGTATAGATATCCCCAATACAGATATGGCATATCCCCGGTCAACCAATCCTACCTGCAACATCGCTACGGTCCAGATTCGGCGATCTAAAGAGACTTCATGACGATGTGCTGCGGGTAGAGAAAGACCTCATCGCCTTGAAAGATCCAGGATACCCACTCTACGTGGTTAACGTTCCGCGGCAAATGTCGTACGTCCACAGCTTCCCCGCGGATAAGTTCTTCCTCCGATTCGATTACATATTCGACATGTGTCACGTGAAGAAGCTGGATTTTACGTTTGTCCGCCTTTATGCCTTGCACATGAACTACATCATCGGGGTTGAGAAGATATCTCATATCTGTGTCGCTGACCCGTACTACATGCACGAGGGCTTCTTGGGAGTCTGCGCAAATCACCGTGAATACGCGAGGGATTACATCGTCAGTTTCATGCTCGCCAATAAGGACAAGGGGGCGATTCTCGTGCCTTATCATCCCGTGTAAGTCATCCGCACTGCTATCCTTCCTTCGATTTCAATCATTCATTTGCACGGTGGAGGCTAATTAATTTGAGGACTTATTTTGCGCAGCGGCGGGCGCGCCGTCCTCATCATCCTCTACCCCCGATTCTCCCACGCTCTTTACTTGGACTCGTCGAAGAACATTCACAAAAAGGATTACACCCATATCAAGGATGTTCTCGACAGTGCTATGTATTACTACCAATCAATGGGTAGAGAGGTCAGGGACAAGAAGATGAGGGGCGGCAGGGTCGCCTTCGGCCATAAGACCGACTTCTGCTACATCCAGCAACCGAACAATTCTCTTAATAATGGATTCCATGTCCTACACCACATGCTGGAGTACAAACGGGATCAACAGAACCTTCGCATGGCACCTTCTTCCGGCGATGCCCATATTCTGCAATGGGCAAAGGACATAGGAGATATCGAGGATCATCGACTTCGAGCTGAGTTCTATAACATCCAGTGCGAACTTGCCCAAATCATCATGAAGGAGGTCGTCGGAAAAACAGGGATGTTCTACGGAGAAGGACAAATGTCGCGGGAAGACGTCCGAACATGGATATCCTCTCAGCATCTCGAACTGAAGCCTTTCACTAGGCTCGGGGACTATCTCCCTGACTTGGATGGATGGAACGACATGTTGGAGTGATTGTCGATATATGACAATGTGTCCGTTTAGTCCATACTTTCTATATGACAAAACTTTGAGTTATGCACGGTGAAACTTTATTTGTGATGTAATTAAACCGTCCTCCTCCTCGACTAGCGAAAATCACTCTAGTTAGGGCATTTTGGGGTACGATGAACTTTGTTATTTATGCTTATGATATGTTGTTTTTATTTTTGCCAAGTCTGTCTCTTTCTGTTGCTCAACTATATATGTTGCATATCATCGACTCATGTGATGATGCAGGTGCATAGATCATAGATGGCGAAGAAGTGCTACGCCAGGAGTATATATACGACAAGTGGCCGGAGTGTCAGACCCTTCCGGTTTCCGAGCGACGGGCAGTAGTTAGTTTAGAGGTTCACGCTAATGCGAGAGAGGGATACGAACTCATGTTCTCAAAGTGATAGCTCTTCTCGCGTATATCATTGTTTAGATGGATGACGATGTATTTTCATATCATTCGAGACTTGTGTCGCTATTTTCGAGATGATGACGGGAGACCACTTTGTGTTGGATGATGATTGTGATGATGACATGATTTGATGAGACTAATTGTATGTATATGCTATGATTACATTTGTATGTGTATGATATGCTAAAGATTATTGTATAAAGTCTATTCAAATACAAAACAAATACAAAACAAATATGCAGGAAAAAAACTAATAAATAAACTAGTAGTAGCGAGGGGAGAAATTTAGCAGTAGCGCCGCATTATCAGTAGCGCGTCCCAGCAAACAGCGCTGCAGATAATATCAGTAGCGCCCTTTCCCAAAGAGCGCTACAGCCATTCATGTATAGCAGTAGCATGGGACAACCGGCTCTACTGCTATACGTTAGTTGTAGCGCCTTATTAGTAGCGTCGGTGCCCGCGCTACTGAGAGGCCCAAAATCTTCGCTGCTGCTAGGCTTTTCCCTAGTAGTGCAAGATGCATTCGCATCTTATTCTTCCAGTAGGGGTAGTGCGTCCCATCAAAAGTAGGACACCCGACAGAGACATTGATCATACATACGGTCGACATAACTAAAACTCCCGACGGTTAAACCAAAATCACACAGAACAAGGGAGTACCTTGCTCTGATACCAATTAAAACTGCGTTATATCGACTAGAGGGGGTGAATAGGCGATTTTTATGAATTCTTCACTGAGGAACTTCAAGGTGAGGAAGTTCCTAAGTGAAGAACTACTTGCAGCGGAATAAGTACTCAGATGTATGCATGACATAACATAAATGGACATCATGGTGAAATGAAAACAGATACAAAGTACACAAAGCGTAAACAGTTGATAGCATTGGATGAAGACAGACAGACTGAAGAAGTTGAACTGAGGAAATTGAGAAAGTCTTCAGTCAAAGTCTTCAAACAAATATGAACAAGCACAGAACACAGTTATGAGGAAATGAAAGAGTTGAGGAAATAGAACCAGTAGGCTTGGTGAAGACAATGATTTGGTAGACCAGTTCCAACTGCTGTGACAGTTGTACATCTAGTTGGAGCGGCTAGGTATTTAAACCTGAGGACACACAGTCCTGAACACATAGTCCTCACCGTATTCTCCTTGAGCTAAGGTCACACAGACTCGCCCAATCACTCGTGGTAAGTCTTCAGGTGACTTCCAAACCTTCACAAACTCGGTCACTCGGTGATCCACAATTTACTCTTGGATGCTCTAGACCATGATGCCTAACCGTCTGGAAGATGCACAATCTTCAAAGGAAACAAGCGTCGGATCCAGGCAGGATCAATCTGTTCAGTGATGGTCAATCACTTTGGGTTTGTAGGTGATTGGGTTTGGGTTTTCCTCACTTGATGATTTTGGCTCAAAGTCCTCGGAGGATGGGATGCTCTCAAATGAAAAGTATCAGTTTCTCTCGGAGCAGCCAACCAGCTAGTGGTTGTAGGGGGCGGCTATTTATAGCCTAGGGAGCAGCCCGACATGATAAGACATAAATGCCCTTCAATGATATGATCGTTAGGTAGGTAGATATTTTGGGACAGCTGACGCATAGCACAACAACGGTCAGAATTTTGAGTATCAAATTCATCATGGCTATCATGTTCCTCGCTGTGTAGGCAATCTGCACTGGCGAATTCCTAACTCCTCCGTCAGAACAAATTCCTCAGGGACCAGAAGAACTTCATCTCTATCACTGAAGAAATTGACTGAGCTGTATGAGATTTCCAATGGCTTCACCCAAAGGGATTGGTGGGTGTAGGATTTGAGTTGAGCATCACATGGACATTTTTCCTTAGTATTTTCTCGACCCCCTTTAACAGTACGGTGTTTCCTATGGATCACGAAAGAGAAAAAGAAACTACGAAAACAAAAGTATTCACGCTTCATGTTCCTCGAATGAATGCCAATTCTTCAAGGTCACACCAATTTCTTCACTTTCAAAGTCTTTAGAAAGTCTTCAGAAATCAATAATCTTTAGTCAAAGATATTCGTTTTTAGGGGTCGACTTTCTCTGTAAATATCAAACTCCTCATAGACTTATAGACCTGTGTACACTCATAAACACATTAGTCCCTTAACCTATAAGTCTTCAATACACCAAAATCACTAAGGGGCACTAGACGCACTTACAGATCGCTACTATTTTTCTGATCGCTATTGTATCTGCGTCCCAAAATATCTTCTGAAGTTTAAAGAATGTTCACAAATTTCATAAAATGCTTGTGAATTTCAAAAAATGATCGCGGATTCAAAGAATGTCCGCGAATTCTAAAAAAATGAATTCAAAAGGTGTTCGTGAATTGAAAAAGTGTTCATGAATTTGCAACCATGTTTACGGGTACAAGAAAATGATTGTGGATCCAACAAAAATCATGAATTTGAAAATACATCGTGAATTATGAAAATATTCTGAATTCAAAAACTATGAATTTGAATGTTCAAGAATTTTATAAACGCAAAAGCTAATTTCCGAACGACATAATATCTACTCCTAAAGGAGGAGTTAGTAGTCTCGTCTCACTTTCAACCAACCTTATATTTTTGTCTGCAAGCATCTTACATGCAACATTTCGCTCAAACGTAACCAATCTGGGCTGTCCCATTTGACGCATGCATGAACTTAATCAAATTGGCACTTTCACAAAACAAAGGTCATGCATTAACTCATTCAGAATCAAATCTTAAGAAAATCTCAATCAAATCAACAATTAACAAAAACAACATCATCATTAACTCATTCAAATCAAGCAACACTTTCCTAAAATAACGTCATGCATTGACTCATTCAAATCAAATCTTAAAAAAATCTTAATCAAATGGACACTTAATAAAAAGAACATCATGCATTAATTCATTCAAATCAAATATTAATTAAATCTCAACTAAATAAGAACTTTCCATGCCTTCCATTACTTATACCCAAATCAAATCAAATCTTGCCAAAAAATCAACTATAATCATGCATTGGCTCGGGAAGGTGGGTGGCCAACGGCGAAAGAGGGTGCGTGGAGAGCGGGAGAAAGGTTGGAGGCGGGCGGCTAGGGTTGTCCGCGAGGGCGGAACCCTAGGGCATTGGGCGACGGCTTTATCCGGCCGGGGCGGTGGTACGGCAGCCAACCGGTGGCTGGCAGCGCACGCGCACATGGGATAAGCGGCACGTGCAGAGGCGGGATGGCTCCTAGGTTGGGCCGACTTGTTGCCCACTGGCTGATGTGCTACTCTCTACTCACTCTACTACCCTTTTTTTAGTCACTCTCACTCTACTTACTTCCCGAGAGCACCTATATCGCTCACGCGCGACGGCCCATATACCGCTCGCTAGTAGACGCCCTAGTGCTAATGTTTCACTCGATTGCTTCATTTTCCTTTGGTCCTCGTTCGACTGTTTCTGATGGCTACTGTATCTGCATTGAAAATATGTTCTGAAGTTTAAAGAATGTTCACCAAGAAAATCTTCATGAATTTCAAAAAATATGAGTGAATTCAAATATATAAGGTGTTCCTTTATTGAAAGGTTGTTCACGAATTTGCAAAAATGTTCACGGATACAGGAAAATGTTCGTGAATTCAACAAAAATCATGAATTTGAAAAAATGTTCCTGAATTCTAAATATATTCATGAATTCAAAAACTATTGATGAATCTGGGAGTAGAGGATATTCCTGAATTTTAGAAAGTGTTCACAACTCAAAAGAATGTTTTGAATTTTTGAAATGTTCATGGACTCAATTTCTTTTGCAAATTTTAATAATGTTGATGAATTTGAGAAAATATTCGAGAATCAAATAAAAATTTCATGAAATGTGAATTTGAAAAATCTTCAAGACTTTAAAATAAAAGGAGGGAAGGAAAAATAAAGAAAATAAAAATACCAGAAAACCGGAAAAAAAAATTGAACATATAAACCCTCCTAGACTCGTAGTCACGACGGCGCCATCCAGGTCGCCCCATATATTCGCTATGCCACCGCTTGTAAATTATGCATCCCGCCAAGGGCATTTTAGTCTTTTCAATGGGCCAAGGGCATTTTAGTCTTTTCAACGGGCCAAAAAGGCAGGCAGCGCGGGCAGGAGCGAGACCGCGCAGACTGCGTCTTCCCCACGAACCCTAGCCGCGCCCTCGCCTCCTCCTCCATCCGCGCCGCTGCGTCCTCGTCTCCTCCATCCGCGCGCCTCGGCGGCGACCCCATGGAGGGCGGCCGGGGCGGAGCGGTCCCCCGTGTCCCTCCTTCCCCGCTCGGCGCTCTCTACTCCCAGCGCAGCTGCCGCCTCCCTCCACTCTTCCCATCTCGCCAGAGCCGCCGCACCCGGAGGCGACCGGCGTTGCTTCCATCTCGAGCTGCCCGTTCCCTTCTCTCCCCGCAGCGGGCGGAGAAGATGGAGAGAAGCTCGTCCGCCCACCTTCCACCATGGTTTGCAGCGGCCGGAGAAGATGGGGAGGCCGAGCTGCGGCTGCCTCGTGTGCGCTCTCCCGCATCTCCCGCGGGAGTGAGTGGTGGTGACTAGCATAGAAGGCGGAGGAGGTCATTGGAGCCGGCTTCCCTTCCGTTTTGGCTGCCAAGCTCCACGCGTTGGTGAGTCCCTCTCTCTATCCCTCTACATCTCTCCCTCTCTCTGTCAGAGGGCAGCTGCCGCCACGAGGTGCAGGCGGCCATGGAAAAGCAGAAGATGCCACACCTGGCTTTCCCCCTTGACTCCTGCCCTCTCTCTTCAGCTCATCTATTTACATGTGCAAATTCTTTTTTATCTGTGCCTGCAAGGTATTTGATGAAAGTTCAGTAAGGCTGTGAGGGAATACCAAACGAGAGAGGATCAAGTATTTGTTACATGCATCAGGTTGACACCAACTTCATGCATTTTGCTTCAAAATCATTGTTACTTTAATTCAAGATATTTTCTCATTCTGTTGGAAGATAGAAAGGATGGTTGTAGAAAGATAATTATTCTACTTAGATACCTTTCTTTGTTTTTGTTTGCATTGAAGTAATAATATTCAACTGCAGATATAGATTGCAGTCAAGACACCTGCTCCCTCGTCATCGACGGAAGGAGGAGAGCAGCAACCACAACAGGCGATGGTGCTGGCGAATGTGTCAGACATGAGTCACTTCGGCTTCTTCCAGCGGCCCAGCCATGACGCCCTCAAGCCGCCGATAGCAGCGGCCCTCTCCCAAGCTACACTGCTCCTTATCTTCGTCGCCCCACACCGTCGTACTACGCACAGCTGAGCCTGGCCATGATGCTCTTAGCCCGTGCACGCTCACAGCGTAACCGACGGTGGCGACTCACTCCCAACCCGTGTTGCTCTCCGTCAGTGCTGACAGATTAGTTTGTTTTACAGTGTGGGCACCAGGTCTCTGAGTAGTTTAAATCTGAACGCAACACCAAGGTATCACATATTTCTTGTAAAATCTCGATGGAGGAGTTGTTCCTTCAAATAAGATTTTGATTGTCTTTTTCCTTTTTGCCTAACAAAACATATATGTCTGCTTCTATTTTGTAGGTTGCCAGCCTGAGCATTGCCGAACAGTACAGCAAAGCATTTTCTGAACTTGCTAAAAGCAAACATGGAAGCTCTCCCTAATTCATCGATTAAAGGTGGCTCGCATAGATCGTTCTCTTACTGACTAATTAATTAGATTATGAATTTTCTTTATGTTATTATTACTGATCTCAGATGCTTAGTTTCCAAGTTTATCTCAAAACTTCACCTTCTATGAATGCCCCTAGGTGGTGCATATCTAAAAGCTCTTTGTGCATTCTTAAGATTTTTGTATATGCATTTACGTGAATTGAGCCCGGATCTGATCTGGTTTGGCTATGTTCATGGTTTTCTTTGGTCACGTATGAGTGGAAATGGGAGGCATGGGAGTTCCAGTTTATGAGGACAGCGGCGACATGGTTGACTGAATGGCAATAGGAAGAAGGCACATCTCATAGAATTGCTTTATTCAAGACAAGTCTACACTCTCTTATGTCAAATTTGCACAGATTTCCCTGCCCTAGGTATGGTGCTTTTGATACTTCAGTAAAGATTTTCACTGTTATTACACTATAGTGCTTAACTATGATCCCTTTGGCATCAGGCTATTTCTAAGGGGGAGAGAAGAGTGTTATTTTTTTGGGGACTACAAAGAATGGTAGCGGTGAGTATATAGTATATTCTTTTTCTTATTTTTCTTTAACATATTTAGTCTTAGTATGGTGCTTGCTAAAAACAGAGTATGGTGGTTCGATTTAGTTTTTCTTTGTGGTATCTTCCCTACCGTCTCTCTCTCTTTAGTTTCTAACTTTGATGCTTTGATTTGTTGTTTTGGCCAGCATGAGGAGTATTAGCCACGGAGGAGGGAGGAGACTGACATGAGGAAAACATATTCTGGATCGATTTGGTTCTCATGGTGGCATCTTCCCTGCTGTCTCACTACAAAAAATATGTCAACTTGTGACCACCACTATTGGTCACTGAAAGGTCACAAATTTCCATTTGCGACCTTTTTGTGACCAAAACCAGAAGGTCAAAAGCTGGCAGTCGTAAACTGACTATAGCGACCTTTCTTCTGGAATGGTTGAAGTCGTTTACGACCAAAATACGTCTACTGTGGCGTTTTGGTCACTAGCAACCTCCCAAGGCCACGTAGGCATCCAGCGTGGCAATCTGACGTGGCACAAGATTCAACCCGGTCCAATTCGATTTTCTACATGGGCCTAGCCCAACAATTCAGCCCATTTAATATTTTTTCTGTTAATTTTCTCTAGCTATGTGGGCCGAGCCCAACAATTTGGCATTTTTAGTTTTTTAATGCAATTTTTTGGCCCTCAGCCTTTTTGCAGTCCATTTCTTTTTTATAAGACTTTTTCCATCTCATTTTTGAAATTGTTCGATGCTTTTTGGGATGTGGCCTTTTTCGGCCCAATTATTTGTCCAATTTCGACCAGCCTTTTAATGTTGAGAATTATTTGGCCCAAGCCGAATTTAACCCAATCACACACATAGGAAAACATTATTTCATTCAAATTTGGAAAACTCCAGGTCAAATTCAAGTCAACCATCATATAAAATCACATAACACATCTCCCAGGTTTACATAACACAAAAAATCAAAGGGAATATACAATAAAGAAAATGATGGCACATCTGCTACTATCATAACAGTACAATCTACTTTTTTTACGGAACAGTACAATGGATTTCATTGCTCTCTCTTATGAGACATGCTCCAGCTGCCACAACATGCCATCCTACAATAAGAGGAGCAAACGCTCAATCAACACCAAGGGCTAGATAAAGCCTTAGCTAGCATGCAATCAAAATTTAGACAGAGGCAATCAATTACAGTACCATAGGACAAATCCATCAATCCACGAGGCAAAATATGAGTGAATCCAAAAAGCGGCAGAAAGGAATACCTATTTTGATCCAAAGGGGCTCGTGAGCATGGCCATCTTCCGTAACAGGTTGGCCCTAACGCACCATGGATCAGACACGCTGGGAGCTTGTAGCTTGTCCTGGTCATACTGCTATCCTAAGTAACGAGAAAAATCAAAGCAATAGTTTGGACTTGGTGTTAACGAACAGACACTGTAAATCAATAGCATATAAAACACCAATTTTCTCAGATGCAAGGAGAAGAGGAGCAAAACGACAGAGAGGTGGGACATTTTTCGTACCTGTAGATGATATTCACAGCCAAGGAAGATACAGGGGGCCAGCATTGCATGTGTGCTTGCTTCACACCGGTACATGCATCACCATAGCAGCCAAACAAGTAGGCATCATCAACATCTCCTCACCACTTCCCTGGCAACAGAGAAAGAGTCAAAACAAAATATATTAGACCATAATAAGACACCAGAGAGTAACTGTAAATCACAAAGTATATCCACAACACCATAAAATAGTCCTAGTGCTATTTGAGTATATCGCATGTAGTTTATTTTCATGAAGTATTGTGTATGCACGATAAATCCAGAAACAGGACGAGGATGGCTTATCAACAAACTGAACTTAGAAATGAAACTTTGTAATGCTCAAGTTTGAGCTAACAGGGATTACAGAATTTTACATGGGACAAATTCTTCTAGTTGCACTTATCACAGATAGAAGAGTTTATAGTGAATAAACATTTACAATCAAAGACACAGCCTGGAACATAGTAATTTTGAGGTGCAGTTTGTATACAATTGGACATCTCAGGTTGTATACTACTCATGATAATTCCACTGATCTACGAAGTCAAGGGATGCAACTCAAGAAGGTATTTCTTCACTATTACAGAAATATATCATTGTTAATGTAAATGATCTGGAATACATATACGAATATTACCACAAACACCTAACAGGCAAAATCCCATCGCAAGTGAACTCGAACACGTGCTGGACACACCCAAAAGAAACACCTAGTCGTACAGCTTCGTGTACAAGTCACCTGCGCCCAAAAGAAACACCCAGCCGTCGCAGGCCATGGTTAGACAGCAACTAGCACAACATAATTAACAGCCAGCTAAAGCTTAATGCAAGATCATATTCATAGTTGGCATGCATCAATACAGGAATCTACAATGTTGGATAAGGTGATAAAGAAAAACATAAATAGTGGAGTTAGAAACATATGCAGCACAATGATAAAACAAAACAATAGATTTAATGTGTATATATTCTGGTGACTCTGCCAATTGTTACATGATACACTCGTGTGTGTATATTCTGATGAGCCATAACAACATGGACATAATACACATTCTAGACCTAAATCAACATTTTATATTTTGTTTATCAAAAAATGCTGCTGATAATATATGCCAACGGTATCTTTACATACAAATTAGGCGGTGATCTACATGAGGTAAAAAATGAGATGACATTCAATCATCCGGTAGCAAAACAAGCTTACTAGCTAGCTAGTACACTAGAATGTGACCATCCAACATGCACACACGCATCATGCAGGAACATGTATGAACATTTTTCTGTAAGGGGGACATCAAGACCCTGTTTTGGAAGGACAAACGAGCTCTTGAACGAGTTCTTGTCATCAGGTGCTTCTTCACCATCAGGCTCATTTGCTGCTGCTCATCCTCCTACTCCATCTACATGAACAAGAGAAAGTTAGTTGTTTGCATGGCATTCACTTAATAAAACAGCGGGTCAAGCTAAAAATCTGTAATACAGATAAGAGCCCTAGGTTATGTATGTACAGAGCAGAGCAGCGGCGAGAGTAATGCAAATCACTGACCAAAACAGTGGGTCAAGCTGAAAATCGGTAACAGAAATTGCAGGATTGGGTATATCAAAACATGTCAGCCATTGATAACGCCAGTAAGAAGCCAAAGGCGAAAGATGCTTTGTTTTTGCTTAGAAACTAAGACTGAGCTGCAGGCTAGCTAGTGGAGTGACATGTTTGTAATGGCAGTTTGGTACTATTGGCTGTAGAAATATGGGAAGAACACATTCAGGGTTGGAGGTCAGACACTTGCACGTCCATCTCCAAGGTTGGCTGCTAGTGCTCCATTGATTAATATATGAAATTTGGAAGGGGCTAATCTGACCATCAACCTGATTTTCTGAATACTATTACAGTCAGTCAGTCTGCAATGAATATGCAATAATAATGTATAGCCCCAGATTTTTTGAACTATAAAAATGATGTAGCAAAATCAGGGGTTGTAGTAAATGGTACCAAGTGTTCATTTTTTAATGCTCAAGCTAGCTCAGTGCTTCCTTAATAAACTGGAAAGATGCAGCAAATACGAGATTTCTGCATCATAGGATAACCTGATATTTCCATAAGTTACATTTGGAAGCTCAACTAGTAGTACGAGATTAGTAAATGGCTCCAATGCGAGTCATTAGTCAGGCCATGCAATGAAAAGTATTCATCACTAACACATGTGCCGTGGTGAATGCATGCAGTCATGGCTGACTTGAAGTAGCTTCACATAGTACAAATACTAGCTAGGGTGTGTAGAAATACTACTGTAGATTCACTATTAGCAGTACATGCAATATAATATAGTCGGACATTATCCTAGACTTGTATTACTGTAGAATTACAATTGCAGAGGAGGGATCAGAAATTACCCTTAAGGGCCTATAGAGATTGCCCCAGCAGCGACCTCGGAGAGGCCGGTGATGAGGACGAGGGACGAGCAGGCAGGTCACCACCACCACCACCCCTGGGCGGCCGCGCGTTCACATCCTCTCACTGTGCCGCCGCACCAGGAGACATGGAGCTGGATGAGGAGTGCAACTGGATCTGGAAGGAGTGCTCCAATAAATCAAGGGGATGAAGGATCAAATCAAAGATTGAGGTCGCCGCTTACATCTTACTGACGATCCTGGCGCGGGCGTCGGGCTGGAGCCCGGAGCGCCAGTCGCCTCCGGCGGTGGGGTGCCGGTGCGTTCGGGTCAACCCCGCCTCCGGCGGCCGCGGTGGCGGGACCTGAGTCTTGGGTGGGGTGCCAGTTGGCGTCCATGCTCCCCCTCCCCTCGCCCCTCCGGCTCGTCCGCCATATCCAACGAGTAGATCGGGGAGGAAGGTCGCTTGCTCAAGAGATTGATTGATGGCGACGGCGCCTGGACGGAGAAGTGAGGGGAACTGGGCTCGGCAACGGGACCAGCGCGGGGGAGAGGGGAGGGCGAAGGTGGCTCGCCTTCCCTTTTCCGGCGTGGGGCGTGCGGCGTGGTGGGAGACGGAGGCGAAGCGGTGAGCGTGCGAGGAACCCGGATCCGGGAGGTGCGAGGCCATGAGGATAAGGAGGTGCGGCGTCGAGGGCGGGACGAGCGCGGCGGCCCTGCGGCGGAGGGCGGCGACTGAGGCCTCCGGGACGGGCGGAGGAAGAGCGGCGGACGTCCTCCAGGAGGCGAGGAGGAGCGGGTGGCGTGCGGGCGCGGGCGGCGGGGTCGGATCTGAATCGGGAGGGATGGGATCGACGGGGTGGCGGCGGCGATGTAGGAGACGAGGGGAGGGGGAGCGCGTGAGGTGGGTGGCGGATCTGGAGCGCTAGGGTTCGTGGGGTGAGAGGGTGAGGGAGTTTTCTCTTTTCTTTTTCTTTTTTTTGAGACAAATAGGGGGAGGGGGTGAGGGAGAAAGGGCTGTCGTCGGATCCGAGAGCATCCGACGGCGTTTGAGCACGATCCGCGTGACATGTCAATGGATTAATCAGAACCCAGCACACGTTCTGACCTTCTAACTTGGTCGTAATCGACTAAAAATAAGGTGTTGAACTATATTTTTTCAAAAAAAGGTGTTGAATCATATAAATAATTTTATGATATGAGAAATTCCAAAAGAAACATTCTCATTGTGTCACCAAATGTGACATAGTTTTTAGGAAAACTAACAAACTTGGAATTGGAATAAGACAAATATCTTTTAAAAATTGTTATGAGAAATGAGTTTTTAGAGGGGGAATCTATTATCGGAGTGTCAAAAATGTTTACAGCACCACTCCATTTTCCAAAACTATAAGACAACATTTTATGTACAGTTGACCAAATCTTTAGATGTAAAATGCTTTCGATCCACCTCTCATCAAAAAGACAAATTGTATTTCAAAAAAGCATCTACCTCGACATTCTTTTGTTTTTCTTCTACCTTTTCACATGAAAAATTCAAAGAAATGATCTTATATTGTGCACAATGGTGCATCTTGGAATGGCAAACAATGTTACCTAAGAATGTTTTCATTTTCTTTGCACGGAAAATTCATTTTTCATTTTTCGAGTGCCCGAAAAGAGGCTTTTTTGTGAAGGATCTACCATATATTTGTTGCAAAATTGTACCAAATCGATTTTATAAAATACTAGTACATATTTAATTCACAATTGACCAAATGGTTGGGTGTAAAAAAATTTGATCCACCTCTCGTGAAAAAGACAAATTTTCACCGATTCAGTTGGAAGTGGGTCAAATTTGAACTATAGCTGCCTTGTAGTTTGCTCTTTATTTTTCCAAAAATCATTTATAGGTACATAAGTATCTATTTAATCAGAGAAACACCAAAAAAATCCAAGATTCAACCACTAGCTAGGAACGGTCATTCCCGCCGTTTTGACCGTATTTTGAAACGGGCATAATTTTTTTTAAAAAAATCAAAAAATTGGGAAACCTTCGCATTGTGTCATTATATGTGGCCAAGTTCCCAGTAAAAATAACAAACTTGTAATACGACAATTATTTTTAAAAAGTGTTCTCAGAAACGAGCTATCACGTATGGAGATCAATGGCTTTTAAGCCAAATGATCAATCTTATGGCCACATTCATGGCATAGTTTGTTCAAATGATCTCATATTGTGCACAAGGGTGCATATTGGAATGGCAAACAATGTTGCCTAAGGAAGTTTTCATTTTCTTTGGACGAAAAAACCATTTTTCATTTTTTGAGTGCCCAAAAGGAGGTTTTTTTGTGAAGGACCTCCCACATAATTGTTGCAAAATTGGACCAAATCATTTTTATAAAATACTAGGCCATATTTAATGCACAATTGACCAAATGGTTGGGTGCAAAAAGTTTTGATCCACCTCTCGTGAAAAACACAAATTTCCGCCGATTCAGCTGGAAGCAGGTCAAATATGAACTGTAGTTGCCTTGTAGTTTGCTCTTTATTTTTTCCGAAAATCATTTCTAATTACATAAGTATCTATTTAATCATAGAAACACCAAAAAAATTCCAAGATTCAACCACTAGCTTGGAACGGTCATTCCCGCCGTTTTGACCGCATTTTAAAACGGGCATAGAAAATTCAAAAAAAATCAAAAAATTGTGAAACCTTCGCATTATGTCATTATATGTGGCAAAGTTACCAGGAAAAATAATAAACTTGTAATACGACAATTATTTTAAAAAAATGTTCTCAGAAACGAACTATCACGTGTGGAGATCAATGGCTTTCAAGCCAAATGAACAATCTTATGGCCAATTCGTGGCATAGTTTGTTCAAATGATCTCATATTGTGCACAAGGGTGCATATTAGAAATGCAAATAATGTTTCCTAAGGAAGTTTTCATTTTCTTTGGACGAAAAAACCATTTTCCATTTTTCGAGTGCCCAAAAGGAGGTTTTTTTGTGAAGGACCTCCAAAATAATTGTTGCAAAATTGGACCAAATGATTTTTATAAAATACTAGGACATATTTAATGCACAATTGACCAAATGGTTGGGTGTAAAAAGTTTTGATCCATCTCCGGTAAAAAGACAAATGTCCGTTGATTCAGCTGGAAGCGGGTCAAATTTGAACTGTAGCCGCCTTGTAGTTTGCTATTTATTTTTTCCAAAAATCATTTCTAGTTACATAAGTATCTATTTTCTCAGAGAAACACCAAAAAAATTTCCAAGATTCAACCACTAGCTAGGAACGGTCATTCCCGCCATTTTGACCGCATTTTGAAACGGGCATAAAAAATTCAAAAGAAATCAAAAAATTGGGAAACCTTCGCATTGTGTCATTATATGTGGCCAAGTTCCCAGAAAAAATAACAAACTTGTAATACAGCAATTATTTTAAAAAAGTGTTCTCAGAAACGAGCTATCACGTGTGGAGATCAATGGCTTTCAAGCCAAATGATCAATCTTATGGCCACATTCATGGCATAGTTTGCTTAAATGATCTCATATTGTGCACAAGGGTGCATATTGGAATGGCAAACAATGTTGCCTAAGGAAGTTTTCATTTTCTTTGGACGAAAAAACCATTTTCCATTTTCCGAGTGTCCAAAAGGAGGTTTTTTTGTGAAGGACCTCCAAAATAATTGTTGCAAAATTGGACCAAATCATTTTTCTAAAATACCAGGACATATTTAATGCACAATTGACAAAATGGTTGGGTGTAAAAAAATTTGATCCACCTCTCATGAAAAAGACAAATTCCCGCCGATTTTAGCTGGAAGCGGGTCAAATTTGAACTGCAGCTGCCTCATAGTTTGCTATTTATTTTTTCCAAAAAACATTTCTAGTTACATAATTACCTATTTAATCATAAATACAAGGTTTGGTGGCGATACGTCGAGGTTGGCGCGGTGACCGAGGCCCCCAACACTAGAGCGCGTAAACTCACATGCCCGTCGCGTGGTCACCGCGTACCGTGGTGTTGCCTTGTGTTCTGGGAAGCCTAGGCATGTCTAGTGGGTTGGGCACTCCCAGGTAGGTGCTACGAAGAAAATTACAACATAAGATTCTCACGAGGAGACCAATCGAAGCTCAAACATGAATTAGCAGCCAAGTGTTTGATTAGCGGTACGGGAAATGTACATGGCTAATGGGCGTGGGTTTTGGCTGAGGATGATCAGTCACTAAGAAGACCATCTTCACAAATTTTCAGCTCAAAAGGAGGAGCCTAGGTGGTACTTGCTTTGCAAACTACCACACTGGACATAAATACGAATGTTGAAGCTCGGCTCAAAATAATGAATGGATTGAGCTGGAATTTGGTGGAGGATGGTTATTTGGGCATAGGAAAGCACTGTAGAAAATGGATACTATTTGGACATGCCAAAGTGGTACTTCCTTCACAAACTGTTGTTCTGAACAGAATAGGAAAATGAATATTTTTTAATTATTTTTGAACTAGGCAAGGAAGGTTTTTACATATTTGACAAAGATATGACCCAAAGAATTTATGAGATTTTTTTGGGAATTTTGGGAATGACAGAAATATAGGTTGCTTCACAACCTAGGGCAAAAACTGCCACATGGGCATGACACATAGGCAAAACTGATGAGGTGGCGCCTAGTCATAGCAACCCACCACAATTTACAAGGCTATGACCATCTATATTGGTCATTAACAACTAGAAATAAGGCAGCGGACTAGTGCTGTTTGCTTTATGACCATTTCCTGTAATGAAATTACGACCTTTCTGACCAAAATGGTCGCAACGGTTTAGGGTTTGGAGCCCCCCGAACAGCTTTTGACCAATTGGTCTGAAATGGTCATAAATTTATGACCAATTCTTCGAGGGTCACTGACAGAAGGTCATAAGTTGACATATTTCTTGTAGTGTCTCCTTTCTTTTTATTTCCAACACTCTTTGGTACAGAGCGATTAACAAACAACTGAATTGAATATTGCTTTTTCTCCTTTTCAGATAAGTTAGTTTACATTAGTTTTCTGTTTGCTTTCCGTATGGATCTATACATGTTATTTTTATATCCAGTTTTCTGGGTGCTTTTCAAAAAGGGGGAGACCCATGGCCGATATAGTTGGATTAAGGTGCAATTTGATAACTAAATACATAATATAAGTCCATCAAAATATTACATGCATGTGTGCTGTTTGTGCTTGTATACCTTCAATCTGCTTTGTGGAAGGCTGTTCGTATTAAACTTTAGTGCTCGGTTGTTCATCATAGTTCCATTCCCTTGATAATTAATATTGAAGCAATGAAAAATAGGTGAAATTGCAAGAAACTTGAAGAAGTGGAGGAACATGACTCAGTCTGTCATTGGGGACATGTACTGTTACAGATACACTCTGTATTTCTACCTATGTTGGTGTGATGTTTGAACATTAAGTTGTCATTTAATTATGGCATTCCCTTCTACTTTTGTTTATGCTATAACAATAGCCGCAAACTATCTTCGGGACGTATGGCAGGTTTGCTGACAATCTGATTGCATTGCAGGTTTGGTACTAATTTCTCAAAAAAAATCATGCTTTTGCAGCACCGTCCTGTTGAGCCATGAGATCTGAACCAAGGAATCCAGATAACATAGACTATGTTTATAGATCACTACATGTTCCATTGGAACATTGTCAGGTCCTTTTTCCAGTAACCATCTAAACACACGCCTCATGTTTTTTTATATTATTCATTGCAATGCATTGCATGCTTGCTACATTCTTCTAAAAGAAGTTTATCTTTTGTTGCTAAATGTTCTCTCTTACTGAACTAGCTTCAGGACGAACAGCAAGTTTGCTAACCATTTGATCTTTTTGTGCATTGCAGGTTTGCTACTAAATTCTCAAAAAAGAAACGTTCTTATGCATCACCATCATGTGGAACCACGATACTTGGACCAATGAACTCAGTGAACATTTATTATATTTATTATGGATCGTTACATGTTCTGCTTGAACAAGGTGAGATCCTTTTCAGTAACAAGTTGAACACGCGTCATGCTTTTTTGAATATAACTGAATATCTAAAATAGCCATGGTGTACTGGTGTATATATTTTAAAATGGCAAGCTTGCATCTTGATGTTTGATTGCTATGAACTTCCGTATTATAAAATTACTATAGATTTCCTTTATTTCTCCAAAAAGGAAAATTTGTCTGTTTGTTATGGTGCCAATAGTAACAGAAGATCATGATGAAGTTGAGTATGTAGAAATACTTTTTAAGGCGCCTCATTATTTGCTGCCAATGATTGTTTTGCCCCAATCTCTAGCTTTCCAAAAATAGCATTGCTATGCCTCCAACATTCATCGATTGTCAATTATTCTCTTATACATGACATTGATGCCCCGTGTTTGGGTAATATGTATAGAATTAGTTCCGTTCTACAAGGACCGGGTATTGTCACATTGATTAAGTATAATTTTTTCAAGCATGCTAGAGTATGGTGGCATTTTATAGGCCCTTGAGCTATAAAATTTCGCATGCACAGTTTCTTGATCTGTATTTGCCATTTGAGCCAAATTATCTAATCAGGGACGCATCAACATACAAACTCACCCTTCAGTTTACTTATAACATTTCTTTTTTATGGTGCAACATCTTGAGATATATGAAGAGAATTTTTACATGTCCAATGCAGACTGTTTGTTTTCACTTTCTAATCGATGAAGTATGTTTAATTGATAAAGTAATTTTAATTGATGAAGTAGATATAGTTGTTGCAGCGGCACAAACTCGGTTGCGTCCGCTATGACCCCAATCTTCGGATTATTATAAGTAGAGGTTGATCATGTAGGAGGTGAAGATGCTCACGCCTAAAGCCAAACTTGACGCCGTCGACGCCACCATCCGGGAGCTCATTTATATTGACTTCGAATGGCTACCGTTGTATTTTCTGTACTTTTGGTTGTGGTCGTAATTGTTACCCTGTGCCTTTGCAAGAATAACTGAAAATGGTGATTTCTATTGACTGGAAACCGAGTACTTGTCTAATTATTGTTCAAGAAAATATAGTGAGTCGTGTTCTTGGTTGCTAATAGTATAGTACACCTATGCGGATCCTTCTGTCGGACCATTGAATGGTAATTAACTCAAAAAAAGATAATAGAGATGTTGTCTCTATGCAAACTGTCAGTTCAGTTACAAAGAACGACCATCACAAATAACTTTGAGATGTCCATTGGTAAAGGTCAGTCTGGAGTAGTCTATTTTGGCTACTTGGAAGATGGAACCCCAGTTGCAGTCAAAACACGCTTAGAATCATCATCTCATGGGGTTAATGAGTTCTTGGCAGAGGTTAGCTTTCTTCCCGCTCCTCTCCTCTCCTCTTATTCTTATGCATGTTTTATTTTTCTCTTCCATCTAGATCAAATCAATTTTCCCAAATAATCTCTCCATTTTGCCAAACACTCTGGTCACTTATTGACAGAACTACTCTGAATTGCATTTCAGGCTCTACATCTAATAAGAGTTCATCACAGGAAATTGGTCAATCTGGTTAGCCACTACAAGGATGGACACCACTCAACCCTTGTCTACGAGTATAAATTGCTAATTTGCATTGCTCTTTCGTGCAACAAGTGCGTTGATACTTACGAACAACGAGGCATGTGACTATTTACTATTACTGTTGTTTGGTATTTGAACATGTCTTTTTGAGGGGGAGATGGGAACAGATAAATTCAGTGAAAGTTGGCTGCACGTAAACTATTGTGATCAAGTTGGAAAAAATGTTTCCCCTCTTAACTGCTCCTGTTGGAGACTAGGGTCAGTAGTCACTGAAATTTGCACACGCATGGAGGAATCAATGATGATTCTCAAGTAACGAAGTTGTAGCCTTCACGACAAGATAAATGGATGATTTTGCAGCTCAAGTGTTGCTACATGTTACAGATAACTATGGCATTCCATTTTAATGAATCTGCATATTGCTGTTGTGAGTAATATTTCACCCTAAGAATAATATTGTTGTATCTCTAGTTTCTATGTTGCAGCAATGGGTAGTTGTGCTTTAGTCCCCCTTTAGCTTTTTTTTTAACATGTGGTTCCTTCAGCTTTTTGTTGTCAAGTCTTTCTGACTATTATAGCTGCACAATTTTTAGCAACGGGTAGTTGTGTTCTCTATCATCATATTTATCACTTAGAGGGGAAGGCTTTTTGACAGGAGCACGGGAGGCGAGGGAGGGCATGGCTGCACTGGAGGTTGTCCCAAGGCGAGGGCAGGGCAGAGACATGCAACAATGAGGGTTGCAACTGTAATCAATATCTCAACGTCGAATCATTTCCTATAGCCTTCCAGCAAGTTCATTCTTATTTTCTGATTGGGTCATGTTAGGCCAGCAAAGTAAAACTAGAAAAACTGATTAGGCAATAATGTTTTTGTTTAATTTTACTGTTTGGTATTTGTTTCGGATATGAATAATTTTGGTTATGGTTTCTGCAATGCATAGTGACGTTATAATGAGATTAGAGATAGTTGTCACACATCTCTTTTCACTATAAACACATATGCACTTGCTTTTCAATCATTAGTGCTCCCCTTTCTATGCTATTAAGCATATGGCCCTAAGATGTTGCATTTAGTTCTTCAATTGAATCAGTTGTGGAAATAGGGACAAAAGATGCCAATCTTCTCTCGAAGACCACAACATTGATGCCTTTTGTTGATCACTGGTCTCTAAATATTCTTACGTGCATGGTTTGAACGCTTGGATCGCTCTTGCTCTTTGCGCCATCAGCGCAATGGGTCATCTAGCATGAACGAAGGGCGAGTATATGCTTTTGCCTTCAAATGCACTTCCAAGGGGCTGCGCCTGATCGTCTACTCAATATAAGCAAGTTGCAAGAGCCCCTTGTTATATAACTTAGCATTAGTATAGATGCCTACCAAGACTTCTATGTTTATCGTCCTTTTGGATCTTATGTAATCCCTTAAGACCATTCTATGCATTTAATTGTCGATTATTTGCTGCTTAGACTGTTGTGTGGTATGCTTTTGAAACAACCATGATGAAAGAACACATGCTTTCGCCTTCAAGTGCACGTCCAAAGGCCTCATTGTCTATCTAATCTAAGCAGACCACAAGAGTCCTTTGCTACATGACTTAGTATTACTACTATGAAGAGTTGGCTCAGATAAGTTGTTCTGAACGTCCAACGATACATCTGTCTAACATATCTCTGGCTATCTACATGCCTTGCTCATCACATTGTAAATGATCGTCCGTAAGCTTCTTAGAAAACATGTATCATGAGCAACCATCTATCTATCATCAGTCTGTACTTATTTCCACATGTTTCATTTTGTGTTTACATATTTTAGTGCATACTCTTCCAATACTTGGCTTGCATTTGACCTTTGCGCCATTGGCGCAATGGGTCATCTAGTAGAAAGAAACACAGAAGAAAGGAAACCCGAAACAAGGAAGGTTCGGGAAGCTTACCAAAAACGGTGGGAAGCTCATACAGGAAAAACCATATGATAGGTCGGCCCCCACAATGACCAACATTTTTTTTGCATGGTAATACTTGTCTCATTCATATCATAAAGATCAAAGTATAAGTCACGTAAACACCGAATGACAAAACTGAAAAGATAGCAGAACATCTCTAAGCTTGACACCAACGCCCATCACCTGCCTCCGGCACCACCATAACAACCATCGAAGAAAAGAATGACGATTCGCCTCCTCATCCAAGCTCGACGCGGCTCCATCGTTGACATGCAGCTTTGCGGACCTACATCACTGATATGCACCCAGCGTTTGAGGAGGGTGTGTGTCTCTTGTGTATCAGTCGTGGTGCTCCATAAATAGGATCAGTGTATATACTAGGCATAGGATGGTTATGTGCCGCCAAGAGTTTGTTTGGCTGGCCCATGCAGTGCTCTATCTCTCTCTCTCTCTCTCTCTCAATAAAAAAATATGGATCATGTTTCAAATTAGTTGGTGACATATGCGCTACACAATCCAAATTATTCAAAAAGGCTCCAGATCCAAGCCACACAAAATATTCAGCATTTTAAGTTTTATATTTATATTTTGTAGAAATATAAACCCAATTAGTTATTTAATAGGGTTGGAAATACCAATCTATGATAGATGGTTCCAAAAATCTTGGAATCGTTTTGGTTGCTTCCTAATAATATTGGAAGGCTAAATATAGGCTTTCAAGAGATTCCACCAAGTGAAAGTCCCACAATATAAATAGATCAAAGATCTATATTTTAATTTAAATTGGACTTTTAAATATGGTTTGAGGATTTCCATCATTCCAACCTATGTGATCTTTTGGGTGAGCCATATGCACATATACAAAGTTTAGGCCAAAAATCTTAGGTTTCGGTCCTTTTAAAAGATGAGGCTTAGAATTATTCTTATTTTGAAACTAACATTAATTAAACATGATGCTTATGAGATGTTTATGATACACAATGAAATACTAATTAATACTATTAATCTAGCTATTGCTATTAAAATAGCCCACATCCCAGCTGTTGAATAAATTAGCAGGAGAAATAGGTGGGGAAAATGGTTGAAGAATCGACATGAATAAAACGGTCGGAGAAACAAGAGTGAGATACTGGAGGTAAAATAGAGGAAGATAAATGAAAAAGAAAGTTGGCAAAATGAAAGGGTGCAAAAATGAAAAGAAAAAGACAGGAAAATGTCTGAGCGAAATGAAGTGCGGAAGTCGACCAGAAAAATGGGGTAGCATAATTAAGTTAATGGGATAATTGGTGGGAAAATCTAGCTGGTGAATTGGGTCAGGAAAAAGAACAAGATACATTAAAGGAAAAGATGGCTAGGAGAAATGAGCGGGAGAAATCTTCGGGAAAATAGGGCAATAAAAATGAGAGGGGAAAAAGGGTGAGGGAAAACGGCGTGAAGAAAAGGGCGGGAGAATAACTAGAAGTATGACTGTAAAACATGGTAGGATAAATAGCGAGAAGATTGGTAGAGAAAAGAGGAAAGGAGAAATGAGTGGAACAAATTGGTCGGAAAAAGGCACAAGAAACGAGCTGGGAAATGGGAAGGGAAAATGAGAGGAAGAATTTCGAGGAAAAATAGGGAACAAGTAATGAGCGGAAGAAATTTGTGAGAAAATAGGGTGGGAGAAATTCGTGAGAAAATAAGGTGGGAGACATCAGAACGAAAAAAAATGTGAGAGGAATGAGAGGATAAATCTGTGGTGAAAAGGTGTGACAAATGAGGGAGAAATCGGCTGAGTAATAGGGGGAGGAGAATGAGCAGCAGAAACATGCGGGGGGCAAAGGGTTGAAGAAATAGGCAGGAGAAATGGAAGGGATAAATGAGACGTAGAAATGAATACTACCATGGTTTCTTTTGTAGTATTAGGAAAACAATAAGGTATCTAGGATATGCGCTTTCCACTAGAGTAGATTAGTGTACATAATATTTGTTGTCAAGAAAAATTAAATGAAAAGCATACCATGTGGACATGTTGAACACTTTGCAGGCAGTTAGCTGATAGTTTCACTGAAACAATATTTGTGTACTTTATTGAGACAATTTCAGCACATGACCTCCGTTGAGTCAATAAATCAATTTTAATTAGTGTCTAGATTAAGTACCAAATATGCTAGTTCTTTCAGTAAAGCCTCGCTCTTAGGCAACGCATAGGTACAAAAGAACTCTTTAACTCATCACATTCGACATCGGCTGACCGAGGGAAACTCAAATGGAAAGATAAGTAATTATATTTGCATAGACATTTTTTGTAATAAAAGAGGCTAGGAGTTTATTTCATAATGGTAGCTCTAGCGGATTCCAATAAAAGCCACCCGCCAGTTAAAATGAAATAGTAGATAAGAAATTCCGATGTGAAACTAGTGGGGTGTCATAAAAATCCGAAGCAACTCTACCGTCTTAACTTCTTGTAGATGAAGATCCCCCCCCCCCCCGGCTGGCCCGGTTCTCAAAAATCTGGCAAAACTGATAAAGGTAAAGGAGTATTGCCTTTTGTGTTCTGCGACATGCAATAGGTAATACCAAGAAAAATTAACGTATAAGTCTCATAGTTATTGTTTGTGTTATCTTTCATACATAGTTATTATCTTCTGTTTTCTGTGACATAGTCATTTTATGTGATTGGATCATACGCATCTATTTTCTTTAATTGAAATAACTATGAACCTTAAAAACTGAAGAAATATTTGAAAACACATGCATGCAGAGAATTATATGGATTAGAGATATATGAAGAACCTCCACTGTGATAGGTTACCCCCTCTCGCGAACTAATTCTTGTCGCTAAGTCCATTCTAACTGGGGTCTAGGCGAAGTACTACAATGGTTCTTTTAGGGTGCGTTTGGTTCACATGATAGCCACCCAAGGGACAGGGGTAGCCATTTTTTTACTGGATAGCGTCCGCTTGGTTTGTGGGCGAACTGGGATGAGATGGGATAAGGATAGCCATATGCTTGAAATATACCTCTGAAATCCGGCTCCACGCGCACACAAAAATGTCATGCCCATCCACCGGCGCGCGAGCGAAACGTTTTCTCCTGCTGAGGCGCTGAACTCCCCCAGTGCATGGGCGTCGTGTGTGCGTGTACGCGGTGTGAGTGAGCTGCATCGATGCCTCATGCCCGGAGACAACCATCTTGAATTCTTCTCTCCAACCAAGAATTCAATTAATGCACCTTTTCATTTTCTTATTTTGCTGGGAAATGCACTTTTTTTCAACTCTAGGATACTGCATCTACCAACACATTGTTCCATAACATTTGGACAGACATACATTTCAGCCGGTCTAGTGCAATCAAATACGTGTCAGGAAGGACATCCAGAAGCATCTCAACTGTTGAGCTTTCAAGTTCCTCATCTCCAAGCAAGACATTAGTGCATATACAATAGAACATAAGCGTAAAAGTTGTGGGCGTGATACCTTGTTGCTTACGTGATGGATCATGGATGATGTCGTTGCCTCAACCATGGAACCAAATAGCTCAGTTTGGAAGGCCGGTGAGTCAGCCGCACGCATTGCGACACATATGGTGTCATCAGGCTTAGGTGGATCCCACTATCAGAAGGAAGCACGGGAATAGGCTATTAATTAGATAGGACCACGATGGTGCATATAAACGTGATGTATCCTCTATCAGGATTTTCTCTGTCCACAAACTTATTCCCTCTCCCCAAACTTGGGATATCCCCAACTATCGCTCTAATCGCCATTGATCCTATTTGCACTTGGCACATAACCATTATAAAAACAATATATACAAAGGTAGTGCAATTTAAACCTCTATCCACAAATCGCGACACACTTTTACCGCTACGTCCAAAAAAATTTGCAACCCTATTGCCAATGTCGTATGAACTCACGAAGGTTCAAAATATTATCTACAATGACAATTTTGAATTATATAAAATGACTTTTTTTAGAAGTGAAAATCATAATATGTTGAAGATCATGTCAAAGGCCTTTTGCACATTCGAATCGTCACAAAATTACACCGTTGTTGGTGTCTAAAATATCATTCAAGAAGAAGGTTCTGAGTAAGGTAAAATTGCAATATTTTTAGTACTGAAAATAAAAGTATGTTGAAAATCATGCCAAAGGGCATTTGCACGTTTGAATCGCCGCAAAATGACACCATCGTTGTCGTTGAACTAAAAAAAAGTACATCCAAATCTAATGATATAGCTCATGGAGAGAATGGTATTATTCTCAAGCCTAGGTTTGTGACTCTTGTTTCGCCGATGTTAGGGGTGGGCCGGGCGATGGGAAGCATTGACCAGCATCCTGCCGAGTTGTTGAATCGCCACAGGTGTGGTCCTTGGATGAGTTGCGGACTGGGTACACCCCTGTGACACAACGAAAAAGACATCACACATCTCCCCCACACGCCTCCCCTCCATGACTGACATTGAGAAGAGCAATGTCACCGGTGTCCCTCCATCGTCGCAAGCATTGCTCTGTTGTGATGTAATTATCGTTGCCCACCGTCAGCCCATCACAACAGTAGCATTGTGTGGACTGTCATGTCTTTCTGGTTCGTGTTTAGTAGGCCTTGCCAATGTTGTCCACCAGATGCTGCCTTTGGAGTAGTTTTTGCTAACTAGTTTGCGCATCCATCTATAAAGGTTTTTGCTTGGTTGTTGTCTCTCAGAAATAATCTTATATTGTCTTCTTCTCAATTGGCTCCTTCGGCATTGGTTTGGCATTGTGCTTTGGCTTGTATGGCTTTGGTTTAGCATTGTGCTTGTTGATAGTCTTGCTCTTCTTACTTGGCTTGTTGACAAGCACATTGATGACGTCCTCATTAGTAGTCCTGCTGAGTCGACAACGCTTACAGTTTGATTCCTGATCACTAGCGGCATGCCCTTTAGTCTTAGATGACGACAAGCGAGATCCCATGTGTGAATGCATGGCCATGTGCGGCTGCCCGAGCGCATGGCTATTGCGCGCCACAATAGGGAAGTAGGGTTGATGATGCACATGCTGTGGCAAGTAGGGTTGATGGTGCGCCATGTACTGCTGCTGGAGTAAATGGTCAATACCCATCCGGGCTTCTTGTCTCCCCATATCAGGGAAGAACTCTTGCCTAAAATACGGTACGAACAGCGGCTGTTGTACCATCATAGGCATACTGTTATACATCGGCACGGTAGGAGGAAACTCTTGCCGGTGCGCCATGTATGGTTGTCGCTGATTGATCCACCGCACTTGGTCACGAGTTCCTCCCGCCGTACGGCGTCGCGCCACCACAATGCTCACCTTCTTGTCCGCCCTATCTTTCTCCACCTGATCTTCCTTTTTCTCATGAACCGGAGACGCGTCTTCATCCTGGATATTTTGTTCATCGTTGCTAATCATCTCCTCGTCCTCCTTGATGGACTCACGGTCATGGGTTGCAGACACAGGGACGCTGGGGTTAGGCTGCTCGCTGTGGCGGGTTGCGGTGGGCGACACAGGGATGCCGGGGTGGGGCTGCTCACCATCTGGGGTTGCAGTGGGGCACACGGGGGCACCGCGGTGGGGCTGCTCGTCGTCGTGGATCGCGCTTCCAGAGACGCGGATGGGGACGCTGGGGAGGGGCTGCTGCTGCATCTGGCGGAACCGGAGGGAGAAGGAGGCGTGGAGGGAGGATACGTGGGCATCGATGTCGTCCCAGGTGAACGGGAGCTGGACATGCAGCGGCGCGCAGGCGACGACGCGGTCGAAGGTGTCACGAAGGCGCTGCTTCCTGCCGGGCAGCGCCGTGATGGCGGCCTCCAGGTTAGCCCTCGGCGCCTAAATATGCTCCCCACTCTCCTTGCCGTCTCTTGCCCCGGCCGCCTGAGCTCGCCATGCCCTGCTGCTAGAAGCGATGGCTATTGCGTGAGGGGGAAGATGCGAGGCGACGACCATCATGGTTGCGGGGCGATGACAGCTTCCGTCAGCGACGAGGCGTTCTAGTCTAAAAAGATTACACAAATCATAATTAGTACTGGATTCATTTCGATCATATTTGGAACGGGGTCTAGTCTAAAAAGACAAATTTAGGACCATCATGTATTGGAAGGAAAGTGAGAATGACTTGCAAAATTAAAATGGGGAATACATTATAGAAGAACGAATAAATGGAAAATAGATTACACAATAAAGATACTTCGTATAAAAAGCTCAATTATTAGAAATCAATACCAGTGAAACTTACATGGAGCTGAGGTTCAAATTTAATTACAGAGTTATTGACTGGACAAAATGTAACTTACATGTAGCTCAGGTATACTAGACACATACTTACCTGCACTACCTAGCCAGGCCATTTTTGTGCTCTATGCAAAATATTCTGTATGCGACAAATGTTTATGCATCCAGTCCAACTGGACAAAGTTAGTTGCCAATGCATCTTTCATATTAGACCACTCACTTTTATTATGTAAACCTCACATGTATTATAACATGTATTAGCTGCACTGAACAAGGAGGTTAGACGTACAATATTGGCCACTGGTGGACCGGATCCTCTACACGGACGCATGCATAGACATGCACACACACACACACACACACACACACACACACACACACATATACACACATGCACTGCCTCCTAACTAACTGGATGCTTCTTTGATGCATCGTATAATGATGCGGTGACATGTGCAAAATATGCCACTATTTTACAACCCAGTGCACTAGTTTGATCAATGCGTTGGATAGTAATAGTTCGGATTGTTCATATGCAAGGTACCCTATCAGAGAGAGAGAGAGAGAGAGAGAGAGAGAGAGAGAGAGAGAGAGAGAAGGAGAAGTATAAGGGGAAGGGGAGGAGGGATTCGTACCATAGCACCGTCGTCGAGGTCTTGGAGTGTCGCCAAGGCCGGGGTTCACAATTGATGTTAACTAGACATAACCTTATGTCTGGCTAATAAAGATCTCACTTTCCAAAGAAAAAAATGCACAGCCCAAAAGTTTGCCTGTCTATTATCTTAGGAAGTATTGTACGTGTACTAACTATCAGGCAAAATATATTTGTGGGTGTATATAGTGGTGCTATCTTCGTAATGCCACTAGCATAACTCATGAGTTGGATGAGAAACATAAGAGGATAAAATGTTTGCTATCTTCCTGCTTAGACATGATCTCTTAGCAAGAAAGTTATATAAGGCAATTATATCCGTTATACAAGAGGCCATCTCTTAATTAATTATTTTCTACTCCTTCTGCTTGAAAATACGAGGTGTATTAAATTTTCAAAAGTCAAATGCTTCTATGTTTGACCATGTTATAAAAGTATAACAACACCAAATAAATTATTTAGGAAAACAGGTTATATGGAAAATATATTTCAACAATTTGTCGCATCCAGCTGTAGCTAATCAATCAACTCTCTCTACTGATCAAGGTCCGCAAGTATATGCTCTAGCTTATCCAATTACGTATATCGTCTAGAAAGATTCAATATTAATTAAGTACAACTTGGCTTGAATACCACCAAATATAATTCCAATAACAAAACATGTCTACATAATCTCTTATAAGAATGATCGTAGTTGTTTGGTATGTGATGACCAGAGGTTTAGTCATTTTATTCTCTTTGTTTGACTTGCCCTGCAAGAGCCGTATAGTTTCGTATTTTTGTTGTTATATCTGATTGATATCTCCACATCATATAGTCACATGAAGGGGGCACTTGCCATAGTTTTCATTGAAGTTTCTTCGTGCCAAATGTGCCACTACCTTTTCTTGTACTAACATTTGCACTATGAAGTACAAAATATTTAAAGTGGTCATCTAAGCAATTTAATGCTAGAAGGGGTGATCATCTAAGCCACCATATATGGTAGTTCAGACTACCACTACCAGTGTTTAAATACTACAGCCTGTCCAGGAGCTATTCCAACCTCATGCATGCATGCGAAAGGCCAGCAAGTATATATTTTAGCTTATCCAATTATGCAAAACCTACGTGTTCTAAAGACAGAACCATATCATTTAGAAATATTCTATATTTATTGGAGTACCATTGCTTTGAATACTGCCAAATATAATGTCAATAACAAAAGATGGGAACAAGGACTCCCCTATGAAAATGGTTAGGAGTTGTTCGTTTCTAAAATATATGTGAAGACGAGAGGCTTAGTCATTTTATTTCTTTTGTTTGACGTGTCTTGCAAGAAGCTAATAGTTGTGCAATTCTGTAATGGAGAGGAAAATCTATCCCGTGAAAAGCTAGCATGAAGTGCTTATCCTTGTCGTTGTAAGCGATTATCTTGGACTGCTCGTGCAAAATGTTCAGCCAACAGCTCAGCAAAAGCAGCAATATCAATTCTTATGCCCGCGCCTCTCGCTGGTGACACCATCAGGGCATCAGGACTGCATGAGCTCCTGATTTATTTCAATCGATTAATTTTTTGATAAGGGGCGCTTTATTGCTTAAAAGGTTTAAGTATTACACCCGGCCTCTACATAATTAAGATGCACACAGCCAAACCAAGCCAGAACTAAAAAAAGGCAAAATACAAGTAAACATAAGACTGTGTGACGCCTAACCTGTGGGAGGGCCAATTCTAAGATCATGCTGCCATCCATTTCGGGTAAAATTATCCCTCGCCGTGTTATCCAATTGTGTACAAACCTCCGTAAAGAGGTCTCAGTTCTCCGCATGTTGTAGATAAATGGAGCGTAACAGTATACCTGTAGATAACCTACATAATAGAAGTGCTTTTATCGTTAGAAACCTTATCATTTCTAGATAGCAAAAGCGACCAAATAACAACGAGCGCTCCCACACATTGAGAAGAATTATAAACCTGTGATCAATCCCATGTAACCAGATGCCAAATATATTAGCAACAGTACATGAAGGATACAAGCCAGAATCTACTTGGATGACTGACCATATACAACGAGCTAATTTGCATTGGAAAACAATTGTACTCCCTCCATTCCCTTATACAAGGCCACAAACTCAAATTACAGGCGCCAAGGTAAAATTTAATGACTATTTTACAAGCAAACTTTTCTTCTCGTTAACCGGGATTATTAATACCCCGCATGCATGCAAGAAAGAAATGAGAAGGAAGTAGCACAATGTCATTATGACTACATGCATGCAAGTATTAAACAAGTTGCTAGTACGAGGAAACATCATTAAATTTTGCCTCGATTACTGTTAGTGACCTTGTATAAATGCAAAATGTATTTTTCATAGTGGCCTTGTATAAATACAAGGGAATGGAGGGAGTATTATAGTTTTGTCGTGATGACAAAAAACACATTGCGTACTTCCATGTCAATTTCTCTTAATAAGGTTATATTTTATAAGAATGATTCCTCGATGGAGATGCCACGCAAAGATTTTATTTTTAGGCGGTATCTTCTTCTTCCAAATTTTCTTCTTATTATCGACTGACACCTCTGACTGGATCAAAGCTCTCTACATATAGTTCATCGTGAATTAAGCACTCACTTGTAGGTTCCAACGAAATTCAGTGGCACCTTGTGACAATTGTACGGTGGACGGCCTCTATAACAAAGTGTTCCACAATTCAAGTCTGGTACCAGATAAATCTCTTCTGATCGTCACATTTGGCAAAAAGGATTCCATAACCATGGTGATAGTATCCACCATGTGACACACAATGTTGTATAGAGATGGATATTATACCTTATACTTCCTCCATCCAGAATTATTTGCCGCTCAAAAAAATGTACCTTACGTCCAGATACATTGAGCGTCAACTAATGTCAGACGGCGACACCCACAACCACGGTAAAGCTGCCTTCTCTAGAGCATTTGGGCTTGTGATGGAATACATGGAACGGTGCTACGGAACATTCAGCGGGGTTTGACACGTCAAAAATTAGGGGTACTCAGAATGGTAATTGTGCTTTCCTAGTTATCACATGATAATACTTTCTACTCCCTCGGTGTCACATCCCTAGTTCTGATATGACCTAGACTAGCTAGTCATGTGTGCATCATGTTTAAATTTCAATGAATTTGAAATAGGGACACGTGAAAGCCTCAGAAATCATTTCTGAAAATGACCAAGATAAAAATTTCTTCAAATAGGTCCAAGAAAATATTCATGTTTCTCTCTGAAAATATTAGCAAGAGGTAAAATTCAAACCAATATTTTTAGGAGCCCATATATATTTATTTTGGGCATTTGGAATTAATGCAATAAGTATTTACATTGGATTCATATTTGCTATATATTTAACATGTGTCCAATAATTCTGAGAAATTGTGAGGGGCGTTGTAATAATCCAACTAGTCCCTACAAAAATTATCAGAAGAAAACAAATTGATTTAGTATTTTTATTAGATCAGAAACAAATGTCAGAAATTAGAAAATAGAAACAAAATAGAAAAAAACAGAGACTCACCTGGTCTTACCTGGCGGCCCACTGGCCGGCCCAGCCCACTTGGCGACTTGCCAGTCATCGTCTACCTCTGCTAATAGGCAGAGGCAGGGACAACACACGAGTGCGTTGAGAGCGCCACACCTCCTCTCTGCTAGCCTGTGCCCCCCAGGACAGCGCGACGCCGCTGGTCGTCCCCTTGGTGCCGTCCTGATCTACCTGACCTCCTCACTCACCCCCCTGCTCTCTCCCTCGCCTCCTGTATCCATGGCCGAACCCCGCCCGAGCTTGCCGTCGCCATGGCCGTGTCCACGGCCATCCCCGAGCCTCTCCCATCCGCCGAGAAGCTCTCGTCCTCTCCACTGGGTCACGCGGCACCAGACGCCCCCGAAGGCCCTCACCGCCGTCTTCTTCATCCTCGGTCATCGAGATCGCCGGCGACCGTGCGCCTGCTCCGACGCTTCCCCGAGCTCGCTGAGGCCACCGAATGAACCGTTGTGAGCTCCTGCGTGGATCCCCTCCTTCCTCCCCTCGATTTCGAGCAATAGACATTGCCCCCTTGACGACCGTAGCCGCCGCCGCTTGAGCTCGTCGCTGACGCAGCTCCGGTGACCAAATGGTCACCCCAGCGAGTCCAACTTGCTCCTTGCAACGCGTAGTGCCCCGCTAGACCTTCGCCTCGCTCGTTTGCGCATCGCAGCGCCAACCCCGCACCCACCCGAGCTCCGGCCGCCGCGGAAGTGGTCGCCGTCGTCGAACCCGACCACTGCTTCTCTGGCCACCATCACCACTCGACGCGGACGAGCGCCCGCTACACGTAGGTGCCCTCTGCTGTCCATTTGACTGCCGGAGCACTAAACCCGTGCCTCACCGCCGCGTTTGTCCTCTGCGGCGCCTAGACGCCGGCGAGTTTGACCCTACCGACAGGAGGTTTGACCTCCCCGGGTCCATGACCTGTGGGCCCAGGCCCCTAAGTAATTTAGGCTTAGTATTAGTTTAGTGTTAATTAATTTTGTTAAATATATTAGACACTAACATGCGGACCCCACCGGTCAGGTTTGACCCTGGTCAGCCCCAGTTGACCCACTGATGTCAGTGTGATGTCATGCTGAAGTAGTAAATTATTTACTGGATTTTGATTAATTCTAAATAACCAGAAAAATCCAAAAAATGATTTGAACTTCAAAAAATCATAGAAAATAATCTATAGCTCATAATGAAATAATTTATATATGAAAAATGATCAGAAAAATTCAATCTTTCCATCTATACCATTTCCATGCTTGTTTGAGAAACTTAAGCCTGCTGATCAGGTCAAATCGACTAAATGGCATTTGAATAATCACATATGGAGTTTGAATTTGAATCTTGTATTCAAACCAACTCCATTTAATTTTTTGCTAACTGCATTAGCCCAAATCACAGCATATTGCCATGTCATGATCATGCATCATATTGTTGCATTGTATTGATTGTGTTTCCTCTCTGTTGCGGGTAATTGTTCCCCCTCAGTAGACGTGGTTCCGACGATGAGTTCGATGACACCGATGAAGAACTATACTATCTTCAGAAGTGCCAGGCAAGCAAAAAACCCCTTTTTCTTCCGAGATAATCCCACTCTCTCGCTTCTGCTCTCATTTACTGCATTAGGACAACAACGATTCAACTGTTACATGCTGCGGTAGTTGAACCCCTTTCCTCTGCATGACCTGTCATTGCCACAATAAATACATGAAACCCACTAGCATGAGTAGGAGTTGTTTGAGCCCTGATGTGCCTACTCATTCATGCTTGTTTGTCATGCCTGCTATTGCTTAGAGTTGTGTCAGGTCTGATTCATCGGGGATGAATTGGAATGTGGTGAACATGTCCTACTATTGAGAGCTAAGTGTGTGAACACGATTTGGTAAAGGTAGCGATGAGAGGCCATGTAGGAGTACATGGTGGTTGTATCATTGAAACCGTCATCAGGAACTGAGTTCTGTGTTTGTGATCCATGAACAGTTACTACCACACATTGGGTTCCGGTAACTTGACCCCGCTCGGCTTATTAATCGCCTCGATCTCTGTCTAGGAGTTCCAACTTGTTTCTGGTGTTTGTAGGTAGTGCTAGTAGTCTACCAAGTGGCACCCGGTATAGGTGGGCTTGAGACAGACTAGGCACAGTGGCAAGGTGTACCAAGTGGCATCCGGATGGTGGGCTTGGGAACCCTGCTCACATCGTTCGGGGCTGTGAGTGACACCCCGGCCGAATCTCCTTGCGGATGGAACCCGAATAGGCGATAAACCTGGACTAGAGACTTGTGTGGTTAGTCAGGTCGTGGCCGACTCCCTCGCCAGGATTCCGCTTGAAGGTTGCCGAGATACACGACGTGTACATGGTGGTAAGTGGCGAGAGCGTGTGTGAAGAAGTACACCCCTACAGGGTTAACATCATCTATTCTAATAGCCGCGTCCACGGTAAAGGACTTCTGGGTTGCCTGTACAGTTCATAGACAAGTGAAAGTGGATACTCTAAAATGCGCAAGATAAGCGTGAGTGCTATGGATTGCCTTCTCGTAGGGAGACGGGAGCGGATCCAGAGTGGTGTATTGATATGGTGAATATGTGGACTCGTGTGCGCCACCTCAAAATAGTTACCAGCAGTCGTAGTACAGGATAGCCACCGAGTCAAAGCTGGCTTGCTGCAGTTAAACTCCACCACCCCCGTTGTTGATACTGATGCATATGTAGCTAGTTCTGATGTAAGTCTTGTTGGGTACATTTGTACTCACGTTTGCTTCATTTATGTTTTTGCAGAGAGACTTCAGTCTCACTAGTAGTTCCGCATGGATTTCGACGTTTAGCTTGTTACATCAGCTACGATCTTGTACCCTTTGGAGGGTCTTGTAGATATACAGGCTTACTAGTCTTCTCTCTTTTCAGATGTCTGTACTCAGACATGTTTATGCTTCCGCATTTGCTACTTTGTTCCTGTGTTGTCCCTTCGGGGAAATGTCACGCGGTGTCTACCAGAGCCCTGCTAGCCTGCTATAGCCCGGATTCTCCAGAGTCCTATTAGCCCAGCTGCTACAGCCCGGATTCACTCGCTGATGACCGACACGTTCGTTGCTGGGTCATGTATGCCTGTCCCTGTAAGTTAGTGCCACTTTGGGTTTACGACTAGTCATGTCGGCCCGGGTTCTTTGTCATATGGATGCTAGGGACACTATCATATACATGAGCCAAAAGGCTCAAACGGTTCCGGGCCAGGTAAGGTGGCACCCGTGGGAATACCGTGCGTGAGGCTGCGAAGTGATATGATGTGTTACATGCTAGATCGGTGTGACTTAGGATCGGGGTCCTGACACTCGGGTCTAAATTAATTGGCGTCCTAGTTTTGCCCTAGCTTGATCAGACTTTTTTAAGTTTACCTTGCAAAAAAAGAGACTTTTTAAGCTTTACCAAATTTATAGAAAAACATATCAGCATGTATAACACAAACTTAGTTCTCTTAGATTAATCTTGTACAATCTATATTTGATATCGTAGGTCTTAGCATATTTTGTATATATTTATCGAACTTAAAACAGCTTGACTTAGGAAAAACATAGATAATTAATTCAGAATGGAGAGTATGACCCAAAATTCTGTAGTAAATGGGGAAAAAACTAAAGAACGTTTTCCATTAAGAGAAAAAAGGATTGCTTGTCCTAGATAAGGCAATAAGTCAATTAAAGTTGTCTTAATTTTAGAACCACTATTGATCCTATCTCTATTTCGGTTTAGGATGAGAAGTCAATCCTGGAACATCCTACCATTTACTCATCCAGGCTATTTTGTTGAAGCCAAAGCCCAACATAGGACACTGACTTTCATGTATCATCAAATTGTATACACGCCCCCCATCGGTGTGTGTAATGTAGCATGTATCCCAGAGCTAGGAGGCGACTAGCCAAACAATACATGCATGGAAGGTAAGGGAATAGAACCATCTCCTACACAGAGCTAACATATATGTCCATAAGACCTGAATGGCCAGAAGGGTTGATCATCTAGGAAAAATATATGGCAGCTTGGACCTATTATCGTGTTTAAATAATAAGGTGTGTCTAGGACTTGTTGGAACTCCATGCATGCATGCCAACGCTAGCAAGTATATCCTCTAGCTTATCCCATTATGACAAACCTATATATTATTATGACAGAATCATATCGTTTACTACTACAAACGCTAGCAAGTATATCCTCTAGCTTATCCCCATAATAAGGTGTGTTATTTTCACATGCATTTTTCCTTATAGGTTTAAATTTTCTTGATAATCTATATTTGTCGTAAGTATATTTGGAATATAACCATTAGGTATAAAATACATAGTTAAGTGTGTGCAAACCTCCCTAGGGTTACTATTACAAACCCTAGGGATACTCTACGGCGTTTGTTGGACCGTGGAAGCTCCGTTTGCGTCATATGTTCAGTCCCTAGAGTTTTGTTTATTCGCCCTAGGTATAGACCTTTCCCCAGGGTTAATACGATAACCCCTAGGGAAACTTGCCAGCATGGCTTCAGCATGGTCTCACGCATGAAGTATCCCTTGGGTGCGCTATCAAACCCTAAGGAAACAATACGGTCCCTTGGGTTTTTAGCGTGTACCCTAGGGAACCTTTATGTCCCTAGGGTGTCCAATTTAGCTTTAGGGAAGCACTTTAGCCCTAGGGCTATTTGCAGATTCTAGTAGTGACTCTATATTATTGGAGGACCACTTGCTTTGAATACCGCCAAATATAGTGTCAATAAATGGAGATGGCGACACGGACTGCCTGACCTTAAAAGAATGGTTGAAGTAGCTCGTTTCTGAAATGTATATGAGACGACCAGAGGCTTAGTCATTTTATCCCTTTTTTCACATGCCTTGCAAGAACTGTAGTCGGTTATAACTTATACTTCTGTTTTTTTATATCTGTTTGGTTGTCTTCAACATATATTCACATGAAGGGGCCACTTACTACAAATTTCATTGAAGTTTCTTCTTGTGAGTTGAGTTGCTACCATTTATATACTACAGTTCAAACTATGAAAGAACAAATACAAAATTCCGGAATGCTTGGCAGAAATGAATTTATCTTCATGCAAGGTGGATGATTGGCTAGGGTGCAGCCCGTAGATCAGCATTCCCACTTAGGGTTGGCGATTCACAATGGCGGAGAACTTGCACCAGTCAGGCATGTTGTCGTTAGTTCCATCTTTCTAGTGAAGGCAGTGGTCGGTGTCCATACAATTAGTCAATTTATTCCTTGTATTTGACTAGCCTTGGAATAAGCATAATCCTATTTTGTATATCTTACAGACTATTTGGAGTGTATCTTTACATATACATGATCGACTTGCTAAAATTTTCATTTTAAGTCCACCACGCAACGCGCATTGCTAACTTTTCTGCCATAACTTTTCACTTCATGAAGTACAAAATACTAAACTGTCTAATCCCTAGGGCCTGGTCCATTGGCCCCTACACGAGATTTGTTGTCATTCCCTGTTGAGAGTCATGTACAACTGTGAATATTGGATTTTTAGCATACACTGTGTGGCCACTAGGGGAAGCTAAAAATTGGAAAAAAAAATCCCTTCGTTAGCTTCTCTATTCACATTCCACGCTTAGCTTCGGCTTTTCTTAGCACACCTTGCTCACAGTTCTCTACAGTAGCATCGCCTAACTACATTATCCGTAAGACCTGAACAGCTATTCAATCCTTGAAGGGGTGATCATCTATGGCAGAATATATGGTGGTTCGGACCTATTACTTATTTTATGCAATACGGACAATGTGTCTAGGAGTTATTCCAACCCCATGCATGCATGTGATGGCAACCAATTATATGCATTTACGACCAAATCAATTCTATATTAACTGGACTACAACTTCCCTTCGGTAACGCCAAATATATTGTCAATAATGAACATGGGGACAAGGACCCTCTTAAAAGAATGGACAGAGTAGTTGGCTTCCAAAGTTATATGAGAAGACCTGAAGCTTAGTCATTTTATTACTTTTATTTGACTGGCCTTTGAAGCTGCATATAGTTTGGCATCTTTTTTGTTCTTATATCTTATGTAGAGCATATACTAACATAAAGCAGCCAATGCAATAGTTTTCAATGCAGTTTCTTCGTGCTAGTTCCGTTGCTAGCATTTCTTGTACTAATAATGTTCACACAATGAAGTACAAAATACTGAAACTCCTGAACTCCTGCTAGCTTGGCAGCATCCCATGGCAGAGGATTGACCAAGAGGATGGAGCTTGTAGACCTAAATTTTCATTTTTAAGTCATTCATGCCATGGACGTTGCTACCTTTTCTGCCACAAACTTTTCACATCATGAAGTAGAAAATATTAAACCATGTAATTCCTCGGACCTGTGGATAAACAACATAATATTATATCATGTTCTCCTGATAGAGAGCCAGCTCCATCTATACACAGCTAGCGTATAATATATTATCCATAAGACCTGAACCGCTAGAAGGGGTGATCATCTAGTAAAAAATACATGGTAGCTCAGACCTATTAAAATGTTTAAATAATGCAGTGTATCTAGGAGTTGTTCTACCTTATCCCATTATGCCAAACCTATATGTTCTTACCACTTAGAAAAAAATCTATATCCATTGGAGTACTACTTGCTTTGAACACTGCCAAATGTAATGTCAATAATAAAAGATGGGGATAAGGAATCCCATAAAAAATGGTCGGAGTAGGAGTAGTTTGTTCCTAAAATATATGTGAAGAAGGCTTAGTCATTTTATTCCTTTTGTTTGACCCGACTTGCAAGAAGCGTAAAGCTTTATACTTCTGTTTTCTTATTTCTGATTGAATGTGTCTAGCATATATTCACATGAAGGGCCAGTTCTTTCTTCATACAAATTGCGCTGCTACCATTTCATATACTAATGTTCACACTATGATGAACATATACTGAAATTCCGGATTGCTTGGCAGCAACGAATAGTTATCCCCATGCAAGGTCGATCATTGGCACTAGTAGAAAACGGGCCATTTGCCCCGGTTCATAAGGGCTTTTTGTCCCGGTTCCAGAACCGGGACTAAAGGGTCATTACTAATGCCCTGACCCTTTAGTCCCGGTTCAAACCAGAACCGGGACAAATGGGCTTCCACGTGGCCTGCGCGCTGAGTCCAGGCAGGAGGGCCTTTGGTTCCGGTTGGTGGCACCAACCGGGACCAATAGACCTCCACGCGTCAGCATTTCTGTGGCTGGGTTTTTTTTAAGGGGGCTTGTTTAGGGGTTTGGGGGGTTAATTTAGTTTGTTACTAGCTAGCTAATAGATAGAAGTGTCTGCTCTTATATCTCTGTGCATCATGCATCATCATAATAATAAGTCCTACTAATCATCATGATACAACTTCTACTCGTTATTAATAACAAGTCATACGATCATCATCCTCATAGTCATCGAACCAACCCTACTTAATTGTTCTTAGCACATGATCATCAGTATTAGGTAGGACCTAAATACCCTCTTTAAGGTAAAATAACATAAAACAGTATAGACCCTGACTCTCCATTATGGAGAATGGAGATCATCCTGTCTCCAATTCTTGCGCCGCACTTCCTTTTGCGTCCAAGAACCTCTTTACGAGTGTCCATACATTTTTTCCATTCTCTGATTTGCATGTCTCCACTTCTTTTAGAAATCTGGTATGGACAGTTGAGATTCGTAGGATGACCTGGATATATGTTCAAAACATCAAGGCGACCATGCTCATACATCAGATGAGGCACACAATCCTTTGGGATTATCTGTTGAAAAACATAGTAATAACTTCATAGTTAGCAATGAAGTACTAGTTTTATAGAAGTATGCAAAAGATGCACGTATGTCGTAATAGTAAAAAATCTTACCAGGGTATCTCCATAGTAGTTACCGTAGTTCAACACGTGCACTAGTGGCACGTATTGTCCATAATGTTGAGGAGTTCGATTGTAGATATTGTAATTCTCAAGATCATTACAAAATCCAACCAGATGATTTTTCTCCTTGTAAGTTAACTCAGAGCCATCGGTGTAGTAAGTTCTATCTACCATCTTCTGCACATTCTTTAATACTTCAAAATAAGCTGTCAATGGAAATAAGCTGTCAATAACTATTTTGAAATGAACAATATAAATTAGTTAATAATTAACTATGTTTGAGAAACTCACATAGCGGTAGAACTGGAGGCGTATCAACAAGGACCCAAATGTCCATATTGTCCTGCTCGATTTCTGGACCACCAAGATCCATGGTGACAAGCATACCCTCATCAAAACCATACAATTTGCAAAATGCTTCCCAATTTTTGCAACCAAAATGGGTTACGCTCTCAGCATTATAGAGCTTTACTTCAAAATCCACATCATGATGGGTCCTTAGGTGAATTTTCTTCGTTTCAAAATTTTCATGGTCTTCAAAATCCATCCTCTCCAAGACATAGCGTCTTGCATGGCATGGGATAAACTATACTCGAATTGTAAAAGATGAAAATTACACGTTGAAATAGTTGAAGTCATGCTTAATTATGAAAAAAAAAACACTTGTCGTCGTTGCGTACCGTTTCAACTTCGAAGGTGTCCTCAAGCTTAAAGTTGAAGCGCCGATCATCGTCCAGGTGAGGCCTGTCGCACAGACCTCGATCGTCGTGGCACCAGTCGCACTCCCCCGGGAGACTTCCGTCGTCCGATGATGACATTTCCTACGTTCATAATTCAAAGATTAAACATGTACAATTAAATATATATATATGTACTACAAAAACTAAATTAGATCATTATTATTCAACTAATCATATGCATATGCATTGCATAGTGCTCTCCAATTTGAGCATTCAATAAGAAAAATCAAATCGCAAAATAAAGTAGTATTCAAATTAGGATGCATTCAATTATAAGAAAAACTACATCATCTCCATGTGTCCGTACATCGTCGAATATTATCACTAATACACGTCGAGTACTATCATACATATCGCCAGTACAGCTAGAACCGTAGCGCCCGACGGGCATCGGCGCGGGCGATGGACACCCAAAGGGAAGGAACCATCACAGGATCATAGCTCCAGTGAGATCCCTGAAGAACCTGCCAGGTATTCTCGAACCTGCCCTCTAACGCAACCATGTAGCGACGGACGTGCTGGTCCTCCTCGCTGACACGGTGATGTACCACCTCCGCGGTGTCCGGAAGCCTCGGCACCGTCACTGGCCCACGCGACCGCCACCAAACAAGGATCGGGTCAACGACGGGCTGGCTCCTCACCAAGCTACTGAAGGAAATATGCCCTACAGGCAATAATAAAGTTATTATTTATTTCCTTATTTCATGATAAATGTTTATTATTCATGCTAGAATTGTATTAACCGGAAACATAATACATGTGTGAATACATAGACAAACAGAGTGTCACTAGTATATGCCTCTACTTGACTAGCTCGTTGATCAAAGATGGTTACGTTTCCTAGCCATAGACATGAGTTGTCATTTGATTAATGGGGTCACATCATTAAGAGAATGATGTGATTGACATGACCCATTCGTTAGCTTAGCACCCGATCGTTTAGTATGTTTCTATTGCTTTCTTCATGACTTATACATGTTCCTATGACTATGAGATTATCCAACTCCCGTTTATCGGAGGAACACTTTGTGTGCTACCAAACGTCACAACGTAACTGGGTGATTATAAAGATGTTCTAAAGGTGTCTCCGAAGGTACTTGTTGGGTTGGCGTATTTCGAGATTAGGATTTGTCACTCCGAATGTCGGAGAGGTATCTCTGGGCCCTCTCGGTAATGCACATCACTTAAGCCTTGCAAGCATTGGAACTAATGAGTTAGTTGCGGGATGATGTATTACAGAACGAGTAAAGAGACTTGCCGGTAACGAGATTGAACTAGGTATAGGATACCGACGATCGAATCTCGGGCAAGTAACATACCGATGACAAAGGGAACAACGTATGTTGTTATGCGGTCTGACCGATAAACATCTTTGTAGAATATGTAGGAACCAATATGAGCATCCAGGTTCCGCTATTGGTTATTGACCGGAGACGTGTCTCGGTCATGTCTACATTGTTCTTGAACCGTAGGGTCCGCACGCTTAAGGTTTCGATGACAGTTATATTATGAGTTTATGAGTTTTGATTTACCGAAGGAGTTCGGAGTCCCGGATGAGATCGGGGACATGACGAGGAGTCTCGAAATGGTCGAGACGTAAAGATCGATATATTGGACGACTATATTCGGACTTCGGAAAGGTTCCGAGTGATTCGGGTATTTTTCGGAGTACCGGAGAGTTACGGGAATTCGCGGGGAGTATATGGGCCTTATTGGGCCATACGGGAATAAAGGAGACAGGCTAAAAGGAAGGAGGCCTGCGCCCCCCCTCTGGTCCGAATTGGACAAGGGGCGCAGCCCCCTTTTCCTTCCTCCTCTCCCCCTTTTTCCCCTTCTCCTACTCCAACAAGGAAGGAGGGAGTCCTACTCCCGGTGGGAGTAGCACTCCCCTTGGCGCGCCCCCTCCTAGGCCGGCCGCCCCCTCCCCCTTCATCCTTTATATACAGGGGAAGGGGGGCACCCCATGACACACAAGTTGATCTTCGTGATCGTTCCTTAGCCGTGTGCGGTGCCCCCCTCCACCATATTCCACCTCGATCATATCGTTGCAGTGTTTAGGCGAAGCCCTGCGTTGGTAGAACATCATCATCGTCACCACGCCGTCGTGCTGACGGAACTCCTCCCCGAAGCTTTGCTGGATCGGAGCCCGGGGAGCGTCATCGAGCTGAACGTGTGCTAAGAACTCGGAGGTGCCGGAGTAACGGTGCTTAGATCGGTTGGACCGGGAAGACGTACGACTACTTCCTCTACGTTGCGTCAACGCTTCCGCTTCGGTCTACGAGGGTACGTAGACAACACTCTCCCTTCTCGTTGCTATGCATCACCATGATCTTGCGTGTGCGTAGGAATTTTTTTGAAATTACTACTTTCCCCAACAGTGGCATCCGAGCCTAGGTTTTTATGGTTTGATGTTATGCACGAGTAGAACACAAGTGAGTTGTGGGCGATATAAGTCATACTGCCTACCAGCATGTCATACTTTGGTTCGGCGGTATTGTTGGATGAAGCGGCCCGGAACGACATTACGCGTACGCTTACGCAAGACTGGTTCTACCGCCGTGCTTTGCACACAGGTGGCTGCCGGGTGTCAGTTTCTCCAACTTTAGTTGAACCGAGTGTGGCTAGCCTGGTCCTTGCGAAGGTTAAAACGGCATCAACTTGACAAACTATCATTGTGGTTTTGATGCGTAGGTGAGATTGGTTCTTGCTTAAGCCCGTAGCAGCCACGTAAAACTTGCAACAAACAAAGTAGAGGACGTCTAACTTGTTTTTGCAGGGCATGCTGTGACGTGATATGGTCAAGACATGATGCTAAATTTTATTGTATGAGATGATCATGTTTTGTAACCGAGTTATCGGCAACTGGCAGGAGCCATATGGTTGTCGCTTTATTGTATGCAATGCAATCGCCCTGTAATGCTTTACTTTATCACTAAGCGGTAGCGATACTCGTAGAAGCATAAGATTGGCGAGACGACAACGATGCCACGATGGAGATCAAGGTGTCGCGCCGGTGACGATGGCAATCATGGAGGTGCTTCGGAGATGAAGATCACAAGCACAAGATGATGATGGCCATATCATATCACTTATATTGATTGCATGTGATGTTTATCTTTTATGCATCTTATCTTACTTTGATTAACGGTAGCATTATAAGATGATCCCTCACTAAATTATCATAGTAAAAGTGTTCTCCCTGAGTATGCACCGTTGCGAAAGTTCTTCGTGCTGAGACACCACGTGATGATCGGGTGTGATAGGCTCTACGTTCAAATACAACGGGTGCAAAACAGTTGCACACGCGGAATACTTAGGTTAAACTTGACGAGCCTAGCATATAACAGATATGGCCTCGGAATACGGAGACCGAAAGGTCGAGCGTGAATCATATAGTAGATATGATCAACATAGTGATGTTCACCATTGAAACTACTCCATCTCACGTGATGATCGGACATGGTTTAGTTGATATGGATCACGTGATCACTTAGAGGATTAGAGGGATGTCTATCTAAGTGGGAGTTCTTAAGTAATATGATTAATTGAACTTTAATTTATCATGAACTTAGTCCTGGTAGTATTAGCATATCTATGTTGTAGATCAATAGCTCGCGTTGTTGCTTTCATATGTTTATTTTGATATGTTCCTAGAGAAAATTGTGTTGAAAGATGTTAGTAGCAATGATGCGGATTGGATCCGTGATCTGAGGTTTATCCTCATTGCTGCACAGAAGAATTATGTCCTTGATGCACCGCTAGGTGACAGACCTATTGCAGGAGCAGATGCAGACGTTATGAACGTTTGGCTAGCTCAATATGATGACTACTTGATAGTTTAGTGCACCATGCTTAACGGCTTAGAATCGGGACTTCAAAGACGTTTTGAACGTCATGGACCATATGAGATGTTCCAGGAGTTGAAGTTAATATTTCAAGCAAATACCCGAGTTGAAAGATATGAAGTCTCAAACAAGTTCTATAGCTAAAAGATGGAGGAGAATCGCTCAACTAGTGAGCATGTGCTTAGACTTTCTGGGTACTACAATCGCTTGAATCAAGTGGGAGTTAATCTTCCAGATAAGATAGTGATTGACAGAATTCTCTAGTCACCATCACCAAGTTAGTAGAACTTCGTGATGAACTATAGTATGCAAGGGATGACGAAAACGACTCCCGAGCTTTTCATGATGATGAAATCGATGAAGGTAGAAATCGAGAAAAACATCAAGTGTTGATGGTAGACAAGACCACTAGTTTCAAGAAAAAGGGCAAAGGAGAGAAGGGGAACTTCAAGAAGAACGGCAAGCAAGTTGCTGCTCAAGTGAAGAAACCCAAGTCTGGTCCTAAGCCTGAGACTAAGTACTTCTACTACAAAGGAATTGGTCACTGGAAGCGGAACTACCCCAAGTATTTGGTGGATAAGAAGGATGGCAAAGTGAACAAAGGTATATTTGATATACATGTTATTGATGTGTACTTTAGTAGTGTTTATAGCAACCCCTCGGTACACTAGTGCAGAACCGGGCAATAGCACCGGTTCGTAAGGCCCTTTAGTGCCGGTTCCATAACCGGCACAAAAGTGTAGTCATCATCATCATCATCATCATCGCATATTAATAAATAAGTAAACTCTAATTACCACTGTTTAATCATCATAGTCGCTAGCTAGCTATCTAATCATCACCAACACTGGCTAGCTTAAAGAGGAAACATTCAGTTTGTCATTAACAGAAGCAAAGATATCATCGAGTTCAACCTAATCATCACCAACATCAAAGTTCAGGACACGGACATGAGACAAGTACTAATTAATTAAGAGCATGAAAACTAGCTACTCCTGCTCCCTCTCAGGTAGAATAGCATAGAACATGTATAGCTCTCCTGATTCATCATACTATAGCATGCAGATGAATCTGTCTCCTAATCTTGGGCTGCGCTTCTCCTTGCTGCCCCCTAGTACTTCTCTGCGATCGTTAACAATTTTGCTCCAATCTTTCACTATTAAGCATTCTTCGCTTTCAGAAATCCTAAATGCACTCATGTGCAATGTAGGATATCTTGGTCGTAAGCTAACCATTGACATGTCACCTTTAGTCTCGATCCACTGAGGCACAACTATCATCGGAAGTCCCTGTTGAAGAACATCGTATAGTAATTAATATACTAATTAGCAATGAAAGTTTAGCTTCAAAAATAATGTATGCAAAAGATGCACTAATTAAGGACAAATAGTTAAAATCTTACCATCTTTCGATTATAGATGTGACCGTAGTTCAATACGATCACCATTGGTCGCACATTTTGAGTACTAACATTTCTAAGTTCAGGAAAAAAATTTGTCTTGACAGTATTAAAATCCTCAAGGCATGAAACACAATGACTTATCTCCTCGCAGTTTAGTTGAGCCCCGGGGCAGTAGTAGGTCCTGTCTACCAAGCGCCGGACATGTTTACTTGAACCGAAATAAGCTGACAATACAAATTAGTTGTCAACTATTTTTGAATAAACTGTATCAAAGAAATAAACATATGCATGCATGGTTGAGAAAAACTCACATAATGGTAGAACTGAAGGCGTTTGCACATCGACCCAGATGTCTATATTACCTTCAATATCATCTTCCGGACGAATATCAAAGGTGATAACCATATCAGGCTCAAATGCATAAGCCTTGCATAGTGCTTGCCAAGTTTTGCATTCAAAACGGGTGTATGTGTCTCCATTATATAATTTGACGTTGAAAGTATACCCATGCTCCGTCTTCAAGTAAACTCTCTTTACCTCCATATCATCTATAGCACTAAAACCTATCTTATCCAAGACAAAAATTCTTGCATGGCAGGGGATGCGCTAGTAGAATAGTGAAAATTTAAAATTATAAGTTGAAGCAAATGAAGCATAAGTTTTGCATTCAAATAATAATTGACAAATTGACTTACTGTATCAACTTCGAATGTCTCATCCAGCTTGATGCTGAAGCGCCTACCATCAACAAGGAAATTTTTGTCGCACAGGCCGCGCTGGTCTTCACAATGTTCGCACGTAATGAAATCTTTTTCGTCGTCAGATGACATTTCCTATGTTCATATATGTGAAACATTAAACACCTATATATATCTAGCCAAATATATATTCATCTAACATTTGACATTAATATATCTAACTATATTCATCTCTAACAATTGACATTACTTTTCTATCTAATTCATCTAACATTCGACATTAATCTAACATTTATATAAACTCAAATTATATATAAAAAATTAAAAAAAAGAAAAACGCATTAACAAATAATATTTTACTTAGATCATCAAATTTCAGATACCTAAATTTTCTTACTAAAAATAAACTAGTTATATTAATTATTGAACTAGTTCAAATCTCATATACCTAAATAAACTAGTTCGACAATTTTCTATTTATAGCTAATTAATTCATCTAACATTCGATCATCTAATTAACTTTTCTAAAAACCAAAAAATAAATAAATAAATGTGTGTGTGTATGTGTGTACGTATGTGTGTGTGTGTATGTGTGCATGTACGTGTACATATATATGTGTGTCTATATGTGTGTGTGCCCCCGTACGCCGCCGTTCCGTACGTATGAGCGGGGGCGCCGGCGTACGGGGCGGGGGCGGCGTACGGGGCGGCGGCGCATACGTACGTGTGCGACGACGACGGACGGCGGCGGGGAGAGCGCGAGAGACGTACCGCGAACGACAACGGACGGCGGCGCGCGGCGTTCGGGGCGGCGGCGCGAGACGGCGATGACGACGGGCGGCGGCGGGGACGACGACGACGACGACGGACGACGGGCGGCGGCGGCGACGACGAGCGATGGCTGCGCGCGAGGTTGAGAGTCGACGAAAGAAGTGGAGATCTAACTGAATTTTCGCAACTGTTGTATATATAGGAGATGCCTTTAGTACCGGTTCATGCCACAAAGCGGTACAACTTTGGCCAGGCAAAGAGGCGGGAAGAGCAGACCTTTAGTACCGGTTTGTGGCACGAACCGGTACTAAAGACCACCCTTTAGTACCGGTTCATGCCACAAACCGGTACTAAAGGCCTCGCGCTGCCACCCCAAAGTTTAGTCCCACCTCGCCGGGCGAAGGGCTGCCGCACTGGTTTATAAACCCAGCCGCGGCTGCCTCTTTGAACTCCTCTGTATAGCAGGCTTGTGGGCCTAATTTCTGCGCGCTGCCCTGTGAGTCTGTTGGGCCTTAAGGCCTGTAATTGCACGCCCGTGGCGTAGCAGGCCCACAGGACAGCGCCCCAATTTTTTTATATTTTTTTCTTTTCTGCTTTATTTTCTTCTATTTATTTCTGCGTAGTTTTTTGTATAGTTTTTTCTTTTCTGTTATATTTATTTGTGAGTAGTTTTTCATCTAGTTTGCCAAAATTCAACATTTTCAGAGTTCATTTTGTAGTGATTTTCAATTTCACTGTCATTTTGTGAAAGAAAAAAAATAGCAAATATTTTTTTCTTTTCTGCTTTATTTTTTCTTCTATTTATTTCTGAGTAGTTTTTTCTTTTCTGCTATATTTATTTTCTTCTATTTATTTCGGAGTAGTTTTTTCATATAGTTTTTTTTATTTTCAGCTATAGTTTTTTTTTCTTTTCTGCTATTTTTTCTTTTCTGCAAAACTTGATGGTCAAAGTCTGGAGTTATAACCAAAGTTTTAAAATAAGAAATGCCGACGTGTAGTGTAATAAGTCCGGAGTTGTAATAAGTTATTGAAAATAAAAAAGAGGTGCAATGCTCGTTAATTTGCTTCAAGCCTTTCGGAATAATATAAACTGCACTGCGCGTAGCTCCGTGCAATCTACCATATTCCTGAAGGCTTGAAGCTAAGCAACGTGAGCATTGAGCCAATTCTTCATCGTCTCTGCACTCAGGGCTTATAAACCGCTCCTAGTCCCTCTCTCTTGGCGAGGTGGGACTAAAAAATAGCTTACTAAGAAACTGTAGTGCTGGTCACCCTTTAGTACTGGTTGGAGCCACCCGGTACTAAATGTGGTGCCATGTGTCGGTTTGAATGGTGCATACTGAATGCACAAAAATTCTGGAGTTGTAATAAGTTTAAAAAAATAAAATGCCTTTGTAACAGATGAGTTTAATTTCATCAGAAACCTAAATACTTCGAAAGAGATTGTCCAGTTTGTAAACGAAGTGCATCCAGTTTTTGCCGTAACCCTCTCTACTTTTTTGAACAATCTATGTGGGTGAAATGATGATACCATGCCAAGTTTCAACTTTTTAAGAGTTCATTTGTAGTGCTTTTCAATTTCCAAGTCATTTAGTTCTTAAAACAAATCATTGAATGCATGAAAAATAGCAAATGAAGGAACAAATGATTGAAAATTGATGGCGTCGCTTTGAATGGTGTAATATGATCTCTTATACAGTCTAAATTGTCAATATGATCTCTTATACATAAAAAATACAATGATCATCAATGATCTTTTTGTGTACAATCTGATTTGTCAATATGAGTCCTCACCAGTTTAGGAACTGGTGAAGACTCATATTGCGGCCACAAATTCTACACATAGAGTTCAATGAAGACCAAGTGCTTGTGATAGTTTGAGAAGTAACATATTTAAGGTCGTAAAAGCCTTGTTAGGGGAGCGAGGTGGGACTAAAAACAGCTTACCATAACCACATTAGTACCGGTTTGTGGTACGAACCGGCACTAAATGGTGATGGTGGGGCCATAGCCTGACCGCAGGCTGACACGGCCTCTTTAGTACCGGTTCGTGGTACGAACCGGTACTAAAGGTTCGCCACGAACCGGTACTATTGATCGCCGCCATGAATCGGCACTAATATACACATTAGTGCCGGCTCTAATTCAAACCGTCACTAATGTGCTTCACGTTTTGACCCTTTTTCTACTAGTGGTATTTGGTACTGGTTCAGTTGCTAAGAGTAGTAACTCGAAACAGGAGTTTCAGAATAAACAGAGACTAGTTGAGGGTGAAGTGACGATGTGTGTTGGAAGTGGTTCCAAGATTGATATTATCATCATCGTACACTCCCTATACTTTCGGGATTAGTGTTGAACCTAAATAAGTGTTATTTGGTGTTTGCGTTGAGCATAAATATGATTTGATCATGTTTATTGCAATACGATTATTCATTTAAGTAAGAGAACAATTGTTGTTCTGTTTACATGAATAGAACCTTTTATGGTCATACACACCAACGTAAATGGTTTTGGATCTCGATCTTAGTGATACACATATTCATAATATTGAAACCAAAAAGATGCAAAGTTAATAATGATACTGCAACTTATTTGTGGCACTGCCGTTTAGGTCATATTAGTGTAAAGCGCATGAAGAAACTCCATCTGATGGGATTTTGGAATAACTTGATTATGAATCACTTGATGCTTGCGAACCATGGCTCATGGGCAAGATGACTAAGACTCCATTCTCCGGAACAATGGAGCGAGCAACTGACTTATTGAAAATAATACATACTGATGTATGCGGTCCGATGAGTGTTAAGACTCGCGGCAGGTATCATTATTTTCTGACCTTCACAGATGATTTGAGCAGATATGGGTATATCTACTTGATGAAACATAAGTCTGAAACATTTGAAAATTTCAAAGAATTTCAGAGTGAAGTGGAGAATCATCGTAACAAGAAAAAAAAGTTTCTACGATATGATCGTAGAGGTAAAATATTTGAGTTATGAGTTTTGCCTTCAGTTAAAACAATGTGAAATAGTTTCACTACTCACGCCACCTGGAACACCACAGTGTAATGGTGTGTCCGAACGTCATAACCGTACTTTATTAGATATAGTGCGATCTATGATGTCTCTTACCGATCTACCACTATCGTTTTGGGGTTTTGCATTAAAGACAGCTGCATTCACGTTAAAAAAGGGCACCATCTAAGTCCGTTGAGATGACACAATCTGAACTGTGGTTTGGCAAGAAACCAAAGTTGTCGTTTCTTAAAGTTTCGGGTTGTGAAGCTTATATGAAAAAGTTTCATCCTGATAAGCTCGAACCCAAATCGGAGAAATGCGTCTTCATAGGATACCCAAAGGAGACTGTTGGGTACACCTTCTATCAGAGATCCGAAGGCAAGACATTCGTTGCTAAGAATGGATCCTTTCTAGAGAAGGAGTTTCTCTCGAAAGAAGTGAGTAGGAGGAAAGTAGAACTTGATGAGGTAATTGTACCTTCTCCCTTATTGGAAAGTAGTTCATCACAGAAATCTGTTCCTGTGACTACTACACCAATTAGTGAGGAAGCTAATGATGATGATCATGAAACTTCAGATCAAGTTACTACCGAATCTCGTAGGTAAACCAGAGTGAGATCCGTACCAGAGTGGTACGGTAATCCTGTTCTGGAAGTCATCTTACTAGACCATGACGAACTTGCGAACTATGAGGAAGCGATGATGAGCCCAGATTCCGCAAAATGGTTTGAGGCCATGAAATCTGAGATGGGATCCATGTATGAGAACAAAGTATGGACTTTGATTGATTTGCCCGATGATCGACAAGCCATAGAAAATAAATGGATCTTCAAGAGGAAGACAGACGCTGATAATAGTGTTACTATCTACAAAGCTAGAATTATCGCAAAAGGTTTTCGACAAGTTCAAGGTGTTGACTACGATGAGAGTTTCTCACTCGTATCTATGCTTAAGTCTGTCTGAATCATGTTAGCAATCGCCGCATTTTATGAAATCCGGCAAATGGATAAACAAAACTGCATTCCTTAATGGATTTATTAAAGAAGAGTTGTATACGATGCAACTAGAAGGTTTTGTCGATCCTAAAGGTGTTAACAAAATATGCAAGCTCCAGCTATCCATCTATGGACTGGTGCAAGCATCTCGGAGTTGGAATATACGCTTTGATAAGTTGATCAAAGCATATAGTTTTATACAGACTTGCGGTGAAGCCTGTATTTACAAGAAAGTGAGTGGGAGCACTACAACATTTCTGATAAGTATATGTAAATGACATATTGTTGATCGAAAATAATGTAGAATTATTCTGCGAAGCATAAAGGAGTATTTGATAGGAGTTTTTCGAAGAAGAACCTCGGTAAAGCTACTTACATATTGAGCATCAAGATCTATAGAGATAGATCAAGACGCTTGATAAGTTTTTTTAGTGAGTACATACCTTGACAAGATTTTGAAATTGTTGAAAATGGAACAGTCAAAGAAAGAGTTCTTGCCTGTGTTATAAGGTGTGAAATTGAGTAAGACTCAAAACCCGACCACGGCAGAAGATAGAAAGAGAATGAAAGTCATTCCCTATGCCTTGGCCATAGGTTCTATAATGTATGCCATGCTGTGTACCAGATCTATTGTGTACCCTGCACTGTGTTTAGCAAGGGAGTACAATAGTGATCTAGGAGTAGATCACTGGACAGCGGTCAAAATTATCCTTAGTGGAATAAGGATATGTTTCTCGATTATGGAGGTGACAAAAGGTTCGTCGTAAAGGGTTACGTCGATGCAAGTTTTGACACTAATCTAGACGACTCTAAGTCTCGGTCTAGATACATATTGAAAGTGGGAGCAATTAGCTAGAGTAGCTCCGTGCAGAGTATTGTTGACATAGAAAATTTGCAAAATACTTACGGATCTGAATATGACAGACCAGTTGACTAAAATTATTTCACAAGCAAACATGATCACACCTTAGTACTCTTTGGGTGTTAATCACATAGCGATGCGAACTAGATTACTGACTCTAGTAAACCCTTTTGCTGTTGGTCACATATCGATGTGAACTATGTGTGTTAATCACATGGTGATGTGAACTATTGTTGTTAAATCACATGGCGATGTGAACTAGATTATTGACTCTAGTGCAAGTGGGAGACTGAAAGAAATATGCCCTAGAGGCAATAATAAAGTTATTATTTATTTCCTTATTTCATGATAAATGTTTATTATTTATGCTAGAATTGTATTAACCGGAAACATAATACATGTGTGAATACATAGACAAACAGAGTGTCACTAGTATGCCTCTACTTGACTAGCTCGTTGATCAAAGATGGTTAAGTTTCCTAGCCATAGACATGAGTTGTCATTTGATTAATGGGATCACATCACTAGGAGAATGATGTGATTGACATGACCCATTCGTTAGCTTAGCACCCGATCGTTTAGTATGTTGCTATTGCTTTCTTCATGACTTATACATGTTCCTATGACTATGAGATTATGCAACTCCCGTTTATCGGAGAACACTTTGTGTGCTACCAAACGTCACAACGTAACTGGGTGATTATAAAGGTGCTCTACAGGTGTCTCCAAAGATACTTGTTGGGTTGGCGTATTTCGAGATTAGGATTTGTCACTCCGAATGTCGGAGAGGTATCTCTGGGCCCTCTCGGTAATGCACATCACTTAAGCCTTGCAAGCATTGCAACTAATGAGTTAGTTGCGGGATGATGTATTACGGAACGAGTAAAGAGACTTGCCTGTAACGAGATTGAACTAGGTATAGGATACCGACGATCGAATCTCGGGCAAGTAACATACCGATGACAAAGGGAACAACATATGTTGTTATGCGGTCTGACCGATAAATATCTTCGTAGAATATGTAGGAACCAATATGAGCATCCAGGTTCCGCTATTGGTTATTGACCGGAGACGTGTCTCGGTCATATCTACATTGTTCTCGAACCGTAGGGTCCGCACGCTTAAGGTTTCGATGACAGTTATATTATGAGTTTATGAGTTTTGATGTACCGAAGGAGTTCGGAGTCCCGGATGAGATCGGGGACATGACGAGGAGTCTCAAAATGGTCGAGACGTAAAGATTGATATATTGGACGACTATATTCGGACTTCGGAAAGGTTCCGAGTGATTTGGGTATTTTTCGGAGTACCGGAGAGTTACGGGAATTCGCGGGGAGTATATGGGCCTTATTGGGCCATAAGGGAATAAAGGAGAGAGGCTAAAAGGAAGGAGGCCTGCGCCCCCCCCTCTGGTCCGAATTGGACAAGGGGCGCAGCCCTATTTTCCTTCCTCCTCTTCCCCTCTTTCCCCTTCTCCTACTCCAACAAGGAAGGAGGGAGTCCTACTTCCGGTGGGAATAGCACTCCCCTTGGCGCGCCCCCTCCTAGGCCGGCCGCCCCCTCCCCCTTGCTCCTTTATATACGGGGGCAGGGGGACACCGCATGACACACAAGTTGATCTTCGTGATCGTTCCTTAGCCGTGTGCGGTGCCCCCTCCACCATATTCCACCTCGATCATATCGTTGCAGTGTTTAGGCGAAGCCCTGCGTCGGTAGAACATCATCATCGTCACCACGCCGTCGTGCTGAGGGAACTCCTCCCCGAAAATTTGCTGGATTGGAGCCCGGGGAGCGTCATCGAGCTGAACGTGTGCTAAGAACTCGGAGGTGCCGGAGTAACGGTGCTTGGATCGGTTGGACCGGGAAGACGTACGACTACTTCCTCTACGTTGCGTCAACGCTTCCGCTTGGGTCTACGAGGGTACGTAGACAACACTCTCCCCTCTCGTTGCTATGCATCACCATGATCTTGCGTGTGCGTAGGATTTTTTTTTGAAATTACTACGTTCCCCAACAGCTACGCCCCCTGGAAGGTAGCGCCTCCCAGTACCACCCTGGCGGAGCCCAGTCCCGGACATAGCGTCTTCTATAGTAAAATAAACTAGTTTTATTAAATCAACTAGTTCAATTACTAAGCACTTACTATAAATAGAATAAAGTAGTACTTACTAAGAATAAACAAGTTTAACTAGTTCTATTATTTTTCTAACTAATTCCATTAAACACTTTCTAAGTAGTACTTACTAAAAGTTATCGGGGAGGGGGGTATATCGACAACGACATACCCGATAAAAAAATAAGAAGAGGAAGAAGAAGAAAAAAAAAGAGGAGAAGAAGAAAGGAATAGAGGAGGAGATCGAAGAAAAAAAAGAAAAAAAGAGGAGAAGAAGAAGGAATAGAGGAGAAGAAGAAGAATTCTTTAGAGGAGAAGAAGAAGAAAGAAGAAGATTTCTTCTCCTCTTTTTTTCTTCTTTTTCATCTTCTTATTTATTTCTCCTCTTATTCCTCTCCTCTTCTTCTTATTCTTCTTCTTCTTCTCCTTCTTCCTCTTCTTATTTTCCTTTTTTCTCTCCTTCTTTTTCTTCTAAATATGAACATATACATAAATGACTTTGATAACACAATTTTCATATTCCTACACAATATGAACATATACATAAATTGACAAAGAAAATTCTATGAACAAAAAAATCATGAAAATTCTATGAACAAAATTACAAAAGAAAAAAATCATACAAAATCTATGAACAAAATTACAACAGAAAAAAAATCATAAAAATTCTATGAAAAATAACAAAATTTGCATATTCAACAATAATATTACCGAAAAAAAATCTAAACTACACATCAAAATTAATACAACTAATTAATAGAAGTAATTACCAAAAAAATTACAACATTTGCATATTCAACAATAATACAACCAAAAAAAATATAAACTACACCCGCGGCGGCCCTGGGTGCGGCGGCGCGGCGGCAGCGGCGGCGGCCATTACAGGGAGGAGGAGGAGGGGATCGGGCCGGCGCTCACAGGGTGCGCGGCGACGGTGATGAGCAGGCAGGGCCCGCGGCGTAGGGGCAGCGGCGGCGCGGGGTAGCGACGACGTCGGGGCGGGGCGGCGCGGGACGGCGTCGGGGCGGCGCGTCGGAGGCAGGGCGACGACGGCGACGGCGAGGCAGACGGGCAGCCTGCCAGCGTCGCGGTGGGAGAATGAGGAACAGAACGAAAAATTCACAAGTCCTGGTTATATAGACGAGGCTTTGGTCCTGGTTCGTGGCAACAACCGGGACCAATGCCACCTTTAGTCCCGGTTGGTGCCACAAACCGGGACCAAAGGCCACTTTTCGGCAGCCCAAAGGGCGGAAAGCGGTGGCCTTTGGTCTCGGTTGGTGCCACCAACCGATACCAATGCCCCCTTTAGTCCCGGTTGGTGCCACCAACCGGGACCAAAGGCCTTGTGCTGCTGCGCCGTCGAAAGTTTAGTCCCACCTCGCTAGTTGAGAGGGGTGCGCAGTGGTTTATAAGCCCCACTGCCGCACCCCTCTCGAGCTCCTCTTCATTGCAGGCTTACGGGCCTAATTGTCACTGCTATGCCTGTGGGCCTTCTCGGCCTCCTACGGGCCTGAATCCTGGCCCATAGATGGGTTTCTAGTCGTATTCAGGCTGTGGGGGCCCAGCAGGTGGCAATTTTTTGTTGTTGCTTTATTTATTTTATTTTGTTTCTACTTACAACAAAATACTTATTGTTAATATCAGTATTTTTTTCCAGATTTTTTGTTTTGTTTTCTGCATTATTTATTTTCTTTTGTTTTTTGCTTTATTTTTTAATTCTTTATGCTTTTAGTTTTAGAAAAATTATAAACTTTATGTTAATGCCATTAGTTTTCGAATTTGAAAACACTTTTTTTGTTTTTTTGTTTTCTTTGTTGCTTTATTTATTTTATTTTGTTTCTACTTACAACAAAATACTTATTGTTAATATAAGTATCTTTTTCCAGATTTTTTGTTTTGTTTTCTGCCTTATTTATTTTCTTTTGTTTTTTGCTTTATTTTGTAATTCTTTATGCTTTTTGTTTTAGAAAAATTATAAACTTTTTTTTAATGCCATTAGTTTTCAAATTTGAAAACACTTTTTTTGTTTTCTTTGTTGCTTTATTTATTTTCTTTTCTTTTTACTTACAGAATATTAGGATTTTTAGTATTATATTTACTATCTACAATCTTTCTCAACAGAGATACCAAAAATTATAAACTTTCTGTTAGTGCCATTAGTTTTCAAATTAGAATAGTTAAAATTTGAATTCTTTGAAATTTGTGTCAATCACAAGTTTGTGATAACTTTACTAAAAAAATAAACATAGATACGCCTATAGAGAATATTCAACCTAAATTCATAATCAATTTCTATGAATTTCAAAGAAATTCATTATGAATTTAGGTCAAATTTCCTGTATAGGGGCATCTATTTTCATTTTGAGAGGAGCTCAACAAGGCAGAGAGGGGCGGGCTTATAAACCGGTGTGGGCGCCCTTCGTTTGCCGAGGTGGGACTAAACTGCGAATCACAACAAAGACCAACCATTTAGTCCCGGTTGGTGGCATGAACCGGGACTAAAGGGGACCTATTAGTCCCGGTTCATGCCACCAACCGGGACCAATGGTGGTGGGCCAGGAGTGAGGCCCATTGGTCCCGGTTCGTCCCACCAACCGGGACCAAAGGTCCAGACGAACCGGGACCAATGGCCCACGTGGCCCGACCGGTCCGCTGGGCTCACGAACCGGATCCAATGCCCCCATTGGTCCTGGTTCTAGACTGAACCGGGACTAATGGGCTGACCCGGCCTGGACCTTTGCCCCCTTTTCTACTAGTGTGGCTAGGGTGGAGCCCGTGGATCGGCATGAACACTTAGGGCTGGCGATTCACGATTCCGGAGAACTTGCACCAGTCATGCAAGTTATCATTAGTGCCAACTGTCCAGTGAATGTAGCGGTGGGTGTAGCACCAAACCTAAAAGCTAGAATGTATAAGGGTTCTGTTCTTATGATGCCAAGCATAGATCACGATAACTTCTTCACCCAAAATAACATCCCACAACGCATCCCATAATACTCCCTCCGTTTTTATTTACTCTGCATATTAGGTTTGACTGAAGTCAAACTTCGTAAAGTTTGACCAAGTTAATAGAAAAAATATAAATATTTAGCATAACAAATCTACAAGGTGTGAAAGTACATTCAATAATAAATCTAATGGTATTGATTTGTTATCGTATATGTTAATATTTTTGTTTATAAACTTTGTCAAAGTTTCCAATGCTTAACTTTGACCAAAGCTAATATGCGAACTAAATAAAAACAGAGGGAGTACATACTAAAACCAGGATCAATAACAATACTAGTATGGGTGCCGGTGTGCTGCTATGGGAATAGAGAAAGGTGTTTACAGACATTGATCAGATTTTTTTCTTGTCAAAACGAAATGTCTATTTTGAAAATGATCCAAGTCCTTCACGCCAGAATTCCTCTACATGTCCATGCATGTATACATTGTTAAGTCCCCTCATTACGGAAAATGAAATTAAGCCCTTTATAAAGAATATTCACGAGAGCTTTGCATCATGCAGTTGTCCGTGTTATTGTCGGGGGTACTCTCGGATGGCTCATGCAAACATATCAGCAGCAAGGTCAAAAACTATGCCCGCAACCCCTGCTATGGGCACAACCGTGGAAAATTAGAATTGCATGAGCTCCTGATTTTATTTCAATAGATTGATTGGTAAGTATACATTATCATTCTATGAGTTCTTGATGTAACGCGAATAGATGAATTGATCTCCTCCAGCCCCTCTCCCCATACCTCAAATCCTCCCCTGAATAGATAGTCACTTGACAAAAAAACATTATTGCCCCCAAACTGTAAAACTTCTCCAACATGCGTACAAAACTGCATCAGAATTATAGATTGCTATCATATCCTTTCAGAAAGGCTGATTGGGAAATAACATTAATTGAAAGGTGCATCCATATGCTAATATTAGTGAACACACATATGCTTGCAAAGCATTATGCTAGTGGATGCAGCCACTCGACTTCACATATCAGCAGGGAAACAAGGGACATCGTATGGACACAGTGCTTTGAATGTCCATCTCTGCATAGTACATGGGTCAATGAAGTATATATATTATTTTTCGTGATGAACATATAGACCAATGTAAGCTCAAAGAAAAAAAATGATCAGGCTAAATCTACTATGTACCAATGCAAATACTGACAAAATCGTGGGTCGTTACTAGTTAGGTTCTCTCTTAAAAATGGATGGATATATTATACACCAACAATGGACACCATGACGTTTTTTGTATTTGGTTGCCTTAATTTTGTCTTCAAGGCTTGTGTTGTATCTTTATTTTTATAGACAATACAATGGATAAGGGTTTGTAAGTTGCTGACGATAATCTGGGTAGCTATATGATAAAATGGCACTTCATGGTTTGGTAATGTGTCTCTTTCAAAGACTGATGGGCCAGGTCATATTTTAAGAAGTCAAAGACAAATAAAATCTTGGGCTTATTCCTATATATAGTTTGTCTTCAAGGCATGTTTTTTTTCATTTTTGAAAAGGAGGATTATTACTCTGACCTCTACATCAAGCGATGCACATAGGCATCAATATTGTGTTATTCAAGGCCTTACAAAATAAATACATAAATTAACCCAAAACCACCTTCCTGGCTAAAACTGCCACACTACCAAGGTTGATGGTGTGACCCGAGTTGGTGTCACACACGCCAAGATATCATATGGACTCACCAAGTCGCCTGCCGTTTAGCTGGGAGCACCGAACGGTCTAGCTGACCATCAGCATGTACATGTTGTAGAATCTGAATCCGCCGTCTGCTGCAGGCCCATCATCAGGAGTAATTAATGCACTGATCTTGCCAGACCCTTCTGCCGTTGATGCCACCACGACGGCAGACAGTGCCAGGCAACGGCCCTCGCCCATTAAACAATATCTAGCGCCGAGACCCCGCTTCACCTTTCCGCCAAGATTCGTCGTCGTTGATACTATAGATGGCACGCCGCTCCACCTTGGTCACCACACGAGAAGCATGCGGAGACCTGCACCTAGAAACTGAAGCCAATCACTTGTCCCTCCAGCTGTTGTAGTACCCCGAAGATGGTGCCCCCATGGGGGTGACGATGCAGGAACCTCGCCATCATCTGATCCAGAAAGTCTGAATCTAGGATTTCCCCCAGGGCACGCAGCAAACGCGAATCGCCCCACAACACCTCCAATGAGGTAACGACGCCAACGAGCGCTATTGTTGATGGTTTAAGCCAAAGCCGAACCTAGCTTTCGCTGGCAAAATCATGCCCATCCCTGGCTGGACTGCCAGATCCACATCCACCGTCGTCCAGCACGCGCCATGGGATATGTCCCTGCCGTCAGGAAACCTCACGACCGAAGCCACCGCGTTGTCACCACCACCTGGAACAGCCACCCTGCTTGGGTGAGCCATCGAAGATGGAGGATCCCCCACTGATGTGCTGCCGATGCCCGACGATGCACACGCCCAAGAAACTCATGCGGATCTCTGCCGCATGCATCTCGGAGCAACGGCAGAGGAAGGCCCCACCAGCGTATCTGGAAAAAGGGAACTCACAACCATAAGGACCACCCTGCCGCCCCCGTCCTTGGCAGCTGCACGGCAGCCTTGGGAGGCGACAAGAGGATGGAGAGGAAAGGGTGGCGGATGGATCTGAGGTGCGGGCTCGGAGATCGGTGGCGACACTTGGAGATTTTTGTGGCGGCGGCGATGGGTTCGCGAGAGGAGCGCGGACAAGCAAATAAAATCTTAGTCGTACTCCGCTATATAGTTTGTCTTCAAGGCATGGTGCATTTAATTTTCCAAACAATAGAAGTTAAAACTTGATAGCATATTTCATCGGAAGTCTGTCTTGGCAAAACAAGAAATAGAAAACGACGCATGGCCTTTCTTCTTTCTGAGGGCTGATACATGTACAAGATATTGTTACGCCTCACAAAGTCACAAGTATAGTCTATCCAAATCGAAAGGTCGGCCAAAGAAAACAAAAAAAAAAACGACGAACACATTTGCTGGTCCTTAAGGGTACGGAGCCAACATGCTAGTCGTACAGCACTATAAATAGCACCCCTAGACTTGAGTATCTCTCACACAGCCAACAACAAAGGAAAGAGTCAGTTTATCATAGACACTTCCTACCATCTTTGTGGGAGCCAAGATCCTATGGCCAGTCCTACTCGTGTCCTGTCCATCATTTTGGTCATGCATTTCATTCTATCTATGGCCAGTCCATCCCTTCCTTGTGTTATTCCTTGTGAGTCTGAGATAAATTTGCGTTTGTACTTGCACCAAATCGCTGCTGGATCGGGCACCAACCAGGTCGCTATTGTTCCCTCCAGCCAACCAGCTGGGTTCGGTACGACCGCTGTTAACGACTGGACTGTGATTGATGGACCAAACCCGGGTACTGCCACCATTGTTGCCCGTACCAAAGGCATGCATGTGCAGGCTGATGTAGGCAGTCCAGGCTGGTTCAACTACTTCAGCATGGTCTTCGAGGACGCCAGGTACGAAATTTATACTGTTGGACTAGAAGTTTTAGTTTTCTCAGTTGCCAATATCTCATATACTGAAGATTGTCCAGTTTTATGTCATACGTGATGTGTTACTCTCCAAAACTATATCAGGCGCCGTGGATCGTCATTTGAAGTACTCCCTCCATTCGCTTATACAAGACCATTATAAAAAATACATAATTTTTTTTTTTTGCATCAATACAAGGCCACCAACAGTAATCAATGCAAATATTAATGTTGTTTTCTCGTACTAGCAACTTTTTAATATTTTACATGCATGTAGTCATAATGATACTCAGCCACTTCCTTCCCATTCATTCGTTGTATGCTTGTGGTGTATTAATGATCCCGGTTAACGAAAAGAAAAGTTGACTTTCAAATGAGTCATTAAATTTTATCTTGGTATCTGTAATATGAGTTTGTGGCCTTACACTACTAGGGAAAACCTTATACACAGAATCTTAGCAGCAGCACGGCATAAAAAGAGGCGCTGCTGCTACGTAGTAGCAGCGCGGCTTCGGAAACCTCGCTACAGGTGCAAACTTAGCAGTAGCGCGTGACGTTCAAACAGCGCTGCTACAAAAATCCACGGACAGTACACAACGACATAAGTTTACCAGTAGCGCGGCGTCAGGAAGCGCGCTGCTGCTAATGTCATAGTAGTAGCGCGCTTTTTTTCAACCTCGCTGCTGCTAATTTTGAAATTATGCACAGGGTTGGCCCATTTAGCAGTGGCGCGTGAAAGGGAAGCGCGCTGTTGCTACGCTCTTAGCAGCAGCACACTTTCTCTCCCGCGCTACTGCTAAGACGCAGCACCCACCTACCACCTTTTTAACCTCCCCTCCCCATCTCCTCTCCTCCCTTTCCCCTACCTCCCACATCCTCCCTCTCTCCCTCTTCTTCTTCCTAAATACTTCTCCCCCCATTACTCTCCCTCTTCTACCTAACTTTCTCTCAGTTCATTACTCCTAGCTATAACTACACCACCTCCATTAATTCATCTCCTTTCTCTTTTTCCTCCCCCCCCCCCTCCACTAGTTGAAGTTGTCTCCTCCCAAATTAGCTAGCTAGGTAGATCTAGCATTTAGTTAAGTGACCTATTTGCCCCCTAACTAGATCTTTCTTTGTCAAGAAGAGCTTTGTGCACTTTTGACCTCCCTAGCTACATCATCATCTCCACCGTGCATGTGCTCGATCTCGAGATAGCTAGAGGTGTGATTAATATTTCATGCTTGCAAAATGGAAATATGTTTATGCATGTGTGTGTGATATTTTTATGGAAATTGTGTGTGTGGCATGAGTTGTCGCCAATTGTGCATTTGAGTTGCCTATGTTTTGCCGAAATGTTGATTTATTTCCGTTTCGGCGAATTCCGGGCAAACTCTAGATCTATATATGTCCTATTTTTAAGGAAGGTCATGCCGAATTTTTGTATGACTTTGATGAATGCACGCATTTTTATAATCAGTTTGTTTATTATTACCGTGCAGAGTTGACGATGGTCAGTGGAACGATGGTGTACAGGTGGTTGCGGTCGGCGGTGCAGGACATGAAGGAAAATAACCGGACAGAGGTTTTATGTCCGTGTCGAAAATGCAAAGGAATAGTTTGGCTTGACCCCCATGTCGATGGTCGTGTCGAAGCGCACCTGCTCATGACTGGTTTCATGGATGGCTATACTCGGTGGATAATTGAAGATGAGGATGACGATGTTGAGGATGCCGACGGGGCAGGCAATGATGACACGGGGCAAGACGAAGAGATGATCGATAATGGCGGCGGGGAAGAGGCCGGACATGGCGGCGGAGAAGGGGCCGGACATGGCGGCAGAGAGAACGACATGGACTCCACGCAGCAGAGTTCGTCGGTATTAAGTTCAATCGTGCGGGACCCTCATGTTCAAGCATTGCTTCACAAGGAGACGAGTACTGAGAGAGCTGACTCTAGAGAGGAGGCTAAGCTGGAGCAACTGGTGGTAGACCCGAACACTCCATTGTATGATGGTTGCAATCCTGAGGTGACCCGCTTGAGTTTCACGCTCCAACTCCTGAAGACGAAGGCTAAAAACAAATGGACCGACACTAGCCTCGATGAGCATCTCAAGTACCTAAAGGATGTTCTTCCCGAGGGTAATCTATGTCCTAGTAGTGTTGATGAGGCCAAGAAGATCGTGTGCCCTCTTGATCTGCCACACGTTAGATACCATGCATGCATCAACGATTGCATAATTTATCGGAAGGAGCACGCGGAAAAAACAAGTTGTCCGGTGTGCAATGCTTCTCGATACAAGAAGGCCAGGAAGAAATGTCCCCAGAAAGTGGTATGTTACTTACCGATCACTCCCCGTCTCCTGAGGTATTTTGTAGATCCCAAGGAAGCAAAGCTAATGCGCTGGCACGTGGAGAGGAAGAAGCCCAACGATGGAGATGATCCGAAGCTGAGACACGTCAAGGATGGAAGCCAGTAGAGAGCGTTGAACAGTTTCTATCGGTATTTTGAATGTGATGCAAGGAACATCGTGCTCGGCGCGTGTACCGATGGCATGAATCCGTTTGGCAACCAGAGCACCAACCATAGCACATGGCCCGTGTTTATATGGATGTACAACCTCCCCCCTGGTTGTGCATGAAATCGAAGTACATTCACATGAGCATGATTATTCAGGGGCCGAAACAACCAGGAAATAATATTAATTTGTATCTGGGGCTACTTCAGGAGGAGTTAGACACGTTATGGAGAACACCGGCCAAGACATGGGACGCCAGCAAAGGCAAGTATTTCCACATGAGAGTCGCGCTGATCCCGACAGTGCAGGACTATCTCGGTTACGGATATGTGGCAGGCCAGGTGTGCCATGGATATTGCGGATGCACGCGGTGCATGGATGATACGACGTCTCAGCAGCTAATGTCAAGGAAAGATGGCGGGTCTGGGAAAATCGTGTACATGGGTCATCGAAGATGGCTCGAACAGTACGACCCGTGGAGAAACCGTGGAGATTTCTTCAATGGTCCCGCTGGGCATCGAGGACCTCCACGTAAGCGGAGCGGTGCCGAAATCGATGAGCTGTTGAAAAACTGGAAGGAGTGCCCCGCGCCGGGAAAGACGATGAGAAAGGCGCCGGAGCCGCTGCTGAAGGTATGGAAGACGAGGTCTGTGTTCTGGGACTTGGAGTACTGGCACAAACTCGATACACCTCATTGCCTTGATCAAATGCATATCTGTAAGAATGTCCTTGAGAGCTTGCTCGCTACACTAATGAACATGCCGGATAAGACCAAGGATGGGCCGAAGGCAAGAAAAGACTTGCAAGATTTGAAAATCAGGGAAGATCTGCACATGCCGCCTCGTAAAATGTCAGACGAGACAGAGACGGAGACAGAGGCACGGGAGAAGAAGGGCAAGAAAATAAAGAATGAGGATTATTGCCCCCCTTCTTGCTTCACCTTAAGTCAGGCTGAGATCAATCAATTCTTTAAGTGCCTTACCGGAGTCAAAGTTAGTTCCGGTTACTTTGGCAAGATAAGTAGATATCTAGACACGGACAAGAAAAGGTTCAGCGGGATGAAGTCTCATGACTGTCATGTGATGATGACGCATATATTACCTGTTGCCCTTAGAGGGATAATGGACAAGCACGTCCGTGACACGCTTATTGGTCTCTGCAACTTTTTCAACGTCATCTCTCGAAAGTCAATTAGTGTGAAGCAGCTCCGAAGGCTACAGGAAGAGATTGTTGTGATACTGAATGAGCTTGAGATGTACTTCCTGCCCGCGTTCTTTGACGTGATGGTGCATCTGTGTGTCCATATCGTGGATGACATAATAGACCTCGGGCCGTCATTTCTGCACAACATGATGCCGTTTGAGAGGATGAATGGGATCATCAAAGGATTCGTTCGTAACATGTCCTGTCCGGATGGAAGCATCGTCCAGGGCTATTTGACACAAGAGTGCATCTCTTCCTGTGAGAATTTTCTATATGGCGCAGACCAGCCGCCTGGTGTTAGTGTTGGTTTGCCCGTTAACAAGCACGATGGGAGGCTCGAAGGAGAAGGTCACTGCAACGGTCGCAAGGAACTGCACGTGGCATATTCAGATCGACGCAACGACTTTGACAGAGCAAACTTGGTACTGCTACAACACCTAGACGAGGTAGATCCTTTCGTGGCACTGCACAAAGAAATTATCGCAAAGAAGTATCGTGACCGGGGGGTATGCAGGACGGAAGCCGAAATTACTAGAGAGCGCAACTCCACTTTCCTGCATTGGTTCAAAGAGCATATTATTGCTAATCCCCCGGAGGAGGGCTCTAAGGACGGATTGCTCATATATGCCTTAGCACATGGCCCCTCGCCCAACCTCGTAACCTATCAGGCATATGATATCAGCGGATACACGTTCTACACGGAGGCCAAAGATATGGACAGTGATGAATATCAGAACTCAGGGGTGACGATGGAATGCATGACCGGCAGCGACAACGGCGCAACTGAACGATTTTATGGAAGGGTCTGGGAGCTTGAGTACTCTGGACTGCACAACACGACGATGTTCCGTGTCAGATGGCTAAGAATGTCGAAAGAGAAAGCCGGATTTTCACTACCATGACTATACCCGACGCCAAGAGCGCTACTGTTAACGCTATCGCAAAAAACGAGCCATGGGTACACGCTAAGCACGTGACACAATGCTTCTTCATAACCGACCCATGCAATCCCAGTCGTGTTGTCGTGAGGAAAGGCAAAAGAAACATCATTGAAATGGATGGAGTCGCCAACGAGGAAGACTATGATCAGTACGGCAACCCAATGAGGGAAGATGACGATGATGATGAAGTATACATCAAAAGAAGAATCAATATTACATTACCATAGAAAAATCATACTCCATGGAAAAGGCAAAGTCACAATGAGGGGCTCAATTATTCTTCGACGAACAAGAAGGGAAAGAAGCTGACTCAAAAACGAAAACGTCAGTGCTGAGGAATCGGTCAAATGATGTAATATATATATATATATATATATATATATATATATATATATATATATATATATATATATATGTTCCTATTTTGTATATACACTTAATTAGCCATTATTATGCATGGGTCCAATGATGTAATATATATATGTTCCTATTTTGTATACACACTTAGCCATTATTATGCAAGGGTCCAAAGAAAAAAGGGAAACTGGTTATAGCAGTAGTGCTTTAGTGAAAAAGAGCTACAGCTAGTCAAGATAGCAGTAGCGGTTTTTGCAGAAAATCGCTATAGCTGCGCGTAATAGTAGTAGCGCATTTGGTGCAAACGCGCTACTGCTACGTCCACTTAACCCAAAATTCTCCCTCTCCCTGCTTCATCCCGCCTCTTTTCCCCCAAATCTCCACTCTCTTCCCCGGCCCCGTCGCACCGCCGCGCCCGCCCCCGACCCCGACGCGCTCACCCCCGACCCCGGCGCGCTCGCCCCCGACCCCGCCGCCCCCGACCCCGGCGCGCCCGACCCCGGCACGCTCGCCCCAGACCCCGCCGCCCCCGACCCCGGCGCGCCCGACCCCGGCGCGCTCGCCCCCGACCCAGGCGCGCTCGCCCCCGGCGCCGGCGCTCGCCCCCGACCCGTCGGCCCTCGCCTCCCTCCTCTGCTTCCTCCCTTCCCAACCTCGGCCGTCGTCGGGCCTGCCTCCTCGCCCTGCACCCTTTGTAAACCACCACCCCCTCTCTCTCTCTGCTAGCTAGGGTTAATTAATTTACTTAGGTTTTACTTATGTTTAATTAGGTTATCTATTTAGTTATGAATTTAGGTAGGTGATATGTGGATATGTCATGGGCATGTGATATGTGGTAGGTTATCAATTTGCTGAATTTATATGCAAATTTGAACATGTGATATGTGGATATGTCATGTTTTGGACATGTCATGTTTTGTTAAATGATCCAAGTGGCCTGTGTTAAATGATCCGACTGGCCTATGTTACGCCGGAATGTTGATTCATTTCCATTCCGGTGAATTTCAGGCGCTCGATATGTCCATTTTTTAGCAAAGGTCATGCCGAAATTTCCCGTGAATAAAGGCATGATTTGTGCTACATAGTTGGCATATCGAGTGCTGGCACATAGATTTCTTTTTTATCTCATTTCTCATTTATTCATACTTTTAGAAATAAATGAGGACACTTAATCATAGGAAACATGTCGAACAATGAAGAAACTGGGCCTTCTGACCAAGATGCAGACGAGATGGACTATGAGGGTGAACAAGCCTACCTCGACTTTTTGACTGCTAAGCAAGGTTTGCAGGTCCGCCTCGATGATGATACTGACGCCGACACCGACACCGACGGCGCCGGCACCGATGGCGGCGCCGAGACCGCTGGGGAAGGTACCGGCACGGAAGATACCGGCGCCGATGCCGGTACGAAAAGAGGAAGCATAAGAAGCAGAGGATACGAAAACCTAACAAACTAGGGATTGGACGACTTGTGATCACAAAGATGGCACCTGGCAAGTTTGAGTCGTTAGAGCCGGAAGAACCTCGCAAGTGCTATGGGAACCAAGTAGGATGCATCCTACGGGAATGCGCGAGCATAAACGACGATGACTTAAGGAGTAAAGAACATTTGACGCAGTTGCTCCTAACGAAGTTGCACAAGAGATTCAAGTTCCCCGACCAGGATGATAACATAGAACAACCGTGGGATGATCCGAAGATGAAAAAGATTAACAATCACGCCATGGGCATGTTCAGCAATGATTTGGCCTCCTGGAAATCGAGGGTGAAACGAGCTATTGAGGCTGAGGAACCCCTGTCCAAGATTCTGGAGGAAAATCCGACACTTACGGAAGAGGAGTTCGAAAAGTTCAAGGACACTTGCGCTACCGAGGACGCCAAGGCTAAGGCTGCGAAATTCAAGAGCCTTCAGACGGGGAAGCATCGCCTTGGAAGCCGTGGCAACCTCGGTAAAAGGCCCATATGGGATAAGGAGGACGCGGAACGTGAAGCCGCGGGTCTCCCAAACCCCTTCGCGAAGTTCACCAACCCCTTGGAGGATGACTTCATCAGGGCCCGCTACAAGTGGGACAAGGAGAAAAAGGTTTTTTACACGGACAAGATCACGAGGAAATTGATTAGACTACTGGAGAAGCAACACCAGCTTGCAGCCGAAAGCCCTACTTCTCCGATGAGGCCCAAGTGGGACACCCCTCTCAACCGGGCCTTGAACGAACTTAAGGGACTACCTTTGGGCCAGCGGCCGCAATATGATCGTGTGCACGGCGCTGGAGACGGCACCACGTGGAAGGTGTTTTACAACGAGGGCTCGGAGGCCAAGAAGCAGAAAATGAAGTTTAGTCAGGCGGACATCGACGCGAAGGTGAAGCTTGCGGTCGAGAAAAGAGCAGCTGAGGACGCGAAAAAAGCAGCCGAGGACAAATATGAGTTGTTACAGCAGGCAGTCAATGCAGCTGTAACTGCCTGCAGAAATGATTTCGCTACTAACTTGGTTCCAGTTATCATCAACTGGACGAAGGAAATTCCAGACAAGACGGTACATGATTTCCCGTTGCCCAGTTTCAACGGGAGCAACTCCATGAACAACAACATCATCGCACCATCACTTGCCCACGCAACCGGGCCTCCTCTCGCAGCCGCTCCCGCTCATAGCAGCCCGTCCTCAGTCTCTGGCGCGCTCGGTGGGCCTTCGTCTTTGGCTGAGCTCGACGCCATCACGGTAATTACATGTCACACCACCATATATATATATATATATATATATATATATATATATATATATATATATATATATATATATATATATATATAATATTCCATTTTTGTTGCCTTTCGGATGTTTTACGCCACAGACATATGTGTTTGCAGGTGAAAAAAAACCCGTGCACCGTACTCTACTTGATCAAAGGCCAGAAGGTGGACGTGGGAAAGGGGATGATAATGGACCCCTTGCAACCCACGTTCCACAACCAGCCGATCCCTGCTGGGCACTTCAGGGTTAGCTTGTCCAGTGTGAAATCGGGGCACGAGGATTTGCCTCCTCCAGTACAGCATGTGGGAGCGGACGACGAGACCCCGCCGCGGATTGGAAGCTGCAAGGGATGGGTGCTGCTATGGCCGAAGAATCTTATTCGTCTAGAGCCGGCCGAGAGCACACCAATAACCACACATCAACAAGCATGTGCGGAGACCACCACCCCGCCTACGCAATTACCAGCTCCTGTAGTGCCGGGTGAGAGCGACAGACGACATGATGAAGGGGGTGCAATAGTGTTGGCTGATGTAATTTGTCCTGTAGAACAGAGAATGTATGATGAGACGGAGGTCGACCCTATGGATTACCTCAATACAAACGCGTATGACTGTGACATATAATTGATGAGTCAACCATATGACGAATCGGGCTATCAGCTTGCTAATGAGGATATGGATGATATGCCCGGGCAGGAAGATCGTAGCAGGGATTGCAAAAAGTCTCTCTTCATGAAATCCTCACAGGACACGCCTGAAGATGCCGCCTCAACACATGCTCAACTATCCCAGCGCGAGGGTCGTACAGTACTTAGCCCGGGAACACTGGGGCAGGGGTTAAGGAAGGGTCTAGAAGGTGTGCCCAAGAAAAAGGAGAGAAAGAGATCGGGGAAGATAACTGCCTCCAAACAAGCCAGAGCACATAGCAGCCAAACGATGCATTCTCAAGAGCGTGTACCCGTGAAAGGTGCGGCCATGTTCCATCTCACGGGCGAGCCGATGCTACTGCCGAAACCGCTGGAGGCACTATCAGGGGATCTTAGGAGACTGCACGACCATGTGCTGTCGACTGAGAAAAGCCTACTAGCCTCAAAGGATCCAGGATATCCGACATACGTGGCTCGTGTGCCTGAGGGGAAGTGCTACGTCGAGACACGGCCCGCGGAGGTGTTCTTCCTGCGGTTTGACCATATCTTTGAGATGTTTCTGACAAGGCGGCTCGATTTTACAATCGTCCGCCTTTTTGCGCTACATATGAGCTCCGTCATGAACAGTGAAGAAGTCTCGCAAATCTGTGTGGCGGATCCGTACTACATGCACGAGTCTTTCTTGAGTCTCGGCGACTTCGAGCGTGAAACTGCTAGGGACTACCTCCAAAACTTCATGGTACAGAATAAGGACCGGGAAATTGTCCTCGTGCCTTATCATCCAAAGTAAGTCAGTTTCGAACAACCCTTTCATACATTTCAATCATTCCTTCTCTCTCTATGGGGAATAATTTGAGGTGTCTTTTCCCCGCAGCAACGGGCGCGCCGTCCTTATCGTTCTTTATCCGCAAGTCTCCCACGCCATGTATTTTGACCCTTCCAGAGACTACAAGAAAAAAGACTACACCCACATAATGAATATTCTAGATGATGCTCTCCAAGGCTTCAGCTTTAGAGGTGGCCACATGCATATCAGGAAACAAAGGAACAAGAAGATGGGTTTCGCGCATAAAACTAACTTCTCCTGCATCCAAGTCCCAAAACCAAGCAAGAAGAATGGATTCTACATCCTCCATCTCATGGTTCAGTTCAACACGGATCACCGAAAGCTTCGCATTAGAAGCAGAAGTGATGATCATATCCACAAGTGGCTAGAATCTCATGTACAAGCGGATTATAAACTTAGAGATGACTTCTTTCGCATCCAAAGCGACATTGCGACGATCATCATGAAAGAAGTCGTCGATGAGAAGGGGATGTTCCCCCACGGCCCTATATCGCGAGCTGACGTCCGAACTCGCATAGGCATGCAACGTCTAGACCTCACGCCGTTCAAGAAGTTAGGGTCCATCCTCGATGATATGGAAGGATGGAACTTCTAGTGATTTATGATGCCGATGATGATGATATGTGTCGGTTGAAGTTGTATACTATTTGTAGCGATGCAACTTTGTGATGTCCACGATCCCTGCCGAACTTGCGTAACGCTACTTTGTTAGTTTGCGTACGATGACCTGCGTACCTCTAGTTAATTAATTTGTGTACTGTATGTTGCATCTAGTTGCTAACCCTTTCTTTTTCGGTGTTCTCTAGTATATTTTGTTGAATATATATGATTGTACATCCTCTTCATGAACATGCATCTCTAACAGGTACCTAGTTTCTTGATGGCGAGATGGAACTGCTATGTTGTGTACAAAGGAAAGGTTCCGGGGGTGTACAACGAGTGGCATGAGTGTCAGGCGCAAGTGAATGGGTTCTCGGACGCCAGCCATAAAGGCTTCAAAAGCAGACAAGAAGGAGAAGCTAGTTACTTGAGGTTCACGCTAGCGCGAGAGAGGACTCGTAACAGCCATCTCATGTACTGCATAGTTCCGCTCTCACTCATAGTGATAGCTCTTCTCGCGTATACCTTTGTTTAGATGGATGACGTTGTAGTTACAAGTATTCGAGACTTGCATGTATCACGGATGACAAGATACCACTTTGTGTTGGATGATGATTATGACGAGACTATTTGTATGTATATGCTATGATTACATTTGTGGTCTCGCAGGCATTTGTATGTGTATCATGATGACATTTGTATGTGCTAAATATTCTTCTATAAAACATGTTCCAATACAAAACAAATATGCCGAAAAAAAACAAAAAACTACTAAAATTAGCAGTAGCGAGTGGAGAAAAGTTAGCAGCAGCGCGGTAGTAGCAGTAGCGCGCACAGGCCAAGCGCGCTATAGCTATTAGCAGTTGCGAGCTTCCTCTAAGCGCGTTGCTGCTACACTTGTGTAGCAGTAGCGCGGGTGAGCACGCGCTACTGCTACGTGTTAGCTGTAGCGCCTTATTAGTAGCGCCTGTCCCCGCGCTACTGATACACCTAAAACCCGCGCTGTTGCTAGCCTTTTCCCTAGTAGTGTTATATAAGGGAATGAAGGGAGTAATGGGGATGAACCGAGCTCAAGAAGGCGAGATGGCCATTATCGGTGGGACCGGAGAGTTTGCTATGGCACGTGGGACCATCAAGTACAGAGCACTCACCAACCCCCCTCCGGGTCAAAGTATTAAAGAACTCAATATTCATGCTTTCTACGTCAAACCAGCTGTAAGTAGACAAGTTTAATTATCTACTTAATTTGTATGTATTTGCTTTGTTGTTTCTAGTGTATCTATCTAGTTGAACATGATATCCTTATACCAACTTAGTTCGGGTCATGTAACAAAAGGGCATTTAAATTGCACAACTATCTCCTTCACTAAGAAAGGTAATTTGAGTCATCCAGATAAAAATTATGAATTGTTATCATTCCTTGATAAACTTCATTATTAGTACCTTAATGCCTACATTTTATTAAATGTACCAATGCTGATATTACCGGGGATTCCTTTTCTTTTCCAGGGCACTATAGCTGGCCCCTCCATCCAGTAATATGTTTGAAAACTACGTGGACAACCACGATGGCTAGCTGTGGAAGGAGCTTTGCAATGAGCTTGTCAATATTTTATTTTCAAATAATCCGTGGGATTCTAGCTGGTGATATTCCATCAATCCGAAGATCCATGCCCGACCGTTTGTTGTTGTTTTAATATGTATGTTTTGTTTTGTGTTTGGGATCACGTTTTATATGTGTGTATCAGAAACAAAGAAGTTTGGTTGGTGTAGTAAATTTATAATGTGAAGATCTTTCTCCCGTAATGTGGATCTTTACATATTTCACACTTACAGTTGAAATACATTGATGACATATAGTATGTCCGGAACTGGTCTAATTACTCAGTAAAGCACAAGAGAACAAACTTCTGAAGCTAATGAAATACCCAACAATATTGTCACCAAGAAATTAAATGAGGAGAGAAAACAGAAATGAAATAGAAAAGAGGAAGACATAAACCAGTCACTATCTCTTTCATATCAGACATGGAGTTTTTGTTCCCTTGTGCACACGCACCCATATGTGTGAACAGTAAAATGAAGAAAAATAGCAAACAAATTCAAAACATTCTGATTTTTTTAACCATTTTGAAACTCTCCTGTCCGTTTCCTTTTGAACTTGATGCAGCCTCATCTGAAAACAGAGATGAAGATCGGTCAACAAGGTAATCATGTCGAAACAAGCAAAAGCCAGGATCTTCGCTGTGAAAAGTACTTACAACCTAGCTTCAGTCACCAGCATTTTTTTAAGCTTCAGCTGTACTGCTGTACGTGATGTGGTTTATTGGTATAGTCTACGTCTGAGTGCTCGATCAAAAAGACTATTTTTTATTGCATCTTCTTATGATATGGAACTTTGTACAAGTTGTTAGGCTCAGATTAGTAGATTTGGAAGAAAGAGAGCTCACTTCTCTTTGTATATTTCTCTTTGTATATGTTCATGACGATCTTGTGTAATTAATGGTTCCTTCTTTGCTTACTAGCTAGCGTGTTTGAGTTCTCTGTATATGTATAGTAGCTAGCTTCGACCAAGCACGGAGAAAGAGAGGTCACTTCTCTTTTAGCTAGCTAACACAATATGAAACCCCTAAATTAACCGTCCAAAACCCCTAAACCCCCCTTAAAAAAAACTCCAGCGCATGCGAGCTGCTGATGCATGGCTGTCTTTTGGTCCCGGTTGGTGTTACCAACCAGGACTAAAGGTCCTCCTGCCTGGGTGTCTAGCAGCGACCACGTAGAGCCCCTTCTGTCCCGGTTTGTAAGCAAACTGGAACTAAAGGTCGGCGCCAAACCTATTTGCCGACATCGCCACAACTACCTGATACTTCTGCGTGCACGAGCTCGATGCCCATGGCTGTGAGTTGGGCGATGAGATCAATGGTAGGGGCGAGGCGAGATCGGAGGACTCGATCAATGGTAGGAGCATGGCAGCGATCGAGAACTTTTTGATTTTTTCTATGGGCTGGATTCATCTGTTTTCTCTGCTGGTGTTTTTATGGGAGACGTATGATGTAGGAATGGGAGGCGGGGGAAGAGAACATAAATATTTGCTACGGTATTTTTGTTTTCCTCCAATATTTCAAACAGAATGATAGAAACGGAAGAGAGCATAAAATAAATTTGGAACCTCTCATATAACTCACTTTTGCATCCTAGCTAAGGCAAGTCAGGTGATGGAGTACATATATATAGGCCTGACTTATATGTACGGCAGTCATTGTTAGGATCTTTTTACGTTCAGGTAAGCATGTGATAGGTGTCGACGGTTAAGCATGCATTCGGGAGCAGTTATCATTTGTGGATCATGTGAGTCACACAACAAAATTGTGTGACATAGTACAGCTACTTACATACACATGACAATATGGTTTAATTGAAAGAAAAAATATCATGAATGGATTTATAGTCGGGCGACGACAACTACATGACAAACTGTAGACGCATTCAGGTCTTACAATGGACGGCCAAAAGATAAATAAACACTAAAAAAACTAAAGAAGCATAAGAATAAGACGCAAATGCATGGCTATGTGTCTTGCGCCCAACATTCAGGACGCTGCTGCATTATTCAGAATGAAACAGACGAAACAGCTGAAATCTATGAGGGCAATGCAAGACTGATTGCTCTGCATCTTCAGTTTCCTCCTCTTCACAAGCCAAACCTTTCTCTTCCAGCGGCACCGAAACACACTTTACTTGTCCTGATCACAAGGGCGGGGATAACCAACCTCTTGCCAAAGCACTTGCACACCACACTATTTGCATAATGTCCGCACGACAGCAGCATGGTTAGTGAGCAACTACAGGCTACTGTTGACTAGAAACAGTATCCACATGCATGCATATAATTTGATCTACTCTACAGAAGTGGATGCTAATTAAGCTACCAACAGTGCAGTGGGTCATTTGTTGAAATATTAGGATGGGCTAGGGCCCATCTGATAATTTCTGAAAATCTCTAAGGGCCCATGTGGGTTTATTGGCACTAGGTGTAGTGGGAAGTTTAGTCTCACCCAGGAAGTGGAAGAGGAGTTGGACCTCCATAGAGCATCTCCAACAGCCGCGCTAAATAAGCGCCGCACCACAAATTTGCCCTTTTTAGCGCGCTCAATCGTTAGAGGGGCTCCACCGGGTGCGCAATAACCGCGCGCGCGGCATATAGAGTTGGGCGCGCGGTCCGAATCACCATCCCGCGTTGTGTATTTGGGGCGCCCGCTTCCGCGCGCGACACCCACGAGTGCTCGCGCCGCACTCTCTCCACCGCGCCACCTTCGCCCCGCACACGCCGGCGCCGGCGAATTGACCTGATGGACGCCTGCGCCGGCACCCCCCTCACGCCTTCCTACAGCCACGACCCCTCCACCACTGGCACCGCCGCCGCCACCGCCGCAAACCCTAGCGTGGGGAGCTTTGGCCTCGTCTCCGTCGGAGCTCCTCCGAGCATCGGCCTCGCGCGCGGCCTGTTCAAGCCGCCGCGGATGACCTCGGCGGCGGGAGGCGTCGCGCCGGCGCCCGCCGTGAAGCCACGTGCCCCCCCCCCCTCCTCGAAGCTCCCAAATGCGGCGCGGCCGAAGAAGGGCAAGGCATCCGCGAAGAAGAACAAGGCGGGGGACGGCTCCAGCACCTCGAAGGCGAAGATGAAGAAGCTTGCAGGGCGTGTGACGGGTGCGGCGGCTAGCGAAGCGCCGGCGAGCTCACTTGCTGAGCCAGCGGCCGACGCACACAATGTGTTCGAGGAAATGCCCCAAAGGTAGAAACTTTCCCCAACTTTTTTGTTGTTGTTATTTTTTGAATGCATACATATAGATAGCTTATTTGCATTGTTCTATATACTTTGTAGTCTCAACGATGATGCATACATGTCAACTATGGGTGTTGGCTCCAACAATTCGCATTGATCTCAAACCAATGACATGCATTTCGATGACCATGAGTTCGAGGTGGACGAGGTTTTTGAGGGCATTGTCGACGCACCGAAAGGAAGAGCAGGCAATTACACCAATGCTGAAGACATCTTACTATGCAATACTTGGTTGCAAGTGTCGAGGGATCCATTCGTTGGAGGTGATCAAAGTAGAGATTCTTATTGGCTTCGGATGAAGGAACACTTTGATGTTCGCAATGAGAGTGGAATTGACTGCTCCGATCGATCTCTTCGCTCCCGGTGGTCGACAATCCACAAGGGTTGTCAAAAGTGGGCGGCCGCACAAAAGGCCGTTGAACCCAAGTGGCACTAATGATGACGATAGAGTAAGTGTCATTTCATCCATGTTCATCATACTTGTTGTTGGTGTTTGAGTGCTAACTTCTTTTTTTTCACATGTAGTACAATATTGCACAAAACTTGTTCAAAGGAGAGGAGAAGAGGACAAAGAAGGGGTAGATGAAGAAAGGAAGGCCATTTACCTTGCCTCATTGCTATGACATCTTGAAGGATGATGAGAAATGGAAGAAGCGTGATGATATAGATGATTTGGATTTGAGCAACAAACGCAAGAGAACAATTGAGTTGGATGATGATGAGGAGGAGGAGGCATCAAGTGATGACGGCAAGAGAAGCCCCACACCCAACTCGGTTTCATACTCGAAGCCAAAACGACCGGATGGAACCAAGAAAGACGCAAAATAAAAAAATAAGAGGAAAGGAGATGATGAGCTCAAAATTCTATGGAAGCTATTGTGAAGGTAAGAAAAGAAGCCAACGAGGTGAGGAAATGGCCAGGAACCAAGTTGCCGCGGCCGAGGAGAGGAGGGTGGCGGCCGAGGAGAGGAAGGTGGCTTTGGAGGAGAGGAAGGTGGGCATGGACGAGCGATCTAGACTGTTGGATTGGGAGAAGCACTTGTTCTTCTTGTACACATCTATCCTCAATGAGGCACAAAAGGAGTATGTCAATCTTGTCCGTGAAGAAGTCTTGATCCAAAAAAGAGCCATGATACGCGGCATGGGTGGCGGTGGCCTTGGCGGCATGGGTGGCGATGGCCTTGGTGGCATGGGAGGTATGGGTGGCATCGGAGCTACCATGGGCGGCATGGGTGCCATGGGTGGCTTTGGAGCTACCATGGAGACCATGGGAGGCAGGGGTGGCTTTGGAGCACCTCCGTGCGCCATGGCCGGCATTGGAGGCATGAGTTTTGCGTCTCTCATGGGAGGCATGGGTGGGCGGAATGTCTTCCGGTGTGCCTCACACACCTTCGCATGACGATGCGGTTGAAGATCTTGCCAACACCTTCCGAGCTTCACGTGACGAGGATGCGGCGCGCGAGAATGAAGAGGAGGAGGAAGAATCGTCTTCGGAGGAGTCGGATGAATAGGAGGAAGATGAGGATGAAGACGAGGACGAGGCTTGATTGTTGATGTGCCTTTGGTTTGTGTCATGAACTTGGTTTGCATTTTGAACTTGATTGGATGATCTTGTGGGCATGAATTTGAACTTGTGGGCATGAACTTTTAGTCATCAACTTGTTTGAGTGAACTTATTATGCCATGTTCATTGCATTTTGAATGTTTGAAATTCATTTTGTGTCCAAAATGCAACATATGGCATGCGCCGGCGAGTCACGCGCACTGTATTTTTGCGCGCTGCTGGACCTACGCGCGCGCTGCATTTTAGCACGGCTGCTGGAGCCACCGATGCCTGCCGCGCCAAACCAGGAGATGGGCGCGCTGCAAAGTAGTTTTTAGCGCGCAGCGCATTGGGCGGCTATTGGAGATGCTCTTATAGGGGATTCTCTTCCACATGCTATTGGAACTTGAGAAGAGAAGAGGCCCTCGCGCACTCCTCCGCCGCCCGCCTCGCCACGCGCCGCCCCGCGGGATTGAGCCGAGATCACACCTATGCGCTTATTTTTGCCGGTTAGTAACGGAAAGTTTTCTGACAGTTGGGTCACGATCTGAAATGTCGGATCGTGGGCTGTCGCGGACTCGGCCTAACCCTAGCTGCCACAACAGATCGCATCCACACGCTCGCCCCACCAGCGTTCCTTTGCTGCTGCTGCCGCCGGTGACTCCATCCTGTCCGCCGCGTACATGGTCGACGGAAGAGGAGGTCTCCGAAACCCCGCCTCTCCGGATCCTGTACTGGAAAGGGGCGAATAGGTTTTTGGCAGCGACTACGCTACTGCTTGCCTTCATTCATCTACTTCCTCTACATCCGCGTCGCCCTCGTCAACACCATGTCCACCGACGCCGAGCTTGCCGCCGCCGAGAAGATCGAAGCCGACAAGAAGGCAGCTGAGGACGTTGCTGCGGCTACCGCCGCTGCGGCCTCTGTATGGTCTATTGGAGGGTATAACTTGTTTTTCCCGCTCCTTTTGTTTTCTGTTTTAGCCATGCTAGCGTGATACGTAGATCTATCTGTAATTACCGTAGTATGTGCTTGCATGTTTGAATATCAGTATGCATTACAAACAATACAATAGAAGCAACGCGCTAGCTAGCTACATGAGCCTGCAAAGATAACAAACACTACAGAAATCCTTGATAGGAAACCGTTCACCCCTGCTTAATTTCTGTATGCAAACCATAAACTGAAGCCGTTTACCGAGGCCTGAATCCGCCTGGCCAGAAACTATAAATCTCAATCACACCATCAATTCTACTACTGCATTACTCAGAGTGAAACATAGTCAGTTCTGAACAGCAACATTTCATTCCTAAAACAGCTCATGAAATAGACCGCCATTCGATTCAAATCTGCAACTACCAAGCAAAACTCAGCTCACCAGCCTAGCCTTTCTCTTCCAGCGACAACGAGAAACACTTCCCTTCCATGGGCGCAACGGCCTCCATCTCCTACTTGCTGTATTTCTGTATGCAAACCATCAACGGAAGCCTGAATTCGCCAGGCCACAAGTAATCAAACTACAAATCTTAATCGCACTGTCAATTCTACAGTTCTACTGCTGCATTACTCGAGATGAAACAAAAGTCAGTTCTATACAACAAGATTCCATTGCGAAAACATCTCATGAAAGAGACCACCATCCAATTCAAGTCTACAACAGCCAGGCAAAAAACTCACCTCACCACACCCATAAGGCTTTTCTTCTGCGGCCAAACATTTTGCTAAAGCAAAAGCGAAAAAGTATTCATCTCAGGTTGGCGATTGGCAAAAGATCTAGACAACGAGTCTACCCACAGTTCAGCTGTGTACATATGAGAGGCAGAATAAGTAAGGTTCAGCCTCCCTGGACACACGTGCTCTCGTAACATATCGCTCTGCTTCGCTGGTAGCAGGGTCTCCTCCGACACGTGGTAGCCCACTAGCTTCTCAGCTATGTCGCAGGCCAAGGAAAGCAGGGAATACTCCTTGGCCCTTCTTCCTATCATAGAATTCCAACTCGCACTGCGCCCACAAGCTTCACCTTCCGTGTCTTGTCGAACAATTCAGTACAGAACTCATAGTTGAACACCACGGCTCCATCCATTCACAGCTTCAGCTTCTCCCTGTAATTGCTACCATGCTCCTTTTGTTTTTCTCTAATATTTCAGATCTTCTTGCAGGCTGGAAAAAGGGGCACCCAAGTTTGAACTCATGTCAGGCTTGCTTTGAAATCCTAAAGGCAGCGGTATATATAGCATTCTATACACCACTAGTTTTTGTTAGCTCTTAGGGAGAGAAAAAGAATATGAACATGGAATATGTATTGAGCAGACCATCCATCAACTGCTTATCATGTGTGTTTCATGATGTGATGATTAGGCTGCATGATCATATATATGACCATTCTGTTTTGCATGCTTAGTTTACGAGTTCTTGCGTACAGCAAAGCAAAGAATTTCACTTTATTTTTTGTCCCTTTTTTCCCAAGTGCATTGTTGTTTGTTGATGTTTATCTTCGAATCATTCATGGCTAGCATGTTGTCCAGACTCTTCAACTTTTCACTCACTTGTGTGCTGCGTTGTTTGACTGCTGGGAGCAAATAGTAAATGGCTGAGCTACTGATCTGGTGAGCAGAAGTGTGCAATTCCTAATACCATAGGAAATCAGAAGAAACTAAAGTTTAAAATCCCATTTTATATCCCAAATCTCAGTTTCCAGCAATAAATGAACAAGGAGATAGATTGGCGCTAAGACCAATTAAAGGATGGAACGAAGAAAAATATGCCGGTAAACTGCAGTTTTTTTTTAAAAGGAGGATGGCCCCCGGCCTCTGCATCTGGGAGATGCATACGATCACTTTATTAATTATTCTCGAGGACCTTACAAAGTATTACAACAATATGACTGAATCCACCATCTTGACAACATCTGCCGCTAATCCTATCCAAATGATGAAGGGGTGCTAGCTGGGCCACTACCCAGACCACTCACCCAAACCTAACATAAAAAACCGGAAGCCCCAGCCGAGCCACATACCGGGTCTGGGCACAATCTCGTCAGACGCACTCGTGTGTCGTCGCCGCCATCTTCCACAGCTCCGTCTTTAGATCATATTGAAGCTTCTACCTTGTCTGGCCACTCTGCCATTGACGTCACCATGACGCCAGACAGCAACCTCCTCCTGTGCGAGTCCATCCCCGTGCATCGGACGCCGAGCCTCCACAGTGCCATGCTGCCGATATCCGCCGCCATCAATGTGTGAGATGAAGCACCGCTCCACCATCCCCTCAGCCATCACTTACTTCAAAACGATGCCCCCAGAAGGGAAAGCGATAAAACGCCATCATCGTGCGATTCGGAAGACCCAGATCTAGGGTTTCCCCTGGAGCATCCCGAGCCTGATGCCGCAGACTGCAACGACGATGCCTCGACAAGGTAACGACATCTAAGACGCCGCCATCGTCCGCCATGACCGTAGTCGGCGCGATTTTCATCGGCAGTTGCTCCACCAGACGTGTGCCGTCGACGTCGCTGGTCCCTTCAACCGGAGTAAACTCCAAAACAATGCCCTAAAGAGGGACCACGATGCAAAAGCGCCACCATCGCTCGATCCCAAGGAGATCTAGGGTTTCCCCCGGAGTTGCCCGTGCTGTCAAGGACCAGACAAGGGTAGAATCCCGGCGGATCTGCCCAGCTGCCGGCGAGTAGCACCCGCCACCGTGCCGACGGCAAACCAGCGATCAAGGCCCATGCTTGGGCATAGATCCGGCCGCGCCGCCGCGAACCGATCTGGTCACGCCGCCGCCGTCCCTGGCGGCCGCGACGCACCAGATCGCGAGGCCTCTTGCCGCGCGGAAGCGAAGTCGCCGAGGCGCCGCCACCACCCGCCGTGGCGTCCGGCCCGCCGCCACACTCCGGCCCGGGGGCGCCGGCCTGCGCCAGCCCCACCCGAGCGAGAGGGCCCGGGTCCCCGCCGCCGCCGGCGACAGCAAGGCTTCGCGCTGGCCGCGCCCTTGGGCGGCGGCGAGGGAGGAGGAGGAGGAGTGGGGGATGTCCGGCCGACGGGATCTTGGGGCCTCCCGGTCACCCACGCGGGGGCGGCTCGGGTGGGGGAGGGGCCTATGGGCCTTCCATTGATGAGGGGTTATCTCGCGGTCCGGTAAACTGCATGTTAAGCATGGATATTATATATACTAACAGCCAAGCAAAACACTAACAAGTCAGAGCGTACATAGCTGGTAACTGTTCTACATCGAATTCAGTTCCTTTCCTCGACTCGTCACCAACCAAAAAGCTTTCCTTCATATATAAATGGCAGATAATTCTCACCTTTACCAATATTACAACCAAACAACAACCAGTTCCTGATTCAGAGCAGAGCAAAGCCTAAAATGTACTCCCTCTATTCCTAAATATAAGCCATTTTGAAGATTCCAATGCAGACTACATACGGAGTAAAATGAGTGAATCTATACTCTAAAATACATATATTTACATCCGTATGTAGCCCGTATTGAAATCTGTAAAAAGTCTTATATTTAGAAACAGAGGGAGTATTATAATTCTGGGGCCTCAGAAAAATATAGTGCCAGTTCCACTCAAGTAACACTGAGTAAAGGAGGCTGTAAGGAAACACACTGGTAAATCAACTGAAGTGCATATTACCTTTCGGTTCCTGCATTAGCATGTCCTCCATGGTAAGGAGCCACCAAGTTATTCAGACACAACGCTGGGCTACAGCCAACATGACTGAACTAAAGACTAAACTGCTGCTGACCATCGCTGTACACACCCACCCAAAGGACCAGCACAAAACAAAACCCAGATCGGATCATCTCGGCCTGGGATGTGATTCAGCGATGCAGCTCGACTCGACACCGACCAGTCGCCCTACACTACACTGCATGCCCTGACAGTTCCTGTTGGAGAGTGACTACAGTACAATACACTTGTAGAAGCAATCACAAGCCAGTATTCATTCCCTTAGCAGTCTAGAAGAGCAGAGCAGACCAGCCATCAGGGACCAGGCCTACATATTATACCAGAAACACAGACCAGCCTTCTGCTGTTCGGCATGGCTCCAAACTAAACAGTGCATACGGTTTCTCAACAACATTCCTTCTAAAGGATGATATGACATGCCGGCAACATCTCCCCAGTAACCAAACTAGCACTGCCGCCGATATGCCAGTATGGAAACAGATACCTCGCAGAAGCTGAAGGAGATGACTTAATTCACATTACATATGTCTGAATCTGAACAAGATTGAAATCGAAGTTAAGCTAAGCAAACATCAACCATGCCCTTTTTATGTGGTTTCCGCCCCGCTTACTCCTGCATGGCTTCCCGGAGTTCGGCCTGCCTCCGCTCACGGACTAGTTTTGGTATTTCCTTCCATGTCTTCGGTTTAAATGCCATCACTGTACATATCACAAATGTGAGTCTATTATTTCTGAATCGCAGGAAATTCCCACTTCTACTAAAATCTGGGGACTGCTGAAGGAGATACAAATCCACATTACAAGTATCTCAACGAGATAAAGGTATATTCTTGCTGAACATTCCATAGTCGAGTTTGTGAGTGTGGCATTGTGATTTCGGATTATTCAATGTATATTTTTGCTGAACATTTATTAAATAATTTAATAAACATGGTTGCATGCATCTTTTGATATAAAGGCCTCGAGGGTCTTTTCTTCAACACAGTACAGATGTTAGCGCTCATATGTACGCACATACACGCACCCCTATAAACGCATACACACCCTACCCTATTAGCATCTCCGAGAGATTGAGCCGGCATACACTCACTATAGGCGCCTCATAGTTGACGGGAACATCTTCTCCCACTGAACGTATATCGCGGAAATACTGAAATAAATCCAAGATAAATATAAGCATCAGGATTTGAACCCTGATGAGTTGAGGATACAACTATCCACCTAACCATTCAATCACAGGTCAGTTCGCGCCGAGGCCAACCTTACTGGTCATTTCCAAAAAGAGAATTGTTGTGGATTCATAGGACCCAGCTCACGAGTATCTACATGCATCAATCTTACTCACTATCCCGAGTTCGATGACAAGAACGTTAGGTGAAATAGTATGTCTATGTTTTGCTTGCTTGCTTTACACCGTTTTTTAAAACACAAGAACAGGACTCGCTGCTTGCATTGCCATGACCCATGAGGAGTTGCAAATCCTATCAAAGACTCATCATTTTATTGATCAACCGGTTGATTTTGGGTGCTTGAAATTAAAAGAAAAAAAGTGGATTGGAAGTAAAACAAACACGAGCTGCACTCATGCATCAACAAGATGCAATCAAGTACTTATTGAAGACGGCAATATTATGCAAGGCAAGCAGTGTCTAGATGAGCCCTAGATACTCCGCCGTAAGAGGCTTGAAGATGCGGTGCTGGTCGGACTCGAGGGCCGCCGCGAGGCGCGGCCATATGTAGGCGTTGACCAGCCAGGAGCCGTCGCCTCCCGGCCGAGATCCGACGGACAGGTACCCTGAGCTGAGCCTCTCAAAGTCCCACATGGGCATGGCCAGCACGGCATCGCCGAAGCCGAAGTCCGTGTCGAGGGGGAAGGAGGCGAACACCGTCTGGTTCAACGTCGGCGTGCCCAGCCCAAGGATGCCCTTCTCAATCATCGTCTCCGTCTTGTGCTCCTCCACCCAGTCCACCAGCTCCTGGATGTACTCGTCGTAGTCTATGGACGTGATGGCCTCGCACACCATGGCCGCCACCTCCGCCAGCTCCTTGTTCCGGATCTCCTCCACGGTTGCGTCCGCAAGAGCGTACAAGGCCACGTTGCCGAAGTAGTTGCGCATCGCCGGGACGAGCTCCGGCGCCCTGACACGCCACCGCGCGTCCACCATCCACCCCATGCAGCAGCGCTCCTCGTGCATGCGGGACGCGGCCACCACGCCGGCGAGGGCCTTCCAGAGGTACGCGGACACTGCCTGGACGCGGGACGAGCGCTGGAGGTTGGTGCTTGCCATCTCGCGCATGCTGGCGATGTCGCTCGCCTCCACGTAGTAGAGGCGCTCGACGAAGCTGTCGTGGGCCGTCAGCGCGTTGACCATCCGGTGGTGGTCGTACGTCACGAACCTGTCGCTGGTGGAGGCCCTGTACGACGGCGGGCTGCGAGGGCGGAACACGGAGCGGTCATGGTTGGGCGGTGCGTTGTCGATGAAGCTCCCGGTTCGGGCGAGCTGGGACCACATCCTGAGGAACATGGTGATGGCGTGGCCGTCGTTAACGATGTTGTTGTTCCCCCACACGACCGAGAAGCCGCCGCAGGCGAAGGACAGCAGCTGCACCGAGAGCGTCAGGTCCTCGGCGTACGGCAGCATGATCTTCTTCAAGGACTGCTCCGCCAGGCCGTAGTCCAGGCTGGCCATGGTGGCGTCGACCTCTCCGACGACGAGCTCGGCACCTTGGTTGTCGCAGAGCAGCTCCGGGAGGCCTGAGCTTGGGTTGCTGCGGATGCGCCCGGCATAATGGTAGAAGACATTGAGCACGGACGGCAGGAGGGACTCGAAGGTGGCGACCACCGCCTGGAAGTCGCCGGCGTTTGGGAGCTTGGGGTAGAGGCATACTATGGAGGCTTGCTCCTGACCAGCGTAGAGGTCCAGGTTCGAGAAGGAGGCGACGTGCGGTTCCAAAGACGGGTCGGAAGCCTTGACAAGGCCGCGTCTCAGGACGCGGATGGGCAGGTCGCCGCCGCCGGAGCCAGTAGCATTAGGAGCCACCATACTAATCGATCTCAGTTGGTATTCCAGCTATCTTCCTATGCTAGCTAGTGACATGCACGGGCAATATATAGCCGCGCTTGGCTTAGCCTGGTATACTATACATGCATGGGGAAAGTAGCGGTGAAGCATCTGGAGGGAAACTTTTGGTCTATGGGACATATGCACCTTATATGGTAAAAAAAATTAGTAATTCAATAAAAAGTCAAAAAATTTTGAAAATATTTTTGAAATAAACTTGACCTTCTATTATACTCGTGAAAAATAAAATCCAAAAAATATCCTTTTGACTTCTTTTCAAAAAAGACAAATTTTCGGTCAAAATAGCGTGAATAGTGACCTATAATAGCAAATAAATTTTGTCTTTTTCGTTGTGAAGTCAACATATTTTTCTTTTGGGTCACGCTAGCTGCCACACGTGTGGCACGAAGGAAGACGCACCACACGTCTCTAATGTAAACAGATTGCCACGTCATCGCATGCATGCATGTAGGAATCTTTTTGGATTTTCAGTTTTTAAAATGTTTTATCTCTTAAACGAAAAATCCGATTGAAAATTCGTTTTCACCATTAAATCCCTCGCGATGAGATCTTCGAAACTAGATCCCATGTTGATATGTTTTGATGAAATTTTTTTGGATTAAAAGTTGCCATGTCTATTGCATATGAATTGCCATGATGTTTACACTGAAGTTGCCATGTACTGTTTCAGCTATTTTCTTCTACATTTAAAAGTAAATTTTGACAGTTATAAAACGGGGAATTAAGAAACTAGACTTACCATGAACCATAAACTAAAATTGCCATGATACATGTACGTAAAATTGTCATGGTTCATACAAAAAATAATTTTCATGGTCAAAGTACTGGAGTTGGCATCATCAAAATACTAAAATTGCCACATGACAACTTTAGTTTAAGCCCTATGGCAACTGCAGTGTAAACATCATGACAACTTCTGGCAAAAAAGAAATTCGTCGAAACATATCAACATGAGGTATAGTTTTGAAGATCTCGTCGACACGAATTTAATGGTGAAAACGGATTTTTAGTTCGCTTTTTTATTTAGGAGATACAACATTTTTAAGCCGAAAACCAAAAAAAAATCTGCTGATGTCATCTATTCATACGTGGCAAAATGAGTGGTGATGGAGGCGTGTGGGCGATGTGCAAACGCCCACACGTGTGGGCGTTAACATTTCCGTTTCTTTTTTGTGAAAATTGTGTATACTAGTGCGTAAGTAAGTCAACTTTATTCTAAAAATAGTTTCTTAACTATTTTGACTTTTTGTTTAACTATTAAAAATAAATTCCCATATAGGGTACATATGTATCCAGGAACCATTGGGTATTTCCCTGAAGCATCTCTCATTTATGCATGGCCAATACTCCGTCCGTTCCTAAATATAAGTTTTTTTAGACATTTTAAATAGGCTACAACATACGGATGTATATAAGACATATTTTAGAGTGTAGATTTATTAATTTTGCTCCGTATGTAGTCACTTGTTGGAATCTCTAAAAGGACTTACATTTAGAAACGGAGGGAGTATTTCTTTACTCGTGACACTGTGCAGACACAAACGCTCCTACATATGACACACAAATGCGTACCCTACTGTTATTAGCACATTTGAAAGACCGAGCCGCCACGTTATTTTGAGATTGACGAAGTCACAAAAACGCCTTTGTAGTTGATGGAAACGTTTTCTCCCATTGAACACCGGTGGGTTTGTTTCAACATAAAAACACTAACCATCTGATATAGCCTCAGCTTGCTGCTTGCATGACTTATATTGGCATATTCGTGATAGCTTCATGGGTATAATGTGGAACTTCTTTTTCGTGCAGTACCAAATGTATGTAGGTGTGCTTGGCCATGTACATGGTGGCGACCTCTGGATCTGTTACGGATGAGACAAAGTTTGGAGTCGGTCTCCACCGAAATTGGTTCTTCTAGAGGTGGTGGTGGCACTACAGGAAAAACCTATGCTGTGTTGTGTTTTTTTGTAAGCCGAGTGATGTTTATCGGTCACTCGGCTTATGGCGCTTTAAGTCGAGTGTTGAAGCAAGGCACAAGACGAAAAACGAGCCCTGACAAATGTCTGAATTATACCTGACTTATAGAAAAACGCTATGTACATTATTATGGCAAAAGGTCGACTCTGCAGCCCAGACGGTGAACAGCCCATGGCAGAGGATGAGGTACGGCGGCGCGCATGGCAGGGGCCGTCCTAGTCCGTGGTGGATCTTTCCGCCTCGTTAGTGCATGTTTGTCATGCGCCGCCGTTGTGGCCTCGGTCAGAGTTGGCGCCCTTGTGGCTGCTATGCTGTTGGTCAAAGCCGCGCCGGTGGTCATATGTGTGGCAGCGTGTGAGCTTGTGTCGGCCAAGGTCATGGACCAGTGTTGGGACTGGCTCAGCGGTGGTCGTCAGCAGCTACTAGGCCGTGTTCCCCTTGGTCCAAAGGGATTGACTGGGGACGCAGGTGTGGACGCCTCCTACTGTGGAGGTGTCCACCCAGGCCATTTGGCTTATGTCAGGCTAGGGGCGGAAGGAGGTGCCTTCCGTTCCTTCCACCGTGGCTAGGCGGTGTGAAGTCGACGGTTGGCAGTCACTCGGGACATGGATGTTGGACTAGGACTCCCCCTTCCTTCCCTCTCCCTCTCTCTTTCCTTCCCCCTTGGTCATACAAGGAAAAGGGAGGGGGGGCGTAGGAGGGCAGGAGCCCTAGGGCCGGCGGCCAGCGCCTTGGGGCGCGCCCTAGGCTGCGTCCTCCCCCCTCCCACCTATATATATGTGGGGACAGGTGCCACTCAAGGACACAACATTGTCTTAGTCGTGTGCGGCGCCCCCGTCCATCGTTTACTCCCTCGGTCATATTTTCGTAGTGCTTAGGTGAAGCCCTGCGGAGATCACATCACCATCACCGCCACCACGCCATTGTGCTGCCGGAACTCATCTACTACCTCGTTGTGTTGCTGGATCAAGAAGGAGGAGGACGTCACCGAGCTGAACGTGTGCAGAACACGGAGTTGCCGTGTGTTCCGTACTAGATCGGTTGGAGCACGAAAAAAATTCGACTAAATGAACCGCGTTGTGAAATGCTTCCGCTTACGATCTACGAGGGTACGTAGAAACACTCTCTCCCTCTCGTTGCTATGCATCTCCTTGATAGATCTTGTGTGTGCGTAGAAACAATTTTGTTTTCCATGCAACGTTTCCCAACAACCTATTCGTGGCTACGTTGATGAAAATTATGAAGCTAACATTAAATAGGCATATGGGTCTATATTGTTGGATCTGCTCAGCCTCCTTAATCTTCGGCAACAAAACAAACTCGCCAAAATTCAGCTTGAATAGGTCAAGTCGGCTGGCATGAAAACAATTGAGCTACTCCAGAAAGCCAGTCTTGATGATATCCCAGGAATTTTGATAGAACTCTACGGGGAAGTCATCTGGTTCTGGAGCTTTGTTATGTTCAATTTGGCACACCGTAGCTCTAACCTCCACTTTTGAGAAAGGTGTCATGAGGATGTCATTGTCTTCAGCCGTGACTTGAGGAATATCATATATTCGGTTCTCATCAGGGGTCAAATTCCCTTCATCTGTTGGCCCGAACAACCATATAGGACACACAAATGGAAACTTAATCTGCACAATGTTGTTTTGCTAAAGTTAAACTGCTTCGGTTGGGTTGCTCTCTTCCAAGAAGTCGCATCTTGGATTTATTGAATCTTTGTAATATGGAAATTTTAGATGTCAAGTATTATAACGCATATAGTAATAATTGTATAGAATTTACATATCTAAGCGTGTTCAAAGTCCTGGATAGAAAAAGTTATACAATTTTAACGAATACGTGACTTCCTTACATTGAAACGTAATCGTAAATAAGTGTTCAATTAAGTTACATGGGTGAAAACTTAAGCTTATGTTATTGTATTATTCCCTTCAGTTTTGTGACTTAATAAATGTATCATTTTTTAGATATAGTATGTAAGGTTTCAGAGACTTCAATGACTAATATTAAATTGCAAATTGAAATGTAGGCAGTAGTTTTGAAATGTAATAAGGTAACTTAAACGAGGTGAAACATATTAGTACATGATTTTTTTGTAAATTTAATTTAATAACTTCAAGAAAATGAAAAGGATTAGAAGTTTGAGGATGAATGGATGAATATATTGGAGACGACATAACGTGTCATACGAAAATAATAAATTCACATAAAGAGTGCATGACTTTGTGATGGGAAAAAGGATGACATGAACTTTCGGAGCGAGAGAGAAAACAGGGTAAACTGATCAATTGAGATCACGAAAAGGAAAAATTCCACATAGATCGAAAGGATTTTTTCCATTAGAACTATGGAACCCTCATGCCGTTGCCGTTGTACCTGTAATGCTGGAATAAGAGAATTTGCTCATTTTCCATAGATGGAGTGTCCTATCTGTCCACACACGGAACGAATGGACAAACAACAAGATCAAAGAATTTAAAGTGATAACGTAGATAACGTGGAAGGGAAGATCATTGGAATTTGAGGGTGGAAGTAGGGCACCGAGGAAGAAGAACGTGAATAGTAACAATGGATGACTAGAACAGGATTGGAAAGAAGAACCGGTTTGTAAGAAAAAACAATAAATCAAAGAGGACGAGAAGATGTATATTGACACCCATAAAAAACATGTATATTGACACCCATAAAAAGACATGTATATTCTATCGTATTGAGAGGGTTCCAAATTTGCATGCATTTTTCACGCAATTTCCGCTGAAACAACTTTTCAAACCACGACACATATCAACAGTTGTAGACTGATGCGTAGGTGCGTCCATGCGAATTTCAGATGTGTCTTAGACATTGATTGATGACAAACTAATTATTTGCACGGTGGTGTATTTCTTACGACCCTCCGTTACGGTCACACGATTTGACATATCAAATCCGCAATTTGAGACACAACAAAATCAGTAGGTGAAGTTGAACTCTGTGATTGCTTCACACAGAGTACGGAGCTGATGTCCTTTTGAGGCCGATATGCACGAGGGTTCAGAATAGAAGAGGTGTGATATGTTTTCTATTTGGCGAGTGTGATTTGTTTTTTGCGTATGTACTTGCCATGCAAGAGGTGAGATTTGTTTATGATAACCTCTCCCTTTCGATTCTACATGTAAGAAGTGTGATTCGTGATAGGCACTCCACGTTTAGTTGCATCCTGCCATATGGGAAACAGCCACAAAACATAAGCTCGCAAGCTGCCGTAGTCTTGAGTGCGCTGGAGTCAGCACTACGCTATCTCCAGAAGGTGATTATCTTCTTCGTGACACCATCAAGAGATTATGACAAGTACCAAATCAGGCACCAAATGGAAATAAAGGGATATCAAAGAATACTGTGGAGCACTTAAATCTGCAATCTGGTACACGAGGGCCATTGAATTACTCCGTGCTAATGTTTCGCACCTTTAATATATTATGTTTTTGCAAAAGGGATTTTAGTAGTTTTGTTAGCTTATCTATAAGTACTTTTATTTTGATAAAAAATTATGAGGAAACCAAGAATAAGTTCCTAATAAACACTTTAACATTTTATAAATTTTTGTATCAAACATTTTACACAAAGTAATTCAAGCAGGTCCGTCATTTTCGGGAAACACAAAAACTTATTAGCCATAAGTACAAAGTGCTTTTATTAATCTTGTACTGTTTTGTATTCTCCATACCTGTTTTTCCGGGTTGAACTGGTGTCCTGAAAATCTCTTTTATTTCTAATTTGATCATCCAAAAATATTCAAATGATTTTGGAAATTCGAATATTTTAACTTCTAAATACTCTATGTTTAATATTTAATCAGGTCAAAATAGAATATATTTAACCATGTTAGTTTTTTTTCTGAAACTCTTTTATTGTGTCAAACCATTATTATTTTTGTCTCTGAAGTGTGTTCAGTAGCTACAATTAATCATGTGGCCAAGAAGAATCGATCATCGACCATGTGTGATGTAGAACAAAAGCATGCGCACCAGGCGAAGCATTAGTATGTGCTTTGTAAAGCATAGCCTACATTATTTGACTCCACTTTCAACGTTTGAATTCAAAAGCATTAGTATGTACTTTCAACGTTTGATACTACCACATCATTACGTGCAACTTAATCGTGCACGTAATGATGTGGTAGTATTTAACTGGGCATTAGTGGCCCGCGGGGCCCGCCCTGAAAATCTAAAGAGAGTTTTGTAGGATTGCGTATATGCTGTACTTAAGTGTAACATATTTGCCTTGGCACATACTATCAGCCGCCAAAACATTTAACCATGGCACAAACAGGTGGCACTGATTGCTCCATGATGGCAAAGGTCTTTCCCACGGCACGCTAAATGGCGTGTGGAATAGTTGTGGCACGTGTCTGCTCACGTGTTGAGGTGACACGGCGTTTTCTGCCAGGCAAACCTGAGCTCGCTATCAACATTATCTACTGCTACGGGAGCTACTTTCCTTCACCTTTTTCTACTGCGTGTTTTCAGTTTTGTTCTCACGTGCGTCCAGTTTTGAAGCTGTTTGCCAAAATGAAATCAACATAAAAAAAGGAATAACTAAATTCCAGAAGAAACATATTGAGAACTCGTTTATCCAACGGCGCAACGGTAATAAGGGTCGGTACGTCGACAAACTGACGGAGCGATGATTCAAGTTCCATGCAAAAAATTATCATGGGGTGCCAGTCCACGGTCCAGACACCCACTTGTCGAGTCATATACGGCTTAAAATCTATCTACCATCCGGAGAAAGCGAAACAAACAGAAATTTTCATGGAAATGATCTGGTAAATAGCAGTACATTTCTTGCGTGGACTAGTAAAATACTTCCTCTGTTTGGTCCATCCGGAGAAAGCGAAACAAACGGAAACGTCTTCTCCCTGTATGATGCTGGAATTTGCTTTATCTATAAAGCGAAACAAAAGCTTGTTTCATAGAACATAAATGACCAAGGATACCATTAGAAGAGGAGGTTGTATAATGTTGGAGATAAAAGCCATGTATACGTCTAGTCTTTTTTATCAAAACTAGTATCATAGTGCGAATAAAATTCTTTTACGCAAATAAGTCATACAGCCTTCCTTTTAAGCTACATGTAGATAATAGGTATATCATGAGGGTGTGTGTTGAGTACCTAATATATACATAGCTATGTTTTTGGTTGTTTACCTCGGAGTAATATGAAGATGAAGGGGGCGACTAAGAATACTATGGAGAGCCCAAGGAGTGAGGCCACATGGACTACATAGACTATCTATGGTTGAAATGGAGTTGTTGTGCGTTGTTATATTTTGCTTCTTTTATTAATGTTATAAATGTCATAAAACATGTCAAAATGTATGCCTTGTTACAAGAATAATAAAACTGTGTAATATCTTTCTAGCATTTTGCAATGATGCCATCTCACTTTATGGTCAACATGATACTGGATTGACCAAAGAAGGTGTTAGTTTGCGGGTTCCCACAAGGTTCTTTCGAGCGAACACATAAGGGAACTCTCGATAAATGCTTATCCCGTCTCACTCTTGAGCCTCGTATTCTTGTTCAACAAATATGTGATGTTCAATACAGTGGACATGTATCAGCATTACAAATGCAACTAAATGTCCCAAAACAAAACCCTAACTAGTGTTGAGAAGAAATAGCTATCAAATTGCGTGAGTTGGAATATCTTAGACGTCCGTTGGAAGTGTTGTTATTCAAGAACCAACTTTTAATAGGGGTACCAATAGCAATGTGGTTAGTTTTGAGTAGGCTAGGCAGTGGTGTGTACGATGACTTTCTAGCAAATGTCATTGTACACTCAAAAAATGAAACAAGGGTTGTGAGGAGAGAGGGCAAGCGGAAAGTGATGCCCGGGCTGTGATGCCGCTGCGAGGAGAGATGCGCAAGGAGGGTGCACCACGAAGGTTCCTTTGGCGCATGCCGGTGCGCTAGTAAATAAGGGCAGACGACACCTGTCTAGTAGCACGTCGTGCAAAATGCTACGGTCGGCGGAATTCAATGCATGCTCCTAAGTGCACTGGCTGGTGTGGCATGCGAATCGAGCAAGAAAAAAATATGTTTGTGTCGCACGTCAAGGGTAGGCCCCACATCGGTAGGAACAGTCAAATGTGTCTCCTTGCCTGTGCAGTCAATGTGTCAAAGTAACGGGTCCCATAGATGTGGAAATGGGTGAAAGAGACGGCGACACGTGGAGATGGCACGCAAGGGTGCGCAACCAATTTCTGTCCAATCGATGGTGGAGAGACCGAATTCATGAAATTTTGATGGTAACCGTCCAATATTCAAGTTCGGCAGTGGCACGAACAAAAAATTTCCATATGAATAAACACTCGTGGCTCATGTGCCCATGAATAGGAACACTTTGTGAACTTTACATTTCTTATTGAAGATGCATATCGATGTAGATGATCTACTTTTTCCTGACAAGATAATTGCCCGTGCATTGCATCATGATATAAATAATCTAGTATGCTAGCCTATGATTTAGCAGCCGATATTAACGTTATTTGTATAAATAAATATTTATCCAAATTGTACCTATGACTTACCTACCTAAATAAATCTTAGAATTTTATTTGGTAAGCACTTACTAGCTTACGAAGGGGAAAACAATTTTATTTGGTAAGTCAATAAATAAAAATGGGATAGTTAAGATGGTTTTTAAGAGAAGCGGGTGAAAAAAGCAGAGATACGAGAGAAGAAAAAACAAAATGAAAGAGTGAGGAGAAGCAGACGTAAGGTTGGATGACCTGGCAGGAAAGAAGTACAAGTGAGTTAATTGCAAAAAACCACCACATTTGGGGCATCGATTGTAGAAAACCACCTAGTCCCTAATTTTGTGCAAAAATCACCGCATTTGTAGTAATTTTTTTGCAAATTGCCCTGACACTAGTAGAAAACCGGCCTTTTCTCCCAGTTCGTAAGGGCCTTTAGTCCCGGTTCCCGAACCGGGACTAAAGGGTCGTTACTAATACCCTCACCCTTTAGTCCCGGTTCAAACCAGAACCGGGACAGATGGGCTTCCACGTGGCCTGTGCGCCGAGCCCAGGCAGGAGGGCCTTTGGTCCCGGTTGGTGGCACCAACCGGGACCAATAGACCTCCACGCGTCAGCATTTCAGTGGCTGGGGTTTTTGGTTTTTTTTAAAGGGGGGGGGGGTTTGGGGGTTTTGGGGGGGTTAATTTAGTTATTTCATATATTGTGTTAGATAGCTAATTAATAGAGAGAAGTGTCCTCTCTTATGTCCGTGCTTGGTCGGCGCTACGTACTATACATACGTATAGAGAGGACTAGGCACGCTAACTAGCTAGTAAGCAAACGAAGGAAACGGAAGATCGTCATGAACATATATGCATACAGAGAGAAGTGATATCGACCACCTCTCCTTCTCCGAGAGATTGGTCGAACCACAGGTTCTCGTATATCTATCGTCCGACACTACCGGCTACATATATACAATAATTATCTTTTACAAATATAATCTCTTAAATTATGGACGCATGGTCCACATAGTATTCTCCGTCTTCAGCGATCACGTGGTCAAGAAAGAATGCCGCCAATTCCTCTTGAATTGCTCGCATGCGGTCTGGTTTTAGGAGTTCATCCCGCTGCCGAAACATCTAATTTGAAGAAGGGGGTCAATACATATATATATGAATGAATGAAACTCAACACAAATGATGGTAATAAACAAAAATTGTGAATATTATTTCTTACACACTTCATATTGTTTGTCAGAGTAGCCCCGCTCACAGGTCGTGTGGCGGATGGACTCGCAGACGTAGTATCCACAGAAATCATTCCCGTGTTCCTGCCACAACCACTTTTCAAGAAATAGAGGTCAATCAAACAGATAAGTAAGAATGCCAAATGGTATTGATGAAACTAGCGCTTGAATCAATAGCTAGGAGACGCGCGGAACATGGTACTATAGTACTTACTTTCGGGTATCTAAATTCCAGCGCCTTCGACAGTCCCGGGGATTGTGTGCTGAATTTTCTCCAAACCGTGCCAGACAAAAGAAAACAATTACTTGATATCAAGAAATGAACAAATTTGCTGATATGGTGGATAATGGTCGATTTAACTTACTTCTTGAGGATTTCAGTCATGTCCGCATACTCCTGGGGCTCCTTTCGTCTCGAGTCCAAGACAGTTACTACTCCCTGCTCAAGCCTAATCTCCAGGAGAATATATTGGAAACTGCGCACGCATGCATAACCCATCAATTACATTACTATAACCTGGACTAATATATAAGGGAAACCGAATATGCACAAGACAACACTCACTTGAAGTTGTAAGGAAAGAGTATTATATCTTTGTGTTCATTTATTTTGAATGATCGTAGCAAGTTGGCCTCGGTTTCTGCGGCATGATCTTTAACCTAAACTGCATCTATGAGATTTGTGTTAATGAACCCAATATCATCGATTTGTCTTTTCTTCAATTCGGCGATCTTCAATCTGCATAATATAGTGAGGATAATTATAAATACATGCAATGAAAGAGCTGAGCTATATAGAGAGACTTAATGACAGAAGTAGTAGTACATACAGACAGTAGCAGGTGACCGTTGCTTTATCGAGGGCCAATTGATTGAAAAACTGATAGAACTCCTCAAATGGAACATGCAATAGTTCAATTCCAACGAGGTCATGCTCCGGTTTAAATCTCATATACAAAGTATTCCTCCCCCCAGACTCTCTGCAGGTTTTCATGTACCAATCATGCAATCTTCGCATCATCGTTGATAGAGATCTTTCATCTTTGACGAGAGGCTTCCCGTACTCGTATCTATGTATCTGCACGTCCAGGAAATCATAATGTACATCGTCGGGCAGGTAATCATCAAGACTGTTATAACCGGGCGCCATCCTCGGATCGACGCTAGGCACCTTGAGCGGGGGGCACGATTGCTTTGCTTGTTCGCCGATTTGGGCAATTTGTTTCCCAGCTACTCGTCGTTCTTTCAGCCTTTGATCGCTGACTGTACTTCCCGACCGCGACGCTTCGGCCCATGTCTTTGCAATAATGCGCTCATAGTTGCCTTTCGGCGGAGACTTGGGTGGTTTTGCTAGGGCAGCCAGAGTACGCTTCACTTTGACCGAATCTACCTTCTCCTTCGGAGGTGGATGTCTCCGTGCTTTCAACCCTTGAAACTAGTCATCCTTCTCGGTTCGCACGATCCTCGCTTTCTCCTCCGGGCTCATCTCGTATGGTAACTTCTCTAGAGTCTTCAGAGAAGGACCGAATCTGTATTTTCTCCCGCCTCTGGCTGTACTGCTAGACACCGGCAGAGCAGACGAAGCGGTAGTCTTCTTGACTTGCTTACGAGGCGGAGGAGAAGGACTACGACACGCCGGAGCAGCTGCCGGAGCGGCGGCGGGTCTCTTCCGCCCTTGCTGACGAGGCGGAGAAGGAGTAGGCTGGCTGCTCGGGCGCGCAGGCGCAGGCGGAGAAGGAGGCGGAGTGCCGCCACGCGCCGGAGAAGGAGCCGCCCGAGGGCCCTGATCATCACTCGCCGGAGGAGGAGGCGGTGGAGGAGGCGGAGTGCCCTGACTCACCGGAGGAGGAGGAGGAGGAGGCGGAGGCGTCCAGTTTGGAAGGTTGATGAGCTCTTTCCGCCATAGGCAAGGAGTCTTCAGAGCAGAACCCAGCCGAGTCTCCCCTTCTCCGGTAGGGTGGTCAAGCGGGAGGTCCTCAAATCCCTCCGTTATTTCATCCACCATCACCTTAGCATATCCTTCTGGAATCGGCTGGCAGTGAAAAGTTGCCTCGGGTTCATTAGGAAAAACAGAGCCAACAGCCGCCTTGACCTTCATATTCACCCATTGCGTCATAAGGTGGAAAATTTGAGCCTCCGTGATAGCATCCACGGGATAGCTGGCAGGAGCCGTCAAGACAAGCTCCGGCTGAAGCAGCTCGGTGGAAGCCACGCTTCTTCTCCGCTGCGATGGCGGGGTAGCTTCAGGGGAAGCTTCGGCAGTTCGTTTGCTGCGATTTGCTTCTCGTTCCTCTATCCCGAGTACCCTTTCTTTAAGCGCCTGCAGTTCGGACTGCTGCACTTTCTTCCTCCTCTCCTGGCTTTTGTAACCGCCTGCGTCCGGAAACCCAGCCTTCCACGGAATGGAGCCTGGCGTGCCTCGTGTCTGTCCAGGGTGCTCAGGATTTCCGAGGGCCTTTGTAAGCTCGTCGTTCTCTCTATCTGGAAGGAACGTCCCTTTCTACGCTGCAGTGATATAGTACCGAAGCTTCTTCAAGGGTATGTCAAGTTGCTCATCCGTCCAAATTCACTTCCCTGTTACAGGGTCCAAGGTTCCGCCAACCCCGAAGAACCAAGTCCGGCAACGGTCTGGCCAGCTCATTGTCTCTGGTTCGATCCCTTTTGCAATCAGATCATTCTCAGCCTTGGCTCACTTAGTCCGGGCTACGAGGTAGCCACCTGACCCCGTGCGATGGTGAAGCTTCTTCTTCGCAACATTTTTCTTGTTTGTCTCCGACATCTTCTTACTCTTTTCCGATGTCTTGTAGGACACAAATGCAGGCCAGTCATCTCTGATCTTCTCATATATGCCCTTGAATTCTGGTGTCTCTTTTTTCTCGACAAACCTATTCATGTCATTCTTCCACCTCCTGAATAGGTCTCGCATCCTCTTAAGAGCAAAAGACTTGATTAATTGCTCTTTAACTGGCTTCTCCGGATCATCCTCTGGCGGTAGGGTGAAATTTGTCTTCAGCTTAGTCCAAAGATTATTTTTCTGCATATCATTGACGTAAGACACCTCAGGGTCTTCTGTAGCCGGCTTGAACCATTGCTGGATGCTGATCGGGATCTTGTCCCTAACCAGAACCCCGCACTGAGCAACAAATGCCTTCTTTGTTCGGATGGGTTCAATAGGTTGGCCGTCGGGCGCAATTGCTATGATCTCAAACCTTTCATCCGAGCTCAACTTTTTCTTTGGGCCTCGTCTCTTTACCTCAGTTGTGCTCGATCCGGAGGGCTAGAAAAAAGAGCAAAGACTTAATTAATATGTGTACATACCAAAACAATGAATGCATCAATTAGCTAGTCAGCATAGGCTTAACTAATATATATACCTGGCCGAACTCGGTTCGGTCACCGGAGCCGTCATCACGGTCTCCTTCTTGCACCAGCATTGGGTCACCGGAGCCGTCCTCACGTTCTTCTTCTTGCACCGGCATTAGGTCACCAGAGCCAGCTTCTTCACCCTCTCCTTCCAGAGTACTATCGGTGTCGTTGAGATACAACAAGACGGCATCACTTCCTTCTGCGATTATGTCCCTCAAAATCGCTTCGTTTGCTTCGTCTCGGGTGGTGTCCATAGTTTCTACAAATATTTACAACATGGCAATTATTATTCAAACATGACAAATGGATATATTAGTGGCTAATGTAGAACTAGCTAGCTAATCATAGTAAGGAATCATATATATTAATTAGTGGCCTCGACGCTGCTTCTCTAGGGTTTGGGGTGGCCTCGACAACGCTTCAAGGGTTTGGGGTGGCCTCGAGAGAGTTTGTCGGGTAGGGGCGCGGCGGGAGGGGGTAGGAGACCGACATCGTTTTTTTCTAGGGTTTGGGTGTCCTCGAGAGTTTTGGTCGAGCGAGAGGGTCGGGGGGTGCTCCCGCGGTATAAGTTATTATCACAGTCGAGAGGGGGTATATATATCGACCGCCCCTCATGTCGAAGTTATCCGAGGGGTATATCGACCCCCCCCCCCCCTCGTGTTGGAGTTATCGGGAGAGGGAATAGAGAGGAGAATAAGAAAGGAATAGAGGAGAAGATCGAAGAAAAAAAAGAAGAAGAAAAAAGAGGAGAAGATGAAAGGAATAGAGGAGAAGAAAAAAAAATAGAAATTTCTATTTATTTTTCTTCTCCTCTAATCCTTTCTTCTTCTCCTCTTCTTTTTCTTCTTTTTTCCTCTTCTTATTTATTTCTCCTCTTCTTCCTCTCCTCTTCTTCTTTCTTCCCCTTCTTATTTTCTTCTTTCCTATCCTTCTTTTTCTTCTAAATTTTAGCATATTCTAAATTTTCTTCTAACTTTCTATATATGAACAAAAAACTTTCTATGAACAAAAAACTTTATATATATATATATGAACAAAATTTCTATGAACAAAAAAAATTAAACTAACCACATACACGTATACATACACATATACATTATACATACACATATACATACACATACACATATACATTATACATACACATATACAATATACATACACATATGAAAAAAATTAAACTAAAAAAATTAAGGGCAGGGGTGGCGGCAGCGAAGGGCTGGGGCGCGCGGCGGTGCGATGGCAGCGCGCAGCGGCGTCAGCGGCCAGTACAGGGGGAGGAGCAGGGGAACGGGGCGGCGCTCACCGCGAGGTGACGTCGGTGACGAGGAAGTCTCGGGGACGGCGGAGGCACGCGCTCTCGGGGGCGATGGCAGGGGTGCGCGGGCTCGGGGACGACGTCGGCGACGGCGACGGCGAGGCACGGGCGACGGCGACGGCGCGGTCGGGGGCGACGGGGCGGCGGACGGCGTCGGGGCAGCCTGGCGGCGTCGATGTGCTCGGCGTCGTCGGGCGGGCCGGGGGGCAACTGGCGATGAGTTCGTCAAATTTTCCTAAGTGCTACTTATATACCCAGGCCTTTGGTCCCGGTTCGTGACACCAACCGGGACCAATGCCCCTCTTTAGTCCCGGTTGGTGCCACTAACCGGGACCAAAGGCCTCTTTCAGCAGCCCAAAGGGCAGGAAGCGGCGGCCTTTGGTCCCGGTTGGTGGCACCAACCGGGACTAAAGAGGGGCATTGGTCCCGGTTGGTGCCACAAACCGGTACCAATGCCACCCTTTGGTCCCGGTTCGTCCCACCAACCGGGACCAATGGCCTTGTGTTGCCCCGCGCCCAAAAGTTTATTCCCACCTCGCTTGTTGAGAGGGCTCGGGAGTGGTTTATAAGCGCTGATGCGCCCACCCTCTCGAGCTCCTCTCAACTGCAGGCTTTCGGGCCTAATCTGTCACTTCAATGCCTATGGGCCTACTGGGCCTGCTGCAGGCCTGAATCCTGGCCCATGGTTGGGTTTCTAGTCGTATTCAGGCCGTGGTGGCCGAGTTGGTGGCATTTTTTTGCTATTTTTTTCATTTCTACTTAGAACTAAATACTTATAGTTTTGTAGTGATTTCTTTTTTAATTTATGTCACTAGTTTATGAATAACTTTACAATAAAAATTGATTTTTGAGTCATTGTTTTTCCTGCTATTTAATATTACTGTGTTTTAACATTATACTCAATTTGGTAATTTTAGTTAGTCATACAAATATTATAGGCATTTTTTTCACTTTGAAAGGAGCTCAACAACGCAGAGAGGGACGGGCTTTTGTTTTTGTATTGCTTTCTATATTATTTATTTTCTTTTGTTTTTGTTTTGCAAAATTATGAACTTTCTGTTAGTGCCATTAGTTTTAGAAAAATTATAAACTCAAATTTGAATAGTTAAAAAATGAACATAGATGCACCTATAGAGAAAATTCGACCTAAATTCATAGTTTTCAAATGAACTCTGAAAAAGTTGGCATAGCATGCTCGTCTGTTACAAATTTGGCATGGTATCATCATAATAGTTGTGGGAGAAAGTCTTCACTTTTTCTTCGCTTTTGTCATTTGCTTATTGCGCCGTAACCATGGATAATCTTCATCGTTTATCAGGATGCTTGGATCAGCCTTGACATTGAAGGGAGGAATTTCATGAAACCTTTCATAATCTTCAGACATGTCTGTCTTGCCCTCCATTTCCAGGATATCCCTTTTTCCTGAAAGAACTATGTGGCGCTTTGGCTCATCGTATGATGTATTCGAATCCTTATCTTTTCTTTTTCTCGGTCTGGTAGACATGTCCTTCACATAGATAACCTGTGCCACATCATTGGCTAGGACGAACGGTTCGTCAGTGTACCCAAGATTTTTCAGATCCACTGTTGTCATTCCGTACTATGGGTCTACATGTACCCCGCCTCCTGACAGATTGACTCATTTGCACTTAAACAAAGGGACCTTAAAATCTTGTCCGTAGTCAAGTTCCCATATGTCCATTATGTAACCATAATATGTGTCCTTTCCCTTCTCGGTTGTTGCATCAATGCGGACACCGCTGATTTGGTTGGTGCTCTTTTGATCTTGGTCAATCGTGTAAAATGTATTCCCATTTATCTCGTATCCTTTGTAAATCAATACAGTCAAAGATGGTCCCCTGGACAACAAGTACAACTCATCACAAACAGTGTTGTCACCTCTGAGACGTTCTTCCAACCAACTGCTGAAAGTCCTAATGTTTTCACATGTAATCCAGTCGTCGCACTGCTCCGGGTGTTTGGAGCGTAGACTGTTCTTGTGTTCATCGACATACGGGGTCACCAAGGTAGAGTTCTGTAGAACTGTGTAGTGTGCTTGAGACCAAGAATGCCCGTCCCTGGATATTATTGAGTCCGCTCCTAGCATGCCTTTTCCAGTCAGTCTCCCCTCATACCGCGATTTAGGGAGACCTATCTTCTTAAGGCCAGGAATGAAGTCAACACAAAACCCGATGACATCCTCTGTTTGATGGCCCATGGAGATGCTTCCTTCTGGCCTAGCGCGGTTACGGACATATTTCTTTAGGACTCCCATGAACCTCTCAAAGGGGAACATATTGTGTAGAAATACGGGCCCTAGAACGACAATCTCGTCGACTAGATGAACTAGGACATGCGTCATGATATTGAAGAAGGATGGTGGGAACACCAGCTCGAAACTGACAAGACATTGCGCCACATCACTCCTTAGCCTTGGTACCATTTCTGGATCGATCACCTTCTAAGAGATTGCATTGAGAAATGCACATAGCTTCACAATGGCTAATCGGACGTTTTCCGGTAGAAGCCCCCTCAATGCAATCGGAAGCAGTTGCATCATAATCACGTGGCAGTCATAAGACTTTAGGTTCTGGAACTTTTTCTCTGGGATATTTATTATTCCCTTTATATTCGACGAGAAGCCAGTCGGGACCTTCATACTGAGCAGGCATTCAAAGAAGATTTCTTTCTCATCTTTTGTAAGAGCGTAGCTGGCAGGACCTTCATACTGCTTCTGAGGCATGCCGTCTTTTTCGTGGAAATGTTGCAGGTCCTCCCGTGCCTCAGGTGTATCTTTTGTCTTTCCATACACGCCCAAGAAGCCTAGAAGGTTCAGGCAAAGGTTCTTCGTCACGTGCATCACGTCGATTGAAGAGCGGACCTCTAGGTCTTTCCAGTAGGGTAGGTCCCAAAATATAGATTTCTTCTTCCACATGGGTGCGTGTCCCTCAGCGTCATTTGGAACAGCTAATGCGCCGGGACCATTTCCAAAGATTACGTGTAAATCATTGACCATAGCAAGTACGTGATCACCGGTACGCATGCCAGGCTTCTTCCGGTGATCTGCCTCGCCTTTGAAATGCTTGCCTTTCTTTCGACATTGATGGTTGGTCGGAAGAAATCGATGATGGCCCAGGTACACATTCTTCCTGCATTTGTCCAGGTATATACTTTCAGTGTCATCTAAACAGTGTGTGCATGCGTGGTATCCTTTGTTTGTTTGTCCTGAAAGGTTACTGAGAGCGGGCCAATCGTTGATGGTCACGAACAGCAACGCCTTTAGGTTAAATTCCTCCTGTCCGTGCTCATCCCACGTACGTACACCGTTTCCATTCCGCAGCTGTAAAAGTTCTTCAACTAATGGCCTTAGGTACACATCAATGTCGTTGCCGGGTTGCTTAGGGCCTTGGATGAGAATTGGCATCATAATGAACTTCCGCTTCATGCACATCCAAGGAGGAAGGTTATACATACATAGAGTGACCGGCCAGGTGCTGTGATTGCTGCTCTGCTCCCCGAAAGGATTAATGCCATCCGCGCTTAAAGCAAACCATACGTTCCTTGGGTCCTTTGCAAACTCATCCCAGTACTTTCTCACGATTTTTCTCCACTGCGACCCGTCAGCGGGTGCTCTCAACTTCCCGTCTTTCTTACGGTCCTCACTGTGCCATCGCATCGACTTGGCATGCTCTCCGTTTCTGAACAGACGTTTCAACCGTGGTATTATAGGAGCATACCACATCACCTTCGCAGGAACCCTCTTCCTGCGGGGCTCGCCGTGAACATCACCAGGATCATCTTGTCTGATCTTATACCGCAATGCACCGCATACCGGGCATGCGTTCAGATCCTTGTATGCACCGCGGTATAGGATGCAGTCATTAGGGCATGCATGTATCTTCTCCACCTCCAATCCTAGAGGGCATACGACCTTCTTTGCTGCGTATGTACTGTCGGGCAATTCGTTATCCTTTGGAAGCTTCTTCTTCAATATTTTCAGTAGTTTCTCAAATCCTTTGTCAGGCACAGCATTCTCTGCCTTCCACTGCAGCAATTCCAGTACGGTACCGAGCTTTGTGTTGCCATCTTCGCAATTGGGGTACAACCCTTTTTTGTGATCCTCTAACATGCGATCGAACTTCAGCTTCTCCTTTTGACTTTCGCATTGCGTCCTTGCATCGACAATGACCCGGCGGAGATCATCATCATCGGGCACATCGTCTGGTTCCTCTTGATCTTCAGCACCTTCACCCGTTGCAGCATCATTGGGCACATCGTCTGGTTCCTCTTGATCTTCACCAGCTCCCCCCGTTGCAGCATCATGGTATTCAGGGGGCACGTAGTTGTCATCGTACTCTTCTTCTTCGTCGTCTTCCATCATAACCCCTATTTCTCCGTGTAACATTATAGTGTGGCATGAAACCCTTGTAAAGCAGGTGGGTGTGAAGGATTTTCCGGTCAGAGTAAGACTTCCTATTCCCACAAACAGGGCATGGACAACACATAAAACCATTCTGCTTGTTTGCCTCAGCCGCATCGAGAAACTCATGCACGCCCTTAATGTACTCGGAGGTGTGTCTGTCACCGTACATCCATTGCCGGTTCATCTGCGTGCATTATATATAATTAAGTGTCCAAATTAATAGCTAGAAGTTCATCGTCACATTAAAAGCAAAGTACATACATAGTTCTCATCTAACAACATATAGCTCTCCAGAGCATCTAATTAATTAAACCATACATTGAAACTATGTAAAACATTTAAATGCGAAAACAAAGGCAATCATAATCGCAACCAAGGTAACAATTGATCCAACGGCATAATGATACCAAGCCTCGGTATGAATGGCATATTTTCTAATCTTTCTAATCTTCAAGCGCATTGCATCCATCTTGATCTTGTGATCATCGACGACATCCGCAACATGCAACTCCAATATCATCTTCTCCTCCTCATTTTTTTATTTTTTCCTTCAAGAAATTGTTTTCTTCTTCAACTAAATTTAACCTCTCGACAATAGGGTCGGTTGGAATTTCCGGTTCACATACATCCTATATAAATAAAATCTATGTCACGTTTGTCCGCATAATTTTCATAAACAATAAATGAACCAATAGTTATAAAGATTAATGTATATACCACATCCGAATCATAGACAGGACGAGGGCCGACGGGGGCGGATACCAAAACCATCGCACTATATAAGATGCAATAATAAAAGTAAGAAAATGATACAAGTATCTATCTAAACATACAAGTAACAATATTTTTCCTTTCAGAAAGAAGATAAGAACAAGAGGCTCACCACGGTGGTGTCGGTGATGAGATCGGCGCGGGTGATCGACGGCGGTGAAAACGGGGGTGGGGCGTGACGGACCGCTAAATCTAGACAAATCTCGAGGAAAATGGAGCTTTGAGGTCGAGCTTCAAGAGGAGAAAGCTTAACTAGTGTAGTTCGGGCATTTCATCGAACACCTCATGTGCATAGGAGGTGAGCTAGAGCACCACAATCCCCTCCCCTCGCCGGCCAGGAAAAACAGAGCACTCCACTGGAGTGCTCTGCTCGCGGGCGAGGGTATATATAGGCAGCACTATTGGTCCCGGTTCGTGGCATGAACTGGGACTAAAGGGGAGCCCTTGGTCCCGATTAGTGGCACCAACCGGGACCAATGGTGGTGGGCCAGGAGCCAGGCCCATTGGTCCCGGTTCGTCCCACCAACCGGGACCAAAAGGTCCAGACGAACCGGGACCAATGGCCCACGTGGCCCGGCCGGCCCCCTGGGCTCACGAACCGGGTCCAATGCCCCCATTGGTCCCGGTTCTAGATTGAACCGGGACTAATGGGCTGACCCGGCCTGAACCGTTGCCCCCTTTTCTACTAGTGTGATCAGGTGATTTAGCCTGATAGATCACTTTCTGACATGTGGAGCCGGATTGTAAGGAGATGATTTGGTGAAAAAATGACATACACCTCCCTGGATTTCAAAAAGAGACCCTTGTTCAAAAAATGAAAAAGCAATCAGCCCCCCTCCCACCCCATCGCCTTCCTCCTCCAAGGTCGTGGCTGGCCACGGCGAGGCGGCCTTCGGTGGGACGGAATCCCTCCTCCCTGGCCTTGCTCGTGGGCGGGGCGGCCCCTTATACGTCTCCGTCGTATCTACTTTTCCAAACACTTTTGCCCATGTTTTGGACTCTAACTTGCATGATTTGAATGGGACTAACTCGGACTGACGCTGTTTTCAGCAGAATTGCCATGGTGTTATTTATGCGCAGAAACAAAAATTATCGGAATGACCTGAAACTTCACGGGGCTTATTTTTGGAAATCATAAAAAATATTGGCTAAAGAATCAAGGCCACGGGGCCCACCACCTGTCCAATAGGGTGGGGGCGTGCCTGCCCCCTGCCTCGTGGGCCCCCTAACGCTCCACCGACCTCAACTCCAACTCCGTATATTCATGTTCGGGGAGAAAAAAATCAGAGAGAAAGATTCATTGCGTTTTACAATACGGAGCCGCCGCCAAGCCCTAAACTCTCTCGGTAGGGCTGATCTGGAGTCCGTTCGGGGCTCTGGAGAGGGGCATTCGTCGCCATCGTCATCATCAACCATCCTCCATCACCAATTTCATGATGCTCACCGCCGTGCGTGAGTAATTCCATCGTAGGCTTGCTGGATGGTGATGGATTGGATGAGATTTATTATATAATCGAGTTGTTTTGTTAGGGTTTGATCCCTAGTATCCACTATGTTCTGAGATTGATTTTGCAATGACTTTGCCATGCTTAATGCTTGTCACTAGGGCCCGAGTGCCATGATTTCAGATCTGAACCTATTATGTTTTCATGAATATATGTGAGTTCTTGATCCTATCTTGCAAGTCTATAGTCACCTACTATGTGTTATGATCCGGAAAACCGAAGTGAGAATAATCGGGACCACTTCCGGTGATGACCATAGTTTGAGGAGTTCATGTATTCACTATGTGTTAATGCTTTGGTTCTGTACTCTATTAAAAGGAGGCCTTAATATCCCTTAGTTTCCACTAGGACCCCACTGCCACGGGAGGGTAGGACAAAAGATGTCATGCAAGTTCTTTTCCATAAGCACGTATGACTATATTCGGAATACATGCCTACGTACATTACATTGATTAATTGGAGTTAGTTCTGTGTCACCCTATGTTATGGCTGTTACATGATGAACTGCATCCGGCATAATTCTCCATCGCCGATCCAATGCCTACGAGCTTTTCACATATTGTTCTTCGCTTATTTACTTTTCCGTTGCTACTGTTACAATCACTACAAACCCCAAAAACATTACTTTTGCTACCGTTACCGTTACTTTCATATTACTTTGCTACTAATTACTTTGTTGCAGATACTAAGTTATCCAGGTGTGGTTGAATTGACAACTCAACTGAAATACTTGAGAATATTCTTTGGCTCCCCTTGTGTCGAATCAATAAAAATTGGGTTGAATACTCTACCCTCGAAAACTGTTGCGATCCCCTATACTTGTGGGTTATCAAGACTATTTTCTGGCGTCGTTGCCGGGGAGCATAGCTCTATTCTTTGAGTCACTTGGGATTTATATCTGCTGGTCACTATGAAGAACTTGAAAGACGAGAAAACAAAAATTTATCCCTCAACTACGAGGGGAGGTAAGGAACTGCCATCTAGCTCTGCACTTGATTCACCTTCTGTTTTGAGTAAGCTTGCGACACCTAAACCTGCTTCTGCTATGTCGCATGTTATTGATGATGCCACTTCTGCTATGCATGATACTTATGATGAAACTACTTCTATGCTTGATACTACTGTGCCACTTGGTGAATTTCTTGATGAACAACTTGCTAGGGCTAGAGAGAATGAAATTATTGAAACTGATAATTTTGATGAAAGTGATGACGAAGGCTCTCCCAATAAATATGAATTGCCTGTTGTGCCTGATGGCTATGTTATGGATGAAGAGACTAAAAGAGACTTTCTTGCTTGCAATGATAGAAGTGATCTTAAGAAATTATTAGCTAAGCTTAAACAAAAAAACTCTGAATGCTAGAATGAAATATGATCCTGCTTATGCTACTTCACCTATCTTCTTTACTGATAAGGATTATGAATTCTCTGTTGATCCTGATATAATTACTTTTGTTGAATCTGATGCTTTTTATGGCTATGAATCTGAAACTGTTGTAGCACATCTTACTAAATTAAATGATATAGCCACCCTGTTCACTAATGATGAGAGAACTCGCTACTTTTATATCCTTAAAATGTTTCCGTTCTCATTAAAGGGTGATGCTAAGATAAGGTTTGATTATCTTGATCCTGGTTGTGTGCGTAGTCCCCAGGATATGATTTATTACTTCTCTACTAAATATTTCCCTGCTCATAAGAAACAAGCTGCTTTAAGGGATATATATAATTTTTTTGCAAATTGAAGAAGAGAGTCTCCCACAAGCTTGGGGGAGGCTTCTCCAGTTACTTAATGCTTTTCCTGATCATCCTCTTAAGAAAAATGAAATACTTGATATCTTTTATAATGGACTAACCGATGCTTCCAGAGATTACCTGGATAGTTGTGCTGGTTCTGTTTTCAGGGAAAGAACGCCGGATGAAGCTGAAATACTATTGAATAATATGTTGATCAATGAAAATAATTGGCACTTCTCCTGAGCCTATTCCTAAACCAACTCCGAAGAAGGGGTGTTCTATTTCTCAGTCGTGAAGATATGCAAGAGGCAAAGAAATATATGAAAGAAAAAGGTATAAAAGCTGAAGATGTTAAGAATTTACCTCCTATTGAAGAAATGCATGTCTTAATTCATCACCTATTGAAGAAACTCATGGTATTGATAACCCGACACAGGTAGTAAAGGTAAATTCTCTCTACAGATATGATAAAGCTGAAATCCCTCCTACTATGTTTGCTAGCCAATGTTTGGATGAGTTTGATAATTTTATGGTTAAGCAAGAAGATTTTAATGCTTATTTTGGTAGACAATTAGAACAAAATGCTTCTATGATTGAACACTTGGGTGATTATATGTCTAGAGTTAAAGGTGAACTTAAAATCATTAGTAAACATGCTTCTATGGTTACCACTCAATTAGAACAAGTACTTAAAGCACAAAATGATTTGCTCAATGAATTGAATAGTAAGAAAAGTGATTATGTTGTTAGAGTGGATACTAGAACTGGTAAAATGACTTAGGAACCTTTGTATCCTGAAGGCAATCCTAAGAGAATTGAGCAGGATTCTCAGAGAAATAATATAGATGCACCTAGTCCTTCTATAAAGAAGAAAAACAAAAATGATAGGACTTTCCATGCTTCTAGTGAACCTATTGTTGACACACCTGAGAATCCAAATGATATTTCTATTTCTGATGCTGAAACACAATCTGGTAATGAACATGAACCTAGTGATAATGTTAATGATGATGTTCATGATGATGCTCAACCTAGTAATGATAATAATGTAGAAATTGAACTTGTTGTTGATCTTGATAACCCACAATCAAAGAATCAACTTTGTGATAAAAGAGACTTTGTTGCTAGGAAACATGGTAAAGAAAGAGAACCTTGTGTTCAGAAACCCATGCATTTTCCTCCCAAACCATCCAAGAAAAAGGATGATGAGGATTTTGAGCGCTTTGCTGAAATGATTAGACCTATCTTTTTGCGTATGCGATTAACTAATATGCTCAAAATGAATCCTTATGCTAAGTATATGAAAGATATTGTTACAAATAAAAGAAAGATACCGGAAGCTGAAATTTCCACCATGCTTGCTAATTATACTTTTAAGGGTGGAATACCAAAGAAACTTGGAGATCCAGGAGTACCCACTATACCATGCTCCATTAAAAGAAACTATGTTAAAACTGCTTTATGTGATCTTGGAGCCAGTGTTAGTGTTATGCCTCTCTCTTTATATCGTAGACTTGATTTGAATAAGTTGACACCTACTGAAATATCTTTGTAAATGGCCGATAAATCAGCTGCTATACCTGTTGGTATTTGTGAAGATGTGCCTGTTGTGGTTGCAAACATTACTATTTTAACGGACATTGTCATTCTTGATATTCCCGAGGACGATAGTATGTCTAGCTATTATTCTTGGAAGGCCCTTTTTGAATACTGCAGGGGCTGTTATTGATTGCAACAAAGGCAATGTCTCTTTTCATGTTAATGGTAATGAGCATACGGTACACTATTCAAGGAAACAACCTCAAGTCCACAGTATCAATTCTATTGGAAAAATCCCATCGATTATTTTTTGAGGTTTTGAATTTCCTCTTCCTACTATCAAAAAGAGATATGATATTCTTATTATTGGGGATATGCATATCCCCGTTGAGGTAACATAGTGTTATTCGAAATTTCTCCGGTTTCATGTTATTCAGAATGAGTTTGTTAATAAGACTTGATCAACCTTGTTAGTGGATTCCTTTTGAAGAACATGAGATGGATTAAATTAGAAAGCACAACCTTCTGTACCCTCCTTTTACTTTTTGTTATTTAGTCGAAATAAAGTAAAATTAGTATTTTCTGTCTACTTTCTGAATTATCCGTGCAATATAAAAATACCCCCAAAATAAAAGTTCTCCAAATGCCCTGAGAATGAAATCTGATTTTTTATGGAATATTTGAGAATATTTGGCACTGAGAACAAAACAGGGGGAGAAAGCACCTGGGCACGAGGGTCCAGGGCGCGCCCACCCCCTGGGCGCGCCCCCTGCCTCGTGGGCCCATGGTGGCTCCCCTCCACTTATTCCTGCACTCACACACTTCTTCTTCCTCCCAAAAAAATCACGATCCAGCTCAAGCACGAGTTCTAGCTCATTTTGCTGCGATTTTCGATCTCCTTCCTCAAAGCACCTCTCACAAAACTACTTTGGGGCATTGTTCCTTGGTATGTGACTCCTCCATTGGTCCAATTACTGTTTGTTCTAGTGCTTTATTCATTGCAAATTTGTGCTGCCTAGGTGACCATGTTCTTGAGCTTGCATGTTAAATTTATATGGTTCCAAGTAGTTCTAATGCATGATTTAGGCTCTAGGCACACGTAGGAGTAGTTGCTATCAATTTTGTTGAGTTTGGTTCACTTTTATTTGAGGTTACTATAAATTTCAAAAAAAATTCAGAGGAAGAAATATGTTTAGGAAAATGTACCAAGGTGGTTCTTCAAGGAAACAAGGACCCAGGCTTGCAATGCGTGATGCTGATGATGAGCCACCAAGGGACGCTCCTGTGTGGCCTTGTGAATGGCCTTCATAGGACTTCATGGATCAAGCGGGAATTAAAGAAGAATTTAACGCATATTTGCGTAAGGCTGATCTTGTGAGCTTCGAGGCAGAAAAGTTCCCCCAGTACCACTATCTCACTAGTTCCTTTGTGAGGAGGTTTGAATTTTCATCTTCACGCAATTCTCAAACTGTCCTGTTTGATCTTTATGAAAATTCTTATACTATGCACTTAGAGGATTTTACCACTGCTTGCAAACTTCCACAATGGGGTAGTGCTAGTGAACCCCACAAATATGAATTTAGAGATTTTCTTGCTAATATAACTTTGGGGGAATCTAGAGACATAGCACAAGCTACCATAGGGAGCATTCATTTTCGTGCTATACATTATTTTGCTCTCTTCATAGGTAGGTGCATAAATGGTAAGGATGAATCATGTCATATGTGTGTCCCTGACCTCATTGTTCTAAGGAGCGCTGTGCTAGGAGATAAACATTATAATTTGGAAGCCATTGTTGCACGTAGGTTGCATAATAATAGATTTAATGGATATTTCTATGGTGGAATTTATGCAGCCCGTATAGCTAAATTTCTTGGTATAGCCATACGTGAGGATGATATTTATTTGCCTCCTACTTATTTGGATTATGAAGCTATGGTTCGTCATCATTTTGTTGAGAGGAACGATCAGTTCCTCCAGTACCAACTAATCTTTGACAGACGGTGCACCTATCACGTCGCTCTCCCTGCTTCTACTTTCTTTGACTTTCAGGCAAAGGGGAGATATTACATAACCAGAGAGCAGGCGGAGGAGTATAAGAGGAGGGCTGAGATAGCTCGCCTCCAAGCTGCAGCACATGATGCAATGACCCTGCATCTCACTACGACCCCAACTACAACTTTGGATATCCGCCAGTTCATCCGTGGCATTAGACCAACTTAGGCAAAAAGCCTAAGCTTGGGGGAGTACGTATTTCTGGCCGACAGTACATTTATGTTCACACACTCATTGCTAGATGTCGGTGCTCATACTTTTTCACTAAAATATCCATGATAGTTTATTTTCTTTTTACGCTTTCTTCTTGTGTGTTTAATAAACCTTAAGAAAAACAAAAAAAAGTAATAGCTTCTAGCTAGTTTACTTTCATGTTGTAGTAGTAATAATTGAAAAAAAATCCAAAAATATTTCCTATTCTTCTTTTGCTTGTTGGGAGCTTTCCGGTGTAAATAGTTTTATTTTTTCTTTTCTTTCCTTTGGGGGTCGATAGGAGAAGACCATGATTAAATTGTTGAAGTGGCTCTTATATGCACTATTTTTTATTTAACCAAGAGCCCATATTGCCTTGTCTTCTCCTCTTTATTGAATACTCGCAGATTCCAGCTTAGTCCAATGCACGTGCACTATTATTATTCACATCGTTCGATCGTGCAAGTGAAAGGCAATAATGACGATATATGATGGACTGACTGAGATGAGAGAAGCTGGTATGAACTCGACCTCTCTTGTTTTTGTAAATATGATTAGTTCATCGTTCCCTATTCAGCCTGTTATGAATAAACATGTTTGCAATGACGATTAGAGATTATAGTTGCTTGTGTCATGCTTGATTAGCTATCAGTTATAATGGTCTACCTTGCGTGCCAACATGCTATTAAAATGGTTGTGATGTGGTATGATGGGGTGGTATCCTCCTTTAAATGATTTAAGTGACTCGACTTGGCACATGTTCACACATGTAGTTGTAACAAATCAACATAGCCTTCACGATATTTATATTCATGGTGGATTATATCATACTCATGCTTGCACTCAATGTATATTAATTTTAATGCATGTTCATGACTATTGTCGCTGTCTAGTTGGTCGCTTCTCAGTCTTTTGCTAGCCTTCACTTGTATTAAGCGGGAATACTGCTTTTGCATCCAATCCCTTAAACCCCAAAGTATTTCCATATGAGTCCATTATACCTTCCTATATACGGTATCTACCTGCCGTTCCAAGTAAATTTGTATGTGTCAAACTCTAAACTTTCAAATGAAATTCTATTTTGTATACTCGAATAGCTCATGTATCAACTAGGGCTGTTCGTATCTTCCATGCTAGGCGGGTTATTCTCAAGAGGAGTGGACTCCGCTCCTCACTCACATGAAAATGGCTGGTCACCGAGATGCCCAGTCCCATGCTTTATGCAAATCAAATCAAATTAATTGCAAACAAAACTCCGCCGGGGCTGTTGCGAGTTGGAAGCACTCGTTGTTTCGAGCAAGCCATGGATTGATGCTTGTTAGCGGAGGGGGAGTATAAATTTACCATTCTGTTTGGGAACCGCCTATAATGTGTGTAGCATGGAAGATATCGCCATCTCTCGGTTGTTATGTTGACAATGAAAGTATGCCGCTCAAAATATTATTTATCTCTGCTTTAAAACCGAGCTTTGGCACCTCTGCAAATCCCTGCTTCCCTCTGCGAAGGGCCTATCTATTTACTTTTATGTTGAGTCATCACCCACTTATTAAAAAACAACAGCTGGAGAGCACCGCTGTCATTTGCATCCATTACTGTTAATTTATATTGGGTATGACTATGACTGGATCTCTTTTACCATGAATTACAATGTTTAGTCAGTCCTTGATCTTTAAAGGTGCTCTGCATTTATGTTTTACGGTCTCAGAAAGGGCTAGCAAGATACCATCCTGTTATATCATATTATGATTGTTTTGAGAAAGTGTTGTCATCTGAGATTTATTATTATTGCTTGCTAGTTGATTATGCCATTGACATGAGTAAACATGAGACCTAAATGTTATTGTGAATATGGTTAGTTATAATCTTTGCTGAAAACTTGAATGCTGGCTTTACAATAACAAGAGCAAACAGAGTTTGTAAAAGTTTTTCTTTATCACTTTCAGTTTATCAATTGAATTGCTTGAGGACAAGCAAAGGTTTCTTTATCACTTTTAGCAGAATTGCCATGGTGTTATTTATGCGCAGAAACAAAAATTCTCGGAATGACCTGAAACTTCACGGAGCTTATTTTTTGAAATAATAAAAAATATTGGCGAATGAATCAAGGCCAGGGGCCCACCACCTGTCCACGAGGGTGGGGGGCGCGCCGCCCTACCTCGTGGGCCCCCTGATGCTCCATCGACCTCAACTCCAACTCTATATATTGGTGTTCGGGGAGAAAAAAATCAGAGAGAAAGATTCATCGCGTTTTATGATACGGAGCCGCCGCCAAGCCCTAAACTCTCTCGGGAGGGCTGATCTGGAGTTCGTTCGGGGCTCCGGAGAGGGGGACTCGTCGCCATCGTCATCATCAACCATCCTCCATCACCAATTTCATGATGCTCACCGCCGTGCATGAGTAATTCTATCGTAGGCTTGCTGGACGATGATGGATTGGATGAGATTGATCATGTAATCGAGTTAGTTTTGTTAGGGTTTGATCCCTAGTATCCACTATATTCTGAGATTGATTTTGCCATGACTTTGCTATGCTTAATGCTTGTCACTAGGGCCCGAGTGCCATGATTTCAGATCTGAACCTATTATGTTTTCATGAATATATGTGAGTTCTTGATCCTATCTTGCAAGTCTATAGTCACCTACTATGTGTTATGATCCGGCAACCCCGAAGTGACAATAATCGGGACCACTCCCGGTGATAACCATAGTTTGAGGAGTTCATGTATTAACTATGTGTTAATGCTTTGGTCCGATACTTTATTAAAAGGAGGCCTTAATATCCCTTAGTTTCCACTAGGACCCCGCTCCCACGGAAGGGTAGGACAAAAGATGCCATGCAAGTTCTTTTCCATAAGAACGTATGACTATATTCGGAATACATGCCTACATTACATTAATGAATTGGGGTTAGTTCTGTGTCACCCTATGTTATGGCTATTACATGATGAACCGCATCTGGTATAATTCTCCATCACCGATCCAATGCCTACGAGCTTTTCACATATTGTTCTTCGCTTATTTACTTTTCCGTTGCTATTGTTACAATCAGTACAAAACCCAAAAACATTATTTTTGTTATCGTTACCAGTACTTCCATATTACTTTGCTACTAAATACTTTGCTGCAGATACTAAGTTATTCAGGTACAGTTGAATTGACAACTCAACTGCTAATACTTGAGAATATTCTTTGACTTCCCTTGTGTCGAATCAATAAATTTGGGTTGAACACTCTACCCTCGAAAACTGTTGCGATCCCCTATACTTGTGGGTTATCAGGCCTCCCTCCTCCCTGGCTGTGCTGCCGGAGCTCTGACGCCCAACGCGCCGATGTGTGCTGCTGTCAGCACCGCAGCTCCCCGCGGGTGTGGCTGCTGCTGCTCGTTGTAGCTCCCCGCGGCTGCTGCTGCTGCTCGGTGCCGCAGGTCCTTGTCGTCGCGACTATCGCGGGCATGCCGAGCTGGAGGCCGTGGCAGCTGTGCCGTGAGCACGCCGAGCAGGAGGTCGTGGCGCAGATGCGCCGACCAGCTCGTGGACGAGGCCGTCGTGCTCGCGGGCAGTAGCAACGCCACCGCGGGGACCTACGACCGGGATGCGCCGCCGAACTACTCCGAACATCGGCGAGGACAAGCTCCTGGGCGCCACGACCCATCCCGCTTCGGCGAGGCCAAGCTCCAGCGCACCCGCGCCCCTGCCCATCATCGGCAGCACGTGCACCTCATGGACGACGCACATCGCAGAGGAGATGAGGAGAGGCAGGGCCAGCTGTGGGCTTCTGGCAGCGGCACAGTTCCAGCTCACTCATTGATATGTGGGCTTCAATCCATGCGCATTATATAGAGGAATGAAGGGAGTACCTCATATACTATATCCATCGTTGCCGCCGGTTGAGATCACCTTTCCGGCTCTCAAAGACATGTGAAAGACAACGTCTTTTTTAGGGTAAAAAAAGCAGCGTCTTTCGACTAAGATATGTTGATTATGCTCCCTCCCTCATTTCACTCTGCGTATAAAATTTGCGCAGAGTCAAACTTTCTAGAGTTTTTGTATAAAAAACTATTACTTAAGCTATACAATATGAAAATTAATTTTGCGACGCATCTAATGATATTGATTCCGTATCGTTTTGATATTATTTGCCTATAGGTTGGTCAAATTTTACGATGTTTAACTTCAGACTATCTTATATGCAAAGTAAAAAATAAATGTAGAAAGTAGTAACACTTTTGCATTTATAGAGGCGCTAAAAAGATTCAGCATTTCAGTCTAATCAAGCTAGAGCCGGGGACGCCACTTCGATGGTGGCGTCACCTAGTCCGGCACATCCTGACTAGGTTGGAAATTAAAATTTTCTTTTATAATTATATAGTGGAGTCTTCCCACTCCATTAAGTGATGGGTATGAGAAGAGAAAGAGAGCATCACCCACGCACTCGCATGGCCGGGCACGAGCCAACAGAAAACATAGAAAACATGCCCCTATATGGAAATCTCGTCATCCTATATAGTATATAGATAGAACACCAGTACATGTTCGGACCAAAATTTAGAAGAGTCTGAGATTCAGAATAAGGTTCAGCCTCGGCAATCACCAATCAGCGCACATGATCCTATGTATATACTACTCCTCCGTCCGGAAATACTTTTCGTACAAATAGATACAAATGAATGTATTTAGAACTAAAGTACATTTAGATACATCCATTCTTCGGACAAATATTTCCGGACGGAGGGAGTAGATACTATCGTAAAGACTGAGTAGTTGTTAATTCTCATCATTGAAACATAGTTGCCAGCTCGTGGGCATGGCCAATAACTAGCTGTGTCAGTAACTCAGACGACTCTGGTAAGCAACAGATATCAACCCACTGCAATGCTGCATCAGGACAAAATTCCACACATGCATGCCGAAAAATATCAGATATGTTTCAGCCACTGCTTGATGAAAAACCGATTAGTAACATGATTAACTTTGAGATTAGCAAGGTAATAGTATTAATCAAGGCTGGTCACGGTTATGCAACAGTTTCAATAAACAACATATGCTAAGCTAAACCAGTCAATGCACAAGCATGGGCATGCTGAAACAGTAGTACCAGGCACAGGCATATATATTTTATTTTTATTTTTGCGGAAAGGCACAGGCATATAAATGGCACAACAATGTAACAAGATCTAGAAGGACATGGCGTTTTGGTGCTCGGGCTCAGATGAGCCCGAAATCTGCGCCGATCGTAGGCACCTTGGGATGCGAAAAAATCGCTCTGCTGCGTCAGAACGTAACCTGCGTTAAATACGAAATTCCTATTTACCGTTCTCTGCGGCAAACTGTCGCTGGTTCGCACAGAGCGAGCGAGTCGCTCACCACAGAGCGAGCGAGTCGCTCACATGGTGGGCCGGCCCAATTACGAGATTACTCACACGCTACTGTTTCCGGTTTTGGGAACCTCCTAGAAGTTTCCTGATCGGTTTAGGGAAGCTTCTAGAAGGTTCCTGTACCGGTTTTCTGTGGTTTTCGTTTTTTTGTTTGTGGTTTTTTCTTTTTCTATTTTTTCTTTTTCATTTTTTCTGTTTCATTTATTTCTTTTTTGTATTTCTCTCTCCTTTTTTCTTTTTTATCTGTAATTCTTTTTCTATTCGTTTCTTATTTCTATTTTTATTTTCCAGAATTCTAAAATTTGTTCAAAATTTCAAAGAATGTTCTGAAGTTAAAAAATTGTTCCTGTTTTTTTAATTTTGTTCAGAAGTAAAAAAATCATGATTTTTACAAATTGTTCGCATATTTTGTAAAAATGTTCATAAATTTGGAAAATGTTCCTGTTTTGAAATATGTTCTGAACTCTTAAAAAATGTTCACCTTTCAAAATATGTTCGTAACTTCAAAAAATGTTCCGCTTTATAATTTCTGTTCACAAATTCCAATAATGATCATAATGTTCGCTTTTCATAAATTTTGTTCAGATTTTCAATTTTTGTTTACAGATGCAAAAAATGTGTCCTTTTTGCCCACAATGTTGTTTTAAAATTGTTCATTTTCGGACATTTGTTCATAGATCCGAAAAGGTTCTCCTTTTTAAATTTGTTCGCAAATTCAAAAATTGTTCATCTTTGTAAAAAATATTGAATTGAAAAAATGTTCCTGGTTTTTGAAAATTTGTTCACAAGTTCACATATTCTTTCCGTTTTGAAATTTGGTTACCAATCCGAAAATTGGGCAATTTTTTCAATACTTATTCGTGTGTTTCGAAAATTGTTCAGAATTTCTTTTGAAAGTATTCAGAGTTTTATTTAAATGTTCGAGAAAAAGGATTTTTTTTATATGTCAGTTTTTGTCGTGCTAAGAGACATGGCATTGCATTCTTGACAGAAGTGGTGATCATCTCCAGTGTGTAGGTACCATCTCTATTGGCCGCCGGTAGCGAGTTCGAATCCTGTGCATGGTATCTTTTTTACGTTGTATTTTCCACCACCGGCTACTTCTGTGTGGGCTGGCCCAGACGAAGACAACCCTGTGCGAAACCCCGCCAATCTGCCGCATTCTGCGGCAGATAGGAGGTCCCCGTTAAATATGTATACAGCCGCAATACGAGCTTGTACCGTACTTTGGTGTGGGCCAGTTTCGTAGGGCGGGGAGTGTTTCCTTTACAGCGAGGCTCTGCGCCACGGCCCGGGATGTGAAAATTATTGTGGGCCGCGGAACAGGTATGCGGTCCAGGTGGCACGTGTTGAAGTCTGGGCCCGCTAAGAGATAATTGTGGCTAGGTCGGTAGGTCCCATTCCCCTCACAGGTGCCGTGTTCTCGCCGCAGTTTTGTAGTGCACGGCGGCGGCTGGTTCCGGTGACTTCTGTATGTACCGCTGGATCCAGTTGACCGGTGATCCTTTGTTGTAGAAACTAAACCATTCGGAGATTCCATTTTCTTTTCGTGTCTCTGTCTTCAAATTTCTTAAGCCATTTTCAGTTGCCCGGCGTTCCTTCCTTCCGAGCGGCGTAGGTTCCGCTCAGGGAGGAGTTTGCCGACAACCTCGAGCATCCTGAATTCCTGATACATTTACCTGGCTTTCATAACTGTCATAAACACCCCTGGCTATTGATGTGACCATTGTCTAGACTGTATATTATGAGGTAGTTGAGTGCCCAAAATTAAGTATCTTCACTTCATCTTCAGGCTCCGACTGGGAAGCACATGCACCGCCGGATAAGACACCGTGAGCGTCTCGACTTAGCGCACTGGAACAGTCTATCTGGAAATTTTCGGATAATTCATTACATGCTCTTGGGAATGAACACGCATTTGTAAAGTAGATGCAACCCGTAACAAATGCCCGTAGCTCTAGCAAAGTTGGTCTACATGGTTGCGAGCAGCAGAAGGTGGATTTATCTGCTTGCATAAAAAAGCATGCAAGTCAGACACAGGCACACAGCAAACAAGACTTGGCTGAAAAGTCGTCGGGCCCTCAGGGAAATATTAGCGGGCCGTGCGACCGAGCCTGATCCGGCAAACAGCCGTCGCCGCGAACAGCAATTAATGACGCAGGCCCACTTTCTTTTCTCCCTCTGTACAACCGCAAATACGGGAGAGAATACAGCTCGTGGCTCCGATCTTAATGTATCTGGATGACGGTGATTTCGGGATCAGCTGAGACCGGGCTCACAAAAGAATTTTCGGATCTAAAACGAATATTTTGGTAAAAGAAAGACTAATGATACTCCTACTAACTAAATTTGTACTTATGAATTAACCGATATTAATTCCACCCAGGCATGCATATGCGTGTATAGAGACAAGAAGTCATACCTTACAAATGCGTGTACATACACAAGTGGATGTTAATTAAGTGCTAATTAAGGTCTTGTTTGGTTCATAAGTCCTAGGATTTTTTTTAGTCCCAACTTATAAGTCCCAAGTCCCTAGAAAGTCCCTACCTGTTTGGTTTCTGAGACTTAACATGGACTAAAAGACCATATTAGAACTATAAGTCCCTATAAGACTTTCCTTTAGAGTCTTATTTCATAAGTTCCAAATGCACATTTTAAGTCCCTATAAATTCCTTCTGTTTGGTTTAGATGGGACTTAAAAAAAGTACCTACACCAATAAGTCCCTGTAACCAAACACCCTGTAAGCCAGCTACCAACAGAGCAGGAAGTGGTAGCTTCATGTTAAATAATTGAACCATGCAATAGGTTACAGTTAGTATCATTGTTGAGGAAATCGTTAACTGGTAGTTGCTCGGTTGGCTGGCGAGTAGGGAATTAATAGGCTAATCGGCAAGTTAATCGGCCATTTAATCAATTAATCGGACGATTTATCGGTTTATCGGCTACTCGGTGGCCATACGAGTAGGGATTAATCGGCAAGTTAACTGGTTAATCGGACGAATTCTTGAACATGGGTTAGTATAGCTACTTGTGCACGCATAGCAGGGAAAAGCATTACTAATAAGTATATCATGTTTCCCTGCTAAACCATCTACTTGTGCACGCATACACTAGTGCAGAACCGGGCAATAGCACCGGTTCGTAAGGCCCTTTAGTGCCGGTTCGGTAACCGGCACTAAAGTGTGGGCGCTAAAGGCCTCCCCCCTTTAGTACCGGTTCAGCACGAACCGGTGCTAAAGGGCAACCACGTGGCACGAGCCAGCTCCGGTGGCAGGGAGCCCTTTAGTACCGGTTGGTGACACCAACTGATATTAAAAGGTTGGGGGGGGGTTTATAATTTCTTTTTCATTTAATTTTGTGTTTTCCATTTAATTCTTTTTCGTTTGCTGGTATTTTAGGATACTATATATTGTACATGTTATGCATATATATAAATAGAATTAGTAGAACCGATCATATATATATATATATATATACATATACATACATATATATATATATATATATATATCTCACAACCACCATTAATTAATTCACACATATATCAAGTAGCTCCGACCTTTAGTAGCAAGCCTTACCCGCCGACAAAGAAAATGAATAAAGGGGTTACTAAATAGTTCATATCAGAAAATGACGAACTAAATAGGCTGAGATATAGTTAATAATGATTGAAATTACCTGCTGACTATCCCAAACAAGATGGTGTAGTCACTTTCCTTTTTAAGTAGTGAGTCCAGTACTTCAACTGTTCCTTCATCAACTTTAATGATTAACAAGATCCAGTGAAATCTGCATGCACACACGTTTGCATGTCTTAATTAAGCGGGCATATGTAAGCAAAAACATGTAGCTAGCTAGTAGGCAAAAACAGAATTTGTAGTACAAGACAGTGTGACTCACTCGAAGTTGTAAGGAAGTAGTATATCTTCATTGCTATTGAGGCGCTTGAAGAACTCTAGCATGCTTTCCTCTACACCTTTTTCATAATATGCATCTATTTTCCATGTGTATTCATTAATGGTATTTGTGTCAATGAACCCAATGCCATAGCGTCCATCTTTTTTCATTTTATACATCTTCATCCTGCAAAATACCACAGAAAAGAATATAGTGAGGATAATTACAGGTAATGATTGATCAAAATGATCACTACAGCTAGCTTGAGACTTAAATTACAGAAAGAAATCACTTACAGACAATAGCAACTGACGATAGATTTGTCGAGTGCGTCTTGATTGTATAACTGAAATAGTTCTGAATACTCAACGGACATAGCTTTCTCATGGAAGTAATGATCCTTCTTGACATTCACCATGAGGGACTCTCGATTGGAAATCTTGGTAATGTTCATGTACCACTGATGCAATTCATACATTCTCGTTGGGAGCTTCTTGACCTCGTCTGGCTCGACCAAAGGTTGGCCCCGGACATATTTCTGTTTTATTTCCTCCTCTCTAAGCGGAGACATGGGCTCGATTGTGATGCCCGGATAATTAAGCTACAGTAAACCTCTGTTAATGATGCCACGTTACCATGGTTACCGTTGATAAGCTCGCATTGAATCAAACCAAGTTCAAATTCAAATTTAAAATTAAAGTCAAATAAAATACTTCTTCAAACTGCAAAACTAAATAGTTCATATTTTTGCAAATATTCCATAGTCATTTGTGATTAGGAAAACAACATAACTAAAATGCCCAAATTGACCCTAGCATCCAAAACAGTACCCAAAACAGCATCGTTTAAATCATTCCTATTTAAGTAAAGTAAAAAATGAAATCATCTTACTCCCAAACTTTTATGGCAGTGCTATATACTACATAGTAATTGTTTTGACCAGTGGCACTTTTAACAAAATTGGTTTGCTAGCAGAAATAAATAGAAAGCAATGATGAAATAAAGAAAACAGAAAAAAACCAAAAAGAAAGAAAGTAAAAGCCCCCCCCCCCCCCCCCCGCGCTGGGCCTATCGGCCCAGCTGGCCTCACACCAGGCCGGCCCATCTCGCCTCCTACAAACACCCCCATCGTGACCTAACCCTATCCCACGAACCCCACTCTCCCCCCGCACGTCTCCCCGTCTCCCTCGCAGCGCCGCCACACCTCGAACGCCCCCAGCACCAGGGCAGGCCAGCGCCCGATCCCCATGGCCTCGCCTCCCCCACTGCTCTGCTGCGAGCCGAGGCCGCCCTAGCCTCCTCCTTCTCTCTTACCTTGCGCTGCTCCCTCTCCCCGCAATCGCCCGACCGCGCCCGACGCCGCGTCATCGTGAACCCATGGCCACAGGTCTCCCTAAGCAGGCCGAGGCTTCGAGGGGCTGCCCCTCAACTCCACGGCAACGCCGGCGAGCAGAAGCTTCACCAAGTCGCCGCCGCCCGGAACGACTCCGCCTCGGCCACCTCGTCGTCGACCACGTCGCCTCCTCGCCGTCCTCTTCGCCGGACAGCCTCCCCGCCGGCCTGCAACCTCTCCGCCGAGTCATCCCCGTCTTCCTCCCCGCGCCCCGCTGCCTTGTCCCCACATCGAATGGCGAGGCCCCGGCCTCCTCTCTCCCTCGCCCCGCATCCTCTCGTAGCCACACTGGAGCTCTGCTCTTGTGCGTGCACTCGCACTGCCCGTGATGGTCCGCGCACCACCACGCCCGCGCGCGTGGCCCCGCCTCGCAGGCGCTGCTGTGGCCTCGCCGGCCTACACGCCCGCTAAGCCCCCCTGCTCCGCCTCCTACCGCCGTCCACGGTCCGACCACGCCCGCTCGGCCCTGCTCCGACCTCGCCCTCCTGCAGCTCTCCCTCCCCTGCACCCGTGGCCGCTGGCACCCAGCGCCCGTCCCCTACCCTGTCGGCCTGGGCGGGTGCACCACACCCGCTCCACGCACCCGTAGCCCGCGCGCCTGCTAAGCCCCCCTTGGCCCAATGACGCACGGGCCCCGCCCAGATCGTTTTTTTAAAGAATTAAAATAATAATAATAAAAATAATAAAAATATTAATTAATTAATAATTAAAGAATTAATTAATCATAATTAGACTATTCTAATCACTAATTAACCGAATTAACTGTTAGTTAATTAATCAGTCAATGACATGCGGGGCCCACACGTTAGTTGACCAGTCAACACCTCTGTTGACTGCTGACGTCATGCTGACGTCATGATGACGTCAGCAGACACTGTTCTGGATAATGTTGAATTAAAATATTTAAATTAATCCTAAAAATGATTTAAAACTTTAAAAATTAATATAAAATAAACCGTAGCTCAGATGGAAAAACATTCTACATCAAAGTTGCTCAGAACGACGAGATGAATCTGGATACGCAGCCCGTTCGTCCGCCACGCGTACCTAGCATAGTGAACCTGCAACATTTCACCTCAGGTTCACCTGTCCGAAAACGCAAAACACCGGGGATACTTTCCCGGATGTTTCCCCTTTCGCCGGTATCACCTATTCCTGCGTCAGGTCACCCCTAGCACAACGTATTGCCGCGTCTTGCTTTGTGTTACATTTGATTGCTCTGTTATTTATTGTGTTCCCCCTCCGTTACTTATTTCCGGTAGACTCCGAGACCGCTGCCGATGTTCGTGTGTTCAACTACATGCCAGAACAACCCCTACTACTTGCCAGAACAACCAGGCAAGTCCCCCCTTGATCACCAGATATCGCCTACTCTACTCTCTACTGCTTGCATTAGAGTAGTATAGCATGTTACTACTTTCCATTTATCCTATCCTGATGCATAACCTGTCCTTACTACTACTGTTGATACCTTTACCTGCAATCCTACTTGCTTAGTATAGGATGCTAGTATTTCCATCTGTGGCCCTACATTCTTGTCCGTCTGCTGTGCTATACTATTGGGCCGTGATCACTCGGGAGGTGATCACGGGTATATACTTATACTTAATATATATGATACATGTGGTGACTAAAGACGAGTCGGCTCGTAGGAGTACCCGCGAGTGGATCTTTGAGGCGGAGCGAGAGGGCAGGTTGAGACCACCTAGGAGAGAGGTGGGCCTAGCCCTGGTCGGCGTTCGCGGATAATTAACATGCTTAACGAGATCTTGGTGTTTGATCTGAGTCTGGCCATTTGGTCTATACGCACTAACCAGCTATGCGGGAACAGTTATGGGCACTCGACGTCGTGGTATCAGCCGAAGCCTTCATGACGTCAGCGACTGAGCGGCGCGCGCCGGATTGGAACGTAAGCCTGCTCTTGTATTAAGGGGGCTAGTTCTGCTTCCGGCCGCCCTCGCAACGTGCAGGTGTGCTTAGGGCGATGGGCCCAGACCCCTGGGCGCTTAGGTTTAGACCGGCGTGCTGACCTCTCTGTTGGCCTAGGTGGGGTTGCGATGTGTTGATCTTCCGCGGCTGGGCATGACCCCGAAAAGTGTGTCCGGCCAAATGGGATCAAGCGTGTTGGGTTATGTGGTGCACCCCTGCAGGGAAGTAAATCTATTCGAATAGCCGTGATCTTCAGTAACAGGACGACTTGGAGTTGTACCTTGACCTTATGACAACTAGAACCGGATACTTAATAAAACACACCCTTCCAAGTGCCAAATACTACCCGGTGATCTCTCTCTAACCGGGCGACGAGGAGGGGATCGCCGGGTAGGATTATTGCTATACGATGCTACTTGGAGGACTTCAGTCTACTCTCTTCTATATGCTGCAAGACGGAGGCTACCAGAAGCGTAGTCTTTGATAGGATTAGCTATCCCCCTCTTATTCTGGCATTCTGCAGTTCAGTCCACTGATATGGCCCTTTACACATATATCCATGCATATGTAGTGTAGCTCCTTTCTTGCGAGTACTTTGGATGAGTACTCACGGTTGCCTTGTTTCCCCTTTTCCCCATCTCTCTACCCGATTGCTGCAACCAGACATTGGAGCCCAGGATTCAGACGCCACCTTCGGCGACGACTCCTACTACACTGGAGGTGCCTACTACTACGTGCAGCCCGCTAACGACCACCAGGAGTAGTTAGGAGGATCCCAGGCAGGAGGCCTGCGCCTCGTTCGATCTGTATCCCCGTTTGTGCTAGCCTTCTTAAGGCAAACTTGTTTAACTTATGTATGTACTCAGATACTGTTGCTTCCGCTGACTCGTCTATGATTGAGCACTTGTATTCGAGCCCTCTGGCTTGTATTATGATGCTTGTATGACTTATTTTTATTTGTAGAGTTATATTGTGATATCTTCCCGTGTGTCCCTGATCTTGATCGTACACATTTGCGTGCATGATTAGTGTACGATTGAATCGGGGGCGTCACAAGTTGGTATCAGAGCCGACTGCCTGTAGGAATCCCCCTTTCACACTCCTTGGCCGAAGTCGAGTCTAGACATTGCAAAAACTTTTACTAACATGGCTGTGTGTCTTACGGGCCCACGTCGCCATTTGGGTGGTATTAGGATCTTTTACTCCTCGTCTATACTCTGGGACTCTAATCTCTCTTCTCTTTGGGTTAAATGAATTTGCTAAAACTCTAACATTAGGTTCTCGTAACAACTTTCTCCCGGAGAGCCCCTTATTACAGATGATCGCCTGCTGCACCAGAAGATTCTGAAGTTACTCTACGATGTTCTCTTGAGACCTTGTGCCTTCGCATTTTCGATTTCCTTCCACCGCCAACCCATATGGAAAGCTGCATACACTTGCCATTCATACAATCATTTCCCGTTGCTCTCGTTATTACAAGATGCCCTGAAATACTCTCCGTTGTCCCAAGAATCCTTTGAATTTACTGCCTTGCAATTCTTTACCGCATGGATACCCCCTACAGATAATTCCTCGCACTTATCGAGTATTTTTTCATCCCCAGTTGTTTGTATGCTTCATAAGATACTCTGAAATACTATCCGATCTTCCAGGAATCCTCTTCAAACTATTGCTCTGCAAATACTTGTCTTCTTGCATTATGGATGCTTCCCATATGTCTAGCGATATTCATTAGTATCCTTTGACACCGTCATTTTGATCCTATTGATTCAACATGTGTGCGAATGTGCGCAAACATCAATTGATCCTTTTAAATTATCTTTCTGGCTCAGATGTCATTTTGAACATGAGCTGGTTCTCGACCAAACAAATTGTCGTCGATTGTGCCCCTAAGACTACTCGACTTATCCATCCTTACTCAGAGCGTTTGTTTCTGAGCTCTTAATTTGGAAATCACAACTCCTTTGCATTTGAGCTTGGATTAGTCAGTTGTTTCGATAATCTGATCTCTTTGCTTTCTTTATTCTTCTGGTCTAGTACCGGTGCTCACATCAGATCCCTTATGGACCACCAGATCCTTATTGGATTTTATCCGACGACGTCCTTCATATTCAAATAACCTTGTGAGCCTTTCCACGGATATATAAAGCCTTTGGTAAATTGTATCCTCTGCTTTCTCAACCATGCTCTGTTTTCGAGTTGGTGGTATTTACTATTGAAGCTTGTGGTATATGTTTCCACGATACCCTGACGGGTTGAACCTATGCCTTCCTTAATATGTGTGAACTCGAAAGTTTTCGCTAGTCATACTCTTCTGGTATTTTGCTAGATAAAATTTCAACACTACAACTTCTTCGAAAGTGAGAGGTGAATGGAAGGTTATACATTGAAGAAGTGGGAGTCGACCTTGAACTTGTGTTCATGCCCATGGAAACGATGTAGATCTTATCACTAAATCTTCCCTTAAAACTATTTACCCCTTTGGTATAAGTTTATCTTATATCTAGGATTTGGTCCTTCGCAACCGTGGTTCCGACCATGATTGTTCTTCTTTGATCCCATTTCCCGGACAAGTTGAAGTACTTGTCCTCTGCAGATCAATATACCTACCCAACCTCTATTCTGCTCTACCTTCGAGTATACCCCCTGGTATCTCGAGGATATCATGCCATTGCACTACATCTTATGAATTGGTGCTGGAGTAATACCTTTCCCTGTCATAGTCACTCCACGGGTTCTGGGTTGTCGTCAACTGAGAACACCGATTTGTTAATCGAATCAACACTGAGATTCAGTACTCCCAGTACTTTGTTGTTGAGAAGTTTAATACTCCATCACATCACTCCTAGCCTGATCGGCTACATCATTATTGTGCCAATTTTATCTATGCTACCTAGTCCTTAATCCCGGAGCACAACTTTCGATGACGAGCTAAGCTTACGTCGATCTTCCTCATCTTATCATTTCTCCTTGAACAACAAACTGATTTTGAGTTTGTTTCGTACCCATGGTTCCAATAACCTTTCGCTTCATCGTTCCTTTAACTTGATGTCATCGCCGATCGATTACATCTTCATGAACTCTTGCGACAAATGTGTCATGAATATCATCAACATTCTGAGCTCTTCAAAGAGATCTATGGAATTTTGATGAGAAATGCCATCCTTTGCCCTCGATGATTTGGGCTACCATCGACAACATTATTGCATTTCCACAACACAAAACTTGTTCTAGTTTTGCGTTGTACCTTGAGTTCCTTGCTATCCGGCTTATGTTATGCTCTACCTTGGAGTATTAGCATCTTTTGTGACAAGAAAGTCACGAGAATTGCTCCACCTCTTAGAAATTCTCGGTATGATGATACTTCTCACCATCACCATTCTTCCTTGGTCCCCGGTTGTTTTTAACTAGGATACCAATGTGCTACCGATGTTGTTTGAGTTTTGTACTTCTAACAACCCTATTGCTTTGAAGTTGATGGTCGATAGTTCGTTCTTAGACTATTGGTTGTTGAACCACCATTCTAACGTTGATCATGCTACCTAAGCCCATCTTTCGGGTGCACCTTTCAATCAATGTTCAATTGTGTATGCTTTCCTCGAGCATACATCATTATATCATTTGATATGACAAAGGTTATCTCCTTGTTCACATAATTGTGGAAACCCATCCTTCCGAAATCTCGATGAATTGTCACTGAGTTCATCAACTACCTCCTTATCCCTTCATTGGTTTAATGATGAGCTCTTATTCTCGAACTCCCTTCCATAGTACATTTCCTGGGAATCTTACAATGTCATCTCGTCCATTTGTTTTGCACCTTTTCTTCTCTGGCATCCTAAGTCAGAGGTATCCTGACACCAATCTGATCTGAACCTCGGTCAGATATGATGGTTGGGACATTTCCAAGAGTTATAACATTGGTCCTTTATGACCCGGTAAGGTGATGGCATGTCCAGCACACCTGGCCGGAGGACCTATTGTTATAGTTTCCTTTTTGGCAAGGTTAGTCATTCTTCCATGTGGAAATTGTAAGACTTATTTTATAAGTTGTTCCTGATGAATCCTTTGCGTATGCAAAGACCGACCTTTGCTTGAAGACCATGTCAATGCTATCTCGAAGCATGTATGTGGTACTCCTATCATCAATAAGAACATTTGAAGCACAGTGCTAAATTTTCCTTATCAGTTATCCAAACACCGTTGTATGGTTAAATATCAAGATTCTTCTTATCCCTTTTATCTGAATGGTCATACCTTTGGTCTCATGTCATGGATATCATTCTCTGCTTGTCCTTGGTAAGGATATACCCTTGAAATATGTGTTTAGACACATTTTCCTTTCCATTGTTCTGTTTGAACCTGATAATCACTTTTCCTTTCCATTGGTTTGTTTGACCTCTCTTGTGATCTATATAATCTAAGCAGTAATGATTCACTGCTTATGTAAACTCCTCGGTGCTCAGTTCCGTCAGCAAAACCCTGTTACTATTGTTGATGACATTTCGGTAACCACCGATGGACGAGAACCTTGCCTGTTGGCCCGCCTCGTTCAACGAGTAGGAAAATAGTTCTCTTCGTCCCTCGCCCTTGGTATCGATGTTGTTGCCAACATAACTGACAGGCTACCCTCTGACACGCCTTGCTATCATGGCCATGCAAGATGTCGGCCCCTTTTCTAGTTTCAACCACATGGTGGGCCCATAACCCATAGTTCCACAGGATCGAAACCTGACTCTCCTTTACACCCCCTATTCCCAAAGTTATTCCTCCCGCGGGGACTCATACATAATTCATGAGCCACCTTCCGATGAGATCATCAATTCTGGCATCAAACACAATAATTATTCTGTCGCTTGAAACCCCTTTCACCTTCTGATTAGGCATTGAACGATTGCCTGGCTGCTTGAAACTTCTTATTGTACCTTCGAACTTTACTCTCGAGGTGTTTTATTTGTTCAACTCGAGAGGTACTCATATGCTCATTCATGGGTTAATCCCAGATTATTACCCTTATAGCATTCTGTCGTTGCCGATCTGCCTCGTTACCTATTCGTAAGTACGATGAAGATCCCTAAGAAAGGATGTCGACTTCATCATGATGACCTGAAGCAGAGAATTGAAGACATCAATGTATTGGATCGATCTCTTCGAGAAGAGCAAGCCAGAATGAGGAGACCCGCTAGATTCGTTACCAACCCTTCCCCCCTTTCACTACCTCTCAAATCTCGGGACGAGATTTCTTGTACTGGAGGAGAACTGTGACGCCCGGATAATTAAGCTACAGTAAACCTCCGTTAATGATGCCACGTTACCATGGTTACCGTTGATAAGCTCGCATTGAATCAAACCAAGTTCAAATTCAAATTTAAAATTAAAGTCAAATAAAATACTTCTTCAAACTGCAAAACTAAATAGTTCATATTTTTGCAAATATTCCATAGTCATTTGTGATTAGGAAAACAACATAACTAAAATGCCCAAATTGACCCTAGCATCCAAAACAGTACCCAAAACAACACCGTTTAAATCGTTCCTATTTAAGTAAATTCAAAAATGAAATCATCTTACTCCCAAACTTTTATGGAGTGCTATATACTACATAGTAATTGTTTTGACCAGTGGCACTTTTAACAAAATTGGTTTGCTAGCAGAAATAAATAGAAAGCAATGATGAAATAAAGAAAACAGAAAAGAAAAACAAAAAGAAATAAAGTAAAAGCCCCCCCTCGCTGGGCCTATCGGCTCAGCTGGCCTCACACCAGGCCGGCCCATCTCGCCTCCTACAAACACCCCCCCCCATCGTGACCTAACCCTATCCCACGAACCCCACTCTCCCCCCGCACGTCTCCCCGTCTCCCTCGCAGCGCCGCCACACCTCGAACGCCCCCAGCACCACGGCAGGCCAGCGCCCGATCCCCATGGCCTTGCCTCCCCTACTGCTCTGCTGCGAGCCGAGGCCGCCCTAGCCTCCTCCTTCTCTCTTACCTCGCGCTACTCCCTCTCCCCGCAATCGCCCGACCGTGCCCGACGCCGCGTCACCGTGAACCCATGGCCACCGGTCTCCCTAAGCAGGCCGAGGCTTCGAGGGGCTGCCCCTTGACTCCACGCCAACGCCGGCGAGCAGAAGCTTCACCAAGTCGCCGCCGCGCGGAACGATTCCGCCTCGGCCACCTCGTCGTCGACCACGTCGCCTCCTCGCCGTCCTCTTCTCCGGACAGCCTCCCCGCCGGCCTGCTACGTCTCCGCCGAGTCGTCCCCGTCTTCCTCCCCGCGCCGCGCTGCCTTGTCCCCACACCGAATGGCGAGGCCCCGGCCTCCTCTCTCCCTCGCCCCGCATCCTCTCGTAGCCACACTGGAGCTCTGCTCCTGTGCGTGCACTCGCACTGCCCGTGATGGTCCGCGCACGACCACGCCCGCGCGCGTGGCCCCGCCTCACCGGCGCTGCTGTGGCCTCGCCGGCCTACACGCCCGCTAAGCCCCCGTGCTCCGCCTCCTTCCGCCGTCCACGGTCCGACCACGCCCGCTCGACCCTGCTCCGACCTCGCCCTCCTGCAGCTCTCCCTCCCCTGCACCCGTGGCCGTTGGCGCCCAGCGCCCGTCCCCTACCCTGTCGGCCTGGGCGGGTGCACCGCACCCACTCCAGGCGCCCGTAGCCCGCGCGCCCGCTAAGCCCCCCTTGGCCCAATGACGCACGGTCCCCGCCCAGATCGTTTTAAAAAAAATAATTAAAAAATAATAAAAAAATATTAATTAATAATTAAAGAATTAATTAATCATAATTAGACTAATCTAATCAATAATTAACCTAATGAACTGTTAGTTAATTAATCAGTCAATGACATGCGGGACCCACACGTCAGTTGACCAGTCAACACCTCTATTGACTGCTGATGTCATGCTGACGTCATGATGGCGTCAGCAGACACTGTTCTGGATAATGTTGAATTAAAATATTTAAATTAATCCTAAAAATGATTTAAAACTTTAAAAATTAATATAAAATAAACGTAGCTCAGATGGAAAAACTTTCTACATGAAAGTTGCTCAGAACAACGAGACCAATCCGGATACGCAGCCCGTTCGTCCGCCACGCGTCCCTATCATAGTGAACCTGCAACATTTCACCTCCGGTTCACTTGTCCGAAAATGCAAAACACCGGGGATACTTTCCCGGATGTTTCCCCTTTCGCCGGTATCACCTATTCCTGCGTCAGGTCACCCCTAGCACAACGTATTGCCGCGTCTTGCTTTGTGTTACATTTGATTGCTCTGTTATTTATTGTGTTCCCTCTCCCTTACTTATTTCCGGTAGACTCCGAGACCGCTGCCGATGTTCGTGTGTTTAACTACATGCCAGAACAAGCCCTACTACTTGCCAGAACAACCAGGCAAGCCCCCCCTTGATCACCAGATATCGCCTACTCTACTCTCTACTGCTTGCATTAGAGTAGTATAGCATGTTACTGCTTTCCGTTTATCCTATCCTGATGCATAACCTGTCCTTACTACTACTGTTGATACCTTTACCTGCAATCCTACATTCTTTGTATAGGATGTTAGTATTTCCATCTGTGTCCCTACATTCTTGTCCGTCTGCTGTGCTATACTATTGGGCCGTGATCACTCGGGAGGTGATCACGGGTATATACTTATACTTAATATATATGATACATGTGGTGACTAAAGACGGGTCGGCTCGTAGGAGTACCCGCGAGTGGATCTTTGAGGCGGAGCGACAGGGCAGGTTGAGACCACCTAGGAGAGAGGTGGGCCTAGCCCTGGTCGGCGTTCGCGGATAATTAAAACGCTTAACGAGATCTTGGTGTTTGATCTGAGTCTGGCCATTTGGTCTATACGCACTAACCAGCTATGCGGGAACAGTTATGGGCACTCGACGTCGTGGTATCAGCCGAAGCCTTCGTGACGTCAGCGACTGAGCGGCGCGCGCCGGATTGGAACGTAAGCCTGCTCTTGTATTAAGGGGGCTAGTTCTGCTTCCGGCCGCCCTCGCAATGTGCAGGTGTGCTTAGGGCGATGGGCCCAGACCCCTGGGCGCTGAGGTTTAGACCTGCGTGCTGACCTCTCTATTGGCCTAGGTGGGGTTGCGATGTGTTGATCTTCCGCGGCTGGGCATGACCCCGAAAAGTGTGTCCGTCCAAATGGGATCAAGCGTGTTGGGTTATGTGGTGCACCCCTGCAGGGAAGTAAATCTATTCGAATAGCCGTGATCTTCGGTAACAGGACGACTTGGAGTTGTACCTTCACCTTATGACAACTAGAACCGGATACTTAATAAAACACACCCTTCCAAGTGCCAGATACTACCCGGTGATCGCTCTCTAACCGGGCGACGAGGAGGGGATCGCCGGGTAGGATTATTGCTATGCGATGCTACTTGGAGGACTTCAGTCTACTCTCTTCTATATGCTGCAAGACGGAGGCTACCAGAAGCGTAGTCTTTGACATGATTAGCTATCCCCCTCTTATTCTGGCATTCTGCAGTTCAGTCCACTGATATGGCCCTTTACACATATATCCATGCATATGTAGTGTAGCTCCTTGCTTGCGAGTACTTTGGATGAGTACTCACGGTTGCCTTGTTTCCCCTTTTCCCCATCTCTCTACCCGATTACTGCAACCAGACATTGGAGCCCAGGATCCAGACGCCACCTTCGGCGATGACTCCTACTACACTGGAGGTGCCTACTACTACGTGCAGCCCGCTAACGACCACCAGGAGTAGTTAGGAGGATCCCAGGCAGGAGGCCTGCGCCTCGTTCGATCTGTATCCCCGTTTGTGCTAGCCTTCTTAAGGCAAACTTGTTTAACTTATGTTTGTACTCAGATATTGTTGCTTCCGCTGACTCGTCTATGATCGAGCACTTGTATTCGAGCCCTCGAGGCCCCTGGCTTGTATTATGATGCTTGTATGACTTATTTCTATTTGTAGAGTTGTTTTGTGATATCTTCCCGTGAGTCCCTGATCTGGATCATACACTTTTGCGTGCATGATTAGTGTACGATTGAATCGGGGGTGTTACATCGATCTCGAGGAGTTGTCCAACAGTGATCTTGAGGATTTCAGCCTGCATTATATGCTCCTCGGTTATTACCACATCGCCCAGCTGGGGAACGTTAACGGTTTGCCCACAATATATTGGGCGCGCGTACTCTCATGTGTTGTTGGCACAACAAGCGGGGGGATTGATTGCGCCCCCTATTCTCCCAGCTGGGGAACGGTTTTACCGCATTTTTTGCCAGCTGATTTGCTCGAGCTCGAGCTCGCCTCTTTCTGTAGACGTGCTCGATTTAACTTCCTTAGGTGGCGCTCATAGTCTTTGTCAACAGGCTTGGGAGCTGGTGGGATAGCCATACAAATGAAGTGGTCAATCTTTTCCTCAGGCACTTTCTCCCTTGGCGGCGGCGGTGGTTTCGGTGCAAAATGGGCTTCCACCTCGGCCTTCGATATGGCTGCGTTTTCCTCCTCGGACTTCTCGTAAGGCCTCTGCGGAAGAGGCGCGAGGCTGCTTGGACCATACTGAAATCGCTTGCCTCCGCCTGTACCTCCCGTACTACCTCGACTTGTACCGCTACGCACCATAGCTGCGGGGGCTCTCTTCCGTGATTGTTGAGGCGGCGGAGACGGCTGACGTGGCTGAGTTGGACGAGGAGGAGTGGCCTGAAGTTGTCCCGGACTTGGAGGAGGAGTGGACGTCTGACGCTGTGTCGGACTTGGAGGAGGAGTGGCCTGACACTTTGCCGGGGTTGGAGGAGGATTGGCCTCACGCGTTCGTGGACTTGGAGGAGCGGGAGTCTGCTGACTCGGTGGCGGACTTCGACAAGGAGTCGGCCGACTCGGTGTTGGGGGCCTTCAAAAGATGATGCAATCCTTTCTCCATAGGATGATACGATGTTTGGCCTGTCCCAGTGTGTGATCCTCGTCACCTTCAGGAATGTCAAGCTCTAGCCCCGAATATTGGTCCACCACCTCATCTACCAAGACACGAGCATAGCCCGCTGGAATCGAGCTGCAATGGAAGGTTTCCTCGGGGGGATTTGTAAAAGCAACGGTGTCCGCCACCTTCATGGATATCTTCTTCATTTTGAAGTGTAGCTCGCAGTTAGTGTTCTCCATGATGTCATCCACGGGGTATCTATCCAGCATTGCGTCGCCCGGGGTAGAACCCACGCTGCTTTTCAGCATGGATGGGACGGTGCTATCCAATGCTAGATCATCCGCTTGCTGCTGCAACTGCTGAGACCCCCTTTGCTGGCTAAGTGAGTCGATCTGCTCCTGCTGCCGCTGGAATTTGACTGCCAAGTCCGCGTGCGCCGATTCTTGGCCTTGAAGGCATTCATAGTCCAGCTTCCTATGCTCCTCCTCCATCTTCCTTTCTTCTCCTCCGCAATCTTCTTTCTCGCACGGGTTCTGTAGTCGGCGTTCCAGTCCGAAAACCCCTCATACCACGGAATAGTGCCCTTGCCTCGTGTTCTTCCCGGGTGTTCAGGATTTCTCTGTTGGGCTGGAACACCCCCGATCGAGCCTCTTCTATTGCAACAAGTAGCTTATATTCGTCTCTGTTCATACATGCCTTCTTCGAAACTTTGCCTGTCTTCGGGTCCAACTCCCCCCCATGCGCATAGAACCAAGTCCTGCACCTGGGGGCCAGCTCAATGTTTCTGGAGTGACACCTGCATCCACCATCTCTTTCTCAGACTTATCCCACTTAGGCATTGCCACCGCGTAGCCACCTGGCCCCAGCTTATGGAACTTATCCCTTTTTTCGGCATTGGCCTTGTTTATTCTCGACCGTTCCTTAGATAATTCTGAATCCTTGAATTTCACGAAATCGTCCCAATGAGCACTTTGCTTCTCTAGTGATCCCTCGAATACTGTAGTCTTCCTTCCTCCCTTGACGTACTTGTCCCATACACGATTCTTGTGGTTGTTGAATGCAACCGCCATCTTCCTAAGAGGAGCGTCCTTGACTTTCTCCACATCTGCATCTGCGAAATGATCTGCTAGGGTGAAATGTTCCATGAGAGTTTTCCAAAGCAGATCTTTTGTTCTGTCGTCGACAAAAGTAACATCTGGACGTGGCTTTGCTGGCTCTCTCCATTCTTGAAGGGAGATCGGGAGTTGGTCCTTCACAAGAACTCCGCACTGACGAATGAACTTGTCTGCAATCTTCTTAGGCGCTAATGGTACGCCATTAGGTCCGATGGCCTCGATATTGTACTTTACGCCCTCCTTCAACTTTTTGTTCGAGCCTCATTTCCTGCTGCCTGAAGCTTTGCTCGATCCGGATGGCTGAAAGAAGAAAGATCGATTCGTTAATATATCTTCAAGTCAGTTAAAACATGTGGTGATCACTAGATGCCTGCTTATATAAATATACCTCGCCGGTCTTTGTTGTTTCAAGATCAACATTTTCTTCGTCATCATCATAATCATAGTTCATGACTTCATCAATTCGGTCGTCGCGATCGAATATCATATCACCCTCCCCGGTGCTGTTTAGATATTCGGAGCCGTCATAATCTTCTTCATTTTGATCATCATCTGGCCCGCGAGGATGGCGTATGATATCGAACAGGGCCTCTTCTCCCTCTCTGCCGGTATTGTCCGCCATAGCTTTTATTTAACTAATCCAAAAGAAATATAAAACAATTTAGTATTCGAATTACAATGCATGGATGCAATCAATTAATAAGGAAAAACTGACAATCATAGTACATAATAAGCATCATCGAATAATAGATATAATCTCGAATACATCGTCTTGAATAATAGATATAATCTCGAATACATCGTCTCGAATAATATATATAATCTCAAATAAATCATCTTGAATATTATATATCGAATACATCACTAGCTAGCTAGCTAATAAATATCGAATACTAAAGAGTAATCTAGGCCACTCGCGGTTCCTGAGGCGCGTGCGGTGGACAACCAAAGTGAAGGAACCATCACTGGATCATAGCTCGGGTGATCTCCCAAAAGAACCTGCCAGGTATTGGAGAACCTGATGTCCATAGCAGCCATGTAGCGATGGACGTGCTCGTCCTCCTCCCTGACACGGTGACATACCACCTCCGGCGGGGCCGGCTCCCTCTGCTCCGAAAGTGGCCCACGCGAACGCCACCAAAGGAGATCAGGGTCGACGACGGGACCCGGGGCCGGGTTCCTCACCAAGCGTCGCGCCCCTGAAGGTAGCACCTCCCAATGCCAGCCCTGCGGAGCCTAGTCCTGGACATGGGTCCTCTGAAGCAGGACGTCGTCCCGAACGGGTCGACAGTGAGGATGCGGGCCGGGCATTGTCGACAACAAACACTGTATGCCGCAAAAGTAAAGTAACATTTTTTAAATGATGGATTGTGATTTCATATATGCAAATTCTAAATTTTATAACTAAAAATATAATAAACTAAAAAACATTGACCATATCTAAAACTAACATTTCTAACATTTCTATAACAAATTTTTTTGTTTAACATCTCTAACATTTCTATAACATTAATACAGAAAAAACTAACATTTCTATATATAACTAACATTTCTATATATAACTAACATTTCTGTAACATTAATACAGAAAAACTAATAACAAATAACTTATATCAGAAAACTAAAAACTAAAAACAGAACAAAAATTCGGTATGTGTGTGTATGTGTTGTGTGTGCATGCAGGCGATGGTGCGGGGACGGGGACACCCGCGACGGCGAGCCAAGGCGATCGACGGCGCCGGCGGTGCGCGCGGCGGCTTCGATTGGAGGGAGGACAGGGGGGACTGAGGCTCACAGCGCGGGCGAGGTCGAGGCGAGGGCGACGCGGGCCGGTGCAGGGACGGGGACGGGCTGGCGACGCGGACGGTGCACCGGGGTCGGCGCGACGAGGACGGGGGCGGCACAGAGTCGACGGGGACAGCGCGACGGTGGCGGCGATGGCGCGGGATGGGGCGGCGGCGATGAAGCAGAGAGAAGTGGGAGGAAACTGACGAAAATTTCATAAGTGCTATATATATAGAAGGAGCCTTTAGTACCGGTTGGAGCCACCAACCGGTACTAAAGGTCAAATTTGGCCAGGCCAAGCGGCGGGAAGAGCACACCTTTAGTACCGGGTGGTGGCTGGAACCGGTACTAAGGACACACCCTTTAGTACCGGTTCCAGCCACCAACCGGTACTAAAGGTGGTGCGCTGGCGCAGGTGCGGTGCGGCAAGTTTCCCACCTCGCTAGCCGAGGGGCGCCCGCACTGGTTTATAAGACCCAATGCGGTAGCTCTCTCGAGCTCCTCTCTTAAGCAGGCCTTCCGGGCCTACATCTGCTGTTGTGCCTTGATGGGCCTATTGGGCTAGCGGGCCTGCATCCTGGCCCAATTAGAATTTGAGTTTCTAGTCATATGCAGGCCGCAATGGCCCAGTAGGTGGGCTTTTTTTCATTTAGTTTTTTTCTTTTCTGCTTTATTTATTTTGTTTTATTTATTTTTAGTTGTTTTTTGCTGTATTTAGAGTTTCTTTGTGAATATTTTTTCTTTAGGTACAAAAAATTAGAAACTTTCAGTTAGTCCCGGTAGTTTTTAAATTTAAATAGTTTAAATTCTGAATTATTTGAAATTTGTGTGAATCACTAGTTTGTGAATAACTCAACTTTAAAAATACATTTTTCAGTGATTCTTTTTTATTATGTTTAATATTAGTGTGTTTTATCATTATATTCAATTTGGTAATGCTTAGGTTATTTAAAAAAATGAAATGCATTTGTAACAGATGAGTTTTCGTCCGAAACCCTGATAGTTCGAAAGAGATTGTCCATTTTGTACACGAAGTGCATCCAGTTTTTCTCGTAACCCTCTCTATTTTTTTTTGCACATACTATGTGGGTGAAATTATGATACCTTGCCAACTTTCAACCTTTCCAGAGTTCATTTGAAGTGTTTTTCAATTTAGCTGAAAAAAATCAGTAAATGCATGAAAGAATTTGTTTGTACATAAAATTTCTTCGCGTTTCAAATGCCAAAACACATAACTACCCTAACTATTACAGAGATTCCCTCCTGGGTGTGAAACACAGAATAAAGTGATGATACTGAAGCCGATCACATCCCAGATCTTTGGGTGTGAAACTTTTTCTTCGCGTGTGTCCCTTTGCGCCGTAACCATGGAAAATCTTCATCATTTAACGGGACGCTCGGGTCAATATTCACTGTGAATGGAGCAATTTCATCAAACTTTTCATAATCTCCTGACATGTCTGTCTTGTCATCCACTCCCATGATGTTTCTCTTCCTTGAAAGAACTAGGTGCCGCTTTGGCTCATCGTATGATGCATTCGCTTCCTTATATTTTCTTTCTCTCGGCTTGGTAGACATGTTCTTCACATAGAAAACCTGTGCCACATCATTGGCTAGGATGAATGGTTCATTTGCATACACAAGATTGTTGAGATCCACTGTTGTCATTCCGTACTACGGGTCTTCCGTTACCCCGCCTCATGTCATATTGACCCATTTGCACCGAAACAAAGGGACCTTCAAACCACGTCTATAGTCAAGTTCCCATATGTCATGTATATAACCATAATATGTTTCCTTTCCCGTCTTGGTTTCTGCATCAAAGAGGACATCACTATTTTGGTTGGTGCTCTTCTTATCTTGGGCGATCGTGTAAAATGTATTACCATTTATCTCGTACCCTTTGAAAGTCATTATATTCGAAGATGGTAACTAGGACAACAAGTATAGGTCATCTTCAATAGAGGTATCATGCATGGTACGTGTCTGCAACCAGCTGGCGAAACTCCTGGTTTGTTCACGTGTAATCCAGTCATCAGACCGCACCGGGTGTTTGGAGCGTAGCAAATTCTTGTGTTCGTCCATATACGGAGCCACCAAGGCAGAATTCTGTAGAACTGTGTAGTGTGCTTCAGTGAGAGAATGTCCGTCCATACATATTATTTGTTCCCCTCCTATCATGCCTTTTCCATCCAGTCTGCCCTTATGCCGCGATTCAGGAACACAAATCGGCTTAAGGTCAGGAATAAAGTCAATACAAAAATCAATGACCTCCTCTTTTTCATGGCCCTTGGAGATGCTTCCTTCTGGCCTAGCACGGTTATGAACATATTTCTTTAAGACTCCCAAAACGTTAATCTCTTCGCATAGGTGAACAAGGACGTGCGTCATGATGTTGAAGAAGGATGGTGGGAACACCAACTCGAAACTGACAAGACATTGCACCAAATCATTCTCTAACCTTGCTATGATTTCTGGATCGATTACCTTCTGAGAGATTGCATTGAGGAATGCACATAGCTTCACAATGGCTAATCGAACGTTTTCCGTTAGAAGCCCCCTCAATGCAACCGGAAGCAGTTGCGTCATAATCATATGGCCGTCATGAGACTTTAGGTTCTGGAACTTTTTCTCTGCCATGTTTATTATTCCCTTTATATTTGACAAGAAGCCAGACGGTACCTTAATACTGAGCAGGCATTCAAAAAAGATTTCCTTCTCTTGTTTGGTAAGAGCGTTGCTTGCATGACCCTGATGTATGCCGTCTTTTCCATGCATACATTTCTGGTCCTCCTGTGCCTCAGGTGTATCTTTTGTCTTCCCATACACGGCCAAGAAGCCAAGCAGGTTCACACAAAGATTCTTCGTCACGTGCATCACGTTGATTGCGGAGCGGACCTCTAGCTCTTTCCAATAGGGGAGGTCCCAAAATATAGATTTCTTCTTCCACATGGGTGCGCGTCCGTCAGCGTCCTTCGGAACAGGTTGTCCGCAAGGACCCTTTCCAAAGACTACCTTCAAATCCTTGACCATATCATATACATCAGCACCAGTACGGTGGCAATGCTTCGTCCGGTGATCTGCCTCACCTTTGAAATGCTTGCCTTTCTTTCTTACGGGATGCTTGCTCGGAGAAATCGACGATGTCCCAGGTACACATTCTTCTTACAACTATTCAGATATATACTGTCGGTATCATCCAGACAGTGCGTGCATCCACGGTATCCATTGTTTGTCTGTCCTGAAAGGTTACTCAGAGCAGGCCAATCATTAATGGTCAAGAACAGCAACGCCTTTTGGTCACGCTCATCCCACACACGTACACCTGTTCCATTCCACAGTTGTAAGAGTTCTTCAACTAACGGCCTTAGGTACACATCAAAGTCGTTGCCGGGTTGCTTAGTGCCTTGGATGAGCACCGGCATCATAATGAACTTCCGCTTCATGCACAACCAAGGAGGAAGGTTATACAAACATAGAGTCACATGCCAGGTGCTATGGTTGCTGCTCTTCTCCCCAGAAGGATTAATGCCATCTGCGCTTAGACCAAACCATACGCTCCTTCCGTCATCTGCAAACTCCTTCCCATACTTTCTTTCGATTTTTCTCCATTGCGACCCGTCAACGGGTACTCTCAACTTTCCGTCTTTCTTACGGTCCTCTCTGTGCCATCGCATCGCCTTGGCATGCTCTTTGTTTTGGAACAAACGTTTCAACCATGGTATTATAGGAGCATACGACATCACCTTGGTAGGAATCTTCTTCCCGGGGCGCTCCCCCTCGACATCACCAGGGTCATCGCGGCTGATCTTATAGCGCAATGCACCGCATACCGGGCAAGCGTTCAAATCCTCGTACTCACCGCGGTAGAGGATGCAATCATTAGGGCATGCATGTATCTTCTGCACCTCTAACTCTAGAGGGCAGATAACCTTCTTCGCTTCGTACGTACTCTCGAGCAATTCGTTGTCCTTTGAAAGCATATTCTTTATCATTACCAACAACTTTCCAAATCCCTTGTCAGATACAACATTCTCTGCCTTTCATTGCAGCAATTCCAGTGTGGTGCCCAGCTTTTTCTTATCACCTACGCAATTCGGGTACAACAATTTTTTGTGATCCTCTAACATGCGCTGCAACTTCTTCTTCTCCAAATCACTTGCGCAGTTTCTTTTTGCATCGGCAATGGCCTGACCTAGATCATCAACGGGCTCATCTGATGCCTCTTCTTCAGCTTCTTCCCGCATTGTCGGCTCAGCTTCTTCCCGCATTACCGGCTCAGCTTCTTCCCCCATTGTTGTATCATCGTATTCAGGGAACCCATGGCCAGGATAGCTGTCGCCGTCCTCTTCTTCTTCATTGTCTTCCATCATAACCCCTCTTTCTCCATGCTTGGTCAAAACATTATAGTGGGGCATGAAACCGGACTCAAACAGGTGGACGTGAATGGTTCTTGACGTAGAGTAATTGTGACCATTCTTACAGCCAGTACATGGGCAAGGCATAAAACCATCCGCCCGCTTGTTTGCCTCAGCCGCAAGCAGAAAAGTATGCACGCCTTAATGAACTCAGGAGAGCATCGGTCATCGTACATCCATTGCCGGCTCATCTTCAATACACAGCGCCGAAAACACCAAATTAATACAATACATAAAGTTCATACAACACTTAAATTCAACAAACAAATAACTCTCTAGCTAAAGTATTTAAATGCAACAACAAATGCGATCAAGATCGCAATTAAGGTAACAATTGATCCAACAGCATAATGATACCAAGCCTCACTATCGATGGCATATTTTCTAATCTTTCTAATCTTCAAGCGCATTTTCTCCATCTTGATCTTGTGATCATCAATGACATCGGCAACATGCAACTCCAATTCCATCTTCTCCCCCTCAATTCTTTTCAATTTTTCTTTCAAGTACTCGTTTTCTCTTTCAACTAAATTTAACCTCTCGACAATAGGGTCGGTTGGAATTTCCGGTTCACATACCTCCTAGACAAAAATATCTATGTCAACTTGATGGGCATAATTTTTCATAAACACGAAATGCAACTAGTTTTAAAAGAGAATATACCATATCCGAATCATAACAAGGACGAGGGCCGACGGGGACGGATATCAAAAGCATGTCACTATGTATAACAAACAACGTACGGGTAAGATAATTATACGAGTAACTATATATCCAAATCACACAAACATCAATTTTTATATAAAATTTCATGAACAAGTGGCTCACCACCAGGTGGTGCCGGTGACGGGACGGTGCGGGCGATCGACGGTGGTTACGACGGAGATTTAGAAGGCACTAAGTAAACCACGCCTACATATGCAAACTAAGTGTTAGTTTGACCTCAGTTTGCATATAAATCAAATACTACCACATATAATTCCTCCCAAATTACTAAAACCCACAATTAATCACTATATAAACCAATGCAAGAGCTAATCTAGCAATGAGAGATGAAAGGACAAAGTAGCTAACCTTTGTGATCATTTGAATGGATGGGGGCCTGCAAATCTTGACAAATTTGGGGTAAATTTTGTGATGAACTCGAGAGGAAGAAGGGAAGAACAGAGGAGAGGGAGAGGGGAAAGGGGGAAGAACAGAGTGCTGTTGGACGAAGGGTTTATATAGGACGACCTTTAGTACCGGTTTGTGGCACGAACCAGTACTAAAGGTGCTGGAGGGGCCCCACTCTGACAACATCCTGCCACCACTTTCATTAGTACCGGTTCGTGGCACGAACCGGTGCTAAAGGTTCGCCACGAACCGGTACTAAAGAGTTCCTCCCGCCTAGCCGTTGGAACCGGCACTAATAGATACATTAGTGCCGGTTCTGTTACAAACCTGGACTAATGTGTTTCACATTTGACCCTTTTTCTTCTAGTGATAGCAGGGAAACATGATAAATTGACTGAAGCCGGATTGTGAGTACAGCAAATCGTGAATCACTGAAGCCGGATTGTGAATGCAGCAAATCGTCACTCACGGAAGCCGGACTGTGAATGCACTGAGGTCGCTTGTCCAGAAAAGTAACCAAACTTAAATAGCATGATTAATTTCGAAATTAGCAAAGGGAATATTAATCTAGCCTGGCCATGCAAGGTTATGCAGCAGCTTCCATGCAGAACATGTGCGAAGCTAAGCTAGCCAATGCACAAGCATAAGAGCATGCTGAAATAGAAGTACTAGGCGTAAATAACACTGTAACGGGATCTAAAATGAATGTTCTGGGTTTTAAAAAAGAAGAAGAAAATAACTAACTAAATTCGTACTTGAGAAATTAATTGAAGTTAATTCCGCCGGCCCAAGCATGCGCTTACAGAGACAAAGTCCAATAATAACTTGTATGCATGGGAGTAGGATTGAGATTTGCCTACTGTAAGAGTAGGAGCATACATGACTTAGGACATGCATTTAGCAGAGCAGCATTGTTAGTTAACTGGACAAACAGAGTACAGTCTGATGTTAACTAGCTGCTACTACAGGCATTACAGAAAAACAGGTCTCCCGGGTGTCTGTCTCCGGCATTACACAGTTCTAAACAGCAAGATTCAATTACTAAAGCAGATCATGGAAGAGATCACCTTCCAGTTCATTCTGCAACATCCAAAACAAAACTACATTGTTCTACATGTTGAGTTTCTTCCTCACCTCGCCATCAAACCTTTCTCATTTTGCCAATTCAAAAGTGAACATCACTAGCTGTGTTGCGCATCTACCACATGACAACGTTACCAGAGGAATTAGTAAATAAATTAATTAATCAGCAAGTTGTTTTTATTACTTAACCATCCAACTACTTGCGAATTAAATCAACACCTACTGCACAGGACCTGCTGTGCAGGGGAGGCAAACTGCAGGATCAAATTAACACCTCACAACGTGCAGCCAAAGAAAACTCACCTCACAATGGAAAACTCACCTCACAATGTGCCAAAGGCTATCCTTCTGCGGCCAGACATTTTACTCATGAACATCAGTAGCTGCGCTGCGCTTCTCTCACGGGGCAGGAGCAGAAGCAGCCAACACCTACTTTGCAAATTAAACACCTGATATGCAGAGGATTCATGTGGCGTCGACGCTCGGAAGATGCACATGGGAGCACTGTCTAGCAGCTTGGAATCAGGCTTGATTTCCTGCATGTTTTTGCCTTCCCATTATACCCAGCATATTCTTTATTAACAAAACCGCCTTTTGCATTTGAGAACAAATATTTTTACATGAATGCCTGTCGTGCAGATAATTTTCCATGATACATATACAGAGGGACTTCCCGTTTGAGAGAATAAGTTCTAAGAAATCCTCATTACTCTCCTCTATTTTGAGACTCATTTGCATGCACTCTGCATCGTGTTACTAGATGTTCACGTGACGTGCTTGTGTAAATGCGAGTCAGGAAAAATCAGCTACATGAAGACCATTCCCGGCTTGATTTTTTGTTGCACTACATTGAGAGCATCATTTCCAATGCTTTGTCACAAAAATAAGGTAATAGAGTCGCCGGTCCTGTAATTTTATTTTATTTTGGAAATGGAGGCGTACCCCCGGCCTCTGCATCATAATGATGGATGCAGCCATTTTATTAAAAAATCGCAAAAAATCACAAAGTCGTCAAAGAATTACAGCTCGCAAGTGAAGCGAAAATAAAAAACAAAGTTCATGCCGACAATCACAACCGGAATGGCAAAAAGAAGGATAAGCTCCCTAGAGTCCTATACTGTTATGCGACCGCCATCCGAACCGGTTGAATAAAGCCCGTGCTACCATCTCCCACTGGTTGCATCCAGTAACCAAAGTCTCCCTGGATTCCATAGGAGTGAGTAAGGAACACGTACGGATCCAAGCAATAGCTCTGAAGATGACCTGCAAGAAAGTTAAATTGTGTTGTCTGTTAAATATCAAATCATTCCTGCAATTCCATATAGCCCACAAAAGCGCACATATTCCAATCCGAATACGAGCCGCCGTAGTATGTTCAACCTCAATTAACCACGTTCCAAACATGTAACATCCCAAAATTTTAAATTTTGTAATGTTATAATAAATAGATAGTTTTGATTGATTGTATGATTGCTTGAGTGAAATTGAGTGAAATTCGAAACTTTTTGAAAGTTAAATGAGATTCCCAAACTTTCATTTTCATTCTGATCTCCATGAATTCAAATTCTTTTCAAATACAAAACCCTTGAGCGAAGATGATATGACTTCTTCCATTTAATTAAACGAAAGGGTATTTGAAAATATTTGAATTTCATTTGGAAATATTTTTAATTCAGAAACTTTAAGCAACTCAATGATTTTCATGACAGAAGATAAAAATGACTTCTTCAAATTATATGAAATATGAGTTGGGAGTTTCAAAGAATTAAATTCAAAGTTCTTTTGAATTTATTTTCAATTGGGAGTTATTTGAGTTTTATTCAAATTAATTTTTCTCCAAAAAAATATATGGAAAATAGGGTAACACGATTCCCTAAATCAGAAAATTTGAGATAAATAAATTTGAAGTCGTTTTGGTATTTGTAAAATGGCTTTTATTGGAATTTAATAGGGCAGTAGCACTGTTTGAGTTATTAGAATTTATGTGTATTTTATTTAATTCTAGAAAAATGTTCATGTCGTAGAAAATCTTTTTCTGAAAATTTTGATATATTATATGCCTATAGTTTGTTTTAAATTCTTATCGTTTTACTTTAGTTAGATTTATTTAGTGAACGTTCGCTAGTTTAGGTTCTGTAGCGAACGCGTTCATTAGATTAGATCTGTTTAGCGGGCGTTCGCTCGATAGATTTTTTTTCTTTTTATTTTTCTTTTTAATTTTCGGCCAGGGACCTATTCGTGATAATTTTCTTCACAGATTAGTCCCTGTACTTCAAACGACCACATCTTTTTACTCGTTTGTCCAAATTCAACAAAACCAACGCCCACTTCTTCGTTATGATCTCCTCTATCCAGTAATCCAACTCAAATATGTTTTTGAAATTTTAAAATTTGAATTAGACCAGATTTGAATTCAAACTTTGTTTGATCATAACTTGAGTTTTATAACTCCGATTTAGTTGATTCTTTTTGAAAATCGAAGATCTTGACCTAAACTTTCTGATAAGGCCAAATTCACTTAATTTTGGTACCGTTGGAAAAAAATTTATGATGCAAGAGTTATTTGCTTGGTTTTGATGTTTTCCGAATCATCTTCTTCGATCTTTCCGATCTTTTGAGTGATTGCTTATGTGTGATTACTATTGCTTGCTTACGATAGATTGACCGGAGTGTGACGAGTAGAACTTTCAAGTGTTATGAGTGCGAATCATCTTCATCAACATTGCAGGCAAGTTCACACTTTGATCATATCTCTTTCATACCCAGTTTTTATTGCATTAGATCAAACCTCAAACATTGCATGATTATGATCTAATTAAATTATGGGATGGGAAGTAGTTGAGGTAGTACCTATTACCCGTTTATTATCAAACCCTTGGGAGTTACTATTACGTTATGCTTATATTGCCATGCTATGCTCGTAGACGTGGATTGTGTTTTGAGAGTATTCATGACAGATGTGAGACTATTAATTAATGGTTTACCTAAGGTGGCAACTTAAACACACATCTGGGTGGATTGAGGTACCTGGTTATACTAGGATTGCCTGTCTAGGCACCTCGGTAGACCAGGATTGCCTGTTTTTTTTATGGACCGCCACCCAGGCTCAATGGGATCATGAGATTATTCATACTAGAAACTTCCGTGCGCAGCCACAAGCTATTATGGGCTCTAGCATAGTTGATTAAGTCGTGCGAACTCTTACAGTGTTAGACTAGCAAATGTAGGGGATGTAGGTGTACCGGTCTACCCATCGTGAGGTGCTAACGCTTCTGAAAGACTGTGTCTCGGTCATCCATTTCTCAAACACCATGTAGTGCGAGAAATCCAATGGAGGCGATCGAGTCTTGTGGGGAAAAGTGCGCAAACCTCTGCAGAGTGTACAAACTAATCATGGTTAGCCGTGTCCCCGGTTATGAACAATTTGAGTATCTAGTTCTTGGATTATCCTGTTGATCTCATCATGTTACTTTAATTAATATTGTTGGGTTTTAATGATGATACTTAATTGGGATTGAGAATGCTGTCAACCATTCTCAATGTTTAACAACCACCATGATAGTTAAATAAAATATATTCCTTTGCAGTAGGGAAAAATTGGCTTTTCGCAAAAACTATATAACCATAGAGCTTTACCACCAGCCATATATGCATGTAGTGATAGCCATTGTTCATCATTCTCTATGGTGTGAATTTGCCAGTACATCCAATGTACTGACCAGTTTCGGGCTGCAATGTCTCATGTTGCAGGTTTCTTACGACAAGTAAGTGATACGTTAGGGTTACGATTTCTACACTCAACTTTGCCGTTGGTGTTGATGGGAATCCACAACCTTGTTGCTTCCGCTATATGGATTGAGGTAATAGTATTTACGTTACTTTATACATGTGATTTACCTTTGTTATAAATCCTTCGAGTACTGTGTGTGTCAGCATACCGATCCAGGGATGACACTTAAGCACAGAGACTTGATTCATTCGGGTCGGGTCGCTACAAGATGGTATCAGAGCACATGTTGACTGTAGGACGTGACCCTAGAAACTGGCAAGCCCATAGGAAACATTTTCTCTACAACTTCTTTTTCAAAATAATCATTTACCTCTCTTCTCTTCTGAACTTATTCAAATATTCCCTTTAAGTGAGACCATACCCTTTCCCCTTTTGACCACATGAAGATTCGACTGATGAGACCACTACAAGAAGTACAAGATATCGGACAACTAAGACCACTTCGGAATGAAGAAGGATTTTTCCAAGCATTATAATGATGGAAACTACAACGGTTGAAGACTATGAAGACTAGGAGAATTTGAAGGCTCTGAAGAATCCTAGATTTGCATGACGTAGGAAGGCTACCCTTATGGAACTTGGCAGACTATGGAAGTTGTCAATACCCGAGATCAAGGTGTATCAGAGAAAGACCGGAGCATGGAGAGTTAGCAACTCAAAGTTCTGTCAAGGAAAACCCTAAGGCAGGAGATATCAACTATGGAATGATACCTCATGGCAATGACAAGGGAAGAAACACGGCTATCCACGATGTTAACGCCAGCTTATTGTATTGTCACCGTGCTGAGTTAAGCATGCATATGCATGGAAGGATTAGATGGTAGAAGGCTGATGGAGCAACTCTCAGCAAGATGAAATTTTAACCTTAGCTGGTGTATCGTTGGGAGTTGGAGTATTACATCAAGAGTTTGATGTATCTTCAGGAAGCCGTATTTGACAAGCAAGCATTCCGTGAAGAACTTAGGACCAGAAGCTGAAAGTAGTCAAACTGGAGGAGCAAAACCTCGAGATACAGGAGATTCGTCAGGAACGGAAGGACCGTAGTACCATGGTTCATGTCAAGGAAGTTGAAACTCGAAAGTTTGGAATGCAACTCCAAAAATATTAAAGGAGGTCACGAGGTAGAGATGATCTGGCAAAAGAACTGTAGAAAGACAAGCATGATCAAAAGAAGCCATCGAAGACATGAACAAGACTTGAAGAGTTTGGCGACATTGACCTTTAGAAGACCAAAACCCCTATTATATACCTACGTTAGACGCGACGTTTGTGAGCTGTCATTTGTTTGATGTTTTTTCCGACAGCCACAAATAAAATCTGTCTTTTCAAAACTATTGTTTGCATTGTGTGCATCCCTCTCTCTCTCTCTCTCTCTCTTATCTCACCCCAATACCCATGGACCCAATAGAGGATGAATGGAGATGAGCTTGTATTTTCTAGACCGATGAGTCAATTGGAGACAGACCGATGGATTCAGAACATGGAGGATCACATGGAGAATAACCCTATAGCCGGAAAGGATATGACCCAGCATGCTTTTCAGTGCTTTGAAAGAGGTGCTGCTACTTGGTGGAGGATGTACCAAACCATCAATGGATGGCAAGGAGTAACCACTTGGAAAGAATTTAAGTTGACTTTGCCAAAGTCTCGGTTTGTGTCCCAGAAGTTGAAGCCTTATGGAAAGGATATGAAGAAAACTTGTGCATGCAAGCTTTGTGGAGAAATAGGACACAACCATAAAGAACACAAGGATGAATGCCCAAATTATGAAGGAAGTCACCCAACTGAAGAATGCCCAACTAGGAAGATCACTTGTTTCTTGTGTGAAGGGACTACCCACTACGCTGCTCAGTGTCACATTTACCCCATGGTACAAAGAACCATCCAGCAGAAGAAACAAGCAATGAAAGGAGCCCTAATGGAAATTTTAGAAGAACCTGTGATGAAGGAAGAGGTGGAGGACACACCCAAAGAAGAACCAATTAAACCCTGCACCAACTCATGCTATTCATGTGGAGAAGAAGGACACATCTCCCAGAATTGTATGAATGGGGATCTAGTAGAATTCCCGACAGAGGAAGTAGAGTATGACCCACAGGAAATAGAAGCCCTGATTGGAATGGAAAAGTCCAGGAAGAGAAGTAGATTGTATTCCAGGAAGGATCTGAGTCTTATCACCTGTTATAGGTGCAAGGAGTCAGGGCACTACCTCAGCAATTGCCCAAAAAGGAAACCAAGAACCCAAGGAGGCTATATAATCACAAGGAAACCTCGAAACTTGTTAGAAGTAATATGTTTCCGGTGTAATGAAGCAGGGCACTTTGCCAGAGATTGTCCGAAGGAGAAAGAGACTTGTGATAAATAGTTGAATTTGTAACAGAAGAAATATAGTAGTAGTAGTGAGAACATTTTCCTTTATATTGAGGTGTTGAGTTGAGGCATGTAATGGAAAAACAATTGATTGCAATAACTTGAGAATCAATAAAGTTAACAGTGTTGGTACTGATTTGGATTTTATGAGTTACTCTATGAGGAAAGGTATTGACCATTTTCGAGGATATGAGAAATATGGTCTAGGGAAATACTGGAGCAATTTAAGGGTGGTAGTACCTTGTAAGAACCGTTGACCCCTGGAAAAAATAAGGATACTCCACTGAGTGGATTTCAGACAAAATGGATACGAGTTTTATCTAGATATGTGTGATACCCCAAGAGTATGTGGTATGAAGTTGGAGACCGTCAGTTGTTTGGACCAAATGTGATCAAGAAGTCAGAAGAGAATGTTAAGTTGATTTGAGATAGACTGAAGGTAGCTCAGCCCTGGCACAAGAGTTATGTAGACTCAAAAATGCAAGGAGGTAGTCAATGAAATTGGAGACAGAGCATGTCTTTGTGTGACCCTCTACGAGGAGTTAAACGATTTGTAGTTAAGGGAAAGTAAGCCCTGAGATTTGTAGGACCATACCGAGTTTTTGGAGCATATGGGAGAAGTGGCCAACAAGTTGGAGTCACCCGAAGGACTGTCAGGATTTCATGATGTGTTTCACATTTCCCAGGTGAAGAAGTGCCATGCTAAGATGGCCAATATTCCCCTGTAAGGACGCTTGACCCTGGAAAGGATAATGATGTTCTACGAAGTGGAGTATGGATTTCATAAGTATAAGTTTTATCTTGGTATGTGGGATATCCCACGAGGATGAAGAGATGAATTACTATTGGATATAAAGCAGGTATGATGTTGGAAATATGGATCAATGGAAATTCCATGACGAGTGTGAGTAATTATGTCCTAGTTTGGTGCTATTAGAAAGAAAGGGAGACATAACAATTGGATGGATTTTAAGTATGTTAGGAAGCTGGAAGTTGGATGTTGGATTAGAGATCCGTGGCCCCTAAGATGAGTTCAAGGTTTGCAAGTGATGAGATGTGCCATAACCCACAGGCCCCTGGACCTGCCAAGAAGCAAGCACATTCTTGCTGAAGGGAAAAAACCCTGGAAGAAGTTACGATTTTATCGAGAGACGATCTTATAGGAGTAACGCAAAACCTGAGGGTTGGAAAGGAACGATAGATGTTTGTTTGGCTTGCGGAATCAATGGATTTATCCGAACTTGGTTCGTCGACAAGAGAAATTCTGCAATGCTTGTGAGGATGACCGAGTGTTAGAATGCGAGATTCGTTAAACCATATACATGGTAATGATTTGGGTGCGGAATGGATTGATCACCATACCGACTTACTCTTATTATTCGCCTTGCTATGTGGGATGGTAAATCTGAGTGACTTACCCATAGTAGAGAGACGACGATCAAAACCTTGTATAAACCTTAGAATGGTATAAGAATTTTTCCCCTTGTACAAGGCAGTTTTTGCCAACCGTAGGTTATACGGTGAGGATCAACCCAGACCCATTTCCTGCAGGAGAAATCATAAATTGTTGACCACCATGAGATATCGATAGTTGTTTAGCATTGGCGCCAGACCCGTCAGCTAAGAAGACCCAATCTCGGAATAACCTTACCAAGAGGAAAGGAGAGAAGAATTCAGGAAAAGGTTATGCCACTATCGGAAGAGCCCAGAGAAGGAATTATCCTTACAATCTGAGAAGACCGACAATGTCAAGAATAAGGATGGAGTATATGAATTTTGATGGAACCGTAGCAATGATTCTAAGGGTGGTAGCACCCCAGGCCCCCTATGATGAACGATGGATTTTGACAGGACCCCGAACCTAACCTATTTCTTGCTAGCCTCTCCGAATCTCGAGGACGAGATTCATTTTATGGGTGGTAGGTTTGTAACATCCCAAAATTCTAAATTTTGGAATGTTATAGTAAATAGATAGTTTTGATTGCTTGAGTGAAATTGAGTGAAATTCGAAACTTTTTGAAAGTTAAATGAGAGGGAATAAAAGGACTTTCCCAAACTTTCATTTTGATTCTAATTTCCATGAATTCAAATTCTTTTCAAATACAAAACCCTTGAGCGAAGATGATATGACTTCTTCCATTTAATTAAATGAAAGGGTTTATAAAAATATTTGAATTTCATTTGGAAATATTTTTAATTCAGAAACTTTAAGCAACTCAATGATTTTGATGAGAGAAGATAAAAATGACTTCTTCAAATTATATGAAATATGAGTTGGGAGTTTCAAAGAATTAAATTCAAAATTCTTTTGAATTTATTTTCAATTGGGAGTTATTTGAGTTTTATTCAAATTATTTTTCTCCAAAAGAAATATATGGAAAATAGGGTAACATGATTCCCTACATCAAAAAATTTGAGATAAATAAATTTGAAGTCATTTTGGTATTTGTAAAATGATTTTTATTGGAATTTAATTGGGCAGTAGCACTGTTTGACTTATTAGAATTTGTGTGTATTTTATTTAATGCTAGAGAAATGTTCATGTCGTAGAAAATCTTTTTCTGAAAATTTTGATATATTATATGCCTAGAGTTTGTTTTAAATTCTTATCGTTTTATTATTTTCTTTTGTCTGTTAAAATATTTAAAAAAATGTTTCCCTCCCCGACTGGGCCGGCCCAGCTAGCCAGCCAGGTCGCGGCCCAGCCCGCATCGCGCCGCCACCGACCTCCGGCAGGAGACCGGCTCCTGTACGTCGCCGCCGCCACCGGACTCCGATCCGGGCACGCCCCCCCGAAGTTCATCTTCCCCCCTCTATTTAAGCCGAAGCCGCAGCCCCGCGCCGCCCTCGCCTCCTCTCGCTTCGCGCCGCCGCCCTCGCAGATCGCTGTCGCCGCCGCCGAGATCTGCATGCGCCGCCGCACTTCGCGCCGCCGCTGCCGCTGCCGTAGCTGCGTCCGCCGCTCGCGCTCGCCTCCCCGCGCCGCCCGCACCACCCCGCCGCTCGCAGCGCCACCCCGCGCCATCTCCGCCGCTGCCATCGCCTCGCCAGAGCCGCTGCCTGCCTCGCCGGAGAAGAACCGCCGCCGCCACCGGTTCATCTCACCCGACCCGGTATAAAACCGATAAAACCACCCGGTTTTATTTTATTAACTTTGGTTTTATATTTTAACCGGTTTTTATTTTAGTTAGATTTATTTAGTGAACGTTCGCTAGTTTAGGTTCTGTAGCGAACGCGTTCATTAGAGTAGATCTGTTTAGCGGGCGTTCGCTCGTTAGATTTTTTTCTTTTTCTTTTTCTTTTTAATTTCCGGCCAGGGACCTATTCGTGATAATTTTCTTCACAGATTAGTCCCTATACTTCAAACGACCACATCTTTTTACTCGTTTGTCCAAATTCAACGAAACCAACGCCCACTTCTTCGTTATGATCCCCTCTATCCAGTAATCCAACTCAAATATGTTTTTGAAAATTTAAAATTTGAATTAGACCAGATTTGAATTCAAACTTTGTTTGATCATAACTTGAGTTTTATAACTCCAATTTAGTTGATTCTTTTTGCAAATCGAAGCTCTTGACCTAAACTTTCTGATAAGGCCAAATACACTTAATTTTGGTACTGTTGGAAAAAAAATTATGATGCAAGAGTTATTTGCTTGGTTTTGATGTTTTCCGAATCATCTTCTTCGATCTTTCCGATCTATTGAGTGATTGCTTATGTGTGGTTACTATTGCTTGCTTACGGTAGATTGACCGGAGTGTGACGAGTAGAACTTTCAAGAGTTATGAGTGCGAATCATCTTCATCAACATTGCAGGCAAGTTCACAATTTGATCATATCTCTTTCATACCCAGTTTTTATTGCATTAGATCAAACCTCAAACATTGCATGATTAGGATCTAATTAAATTGTGGGATGGGAAGTAGTTGAGGTAGTACCTATTACCCGTTTATTATCAAACCCTTGGGAGTTACTATTACGTTATGCTTATATTGCCATGCTATGCTCGTAGACGTGGATTGTGTTTTGAGAGTATTCATGACAGATGTGAGACTATTAATTAATGGTTTACCTAAGGTGGCAACTTAAACACACATCTGGGTGGATTGAGGTACCTGGTCATTCTAGGATTGCCTGTCTAGGCAGCTGGGTAGACCAGGATTGCCTATTTTTTTATGGACCGCCACCCAGGCTCAAAGGGATCATGAGATTATTCATACTAGAAACTTCTGTGCGCAGCCATAAGCTATTATGGGCTCTAGCATAGTTGATTAAGTCGTGCGAACTCTTACAGTGGTAGACTAGCAGATGTAGGGGATGTAGGTGTACCGGTCTACCCATCATAAGGTGCTAACGCTTCTGAAAGACTGTGTCTCGGTCATCCGTTTCTCAAACACCATGTAGTGGGAGAAATCCAACGGAGGCGATCGAGTCTTGTGGGGAAAAGTGGGCAAACCTCTGCAGAGTGTCGGGTCGGGTCGCTACAAAACAATGATGTAATGTCAACTGGAGGAATCATGTTAAAGGCTATATGAATCATTCTCCAAAGTAATTTGGCGAGTGGGCATTCAAAAAATAAATGTTGTATTATTTCATCATGATCACAAAAGCAACGTGGTGGACTGCCTACCCATCTCCTCTTGATTAAGTTGTCCTTTGTAAGAATCACTTGTTTGTGGACAGACCACATAAAGATTTTAATGCGCAAAGGAACCTTAATCTTCCAAATATGCAACGATCTTGAGATTGGGCGAGAATTAACCAAATCCATATAAAAATATTTTACCATAAAAACCCCATTCTTAGCTAGTTCCCATTGCGTCGAATCCAGTTGGTCAGAGAGTTGAACATCTATCAATCTCCGAACCAAGTGCATCCATGCAATCCAAGGACCACCAACTAACGCTCGTCTGAACTGGATATTCAATGGACTCGTATGTAGAACTGCGTAATCCTCCTTACGTTGCACAATGCTATAGAGGGTGGGATATTGTACGGCCAGGGGCGTCTCTCCTAACGACGTATCCTCCCAAAACCTTGTTGACATCCCATTGCCAACTAGGAATTTGACCCTACGAAAGAACAAGTCCTTCACTCTCATAATCCCTTTCCAGAATGGCGAGTCGGTTGGTCTCATGGTAAGCTGAGTGAGTATTTTCGACTGTAGATACTTATTACGCAAAATCTGTGCCCACATGCCCTCCGTCTTAGTCTCTAACCGGTAGAGCCATTTGCTCATTGCATTTGTTCTTGATTTCTAAGTTCTCAATACCGAGACCGCCATGGTCTTTTGGTCGACAAAGAATGTCCCAACGTGCGAGACGGTATTTCCTCTTGGTCCTGCAAAATATTGTGCAAGCTTTAGATATGATGGCAGAACATGAAACTCTAAGTAGGCAATGAAAAAGATATCTAGTAACCTTTGGAACAATCTGCTCTCATGATCGACCAGCGTGAGCCAACGGCGTTGGGATCTGGAGTTCAGAAAAGCTTTTTTATGTGAGTCTCTAAGAAGACAGTAGTTGGAACCACTGACAATATTGTCTTCAATATCACAAGTCAATACGGATTTACAGTAAGTAAATGTTACCGAAAAAGGGTTTCCCCGCTTTGTATTCCAAAGCAACAACACCGACTACAGAGCAAACGCTGGGGCGAGCAGCACAACAAGCCAAAGAAAAAGAAGAAGAAACAATGCCAGCCCGGCAGCTCAACAAGCGCGGATGACCCACTACCGCTGCGCCCTCCGACATCTACCCAACACGATCCTAGGCTCTGATCCTCCGCGTACCAAGCAGCACCTTCAGGAAGGAATGCGACACCGACGACGCTGCTGCCCGGGCGTGTCCTAGGGTTTCCCCCGACACAAGGAGGGTACAGGGGAATGAAGACCACCGAGACCCTCTAGGTAGGAATGGTGGCACCCGCAGGTGTCACTGCATCAGAGCCGAAAGATGCGGCAAGGATTTCTCCCAACTCCAAACCCCACCGCGCAACCGGATCGAAGCCAACCAGCCAGCTCACCGCCCACAAGCATGCGCCACCGCGGTCGCAACGCCACCCACGCCGCCTCACTGAGATCACCACCACGAGGCTAGGAGAACGAGTAGAGGAGGCGTTGGTCGATGGGAGCAGCAGCGTCGTAGCCGAACGGGAGGGAACCACCTCCTCCGCCGTCGTGCAGGAGGCTCGTGCCTCCAGCACCGTCGCGGTCGCCGTCCGCACGCAGCAGGTCATACCAGGCCACCCCTGGCCCGGCCAGGCCCGAATTGGGCCCGCTAAGCCAAGCGGCCACGCTACAACAGGGCGGCGTCAGCACCGCCATCACCCCAACGCCCATCGCCGTTCCCTCGCCTCCCGGAAGCCACACCATCAACTGATACGTCTCCGTCGTATCTACTTTTCCAAACACTTTTCCCTAGTTTTGGAGTCTAACTTGTATGATTTGAATGGAACTAACCCGGACTGACGATGTTTTCAGTAGAATTGCCATGATGTTATTTTATGTGCAGAAAACAAAAGTTCTCGGAATGACCTGAAACTCCACGGAATATCTTAGAATAAATAATAAAAAATCCTCGCCAAAGATGAAGACCAGGGGGCCCACACCCTGTCCACGAGGGTGGGGGGCGCGTCCCCTACCTCGTGGGCCCCTTGGACACCTTCTGACGCCAACTCCAACTCTATATATTGGCTTTCGGGGAGAAAAAATAGAAGAGAAGAAATAATCGCGTTTTACGATACGGAGCCGCCGCCAAGCCCTAAATCCTCTTGGGAGGGCTGATCTGGAGTCCGTTCGGGGCTCCGGAGAGGGGGATTCGTCGCCGTCATCATCATCGACCATCCTCCATCACCAATTTCATGATGCTCACCGCCGTGCGTGAGTAATTCCATCGTAAGCTTGCTTGACGGTGATGGGTTGGATGAGATGTATCATGTAATCGAGTTAGTTTTGTTAGGGTTTGATCCCTAGTATCCATTATGTTCCGAGATTGATGTTGTTATGACTTTACTATGCTTAATGCTTGTCACTAGGGCCCGAGTGCCACGATTTCAGATCTGAACCTATTATGTTTCCATGAATATATGTGAGTTCTTGATCCTATCTTGCAAGTCTATAGTCACCTACTATGTGTTATGATCCGGCAACCCCGAAGTGACAATAATCGGGACCCCTCCCGGTGATAACCATAGTTTGAGGAGTTCATGTATTCACTATGTGCTAATGCTTTGTTCCAGTTCTCTATTAAAAGGAGGCCTTAATATCCCTTAGTTTCCAATAGGACCCCGCTGCCACGGGAGGGTAACACAAAAGATGTCATGCAAGTTCTTTTCCATAAGCACGTATGACTATATTCAGAATACATGCCTACATTACATTGATGAATTGGAGCTAGTTCTGTGTCACCCTATGTTATGACTGTTACATGATGAACCACATCCGGCATAATTATACATTGCCGGTCCAATGCCTACGAGTTTTCCATATACTGGTTTAGGCTTCTTTACTTTCCCGTTGCTATTCTTACAATCACTACAAAATATCAAAAATATTACTTTTGCTGTCTTTACTTTTTTTACCGTTACCGCCACTATCATATTACTTTGCTACTAAATACTTTGCTGCAGATACTAAGTTTCCAGGTGTGGTTGAATTGACAACTCAGCTGCTAATACCTGAGAATATTCTTTGGCTCCCCTTGTGTCGAATCAATAAATTTGGGTTGAATACTCTACCCTCGAAAGCTATTGCGATCCCCTATACTTGTGGGTTATCAAGACTAATTTCTGGCGCTGTTGCCGGGGACCATAGCTCTATTCTTTGAGTCACTTGGGATTTATATCTACTGGACACTATGAAGAACTTGAAAGACGCTAAGACAACAATTTATCCCTCAACTACAAGGGGAGGTAAGGAACTGCCATCTAGCTCTGCACTTGATTCACCTTCTGTTATCAGTAAGCTTGCGACATCTAAACCTGCTTCTGCTATTCGTTCTGATATGTCGCATGTTATTGATGATGCCACTTCTGCTATGCATGATACTTATGATGAAACTACTTCTGTGCTTGATACTACTGTGCCACTTGGTGGATTTCTTGATGAACAAATTGCTAGGGCTAGAGAGAAAGAAGTTACTGAATCTGATTATAATGATGAAAGTGATGATCACGATAGGCCTATTATTCCTGAGGGTTATGTTTTTTATATGGAATCTTCTGCTGCTATTCTAGCTTGCAGAGATTGTCATGAACTTAAAAGGCTATTAGTTAAATGGAACAAAGAATCACTTAGAGATAAAATGAGGCCTGACCCTGCTTTTGCTACTTCACCTATCTGTGTTCCTGATAAGGATTATGAATTCTCTGTTGATCCTGATATAATTACTTTGGTTGAATCTGATCATTTCCATGGTTATGAATCTGAAACTGTTGTGGCACATCTTACTAAATTAAATGATATAGCCACCCTGTTCATTAATGATGAGAGATCTCGCTACTTTTATATACTTAAAATATTTCCATTCGCATTAAAGAGTGATGCTAGAATATGGTTTAAATCTCTTGATCCTGGTTGTGTGCGTAGTCCCCAGGATATGATTTATTACTTCTCTGCTAAATATTTCCCTGCTCATAAGAAACAAGGTGCTTTAAAGGAAATATACAACTGTGTGCAAATTAAAGAAGAGAGTCTCCCACAAGCTTTCGGGAGGCTTGTCAAGTTACTTAATGCTTTGCCTGATCATCCTCTTAAGAAGAATGAAATACTTGATATCTTTTATAATGGACTAACCGATGCTTCCAGAGATTACCTGGATAGTTGTGTTGGTTCTCTTTTCAGGGAAAGAACACCGAATGAAGCTGAAATTTTGTTGAATAATATGTTGACAAATGAAAATAATTGGGCACCTCCTGAGCCAGCTCCTAAGCCAGCTCCTGCTCCAATTAATGATCCTATTCTTAGACCAACTCTGAAGAAGAGAGGTGTTCAACTTCTCAGTCCCGAGGATATGCAAGAGGCAAAGAAATCTATGAAAGAAAAAGTTATTAAAGCTGAAGATGTTAAGAATTTACCTCCTATTGAAGAAATACACGGTCTTAATTTACCGCCTGTCGAAGAAACATATGATCTTGATCCATTACCTATTGAAGAACCTCCTGATCCCGATAACCCGACACAGTTAGTAAAGGTAAATTCTCTCTATAGATATGATAGAGCTGAAGTCCCTCCTACTAAAATGGCTAGTCAGTGCTTGGATGAGTTTGATAACTTTATGTTTAAGCAATAAGACTTTAATTCTTATTTTGATAGACAATTAAAACAAAATTCTTATATGATCAAACACTTGGGTGATTATATGGTTAATATTAGAGGTGAAATTAAACTTGTTAGCAAACATGCTTCTATGGTTACCACTCAAGTTGAACAAGTACTTAAATCTCAAAAAGAGTTGCTCCATGAAATGAATAGTAAGAAAAATGATTGTGCTATTAGAGTGGCTACTAGAACTGGTAGAATGACTCAGGAACCTTTGTATCCTGAAGGCCACCCTAAGAGAATAGAACAAGATTCTCAGAGAGATAATATTGATGCACCTAGTTCTTCTAATAGGAAGAAAAATAAAAATGATAGAACTGTGCAAACTTCTAGTGAACCTATTGCTAAACCACCTGATAATCCAAATGATATATCTATGTCTGATGCTGAAACACAATCTGGTAATGAACATGAACCTAATGAAAATGTTAATGATGATATTCATGATGATGCTCAACCTAGTAATGATAATGATGTAGAAATTGAACCTGCTGTTGATCTTGATAACCCACAATCAAAGAATCAACGTTATGATAAGAGAGACTTTGTTGCTAGGAAACATGGTAAAGAAAGAGAACCTTGGGTTCAGAAACCCATGCCTTTTCCTCCGAAACCATCCAAGAAGAAGGATGATGAGGATTTTGAGCGCTTTGCTGAAATGATTAGACCTATCTTTTTGCGTATGCGATTGACTGATATGCTCAAAATGAATCCTTATGATAAGTAAATGAAAGATATTGTTACAAATAAAAGAAAGATACCGGAAGCTGAAATTTTCACCATGCTTGCTAATTATACTTTTAAGGGTGGAATACCAAAGAAACTTGGAGATCCAGGAGTACCTACTATACCATGCTCCATTAAAAGAAATTATGTTAAAACTGCTTTATGTGATCTTGGAGCCGGTGTTAGTGTTATGCCTCTCTCTTTATATCATAGACTTGACTTGAATAAGTTGACACCTACTAAAATATCTTTGCAAATGGCTAATAAATCAACTGCTATACATGTCGGTATTTGTGAGGACGTGCCTATTGTGGTTGCAAACGTTACTATTTTAACGAACTTTGTTATTCTTGATATTCCCGAGGACGATAGTATGTCTATTATTCATGGAAGACCTTTTTTGAATACTGCAGGGGCTGTTATTGATTGCACCAAAGGCAATGTCACTTTTCATGTTAATGGCAATGAGCATACGATACACTTTCCGAGGAAACAACCTCAAGTTCATAGTATCAACTCTATTGGAAAATTTTCATCGATTATATTTGGAGGTTTTGAATTTCCTCTTCCTACTATCAAGAAGAAATATGATATTCTTATTATAGGGGATGTCCATATCCCCGTTGAGGTAACCTAGTGTTATTCGAAATTTCTCCAATTCCATGTTAATCGGAATGAGTTTGCTAACAAGACTTGATCAACCTTGTTAGTGGATTCTTTTTTATGAGCATGAGATGGATGAAACTAGAAGCACAAGCTTCTGTACCCTCTTTATTCTTTCTATTCTTTAGTTGAAATAAAATGAAAATAGTATTTTTCTGTCTGTTTTCTGGTTTATCCCTGCAATATAAAAATATCCGGAAAATAGAAGTCCTTAGAATGCCATGCCAATTTAATATGATTTTTTCGGGAATATTTGAGGATTTATGGTGCAAAAATCACCACGGGGGGAGCTGACACCTGGCCACGAGGGTGGAGGGCGCGCCCTACCCCCCCCCGGGCGCGCCACCCTGTCTCGTGGGCCCACGGTGGCCCTCCTCCACTTATTCGAGCACCCATCCTCTTCTTCTTCCTCACACAAACATGAATATCCAACTCAAGCACGAGTTCTACCTCTCTTTGCTGTGATTTTCGATCTCCTTGCTCAAAGCACCTCTCGCAAAACTGCTTGGGGAGATTGTTCCTTGGTATGTGACTCCTCCATTGGTCCAATTAGTTTTTGTTCTAGTGCGTTATTCATTGCAAATTTGAGCTGCATAGGTGACCATGTTCTTGAGCTTCCATGTCAAATTTATATGGTTCCAAGTAGTTCTAATGCTTGATATAGGCTCTAGGCACTTGTAGGAGTAGTTGCTATCAATTTCGTTGAGCTTTGTTCACTTTTGTTTGATGTTACTAAAAATTTCAGAATATTGCAGAAAAATAATGAAGACACTTTTGAGGGGCTCATCCAGCCGAAGCTCGAAGGAAAAAACAAAATGAAGAAGCATAGAGACCCAAATATAATTTGCCTCGTACCGCGGAGGTTCGGCCATGTGAATGACCATCAGATAACTTCTTGAGACAAGCCGGGATTTATGAGGATTTCTATTCTTTGATCGAAAATGCTGGCCTCACCGACTTCGTCCGCGACCAACGTCATCAGTATCTCTTACTCACAAATACTTTTGTGCAAAACTTGTACTTTTTCCCTAAGGAATCACCTCCTTTAGTAGAGTTTCATTTATATGACGTTGTTAAGAAAATGCCATTAGCTGAATTTTGAAAGGTTTGCAAAATACCCTCTAAGGGTACCTTAGATGAACCACACCATAATGAAGTGGAGTCATTTATTAACACTATATCTGTGGGAGAAATCAGGAAGGTTTCTGATACAAGAATCACTAGCATACATTTTCTTGTGCTACGCTATTTTGCCTTATTTGCTAGTCGTTGCTTGATTGGTCGCCGGAACTGTGGGAACCTTAGTGTCCCTGATATTATTATTTTGTTCCATGGTTTATACCACGACAACACCGTTAGTATGGGTGGAATTGTTGCTAGACGGTTAAGTCTGAACCGTACTAAGGGCCCCATTTTTGGAGGCATTTATGCTTCACGCCTCGCTGCATATTTTAACATCCCCTTTAGGCTTCATGAGAAAGAAGAAAAATTGCTACCTAGTGCTTATCTTGATTCTAAGAGTATGCTAGCGCATGACTTTATTGTTAAGGGAAGGGATGGAGAGCTCAAATATAAATTATTCTTTCATAAACATCATCCTGAAACCATCACCTTGCCTGCTCCTTCTTTGTTTAATTTTAAAGGACCTTATCTCGTTACGAGGGCTGCCGTTCAAGATTACCGGAATCCTGCACCAGCCTCGGAACCGGAACCACAAGATGAGCCTCCACGACAATCTGTTTATTCTTGGGATCCAGAAATGGCTGTCAGCCAGTGGCAGTCAGAGTCCAGTTCGTTGCAGTACGGCCCCAGCTACACCTACGGGTATCCGCTAGGCTATCCCTGGCCATAAACCAATATAGGCCAAAAGCCTAAGCTTGGGGGAGTACGTATGACTCACCGACATTACATTTATGTTCACACACACTCATTGCTAGATGTCGGTGCTCATACTCTTTCACTGTAATATCCATGCTACTTTATTTTCTTTTTTCTGCTTTCTTCTTGTTTGTTTGATAAACCTTAAGAAAAACCAAAAAAGTTAGTAGTAGTTTACTTTTCTGAAGTAGTAGCAATTAAAAAGAAAACCCAAAAATATTTCCCGTTCTTATTTAATTGTTGGGAGCTTTCCCGTGTAAATAGTTATAATTTTGTTTTCTTTGGGGGTCGATAGGAGAAGACCATATTTAAATTGTTGAAGTGGTTCTTATATGCATGATTGTTGATTTAACCAAGAGCCCATATTGCCTTGTCTTCTCCTGTTTATTGAATGCTCGCAGATTCCAGCTTAGTCCAATGCACGTGCACTCTTATTATTATCCACATCGTTCGTTCGTGTAAGTGAAAGGCAATTATGATGATATATGATGGACCGATTGAGATGAGAAAGGCTGGTATGAACTTGACCTCTTTTGTTTTTGTAAATATGATGAGTTTGTCGTTCTTGATTCAGCTTATTATGAATAAACATGTTTGCAATAACAATTAGAGATCATAGTTGCTTGTGTCATGCTTGATTAGCTATGAGTTATAATGGTTCACCTTGCGTGCCAACATGCTATTGAGATGATTATGATGTGGTATAGTGGGGTGGTATCCTCCTTTGAATGATTTAAGTGATTTGACTTGGCACATGTTCACGCATGTAGTTGAAACAAAATCAACATAGCCTTCATGATATTTATGTTCATGGTGGATCATATCCTACTCATGCTTGCATCCACTAGTGCAGAACCGGGCAATAGCAACAGTTCGTAAGGCCCTTTAGTGCCGGTTCCATAACCGGCACTAAAGTGTGGGCACTAAAGCCCCCCCCCCCCTTTAGTACCGGTTCAGCATGAACCGGTGCTAAAGGGCAACCACGTGGCACGAGCCAGCTCCGGGGGCCGGGAGCCCTTTAGTACCGGTTGGTAACACCAACCGGTACTAAAATGTTTGGGGGGTTTTTGGTTTTATGATTTATTTATATTTAATTTTGTGTTTTCCATTTTAATTCTTTTTCGTTTGCTGGTATTTTACGATACTACACATTGTACACGTTATGCACATATATGGTAGCTAGTAGAACCAATCATATATATATATATATATATATATATATATATATATATATATATATATATATATATATATATATATATATATATAGATCATCAATGTCTCACAAACCACCATATTAATTCACACATACACACATGTATAGCTATATACAATTTCTCGTAATTATGCATGTTGCCTTCGGAGCCAGTTGCATTAGCCTAATTGGTGCCTTCGGAGCACGATGACAAATTGGAAGTGGTTCATGACCTGGTCGATGGGGGCGGTAGCGGGTAATAGTATTCTCCCTTCGGATTTATGACCTGGTCGAGCAAAAATCCCGCTATTTCCTCTTGAAGTGCTTGTACGCGCTCCGTATCTAGGAGCTTGTCCCGCACCTCTCTGAACTGTTAAGCAAGAGATCAATATGCATGTGTATTAGTTGTGTGACTAGATATCGATAATGGTGCACAAATTGTGAATAGTATTCTGACAAGCGTACCCATTCTTGTCTTTGAGATCTGCTCCTTTCGGACGCCATCATGCGAATGTTCTCGCAAACGCAGTATGCACACAGATCAGTCCCATGCGCCTGCTTTATGGCCTTTACGAGAATGGAATTTAATTTGATCAGATAATAATTAATCAAGCATGATAATATTAAAAAGATGGCAGCTAGCTAGCACTACTTAATTACTTACCTTGGGTCGAAGCCATCTCAGCTGTCGTTTCCATTCGCCTTCCGTTTTGCTGATGAACCTTGCCCAAGCCCTGCCCGCCGACAAAGAAAATGAATAAAGGGGTTATTAAATAGTTCATATCATGAAATGACGAACTAAATAGGCCGAGATATATAGTTAATAATGATTGAAATTACCTGTTGACTATCCCAAACAAGATGTTATAGTCACGGTTTTCTTTGAGTAGTGAGTCCAGTATTTCAACTGTTCCTTCGTCAACTTTAATGATACACAAGATCCAGTGAAATCTGCATGCACACACGTTTGCATGTCTTAATTAAGCGGGCATATGTAAGCAAAAACATGTAGCTAGCTAGCTAGTAGGCAAAAACAGAGAATTTGTAGTACAAGAAAGTGTGACTCACTGGAAGTTGTAAGGAAGTAGTATATCTTCATTGTATTTGAGGCGCTTCAAGAACTCAAACATGCTGTCCTCTACCTGCTTTTCATAATGCTTGCTTATTTTCCATGTGTATTCATTAACGGTGTTTGGGTCAATGAACCCAATGCCATAGCGTCCACCTTTTGTCGTTTCATACATCTTCATCCTGCATAATACCACAGAAAAGAATATAGTGAGGATAATTACAGGTAATGATTGATCAAAAGGATCAATACAGCTAGCTTGAGACTTAAATTACAGAAAGAAATTACTTACAGCCAATAGCAACTGACGATAGCTTTGTCGAGTGCGTCTTGATTGTATAACTGAAACAGTTCAGAATACTGAACGGTCACAGGTTTCTCATGGTAGTAATGATCCTTGTTGACTTGCACCATGAGGGACTGTCGATCGGATCTCTTGGTAATGTTCATGTACCATTGATGCAATTCATACATTCTCGTTGGGAGCTTCTTGACATCTTCTGGCTTGACCAAAGGTTGGCCCCGGACATATTTCCATTTTATTTCCTCCTCTGTAAGCACAAGCATGTCCTCGATCTCGAGGAGTTGTCCAACAGTGATCTTGAGTTCTTCAGCCTGCGTTATATGCTGCTGGGTTATTACCACATCGCCCACCTGGGGAACGTAAATTGTTTGCCCACAATAATATTGGCCGTGCGTACTGTCACGTGTTGTTGGCGGCACAACAAGCAGGGGGATCGATTGCGCCCACTGTTCTCCCAGCTGGGCAACGGTTCTCCCTCATTTTTTGACAGCTGCTTGTTGTTTGCTCGAGCTCGAGCTCGCCTCCTTCTGTAGACGTTGTTGATGTAACTTCTTGATGTGGCGCTCATAGTCTGTGTCAACAGGCTTAGGAGCTGGTGGTTCAGCCATACGAATGAAGTGGTCAATAACTTCCACAGGCACTTTCTCCCTTGGCGGCGGTGGCGGTTTCGGTTCAAAATGGGCGTCGACTTCTGCCCGCACTATGCCATTGGTTTGCTCCATGGTCCTGTCGTAAGCCCTCTCCAGAAGAGGAGTAGTGAGGTTTGGACCATATTTATATCGCTTGCCTCCGCCTGTACTTCATGTACTATGACCTCGACTGGTACCGCTACGTACCATAGTTGCGGGGTGTCTCTTCTGCGATTGCTGAGGCGGCGGAGACGGCTGAGGGGGCTGAGTTGGACGAGGAGGAGTGGCCTGAAGCTGTGCTTGACTTGGAGGAGGAGTGGCCTGACACTTTTCCGGACTTGGAGGAGGAGTGGACGTCTGACGCTGTGTCGGACTTGGAGGAGGAGTGGCCTGACACTTTGCCGGACTTGGAGGAGGAGGAGTGGCCTCACGCGTTGGTGGACTTGGAGGAGCGGGAGTCTGCTGACTCGGTGGCGGACTTCGACGAGGAGTCGGGTGACGCGGTGTCGGTGGCCTTCGAAAGATGATGCAATCCTTTCTCCATAGGATGATACGATGTTTGGCATCTCCGAGTGTGTGCTCCTCGTCACCTCCAGAAATGTCAAGCTCTAGCCCCGAATATTGGTCCACCACCTCATCAACCACGACACGAGCATAGCCTGCTGGAATCGGGTTGCAATGGAAGGTTGCATCGGGGGAATTTGTATAAGCAACACCGTCCGCCACCTTCATGGATATGTTCTTCATTTTGAACTGTAGCTCGCAGTTAGTGTTCTCCATGATGTCATCCACGGGGTATCTATCCAGCATTGCATCAAACGGGGCGGAACCCATGCTGCTTCTCGGCATGGATGGGGCGGTGGTATCCAATGTTGGATCATCTGCTAGCTGTTGCAGCTGCTGAGACCCCCTTTGCTGGCTAAGTGAGTCGATCTGCTCCTGCTGCCGCTGGAATTTGTCTGTCAAGTCTGCGTGCGCTGATTCTAGGACTTGAAGGCGTTCATAGTCCAGCTTCCTCTTCTCCTCCTCCATCTTCCTCTACTTCTCCTCCGCGATCTTCCTTCTCGCACAGGTTCTGTAGTCGGCGTTCCATTCCGAAAACCCCTCATACCACGGAATAGCGCCCTTGCCTCGTGTTCTTCCCGGGTGTTCAGGATTTCCCAGGGCACGTGTAAGCTCGTCGTTCTCTCTGTTCGGCTGGAACACCCCCGTTCGAGCCTCTTCTATTGCAACAAGTATGTTATCGTCGGCTCCGTTCAGACATGCCTTCGTCGAAACTTTGCCTGTCTTCGGGTCCAACTCCCCCCCATGCGCATAGAACCAACTCCTGCACCTGGGGGCAGCTCTTAGTAACCGGAGTGACACCTGCATCCTCCATCTCTTTCTCAGACTTATCCCACTTAGGCATTGCCACCGCGTAGCCACCTGGCCCCAGCTTATGGAACTTATCCTTTTTTTCGGCATTCTTCTTGTTTATTCTCGACCGTTCCTTAGCTAATTCTGAATCCTTGAATTTCACAAAATCGTCCCAATGAGCACTTTGATTCTCTAGTGTCCCCTCGAATACTGGAGTCTTCCTTCCTTCCTTGACGTACTTCTCCCATTCACATATCTTGTGGTTCTTGAATGCAACCGCCATCTTCCTAAGAGCAGCGTCCTTGACTTTCTGCACATCTGCTTCTGTGAAATGATCTGGTAGGGTCAAATGTTCCATGAGAGTATCCCAAAGCAGTTTTTTTTGTCTGTCGTCGACAAAAGTAACATTTGGACGTGGCTTTGCTGGCTCTCTCCATTCTTGAAGGGAGATCGGGAGTTGGTCCTTCACAAGAACTCCGCACTGACGAACGAACTTGTCCGCAATCTTCTTAGGCGCTAATGGTTCGCCATTAGGTCTGAATGCCTCGATATTGTACTTTACGCCCTCCTTCAACTTTTTGTTCGGGCCTCGTTTCGTCCTTTTGCCTGAAGATTTGCTCGATCCGGATGGCTGAAAGAAGTAAGATCGATTCGTTAATATATCTTCAACTCATTTAAAACATGTGATGATCACCAGATTCCAGCTTATATAAATATATATACCTCGCCGGTGTTTGTTGTTTCAGGATCAACATGTTCTTCGTCATCGTCATAATCGTAGTTCATGACTTCAGCAATTCGGTCGTCGTGATCGAATATCATATCACCCTCTCCGGTGTTGTTTAGAAATTCGGAGCCGTCATAATCTTCTTCATTCTGATCATCATCTGGCCTGCGTATCATATCAAACATGGTCTGTTCTCTCTCTCTGTCGGTATTGTCTGCCATAGCTTTTATTTAACTATGCCAAAAGAAATATAAAACAATTTAGTATAATCTCGAATAATAGATATAATCTCGAATACATCGTCTTGAATAATAGATATAATCTCGAATACATCGTCTCGAATAATAGATTTAATCTCGAATACATCGTCTCGAATAATATATAATATTGAATAGTACATTACTGGCTAGGTTGCTAATTAAAGATCGAATACCTCAGAAGAATCTAGGACACTCGCGGTTCATGCGGCGCGGGCGGTGGACACCCAAAGAGAAGGAACCCTCACAGGATCATAGCTGAAGTGAGATCCCTGAAGAAACTGCCAGGTATTGGAGAACCTGCCGCCCTCTAACGCAACCATGTAGCGATGGACGTGCTCGTCCTCCTCCCTGACACGACGACGTACCACCTCCGGCGGGGCCGGCTCCCTCCGCACCGAAACTGGCCCACGCGAACGCCACCAAACGAGATCAGGGTCGACGACGGGACCCGGGGCCGGGTTCCTCATCAAGCGGCGCGCCCCTCCAGGCAGCACCTCCCAGTGCCAGCCCGGCGGAGCCCACTCCCGGACATGGGTCAGCTGGACGTCGTCGCGGACGTGTCGACGGCGAGGATGCGGGTCGGGCATCGTCGACAACAAATACTATATGCCGCAAAAGTAAAGTAACATTTTTTAAATGATGGATATTGTGATGATTTCATATATGCAAATTCTAAATTTTATAACTAAAAATTTAAGAAACTAAAAAAACATCGATCATCGTCTAACAATTTGAAATTAATCTAATTCTTCTAGCTAGCTAAAACTAACATTTCCAAAATTTCTAACATTTCTATATAACTAACATTTCTATAACATTTGACATTATGTATATTATAACTAACATTTCTATATACTATTTGACATTAATCTAATCTAATTAATTAATTCATCTAAAACTTTGTATGAAAAACAGAAAAACAGAAAAAACTAAAAGCTAAAAACAGAAAAATTGTGTGTGTGTGTGCGCGTGTAGTGTGTGTGTGTGTGTGCATGTAGTGTGTGTGTGCGCGCGCGCGTGTGTGTGCGCTACAGTCGGCGCCGGCGCGCGGTGTGGATTTGATCGATTGGAGGGAGGAGAGGGGCCGGGGGAGGGGCTCACAGCGCGCGCGGGCACGGTCGAGGCGACAGCGACGGCGAGGCGAGGTCGATCCAAAGGCGACGGCGACGGCGAAGCGAGGGGATCGGCGACGGGCCGGTGCGGCGACCGGGACGGCGACGGGCCAGTGCGGCGACAGACCGGCGACGGGGGCGCCGCGGAGTGGACGGGGACGACGCGGCGAGGACGGGGGCGTCGCGGAGTCGACGAGGACGGCGCGACAGGGGCGGCGACGGCGCAGGACGGGGCGGCGGCAGAGAGAAGTGGGAGATGAGAAACTGAAATTTTTTGAAGTGTTTCTTATATAGGGGACACCTTTAGTACCGGTTGGATCCACCAACCGGTACTAAAGGCCTGTTTTGGCCAGGCCAAGCGGCGGGAAGCGACCCCCTTTAGTACCGGTTGGTGGCTCCAACCGGTACTAAAGGCCCCCCTTTAGTACTGGTTGGTGCCACGAACCGGTACTAAAGGGGGTGCGCTGCCAGGCGAGGGGCGCAAAGTTTAGTCCCACCTCGCCTAGCGAAGGGCAGCCGCACTGGTTTATAAACCCAGCCGCGGCTGCTCCTTCGAGCTCCTATCAAATGCAGGCCTTCTGGGCCTACCTATGCTGTGCTGCCCCGTGGGCCTACTGGGCCTTTGCGGGCCTGCATCCTGGCCCAACAACGGGTTGGGTTTCTAGTCGTATGCAGGCCGCTCTAGCCTAGTAGGCGGGCTTTTTTATTTTTTTGCTTTATTTATTTTTGAGTTGTTTTTTTGTGTATTTAGAGTTTCTTTGTGAATATTTTTGCTTTAGGTACAAAAAATTACAAACTTTCTGTTAGTGCCCGTAGTTTTCAAATTTAAATAGTATAAATTTTAAATTATTTAAAATTAGTGTGAATAACTAGTTTGTGAATAACTTAACTTTAAAAATCAGTAAAGGCATGAAAAAATTTGTTTGCACATAAAATTTCTTCACGTTTCAAATGCCAAAACACATAATTAACTACCCTAACTATTACAGAGATTCCCTTCTGGGTGTGAAACACAGAAGAAAGTGATGATAGCTAGTGAAGCCGATCACATCCCAGATCTTTGGGTGTGAAACTTTTTCTTCGCGTGTGTCCCTTTGCACCGTAACCATGGAAAATCTTCATCATTTAACGGGATGCTCGGGTCAATATTCACTGTGAATGGAGCAATTTCATCAAATTTTTCATAATCTTCTGACTTGTCTGTCTTGTCATCCACTCCCACGATGTTCCTCTTCCCAGAAAGAACTATGTGCTGCTTTGGCTCATCGTACGATGCATTCGCTTCCTTATCTTTTCTTTTTCTTGGCTTGGTAGACATGTCCTTCACATAGAAAACCTTTGCCACATCATTGGCTAGGAAGAATGGTTCGTCTGCATACGCAAGATTGTTGAGATCCACTGTTGTCATTCCGTACTGCGGGTCTTCCGTTACCCCGTCTCGTGTCATATTGACCCATTTGCACCGAAACAAAGGGACCTTCAAACCACGTTGATAGTCAAGTTCCCATATGTCCTGTATATAACCATAATATGTTTCCTTTCCCGTCTTGGTTTCTGCATCAGACACCACTGTTTTGGTTGATGCTCTTCTTATCTTGGGTGATCGTGTAAAATGTATTACCATTTATATCGTACCCTTTGAGAGTCATTATATTCGAAGATGGTAACTGGGACAGCAAGTACAGGTCATCTTCAATAGAGGTGTCATGCATGGTACGTGCTTGCAACCAGCTGGCGAAACTCTTGGTTTGTTCACGTGTAATCCAGTCATCAGACCGCTCCGGGTGTTTGGAGCGTAGCAAATTCTTGTGCTCATCCATATACGGAGCCACCAAGGCGGAATTCTGTAGAACTATGTAGTGCGCTTCAGTGAGAGAATGTCCGTCCATACATATTATTTGTTCCCCTCCTAGCTTGCCTTTTCCATCCAGTCTGCCCTTATGCCGTGATTCAGGAACACCAATCGGCTTAAGGTCAGGAATAAAGTCAATACAAAACTCAATGACCTCCTCATTTTGACGGCCCTTGGAGATGCTTCCTTCTGGCCTAGCACGGTTATGAACATATTTCTTTAAGACTCCCATGAACCTCTCAAAGGGGAACATATTGTGTAGAAATACAGGACCCAAAACGTTAATCTCTTCGCATAGGTGAACTAGGACGTGCATCATGATGTTGAAGAAGGATGGTGGGAACACCAACTCAAAACTGACAAGACATTGCACCAAATCATTCTGTAACCTTTGTATGATTTATGGATCGATTACCTTCTGAGAGATTGCATTGAGAAATGCACATAGCTTCACAATGGCTAATCGAACGTTTTCCAGTAGAAGCCCCCTCAATGCAACCGGAAGCAGTTGTGTCATAATCACGTGGCAGTCATGAGACTTTAGGTTCTGGAACTTTTTCTCTGCCATGTTTATTATTCCCTTTATATTCGACGAGAAGCCAGATGGTACCTTAATACTGAGCAGGCATTCAAAGAAGATTTCCTTTTCTTCTTTGGTAAGAGTGTAGCTTACATGACCCTGATGTATGCCGTCTTTTCTGTGCATACGTTGCTGGTCCTCCTGTGCCTCAGGTGTATCTTTTGTCTTCCCATACACGCCCAAGAAGCCAAGCAGGGTCACACAAAGATTCTTCGTCACGTGCATCACATCGATTGCGGAGCGGACCTCTAGGTGTTTCCAATAGGGAAGGTCCCAGAATATAGATTTCTTCTTCCACATGGGTGCGCGTCCGTCAGCGTCATTCGGAACAGGTTGTCCACCAGGACCCTTTCCAAAGACCACCTTCAAATCCTTGACCATATCATGTACATCAGCACCAGTACGGTGGCCAGGCTTTGTCCGGTGATCCGCCTCACCTTTGAAATGCTTGCCTTTCTTTCTTACGGGATGCCTGCTCGGAAGAAATCGACGATGTCCAAGGTACACATTCTTCTTACAATTAGCCAAATATATACTGTCGGTATCGTCCAAACAGTGCGTGCATGCGCGGTATCCCTTGTTTGTCTGTCCTGAAAGGTTACTGAGAGCAGGACAATCATTGATGGTCACGAACAGCAACGCCTTTAGGTCAAATTCTTCCCCCATGTGCTCATCCCATGCACGTACACCTGTTCCATTCCACAGTTGTAAGAGTTCTTCAACTAATGGCCTTAGGTACACATCAATGTCATTGTCGGGTTGCTTAGGGCCTTGGATGAGCACTGGCATCATAATGAACTTCCGCTTCATGCACAACCAAGGAGGAAGGTTATACAAACGTAGAGTCACAGGCCAGGTGCTATGGTTGCTGCTCTGCTCCTCAAAAGGATTAATGCCATCTGCGCTTAGACCAAACCACACGCTCCTTGCGTCATCTGCAAACTCCTTCCCGTACTTTCTTTCGATTTTTCTCCACTACGACCCGTCAACGGGTACTCCCAACTTTCCATCGTTCTTATGGTCTTCTCTGTGCCATCGCATCGCCTTGGGATGCTCTTTGTTTTGGAACAAACGTTTCAACCGTGGTATTATAGGAGCATACCACATCACCTTGGCAGGAATCTTCTTCCTGGGGCGCTCGCCCTCGACATCACCAGGGTCATCGCGACTGATCTTATAGCGCAATGCACCACATACCGGGCAAGCGTTCAAATCCTCATACTCACCGCGGTAGAGGATGCAATCATTAGGGCATGCATGTATCTTTTCCACCTCTAACCCTAGAGGGAAGACAACCTTCTTTGCTTCGTACGTACTCTCGGGCAATTCGTTGTCCTTTGGAAGCATATCCTTTATCATTACCAGCAACTTTCCAAATCCCTTGTCAGATACACCATTCTCTGCCTTCCATTGCAGCAATTCTAGTGTGATGCCCAGCTTTTTCTTGTCACCTACGCAATTCGGGTACAACAATTTTTTGTGATCCTCTAACATGCGCTGCAACTTCTTCTCCAAATCACTTGCGCAGTTTCTCTTTGCAAAGGCAATGGCCCGACCTAGATCATCAACGGGCTCATCTGATGCCTCTTCTTCAGCTTCTTCCCGCATTGCCGGCTCAGCTTCTTCCCGCATTACCGGCTCAGCTTCTTCCCCCATTGTTGTATCATTGTATTCAGGGATCCCATGGCCAGGATAGCTGTCATCGTCCTCTTCTTCTTCATTGTCTTCCATCATAACCCCTCTTTCTCCGTGCTTGGTCCAAACATTATAGTGGGGCATGAAACCGGACTCAAACAGGTGGACGTGAATGGTTCTTGACGTAGAGTAATTGTGACCATTCTTACAGCCAGCACATGGACAAGGCATAAAACCATCCGCCCGCTTGTTTGCCTCAGCCGCAATCAGAAAAGTATGCACGCCCTCAACGAACTGGGGAGAGCATCGGTCATCGTACATCCATTGCCGGCTCATCTTCATTACACAACACCGAATAGACCAAATTAATACAAGTTCATACATAAAGTTCATACAACACTTAAATGCAACAAACAAATAACTCTCTAGCTAAAGCATTTAAATGCAACAACAAATGCGATCAAGATTGCAACTAAGGTAACAATGGATCCAACAGCATAATGATACCAAGCCTCACTATCGATGGCATATTTTCTAATCTTTCTAATCTTCAAGCGCATTTTCTCCATCTTGATCTTGTGATCATCGACGACATCGGCAACATGCAACTCCAATTCCATCTTCTCCCCCTCAATTCTTTTGAATTTTTCTTTCAAGTACTCATTTTCTCTTTCAACTAAATTTAACCTCTCGACAATAGGGTCGGTTGGAATTTCCGGTTCACATACCTCCTAGAAAAAATTTCTATGTCAACTTGATGGGCATAATTTGTCATAAACACGAAATGCAAGTAGTTTTAAAAGAGAATATATATACCACATCCGAATCATAACAAGGACGAGGGCCGACGGGGACGGATATCGAAACCATGGCACTATATGTATAACAAACAACGTACGGGTAAGATAATTATACGAGTAACTATATATCCAAATCCCACAAACATCAATTTTTATATAAAATTTCATGAACAAAGAGGCTCACCACAAGGTGGTGCCGGCGACGGGACGGTGCGGGCGATCGACGGTGGTTACGACGGAGATTTAGAAGGCACTAAGTAAACCACACCTACATATGCAAACTAAGTGTTATTTTTGACCTCAAATTGCATATAAATCAAATACTAGCACATATATATATTTCCTCCCAAATTACTAAACTCACAAATTAATCACTATATAAAGCATTGCAAGAGTAAATCTAGCAATGAGAGATGAAAGGACAAAGTTGCTAACCTTTGTGATCATTTCAATGGATGGGGGCCTTCAAATCTTGACAAAATTTGGGCAAAATGTGTGATGAGCTCAAGAGGAAGAGGGAAAGAACATAGAGGAGAGGGGAAAGGGGAAGAATAGAGCGAGCTCGGGTGGACGAAGGGTTTATGTAGTACGACCTTTAGTACCGGTTTGTGCCAAGAACCGGTACTAAAGGGGCTGGAGGGGCCCCAGTCTGAGAACATCCTGCCACCACTCTCATTAGTACCGGTTCGTGGCACGAACCGGTGCTAAAGGTTCGCCACGAACCGGTACTAATGAAAGCGGCCCGGCTAGCCGTTGGAACCGGCACTAATGTATACATTAGTGCCGACTCAAATACAAACCGGCACTAATGTGCTTCACGTTTGACCCTTTTTCTACTAGTGATCCAATGTTTATTAATTTTAATGCATGTACATGGCTGTTGTCGCTCTCTAGTTGGTCGCTTCCCAGTCTTTTGCTAGCCTTCACCTGTACTAAGTGGGAATACTTCTTGTGCATCCAATCCCTTAAACCCAAAGTTATTCCAGATGAGTCCTCTATACCTTCCTATATGCGGTATCTACCTGCCGTTCCAAGTAAATTTGTATGTGCCAAACTCTAAACCTTGAAATGAACATTCTGTTTTGTATGCTCGAGTAGCTCATGTATCAACCAAGCCTGCCCTTATCTTCCATGTTAGGCGAGTTATTCTCAAGAGGAGTGGACTCCGCTCCTCACTCACGAGAAAATGGCTGGTCACCGGGATGCCCAGTCCCATGTTTTATGCAAACTAAATCAAAATTAATTGCAAACAAAACCCCCCCTGGGACCTGTTGTATGTTGGAGGCACTCGTTGTTTCGAGCAAGCCATGGATTGATGCTTGTTGGTGAAGGGGGAGTATAAACTTTACCATTCTGTTCGGGAACCGCCTATAATGTGTGTAGCATGGAAGATATCGCCATCTCTTACTTGTTATTTTGACAATGAAAGTATACTGCTCAAAATATTATTCATCTCTATTTCAAAACCGAGCTCTGGCACCTCTACAATCCCTGCTTCCCTCTGCGAAGGGCCTATCCATTTACTTTTATGTTGAGTCATCACCCTCTTATTAAAGAGCACTAGCTGGAGAGCACATCTGTCATTTGCATTCATCACTATTAACTTATATTGGGTGTGACAATGATTGGATCTCTTTTACCATGAATTACAATGTCTAGTCAGTCCTTGATCTTTAAAGGTGCTCTGCATTTATGTTTTGCGGTCTCAGAAAGGGCTAGCGAGATACCATCTTGTTATATTATATTATGATTGTTTTCAGAAAGTGTTGTCATCCGAGATTTATTATTATGACTCGCTAGTTGATTATGCTATTGATATGAGTAATTATGAGACCTAAGAATTATTGCAAATGTGGTTAGTTATGATATTTGCTAAAAACTTGAATGCTAGCTTGACATATTTACAACAACAAGAGCAAACAGAGTTTGTAAAAGTTTTTTCTTTATTTCTTCCAGTTTGTCAACTGAATTGCTTGAAGACAAGCAAGGGTTTAAGCTTGGGGAAGTTGATACGTCACCGTCGTATTTATTTTTCCAAACACTTTTGCCCTTGTTTTGGACTCTAACTTGTATGATTTGAATGGAACTAACCCGGACTGACGTTGTTTTCAGCAGAATTGCCATAATGTTGTTTTATGTGCAGAAAACAAAAGTTTTCGGAATGACCTGAAACTCCACGAAATATATTAGAATAAATAATAAAAAATCCTCACCAAAGATGAAGATCAGGGGGCCCACACCCTGTCCACGGGGGTGGGGGCGTGCCCCCAAGGGGGGAAAAAATAGAAGAGAAGAAATAATCACGTTTTACGATACGGAGCTGCCGCCAAGCCCTAAAACCTCTCGGGAGGGCTGATCTGGAGTCCGTTCGGGGCTCCGGAGAGGGGGATTCGTCGCCGTCGTCATCATCAACCATCCTCCATCACCAATTTCATGATGCTCACCGCCGTGCGTGAGTAATTCCATCGTAGGCTTGCTGGACGGTGATGAGTTGGATGAGATCTATTATGTAATCGAGTTTGTTTTGTTAGGGTTTGATCCCTAGTATCCATTATGTTCTGAGATTGATGTTGCTATGACTTTGCTATGCTTAATGTTTGTCACTAGGGACCGAGTGCCATGATTTCAGATTTAAACCTATTATGTTTCCATGAATATATGTGAGTTCTTGATCCTATCTTGCAAGGCTATAGTCACCTACTATGTGTTATGATCTGGCAACCCCGAAGTGACAATAATCGGGACTCCTCCCGGTGATGACCATATTAGGTGCATTACTACTTATTTGATTCTCATAGATGCTGGCAATGAATAAGGACAAAGCTTTTGGAGTTGTCTTCAAGACATTCAAGAGGGAATGCAGGTGAAGTACAGGTACTTGCAAATTTCATATACTAATCTGCATATTTTTCTCATGTTTAACTTTAGCTTGAGCGAATTTTGATCTTCCCTAGGACTTGGCACTTTGATTTGGCATTGGAAGATTTGAAGATGGTCGTTTGGAGGCTTGGAGATGTGAAAGATGCCATAATGATTCCAACTTTAAAGTGATTTGTGAACTATAAGTTCTATTTCAGAACTTATATAGCTGTTGACAATGGCGGAGCGTGACCAAAATATAAGAGGGGGCCAACTTCATATAAAAACACACAATATAAATGAAACATCCACACGGCCACACTGCATATCCCCTAAAAAAAGTTGTGGAACATATGCAAGGGTAATTACATGAGTACATGACCATGTCATAATAAAAAAAAAATCTTGTTCACACAAATACAACTGATTTAACAGGTTCACACATACCTACGCATTGTGGATAAGTAAATTTTGGTGCTCCAAAAAAATAGATCACGCCTAATGATCAAACGACAACTAAACAAAACTAATGACTAGAGGTATGCTCTTTCTACTCTTCTGGTTGTTTCCCCATTGCTACCTAAACAGAAATTTATAAAGGAGAAGTTGTGACTGAGCTGCCATGCAGCTAGGCATTAAAGTTACTAGAGCATCTCAATTCATCACATATACTAACAGAAGCAGTGCTAGAACATCAGATGAGGGAGCACAGAAAATACAGCAACGGCGTTGGGCGCAGAGTGCATGACGGGCTGCCGGCTTTGGCGTGGTGTGTTGCCGTGTGTGCGCAGGGCTGCAGGCAGTCTGCTCCAAGCCTCCAACCACTGTGAAGCTGAGGAATCAGCCCGTCAAGAAGAAGGGGATAAAGGTCGTCTGCCCGTCAGCTGCCGCCGCCGTCGTCGTGGGAGACACTGGACGGGGAGGCAGGGAGGCATGGCGGGTGCCAAGCTGAACCGGACGCGTTGACTCACAGACGAGACGAGAGGAGGCGTTGGGCCAGAGTCGTAACTCGTAAGTATACCTACTAGTAGTAGTGAAAAATCAATTTGGAAAGGGGGGGTTGTAGCCCAGCTTCATCTCCACTACGCTCCGCCAGTGGCTGTTGAACCATCTACTATTGTTTTTTGTTGAAATTTACTCAAGTTATGCTGCTGAAATGCGCTTGTTTTGCTGCTGAAATGTTATTCTTTGTCGTCACTATGTTTGTTTAAATATTTTGGTTTTATCGTGGGTTCCCCGTGGGTTCCCCGAAACCCGATGGGTTTAGGGGACGGGCAGAAAACTAGCCCCGCACACGATGATGGGGACGGGGACGGGTTTACGATTTTCTCGTGGGGATGGGTTTGGGAAGGCAAAACCCGATGGGTTTCGTCCCCATTGCCATCTTGAATCACGAGCCAATACAGATTTACAGTCAGTAAATGTTACCATGGTATTTTGGTTTTCCTCTGATATTTCAAACGATCCGAAGGTGGATAAAGAGATTAATAAATAAGTATTCATATCCCACCCACTATTTTTTTTTGGAACATATATCCCCCTCACTTAATTTGATATCTTAGGGCAGAAGGTATATATATAGGACTCCCGTACATCTCTTGTTATCAAAACAGAGTGCACTAAAGAATCATGCGATAGTTGTGAGCAAACCATGTAGAAAACATTTATCACATCATATGTATCACATGAGTACACTATAGAATCATGTGACCATTTGACTAGCGTATTTAGCTTTTTGATCTCTCTGGTTGGAAAAGAACACAGCCAATGTCCTTTAGTGCACTCTGAACATTTGACTTGCATATTTCGTGATGAAACTTTGCAAGCATTAAAAACCTTTGTCAATGTTTGCCAACATAATCGGAATGTTCTGAATTTTTTTTCTTTTGTTTTCAGATTTTAGTGCTCATATCGAGCTCACATGAGCTGGAGCTAAGGACATTTAGTGGTTGTTCCTATACAAGCGATGGGTGATTGGTTTTTAGAAAACATGGTTTAGTAAGAATTTTAGAAAAACAAGTTTTCTTAACTTTTTCTGTTAATAATAGGTTTTTAGAAAAACAAGTTTGGATTCGAGGAGTCTGAAACACCGCCGTGTCCATGAAGCGTGCTGAGAACCTGAACCGGGCCGCCAAATCCATGCCATCCACAATCATTGGTCGGTTCACAACTCTCCATAGGAATGCAACTGTGCTACAAGTATCGAAAAGGCTAGATATTTCAGAGTTGTTGACCTTTGTCGATAAGATGAGAACGTTGTGATCCACGACCTAGAGGGCGAGGCGGCCAGACGGCCTGCACCATACCGTCGGGGAGGACCACGAGGTCGCCAGCAGACGCCAACACTGCCGTGCGTCGCCGGCATCCGTGGTGCATCGCCGACACCGTCGCCGTTAGCTGCTGCTGTCCGTCACCGTCGCCGTCGCCGTCCTCCGGGCTCATGACATTGTATAGTTGATTCCATCCTGTAGGCAGGCCGTACTTCGACAACCAATTGGACTGCTTGTTTCCTTCTCCTCCTAAGTTTAGTCGCCTTAAGATAGAGGGACAAGTCATTGTTCGCCAGAAAAAGATTCCAAAACCGACACAAGTCCTAGTTGGAGCCGAATTCATCTAGTCCTATATTAGAACGGAGGTAGCGTACAAGATCAAGCACGTCCGTCCATATAGGAAAACCAATCGATCGAGGCCCGGCCACAGCGATCGACATTGACACACAGAGTTTTTCACGCCACCAACAACGACGGCCATCGCGTGCCATGGACAGGCAGAGCACAGCAACACCATCGTCCTTGGAAGAATCCTTTGCCGACATTGACAGGTCCGTGGCAAAAATAACTTCTGACGTCGCCACAGCTACCAAACACGTCTGCGTGCAGAAGGGCAAACGCGAATGCGTGGACAAGGTGGACGCGTGGGCTGCTGCGTGCTCCGGGCTGGACATGATCGAATCCTTGGCGTGCACCACCGCGCAGGCCGCGCTGCTCAACTGCCTAACCGACGATCCATCCATGACTTTGAGGAGTCGGCTGGCCTCATTATTTACAATAGCTAATTAATGTATTAGCGCGCTATGCCTATCCATAGCTAGTTTCATTATGGATGCGATCTTAGAGATAAATTACTTTCAGATTCATGTTTTTGTTTCCAGTGGAGTTGATTTTGTACTCGTTAACTCCAGTAGACCATAGAATAATTGTTTAGAACTTTTTATATAAAATATGGAAAACGCTATCGCTCAACCGGCGCATGTTTTTTTTAGAACGAAGGCTCAAGGGGGAGCCCGGCTTTGAATTAATAAAGCCATCAACCGGCCAGAATTACAACCATTGCATTACAATCTCGAACAAAACAAAAAACAAGAACACGGCAAGATACAAGGGTGCTGGTAGGCAACTCTCAAAACCTTGCTCACTACAGCTAGAAAGATAGCAGAAGATAAGCACAAGCTGAAGCACGCAGAGGCCCTCGTCCACACAAGCATCACCAGGGAAGAAGAGATGGGGCTCCGGGAAGCGCCCGCTGTCGAGGATAGGCTATGTCGGCACCAAACAACCAGGCCTTGGAACAACATCTTCATCCATTCCCATTGTCGAAGGAGGCCCCTGCCTCCTCGCCTGGCTCGAAGGCGCCGAACCGTCGACATATGGGTTGCTCACCCTAGAACATGGACGAAATGATGCAACCAGAAGGAGTAGGAACAGAGCACACCCTACATGACTAAGAAACTTCACCAGAGACACTGCATCACCGCTGCCCACTGACGACCTCTGGAGAGGAGAGAGATGCCGGTCAGACAACAACAGGGTGTCCAGGGAGGAAGGAGCAATGATGCTGCCACCGCAGCCACTAGGGCCACGCTGTCGCCGCCGCCCGACAACCACCACGCCGCAGTGCCCACAGTCCAAAAACCATCCAAGGCGACGACTTCACGAAGCAAACGGCGCCAAGAGCACCGTCGCCGCCCAACAAAGTTCGGGTTTTCACCCGGGATGCTAGGGGAAGGGGAGGGTGGAGCAAAAGACCTGAATGGCGCCTCCAAAAAGGGGAACGACGTCCATGGACGTCGCCGCCATGGATTTCTCCCGGTCAAGGCTCCACACCACCAACATCGCATCCAGCTCCAGGCACCAGAGAACCATGTCAACCCGGTCCAGATCTGACGCAGTGGAGCATGCAGGGTAGCAGAAGGGGAAAGGGGCGGCCAGATCTAGAGCCGCAAGAGGCCAGAGGCCCCACCGTCGGTGCCGCGGATCTCGTCCGCCGGAGAGCTTGCTGCCCGCGCAGCCAAGCCCGCCGGACCACACCCACGCCACCACCAGCCAAGGGGACGGTGGCGCCTCAGTGAAAGGGGCCGCCGCCCCGGATTCCGACGCCCATCGCTGGAGAAAACGGAGCAGCAGAGGCCCCGCCGCCACCTTCCTTGGCCACGCCCCGGGCTTGCCCGGCGGATGCCTCTGGCGACGGCAAGGAGGGAGGGGAGGAAGGGGGGGAGAGGTGGCGGGGGCTAGGGTTGTCGCCCTCGAGCCGCCCGAGAGGGGCGACGCGAGGGGGGGGGGAGAGCTTCACAGTTAGTGTGTGCATGTTTATGTGCGCGTTCGCCTTCTCCGTAGTCGTCGGATTTGATTTGGATCAGAAGCAATCTTTATCCTAGTATAGTTGTCACCCCTTATTTTCGTTGCCTCACCGAAACAAATGGTCTGCTTCATACCGAGCACTCGCGACCAGCAGTCAAGCTGAGTCCTCTTACCTGTAGATCGTCATCGTGAGCGCAACCATGCCGGTTCTCAGCCACCAAACGCCTCCCAGCAACCGGATCCGGCGAGATCCGCCACAAGGGCATGGAGCACCAACAACCTCACAGCCGTTCCGGCACCACCAGTGCTAGCAGCAGCCATATCACCATGCCGTACTTCCATGTCCACTCCAAGTTTCTGCAACAACAATGTTGTTGTGGAACAGCGGCATCTAAAGACGATGTGTTAGTGCACGATGCGGCTGGAGATGTTGTTGCAATTTTTGCAACAAGGTTCTTGTTACAGAAAATTAGACGCAACGGTAGATTTGTTTGCAATTTGTGCAACAAGGGTCTTATTTCTGAAAATTAGAGAAGATGAGGTTTTGCAACACGGAACTTGTTGCAGGAAATTAGAGAAAAATGGGTTTCACAACAAAGGTCTTGGTGCAAGAACTTAGAGAAGAGCAAGTTTCGCAACAAGCGTATTGTTGTAAGAAATTTGAGAAGAGGAACTGACAGCTCAGGTCATATAATCGAACGGCTCGTGAAGTGGCCGATCCTTTTAAAGATCCGCCGGCCGACGTGTAGCAGGTCCCATGAAATATACGTACTAGGAACATGTAGGAATTTTTTCCCACCGTGTATTTTTTAAATAATGAGTATTACATGTAGAGGCTAAATTCCAGCTGCTTGACCCAAAAAAAAGCGTCTACACTGATTATTTCTTGTTCAAGTGCATCACCCATCCACATCGTCCATCCACCACAAGGAGCAACCGCACCTAAGACGGGCAACTCCATGTACTCCTAGCTGATTCATCCACGCTGCCGCCCGGCATATTTACCTAATTAATTAGCGCGCTATGCCTAACTAGTTCTATTATTGATATCTTAGATAAATTACTTTCACATTCGTGTTATTTGTTTACGGTCGAGTTGTCTTGTACTGGTCTACTCATGTAGACTCTAGAATGACTGTTTACACTTTTTATATGAATACTAGGTATATGCCCGTGCGTTGCACCGGGAGTTGAATTTTTTATTGACGCGACAGGGGAGCATGCGGGCACACATCATGATGCCAATAAAATAACAAAAAGGAGATTATGTTTTAGTTATGAAGCATAGAACTTCTGACAACTTTGTCCTGAGATATACTAAAGCCAAAGAATATCAGAGGGAAATCAAATTATCTGAATGACATGATGTTATTTCCCAAAAGAAGTTATCTTTACATTTAAAATTTATAATTTCCAATTGGTCCGCTTTATATGTAAATAAAAAGGTGGGTGTCAATATTACAATACACTTGCCAAACATGTTTCTCTACGAAGAACTATGACCAAGAATCACCTGCCAATAATAAAAACTGAGAGCAAATCTGCAAAATAACAAATTGTTAACAATACCTTCAATAATATAAATCTCACCGTTCTTGCACACCCTTGAGAGCATACCATTGTTTCCTTCAGACTATACTCTCGTCTATGAACAGAAAAAGAAAACCATATAAACTAAATTCAAGTCTGGAGAAAAACACAAAGCATCATTAACAGTTTAGTAACATAATTACCTTTTTTTGCACACCATGTGAATGGAAACACACCATACCATCCTTGTTACCTTCTAGCTGCACTTCTATTTGTGAGAATTCCAGTAAGTAGATGGCAATTTAGCAAAGGAGCTCACTTAACAGTTTGTATAGCGCATGTAGAAGCTGGTCCGCCTATTGCTAATACGCGAATGCAAGGAGCTTACCTCGGCGGTGCGACGGACATGGCAAACGGAGCGCGGAGGCAACGGCGGCCGTGGTGCAGCGTCACCGGGAGGACGGCCTTGAGGTGCTTTACACCGGTGAGCCCATCCCGGTTGCCGGCGTTTCGCCGACGTATACAGGTTCTCTTCCACGACTGATGAACGTGCCAACAAAGGATCGGCCAGTGAGAGAAGAAAGAGATATATGCACACAAATGATTGGCTAGAGATAGATAAAAGAGATATATGCATGATCGGTCAGAGTTTTTTGTTATATGCAACAGCCTGAGATTCATTTTCATTGGCGCGAGGTAAAACATGGTGATAGAAGAAAGGAAGTGATTGAAAGAAGGAAGGCGATTGATCACCGTTTGATTGAAAGAAGGAAGGAGATTGATCATGTCATGAATGAATTGATTTCCATGCATGAATTGATTGCGTTTGTATTGATTGCGCTTGGTTACCTTATGTGAATTATTTGTTTACCAAAGATAGAGGAGGGAGAAAAGAAAATCGGTAGGAAGAAAACCGGTGGGGAGAAAACCGGTGGAGCGAGAAAAGAAAATCGCTGGAGGGCAGGGGGAGTCGTACGACGGGGTTGGACGAAGAGGGGGAACGTAAGAGGGTAAACGGAACACTTTGTTTCTTTCGACAGGAAGATATTCCTTCTTTTGACAGGAATTTCTTTGTGCAGTGTATTTTTAAATAGTTAGTGGAGCAGAGTTTTTTTTTTTTGAGGGGTAAATGCTTGCCGCTTTATTTAACCATCGAAACTCGGAATGTCGTCCGAAATTACATCAAGAACAAAATCCGGGGGAGCCCTCAACCAAACCTTATTTAGTTCATCACCTACACCTACTCTAGCAAATTTATGCGCGGCAACATTAGCGGATCTTCTAACCCATGACACTTTGAAGCTCTCAAAAGAGCTCAGGATGCTTTTGATCTCCTGCACCCAGGGTCCCGTAGCTCCCATGTTCTTTGTTGGCTGATTCAGCATGCGCACCACGTTCTGGTTATCCAGCTCCACATGGACTTTTCCTGGCGCCACCTCCCTTACTAACTCCAAAGCTCTTTTACACGCCATAATCTCTGTAGCTTCTGGGTCGTTGATGCCTGGGAAGAAACAGCTCATACCCGCCCTGAAAGCACCTTGGTAGTCTCGCACCACCGCACCACCTCCTCCCCTGACACCACATTTTGATATTGCACCGTCCGTATTGACTTTGAGCCAACCATCTTCAGGGACCTTCCAACTTGGACGGAGCTTTGGCATCGCCGGTTGTCGCTGATCAGAGTGCACCGCCTTCCACTCTTGCATGTGAGCTACAACCGTAGCTATTATTTCATGTGGGGCTGCAATCCTTCTCCCGTCTCTCGCCTCGTTCCGAGCCAGCCATAAACCATATGTGGCCTGTATCATCGCCTCCCTCTCCGCAGCCGAAGCACCGGAAAACCAGTCAATGAGCCAGCTCGCCAAGCCACTCTGGGAGCTTATCTGGACCGGTGGGATCGCCACCGATACTCCCATCTCCGAGTGTAGGAGCTGCCAAAATTGTACTGAATGCTGACACGACCAAAACCTGTGATGGACAGTTTCTTCCCGGCCGCACGCAACACAAAAAACTCCGGGCTTGATCCGCCGTCGATGAAGTTCGGCTCCGACAGCCAAGCCATTCCTAATAAGTTGCCACATGTGGATTTTGGCCTTTGCCGGCGCTGACGTATCCCACAGGGCCATGTAGCCCCGGTGCTTTGCAACCGAAAACGAGGATTCCGGCTGTCCGGTCCTCGCCCTGAGCATAGCCATCTTCATGTGATAGGCCGACTTCACCGTGAAACACCCGTCCTTTGTAAAGTTCCACGCTAGGTAATCATCAAGGCCCGGGCCTCCCACTGCAATTTGCTGAATATCTTGCACATCATCTGGCGAAAACATGGTCTCCAGTCTGCCCCTGTTCCAACTTCTCCCGTCCTCATCAAGCAGGTGAGCAACTCTTGTTACACCCGGCATATAAATCTGCCCCAACGGCTTCATGCTGCTACTCCTCGGTATCCAATTTGCGTGATGAATACGGACCTGTGTTCCGTCGCCTATACGCCATATCAGCCCCTCCCTAAGCAGATCTCTCCCATGTAAAATACTTCTGAAGGTATATGATGCTGTTGGGGGGCATGAGGCTGTGAGAATTGAGTCCTCCTTAAAATACCTTGCCTTTAGTACCCTTGCACATAGAGAGTTTGGGGTCTGAAGAATTCGCCAAGCTTGTTTAGCAAGCAAAGCTTGATTAAAAACTTCAGGATCCCTAAAACCCATTCCACCATCCCTTTTTGCTGCACACATCTTTTGCCAGGAGATCCAATGTACCTTCCTCTCACCGTTTGCCGCGCCCCACCAGAATTTCGAAGAGATTGATGTCAGGTTCCCGCACATCTTCTTTGTGAGGCGAAAGCAGCCCATGGTGAAAGCGGGTACTGCTTGGAGGCCCAACTTGACAAGAACCTCCCTTGCAGCCTTTGACAAACCCTGCCCCTTCCACCCACTCACCTTTCCTTTTGATGTCTCGGTTAAATACCTAAAGGTTCCATCTTTTGATCTTCCAACCAGCGTCGGAAGGCCCAAATACCTCTCACTCAAAGCTTCTGATTGTACCCCGAGAGCAGTTTTTAATTCCGTTTTCCTATCCTCTTGACATCCCTTTCCGAAGAAAATGGATGACTTTGCCATATTAACACTTTGTGTAGAAGCTTTCTCATATTGCTGCAAGATCTCCTTGAGTGTGTCCATATTATCCCTAGTTCCCTCAAGAAATACAATGCTATCGTCAGCGAAAAGGAGATGGGTCACATGAGGGCCAGTGCCCCCAAATTTTACCCCTTTTATCTTCCTATCTCTCTGTGCCTTCTTAAGCAGAACAGAGAAACCCTCCACACAGAAGAGGAACAGGTAAGGGGATAGAGGATCACCTTGCCTTAAACCCCTTGAGGGGGAAAAACACCTTGAAAGGTATCCATTTAATTTGACCCTAAAACTTGCTGTTGTCACACATCTCATGATCATCGCTATCCAACCCGGTTCAAAACCATATTTCCCTAGCATTTGCTCAAGGAAAATCCACTCGACCCGATCATAGTCTTTCATCATATCCAGCTTGACAGCGCATAGGGCCTTTTTTCTCTTTCTTGTTCTCATGGCATGAACACATTCATAAGCCACTAGCACGTTATCAGAGATAAGACGCCCTGGCACAAACGCACTTTGCTCCTCGGAGATTAGAACCGGGAGAATGTTTTTTAGTCTATTTGCCAACACCTTTGTCGCAATCTTATAGAGGACGTTGCAGAGACTAATGGGACGGAATTGAGATAAAAGCTCCGGCGAGTTTACTTTAGGAATCATAACAATCACTGTATCACTAAAACCATTTGGCGCTGCTGCACCACTCAGAAAATCTCGCACCGCTCGGCAGACGTCCTCTTTTAACAACAACCAGTGTCGTTGATAGAATAAAGCGGGAAGCCCATCCGGACCCGGGGACTTTGTCGGCCCCATCTGGAATAGAGCCGTCTCAATCTCATCATCGGAAATCCGTGAGGCCAGTGCCTCGTTCATCTCTGGAGTGACCAGCTTCTCTATATGCTGCAGTAGAGTATTTGTCCCCGTTGATCCCTCCGACGCAAACAGATTTTCATAGAAACCCGCAGCCATCTCTTTCATCTCTTCATTAACCGTGCATTTTGTCCCATCATTCCGGCGCAGCGCCCGTACTGTATTCTTTCGTCTCCGGTGTGAGGCTCTATTCTGAAAATACTTAGTGTTTTGGTCCCCCGCACGTAGCCAGTCCACCCTTGATCGCTGTCGATACATTATCTCTTCTCTAGCATATACCTCTCTCAGTTCTTCTTCAATTTTCCTTACTTCCTCATAGCAGCCTGTCTCCAAAGCCCGCTGTTTGGTCTGCAGCAACTGTGTCTTCAGCTTTGAAATTTTCTTGCGTATTGATCCGAAAACCTCCTTTGCCCAACGCTAGATTGAACCCGTGACTGTTCCCAGTCGTTGCCAGACCGCCGTCAGCCCCTGTTCGCCCGTTGCTGCAGCCTCCCAGACTTCCGCAAGCATGTCATCATACTTCTCGTGCCTCGTCCAAGCCTCCTCGAACTGGAACGGTCTCGCACCCCGTTTGTCAGCTTGTTGAGCCGTCTCCAACATTCTGACAAGTAGTGCTTAGTGATCCGACTCCTCAGTAAGGATATGTTCTACATTTGTTTCCGGAAACATTTCAAGAAAACCGTCATTACATGTAGCTCGGTCGAGTCTGACTTGAATGTTTGCATTGCCATCTCTCTTGTTATCCCATGTATAAGGGTATCCCGTGAAACCCAAATCAGCTAGACCACAATCGGCTAAAGAATCTCTGAATGCCTCCACATGCAAAAAAACTTCTTGGGTTGCCCCCATGTTGGTCAGATTGGAAAAGAGCCTCATTGTAGTCACCCACACAAATCCAAGGGAGGTCATCTTGGGCCCTCAGAAACCGGAGGGCGTCCCATGATTTCTTTCGTTTTTCAGTTTTTGGTTCACCATAGAATCCAGTGATTCTACATGTTTTGCCGTCGAAAGTGACCTCCGTATCCAGAAAGTATTGGCACCACGGACGTATCGTTACATTGATGTGATCTCGCCACCAGATAGCCAGGCCTCCACTCTGCCCCACACTATCCACTGCCACCCCGTTTCGAAAGCCCAGACTCCATTTAATCTTCTCCATCGCTCGAGCTTTCTTTTTTGTCTCACACAAAAACACCACCGCTGGGTTGTAGGACCATATCAGGTCTCGAAGCTCGCCTACTGTCGAGTCCAACCCCAGTCCTCGACAGTTCCAGGCAAGAAGATTCATTGTGACCGGCGGCCCCGATCCTCGGGGTCCGCCGATGTATCCTTTGGGTCTGAGATGCGTTCAAACACACTAGACGTTTTCCGTCTCGTATCTCGAAAGAACTCATCATGTGGAGAGGATCTGTCAGGATCATTTTTAGCAACCCAGTACTGTCTTGGTCCTCTTTTGCGACCACCATGTTCAGCTCTTTGGTAGCCTCTTTCATGGTTTACTGCCCTATACTCAAATCTTGGTTTTCGCACATAGTGACCCTTTGTCCTAGATCTGCCTTGGTACCCCTCCTGCTCCCGCTCACGAGACATGCCATCTCTCTCATAGTTTGCAGATAGGTATGACTCCTCACGAGTGTTTTCCTTCCCTCCACCTCTCCGACTAGTGCCCTCTGTCTGGTTTTGTTTTTCCATTAGTTTTTGTCTCATGTCCTGCTCTCTCTTTTGCTCCAAACCCTGCCTTAGATCATATTCTCCCCCCTCCTTCTGACGTGACCCGTCCTTAACGGGACTAGTAACCTCTCCTTTGTCGTGCCTTGACCCCCCGCCAGTGCATTGGTCAGCCGACCTTGAGAACTCATCATGCAGATTCCGTTTAGCCAGAATGTCCCTTTTCTCCTTGTCCTTACGGTCCCGGTCCCTGTCGCCGGTCCGTCCCATTCCCCGACTGCCGTTACTGCTATAACTCGGGCCAAAAGACCCCTCTTTGTCATTACTCTTTCTTGTAGGGGAAGCCCTCAGCCAACCTCCCCACTGATCTGCTTTGTTCAGAGGTGGGTTACAAAGACCGTTCTGATGCACAAGACGACCACACTCGAAACAAAAATGGGGAATCTTCTCATAATGAAAGTCAAACCAGGTTTTGGCCTCATCTTCTTTCGCAGATTTCAGATAAAAGCCTCTCACAAGAGGCTCGAAGACATTAATTCTCGTTCGAACTCTCAGGTTATTCCCCCGTGCCTCCCCTTCCTTGTCACAATCCACTTTCACTGCTTCCCCCAGCCAATTGCCAAGAGCAAGGCCGAACTTCTCAGTCCTCTTATCCGGAGGAAGGTCATCAACTCTGACCCATACGTCCACAGAGTCAAACACCATCTCTGAAGGTCTTTTGTTTCCCTCATATTCCTTAAGGATAAGCACAGCAAAATCAAACTGCCATGGACCATTATTCATCGCATGCCTCCAATCCCCTTCTGAGCCAAAGTGTACCTCAAAAACGTTTGAACCCAATTCCCTGAACCTAGCTTCACGATGCAAACCCCATGCCCGGATCATTGCTCTCTCAAGTGCACTTTTAATCATCGGTCTATTTGAGAACACCTTGCCCACCGCCGACCATCTTGAGTGCTTTGGTCCTCCTTCTCCTGGGTCCTCAAACACCAAACCCTGAGCTTCCTTGTCCAACAGAACCATGCCTCCCATCCTTGCTGACAAACTCGACGTCGGATCTGGGGTCTTGCTTTCCACCGGTGATTTGGATGATTCTCTGCTAGCTGTTCCACCTGCCCCGCGCATCGGCGTGTGCATCCCGTCCCCCCCTGTGGCATCCATCTTGCCCTTGCTTTCACCCCGCCCCGGCGCAGTCGCCGGAGTCGCGATTTTGTTATGGTTCAGGGAGCCTGGCGCCCCACTTGCTGGAGACGGCCTCACCGCCGTCCTCGGGTCCTGAAACCGGCCTCCCGTTCTTCCAGAGGAGGAGCCCGATCGATGTTGTGATTCCGCCGCCGCCGTTGCAGGTTTCGCCCCCGATTCCTTGGTCGATCTTCCAGATGCCATCTCCGCCATTGGCTCCGCCCCGTAGCGCGAGTACAACACCGCCGATCAGGTACCCGGGTAGCGCCGTCGCTACCCAAGTCCCCCCGGAAACTCTCTCACCCGCGCAGCAAACCCTAACCCTAGCACCAGGGAGCAATCGCCTCGCAATCGCCCCTAGTCGCCAAAGGGTTTTCCGCGTGGTGGACCCCTTTTTGCCGGGATGCAGTGGAGCAGAGTTAGTAGTTAAATTTCTGGGCCTAAAAAAAGTCTACAGGAATTGAGTGAAAAGCAAAAAAACCACCACATTTGGGGCTTCATTTGCGGAAAACCGAGAGGTCGCTAATATTTTCCAAAATGCACCGCGCATTTAGTAAACATTTTGCAGATAGCAATGAACAGGTGATTTGACGTGGTTGAGGGCGTTTCCGACAGGTGGGGCCCAAAATTGATGGCGTGGCCTAACGGTCGCGCAAATGGCAACGTTCGAAAGAACGCGGTCGGCTCGCGTCGGACAGACCGACCGCTCCCTAGCAGATCAACCTCGCTCTCTGTTCTCTCCCGCTCGCTCGCTCCCTCTTGCTCCTCTTCCTCTCCGGTCGCCGCCGGCCGCCATGGTGTCCTGGAGCGAGAGCGAGAGCACTGAGGGCTCTACCGCAAAGTACATATCCACTCCCGACTCCCCTCTCAAGGTCAGTTCCTTCTCTGGTTCTTTGTTTGTCTGGCTGCCACTCATTTGTGTTCTAGGGTTCTACTAGTTCTGCTCGATGTGAACAAGTTTGTGTTGGACTGCCCAGATCCCAGCTACAATTGATGACCCGTTGTTCTAGGGTGCTGCTGACGACTTGATGGTGATGTGCGAGCATGGAAATCCAGGGAGGAAATGTGTTGCATTTGAGGGGATAAGCACTGGGAGGAGGTTCATTGCCTGTGCCACCGAAGTAAGTATAAAGTCGTAGCTTTGCAGCATTCAAATTAATCATCTAGGGTTCATAGTTACTGTTCATGTTCTAGGGTTCATAGTTATTGTTCATGGTTCTAGGGTTCATAGCTATTGTTCAAAGTTGTAGGGCTCATAGTAACTCTTCATTAACTGAATCTGGTAGATTAACTTAACTGAATCTGATGGATTAACTTAACTGAATCTGTTGGAAATATGCCCTAGAGGAAATAATAAAAAGCATTATTATTATATTTCCTTATTCATGATAATTGTCTTTATTCGTGCTATAATTGTGTTATCCGGAAATCGTAATACATGTGTGAATAACAGACAACAAACATGTCCCTAGTGAGCCTCTAGTTGACTAGCTCGTTGATCGACAGATAGTCATGGTTTCCTGACTATGGACATTGGATGTCATCGATAACGGGATCACATCATTAGGAGAATGATGTGATGGACAAGACCCAATCCTAAACATAGCATAAGATCGCTTAGTTCGTTTGCTAGAGTTTTCCAATGTCAGTATCCTTTCCTTAGACCATGAGATCGTGTAACTCCCGGATACCGTAGGAGTGCTTTGGGTGTGCCAAACGTCACAACGTAACTGGGTGACTATAAAGGTATACTACGGGTATCTCTGAAAGTGTCTGTTGGGTTGACATGGATCGAGACTGGGATTTGTCACTCCGCTTGACGGAGAGGTATCACCGGGCCCTCTCGGTAATGCATCATCACAATGAGCTCAATGTGATCAAAGTGTTTGATCACGAGATCATGCATTACGGTACGAGAAAAGTGACTTGCCGGTAACGAGATTGAACGAGGTATTGGGATACCGACGATCGAATCTCGGGCAAGTAAAATACCGATTGACAAAGGGAATCGTATACGGGTTTAATTGAATCCTCGACATCGTGGTTCATCCGATGAGATCATCGTGGAGCATGTGGGAGCCAACATGGGTATCCAGATCCCGCTGTTGGTTATTGCCCGAGAGCCGTCTCGGTCATGTCTGCATGTCTCCCGAACCCATAGGGTCTACACACTTAAGGTTCGGTAACGCTAGGGTTGTGAAGATATGTATATGCAGTAACCCGAATGTTGTTCGGAGTCCCGGATGAGATCCGGGACGTCACGAGGAGTTCCGGAATGGTCCGTAGGTAAAGAATTATATATAGGAAGTGCTATTTCGGCCATCGGGACAAGTTTCGGTGTTATCGGTATTGTACCGGGACCACCGGATGGGGTCCCGGGGGTCCACCAGGTGGGGCCACCTGCCCCGGTGGGCCACATAGGCCTTAGGGGGTGCGCCTTGGCCTGCATGGGCCAAGGGGAACCAGCCCCAAAGGGGCCCATGCGCCTAGGGTTCCAAAAGGGAGGAGTCCTAGTGGTGGAAGGCACCTCCTAGATGGCTTGGGGGGAGGGAAACCTCCCTGGCCGCCGCCCCCCTTGGGTGATCTGATCTCCCAGGGCCGGCGCCCCCCCAGAGGCCTATATAAAGGGGGGAGGGGAGGGGGGCTGCGCACCCTATGCCCTGGCGCCTCCCTCTCCCTATCCAACACATCTTCCTCCTCCGTAAGAGCTCGGCGAAGCCCTGTCGGAGTACTGCGACTCCACCATCACCACGCCGTCGTGCTGCTGCTGGAGCCTTCTTCCCCAACCTCTCCTTTGCCTTGTTGGATCAAGAAGAAGGAGACGTTACGCTGACCGTACGTGTGTTGAACGCGGAGGTGCCGTGCTTTCGGTGCTAGGATATCCGGTGATTTGGATCATGGTGTGTACGACTACCCCGTTCGTTGAACGCTTCCGCTCGCGATCTACAAAGTGGTATGTAGATGCAATCTCTCTCTCCCATGACTCGTTGCTAGATGAACTCATAGATGGATCTTGGTGAAACCGTAGGAAATTTTTTAATTTTCTGCAACGTTCCCCAACAGAATCTGGTACATTAACTTAACTGAATCTGGGACATTAACCTAACTGAATCTGGTACATTAACTTAACTGAATTTTTCTGTAACTAATTTAATATGTAACTTCATTGCATATGGTACATTAACTGAATCTGTAACTAATGACTTATAGTTTGAACTAATTTTTTCTGTTGTAGGGTGCTAATAATTGTGGATTAGTGCAGTGGGTAGATGAGGAGTGGTCGGATCATCTGCAGAATGCTCTTAACAAGTTGTGGCTTGTGTATGAAGATAGCGAGCATAACAATAGGATGGCATGCCTGAAACTTGTTGAAGATGTGAACAACCTCCTGGATTCACAGGATAACCTGCCTCAGGTAAATCAGATGAATGATGCTGAGAACATTACAATCAGTGTGGAAAGCATCATGGCAAAGGATTCTGAAATCAAAAAATGGAAGGCTGCTCATGACCAGTTAAAGTTAATTCATGTAGCTCAAGCCATTGTCATTAGGAATTTGAAGTTCAATCATCTTAAAGAGAAGGAAAAGATGAGCTCTGATAAGAGGACTTTGGAGATTTTCCATGCTGACCCGAAGAAAGAGAAGGATCAGGTGGATAGTTGCATTGCTGAGTAGATGAAAGAGAAGGAGAAGTTGACCATGGAGAAGAGTACTCTTGCTTCCAGCATTGTTGAGCTCAAGACAGCAGGTGATAGTAACAAGAGGAAGCTTCACCAGATTATAATGTTATTTGTGAGGAAGACTAAGTTGAGTTATTGTCTGACCATGTGTGTCATTGTCTTTTGTATTAGCTTTGGACTAAAGCTTGTAATGTGTTAACTTTGACTGTGTTGAACTCCAGTAATTCTGTAGCACTGAACCTTGGTTTGTAGGTTGTTTGTCGAATCTTTTAATTAAGATCAGTTTATAGTGTTATTTAAGGGTTGGTTTGTGATGAATTATTTGTTTATGAGGAATTATCAGTTTTTGATGAGTTATTACCATTTGGAAGTTAGGGTTTGTCGATGTCGAGCCATCCAAAAAGCCATGGTCTCATCATTTAGGGTTTGTCGACGCCGAGGCACCCTAAAAAGCTAAGGTTTTATCATTTAGGGTTTGTCGATGCCGAGGCACCCTAAAAGCCAGGGTATCATCATTTAGGGTTTGTCGACGCTGATGCACCCTCAAAGGTAAGGTTTAATCATTTAGGGTTTGTCGATGCCGAGGCACCCTAAAAGCCATGGCACCATCATTTAGGGTTTATCAACGCCGAGGCACCCTAAAAGTTAAGGTTTTATCATTTAGTGTTTGTCGATGCCGAGGCACCCTAAAAGCCATGGTATCATCATTTAGGGTTTGTCAATGCCGAGGCACCCTAAAAGCCATGGTTTCATCATTTAGGGTTTGTCGACGCCGAGGCACCCTAAAAGCTATGGTTTTATCATTTAGGGTTTATCGACGCTGAGGCACCCTAAAAGCCATGGTTTCATCATTTAGGGTTTGTCGACGCCGAGGCACCCTAAAAGCTAAGCTTTTGTCATTTATGGTTTATCGACGCCGAGGCACCCTAAAAGCCATGGTTTTATCATTTAGGGTTTGTCGACGTCGAGGCACCCTAAAAGCTAACATTTTATCATTTAGGGTTTGTCGAGGCCGAGGCACCCTAAAAGCCATGGTATCATCATTCAGGGTTTGTCGTCGCCGAGGCACCCTAAAAGCCATGGTTTCATCATTTAGGGTTTGTCGACGCCGAGGCACCCTAAAAGTTTGGTCTTATTGATACGTCCATTTTGCATCATGCTTTTATATCGATATTTATTGCATTATGGGCTGTTACTACACATTATGTCACAATACTTATGGCTATTCTCTCTTATTTTATAAGGTTTACCTAAAGAGGGAGAATGCCGGCAGCTGGAATTCTGGGCTAGAAAAGGAGCAAATATTAGAGGCCTATTCTGCGCAACTCCAAAAGTCCTGAAACTCCACGGAATATCTTATAATAAATAATGAAAAATACCTGCCAAAGATGAAGGCCAGGGGGCCCACACCCTGTCCACGAGGGTGGGGGGCGCGCCCACACCCCTACGACGTGCCCCCTACCTCGTGGGCCCCCTGGTGGCTCTCGGACGTCCATCTTCTGCTATATGAAGTCTTTCTTCGAGAAAAAAAGGGAAGCAACCTTTCGGGACGAAACTCCGCCGCCACGAGGCGGAACCTTGGCAGAACCAATCTAGGGCTCCGGTAGAGCTGTTCTGCCGGGGACACTTCCCTCCGGGAGGGGGAAATCATCGCCATCGTCATCACCAACTCTCCTCTCATCGGGAGAGGGCAATCTCCATCAACATCTTCACCGGCACCATCTCATCTCCAAACCCTAGTTCATCTCTTGTATCCAATTCTTGTCCCAAAGTCCGGGATTGGTGCTAGTAGGTTGCTAGTAGTGTTGATTACTCCTTGTAGTTGATGCTAGTTGGTTTATTTGGTGGAAGATCATATGTTCAGATCCTTTATGCATATTATTACCTCTCTGATTATGAACATGAATATGCTTTGTGAGTAGTTACGTTTGTTCCTGAGGACAAGGGAGAAGTCTTGCTATTAGTAGTCATGTGAATTTTGGTATTCGTTCGATATTTTGATGAGATGTATGTTGTCTAGCCTCTAGTGGTGTTATGTGAACGTCGACTACATAACACTTCAGCATTATTTGGGCCTAGAGGAAGGCATTGGGAAGTAATAAGTAGATGATGGGTTGCTAGAGTGACAAAAGCTTAAACCCTAGTTTATGCGTTGCTTCATAAGGGGCTGATTTGGATCGATATGTTTCATGCTATGGTTAGGTTTACCTTAATACTTTTGTTGTAGTTGCGGATGCTTGCAATAGAGGTTAATCATAAGTGGGATGCTTGTTCAAGTAAGAACAGCACCCAAGCACCGGTCCACCACATATCAAATTATCAAAGTACCGAACGCGAATCATATGAACATGATGAAAACTAGCTTGACGATATTCCCATGTGTCCTCGGGAGCGCTTTTCCTTATATAAGAGTTTGTTCCGGCTTATCCTTTTCTACAAAAAGGATTGGGCCACCTTGCTGCACTTTATTTACTTTTGTTACTTGTTGCTCGTTACGAATTATCTTATTACAAAACTATCTGTCACCACTTGTTTCAGTACTTGCAGAGAATACCTTGCTGAAAACCGCTTATCATTTCCTTCTGCTCCTCGTTGGGTTCGACACTCTTACTTATCGAAAGGACTACGATAGATCCCCTATACTTGTGGGTCATCAAGACTCTTTTCTGGCGCCATTGCCGGGGAGTGTAGCGCCTTTGGTAGGTGGAATTTGGTAAGGAAAAATTTATATAGTGTGCTGAAATTTACTGTCACTTGTTACTATGGAAAGTAATCCTCTGAGGGGCTTGTTCGGGGTATCTTCACCATGACCAGTAGAGCAAAGAGTTGCTCCTCAACCTACTGAACCTATTGAAAATGAAGTTCCTTTTGAATTTCCTTCGGGTATGATAGAAAAACTGCTAGCTAATCCTTTTACAGGAAATGGAACAAAGCATCCTGATGAACACCTGATATATGTGGATGAAGTTTGTCGATTATTTAAGCTTGCAGGTATACCCGATGATGTTGCTAAGAAGAAGGTCTTCCCTTTATCTTTGAAGGGAGACGCATTGTCATGGTATAGGCTATGTGATGATACGAGATCATGGAACTATTAAAGAGTGAAACTAGAATTTCATCAAAAGTATTACCCTATGCATCTTGTTCATCGTGATCGCAATTATATATATAATTTTTGGCCTCGCGAAGGAGAAAGCATCGCTCAAGCTTGGGGGAGGCTTAAATCAATGTTATATTCATGCCCCAATCATGAGCTCCCAAGAGAAATAATTATTCAAAGTTTTTTTGCTCGGCTTTCTGATAATAATCGCACAATGCTCGATACTTCTTGTGCTGGCTCTTTTAAGATGAAGACTAATGAATTTAGATGGGATTTATTGGATAGAATTAAACGCAACTCTGAAGATTGGGGTCTCGATGAAGGTAAGGAGTCAGGTATGACACGGAAGTTTGATTGTGTTAAATCTTTTATGGATACTGATACTTTCCGTAAGTTTAGCACTAAATATGGACTTGACTCTGAGATAGTAGCTTCTTTCTGTGAATCTTTTGCTACTTATGTTGATCTCCCTAAGGAGAAGTGGTTTAAATATCATCCTCCCATGGAAGTAAAAGTAGCTGCACCTATTAAAGTTGAAGAAAAGACTTTCACTTATAATGATCCTATTGTCCCTACTTCTTATGTTGAGAAACCACCTTTCCCTGTTAGAATAAAGGATCATGCTAAAGCTTCAACTGTGGTTCGTAAGAGTAATATTAGAACATATACACCTCCTGAGCAAGTTAAAGTAGAACCTAATATTGCTATTGTTAAAGATCTCTTGTCTGATAATATTGATGGGCATGTTATTCAGTTCTGCGGTGAAACTGCTAGAATTGCTAAACCTTGTGCTAAAGATAAACATAGACCTGTGGTAGGCGTGTCTGTTATTTCTGTTAAAATAGGAGATCATTGATGTCATGGTTTATGTGACATGGGTGCTAGTGCTAGTGCAATACCCATTGATTTATACAAAGAAATTATGCATGATATTGCACCTATTGAGTTAGAAGAAATTGATGTCACAATTAAGCTTGCCAATAGAGACACTATTTCATCAATGGGGATTGTTAGAGATGTTGAAGTCTTGTGTGGGAAAACTAAATATCCTGCTGATTTTCTTGTTCTTGGTTCCCCACAAGATAGCTTTTGTCACATTATATTTGGTAGACCCTTCTTCAACACCGTTAATGCTAGGATAGACTGCGAAAAGAATGTTGTTACTATTGGCTTGGATGATATGATCCATGAATTTAATTTCTCTAAATTTAGTAAACAACACCGTGAAGAAGAATTGCCTAGTAAGGATGAAATTATTGGTCTTGCTTCTATTGCCGTACCTCCTAGTGATCCTTCAGAACATTATTTGCTAGACCATGAAAATGATATGTTATGAATGAAAGAAGGGAAATAGATGAAATATTCTTTAAACAGGAACCTATTCTGAAACACAATTTGCCTGTTGAAATCCTAGGGGATCCTCCTCCACCCAAGGGTGATCCCGTGTTTGAGCTTAAACCGTTGCCTGATAATCTTAAATATGCTTATCTTGATGAAAAGAAGATATATCATGTTATTATTAGTGCTAACCTTTGAGAACATGAAGAAGAAAGATTATTGAAAACTCTGAAGAAGCACCGTGCTGCTATTGGATATACTCTTGATGATCTTAAGGGCATTAGTCCCACTCCGTGTCAACATAAAATAAATTTGGAAGAGGATGCCAAACCAGTTCGTGATCCTCAATGACGGCTTAATCCTAAAATGAAAGAAGTGGTAAGAAAAGAAATACTAAATCTTCTGGAGGCAGGTATAATTTATCCCGTTGCTGATAGTCAGTGGGCAAGCCCTGTCCATTGTGTCCCTAAGAAGGGAGGTATTACTGTTGTCCCTAATGATAAAGATGAATTGATTCCGCAAAGAATTATTACATGTTATAGGATGGTAATTGATTTCCGTAAATTAAATAAGGCTACTAAGAAAGATCATTACCCCTTACCTTTTATTGATCAAATGCTAGAAGATTATGCAAACATACACACTATTGCTTTCTAGATGGTTATTCTAGTTTCTCTCAAATACCTGTGTCGGCTAAAGATCAATCAAAGACTACTTTTACATGCCCTTTTGGTACTTTTGCTTATAGACGTATGCCTTTTGGTTTATGTAATGCACCTGCTACCTTTCAAAGATGCATGATGGCTATATTCTCTGACTTTTGTGAAAAGATTTATGAGGTTTTCATGGACGACTTTTCCGTCTATGGATCTTCTTTTGATGATTGCTTGAGCAATCTTGATCGAGTTTTGCAGAGATGTGAAGAAACTAACCTTGTCTTTAATAGGGAAAAGTGCCACTTTATGGTTAATGAAGGTATTGTCTTGGGGCATAAAGTTTCTGAAAGAGGCATTGAAGTTGATAAAGCTAAGGTTTATGCTATTGAAAAGATGCCATGCCCCAAGGACATCAAAGGTATAAGAATTTTCCATGGTCACGCCGAATTTTATAGGAGGTTCATCAAGGACTTCTAAAAAATTTCTCTGCCTCTGACTAGTTTATTACAAAAAGATATACCATTTGTCTTTGATGATGATTGTGTAGAAGCATTTGAAATACTTAAGAAAGCATTAGTCTCTGCACCTGTTGTTCAGCCACCTGATTGGAATTTACCCTTTGAAATTATGTGTGATGCTAGTGATTATGATGTAGGTGCTATTCTAGGGCAAAGAGTTGATAAGAAATTAAATGTTATCCATTATGCGAGTAAGACTCTAGACAATGCTCAAAGAAATTATGCTACTACCGAAAAGGAACTTTTAGCACTTGTATTTGCTTGTGATAAGTTCAAAGCTTATATTGTTGATTCTAAAGTAACTATTCACACTGATCATGCTGCTATTAAATATCTTATGGAAAAGAAAGATGCTAAACCTACGCTTATTAGATGGGTTCTCTTGCTACAAGAATTTGATTTGCATATTGTTGATAGAAAAGGAGCTGGGAACCCCGTTGCAGACAATTTATCTAGGTTAGAGAATGTTCTTGATGACCCACTACCTATTGATGATAGCTTTCCTGATGAACAATTAAATGTCATAAGTACTTCTCGTAACACTCCATGGTATGCTGATTATGCTAATTATATTGTTGCTAAATTCATTCCACCTAGCTTCACATACCAACAAAAGAAAAAGTTCTTTTATGATTTGAGACATTACTTTTGGGATGACCCACATCTTTATAAAGAAGGAGTGGATGGTGTTATTAGACGTTGTGTGCCTGAGCATGAACAGGAACAGATCCTACGCAAGTGCCACTCCGAAGCCTATGGAGGACACCACGCTGGAGATAGAACTGCACATAAGGTATTGCAATCCGGTTTTATTGGCCCACTCTCTTCAAGGATGCCCATAGGTTTGTCTTGTCTTGTTATGAATGCCAAAGAATTGGTAATATTAGTAGACATCAAGAAATGCCTATGAATTATTCACTTGTTATTGAACCATTTGATGTTTGGGGCTTTGATTATATGGGACCTTTTCCTGCCTCTAATGGATATACACATATTTTAGTTCATGTTGATTACGTTACTAAGTGGGTAGAAGCTATTCCAACTAGTAGTGCTGATCATAACACTTCTATTAAAATGCTTAAGGAAGTTATTTTTCCGAGGTTTGGAGTCCCTAGATATTTAATGACTGATGGTGGTTCACACTTTATTCATGGTGCTTTCCATAAAATGCTTGCTATATATGATGTTAATCATAGAATCGCATCACCTTATCACCCGCATTCTAGTGGTCAAGTAGAATTGAGTAATAGAGAACTCAAATTAATTTTGCCAAAGACTGTCAACAGGTCTAGAAAGAATTGGTCCAAGAAACTTGACGATGCATTATGGGCTTATAGAACTGCATATAAAAATCCAATGGGTATGTATCCGTATAAAATGGTTTATGGAAAAGCATGTCACTTACCTCTCGAACTAGAACATAAGGCATATTGGGCTATTAAAGAGCTCAACTATGATTTCAAACTTGCCGGTGAAAAGAGGTTATTTGATATTAGCTCACTTGATGAATGGAGAACCCAAGCTTATGAAAATGCCAAGTTGTTTAAGGAAAAAGTTAAAAGATGGCATGAGAAAAGTATACAAAAGTGTGAGTTTAATGTAGGTGATTATGTATTGCTATACAACTCTCATTTAAGATTTTTTGCAGGAAAAGTTCTCTCTAAATGGGAAGGCCCCTACGTTATCGAGGAGGTCTATCGTTCCGGTGCCATAAAAATCAACAACTTCGAAGGCACAAATCCGAAGGTGGTAAATGGTCAAAGAATTAAACATTATATCTCAGGTAATCCTATAAATGTTGAAACCAATGTTATTGAAACCGTAACCCCAGAGGAATACATAAGAGACACTTTCCAGAATGTTTCAGACTTCGAAAAGGAATAGGTATGTGGTATGGTAAGTAAACCGACTCCAAAACAATTTTTAAGGCAATATTTCTCCGTTTTGGAATATTTAGAAAAATAGAAAAATAAGTAGAAGTCCGGGAAGGACACGAGGGTGGTGGGCGCGCCCTACCCCCCAGGGCGAGCCCCCCTACCTCGTGAGCACCTCGTGGAGACATCCATTTTTTGTCATCGATGAAAACTTATTTATGTACTTCACATAAATTCTTCTAGTAAAGACACATCTCGATTTATGTTTTGTAATGTAAGGTGAATGATGTCGGTAAATCATATTATACAATTTGAACCTAAGTATCGAATGCATAGTTTAAAATATTCATATAAACCTATGCTTAATGTAAAAGAGCATATGGAAAATTATAAACTGATCTATTTTGTTTTCATGACTAAAGCTAGCAAAGGCTAATGGATCGAGGTTGGATGAGTAAACCAAGATCAACTACTGATTATAAAGAAGGTGTCGAGCAATTTCTATCTTTTGCCTTCCATGATGTTCCACTCGGTGATAAAATTCTCTGTCCCTGTGTAAATTGTGGAAATAAGGCAACGCAGAATTACGACGAAGTGAAAACCCACCTAAGATGTGATGGTATTCTTCAGGGTTATATAAAATGGGTTTGCCATGGAGAAGAGGATGATTCACCGTCATTTGCATTTGCTCCCATGTCAAATAACAACAACAATTTTCATATTCCGGGTTTTCCAGTGAATTCTGATGTAGAAGGCAGTAATAGAAGATTGCATGACATTTATGGGCTCTTAAGTGCCATTTTCCCCATGGCTGACAGCTTCCAATCACTATCAAGCGCATCTGATGGGGAACTAGATGTTGTTCAGTCTGAATTTGAGAACTTGGAACCTGGTATGGCTGAGAATGTCAATACAACATCTGCAGATGATGATGCAATGAGAGAACAAGACATATACGCTACTCTCATAGATTGCGACGTTTGACAATCAGACTCATATAGGTGTGTTCTTCAAAAGATGTTCTGCAGGATAACATCTCTGCTTAAATAAGCCACTTAGAACACATTAAGATATACATCAACCTGCCATACAGATTAGGAGAGTATTGCATCTTCATGGAGTGGTATTGTGAATAGTAAGGATACTCTCCTCTCAGTTGACCAACAGCTTGTCTTCCACATCTAATTCACGGGATCTCCGATCACAAAGAATAGGTTACCACTGTGAACAACTCATATTGTGGGTCTCATACCCATCTCCCTCGATGCATTATCTATCACATTACGTGATAGACCCTTAGTAAAAGGATCTGCCAGATTTTTAGACGTTTGGATATAATCCAATGCAATAACTCCGGAGTTTTTCACTTTCCTGACAGACTTTAACCTTCTCTGAACGTGTCTTGATGACTTCATTTTATCCTTTGAGCTTCTCACTTTCGTGATCACAGTTTGATTGTCGCAGTTCATAAGGACACCCGGTACAGGTTTCTCAAAAATCGGCAAGTCATTCAAGAGCCGGCGAATCCAATCTGCTTCGACCGTAGCTGTATCTAGTGCTGTGAGTTCTGCTTCCATTGTTGACCTCGTTAAGATGGTCTGCTTGCAAGACTTCCAAGAAACAGCGCCACCTCCATGAGTGAATACATAACCGCTCGTGGCCTTTATCTCATCAGTATCTGAGATCCAGTTTGAGTCACTATACCCTTCAAGCACCTTTGGGTGCCCGGTATAGTGAATTCCATAATTCGCAGTGCCTTTCAAATAATGCAAAACTCTCTCTAGAGCTTTCCAATGCACATCTCCTGGTTTTGATACAAACCGACTCAGTTTGCTAACAGCAAAAGAGATGTCAGGTCTTGTAGCACTGGCTAAGTACATAAGCGAGCCAATCATCTGAGAATATTTCAATTGATCTCTAGCAATTCTTCGATTCTTTCGAAGTAACACACTCGCATCATATGGTGTTGGAGAGGGCTTGCAGTCACTATAGCCAAAGCGACTCAAGATCTTTTCCACATAGTGAGATTGAAGCAATGTAATCCCACCATCATCGTCTCTCAACAACTTGATGTTCAGAATGACATCAGCCACTCCTAAATCCTTCATCTCAAAACAACGAGATAGGAAATCCTTGACCTCCTTAATAACATTCAGATTTGTTCCGAAAATCAGTATGTCATCAACGTACAAGCAAATGATAACTCCCTCGCCCCCACCATGACAATAGTACACACATTTATCCGCTTCGTTTACAACAAAGCCTGCAGCTGTTAAAGTTCTTTCAAACTTCTCATGCCACTGTTTGGGTGCTTGCTTGAGTCCATACAAAGACTTCAGCAACTTGCACACTTTTCCTTCCTGACCATCTAGTACAAACCCATCTGATTGTTCCATATAAATTTCCTCGTCCAACTCTCCATTTAGAAAAGCAGTCTTAACATCCAGTTGATGAACGAGAAGACCATGCGAGGCAGCTAGTGAAAGTAGAACTTGAATAGTGGTCAGTCGAGCCACAGGTGAGTAAGTATCAAAGAAGTCTTCACCTTCCTTTTGGGTATAACCCTTAGCCACGAGCCGAGCCTTGTACTTTTCAATAGTACCATCAGGCCTAAGCTTCTTCTTGAATACCCATTTGCATCCTATAGGTTTGCACCCATAAGGACGATCAGTTATCTCCCAAGTTTCATTCGTCAAGATGGAATCCATCTCGCTACGAACCGCTTCCTTCCAGTAGTCAGCATCTTCAGATGCATAGGCCTTTGAAATAGAATTGGGAGTGTCATCTATGAGATACACAAGAAAATCATCACCAAAGGACTTTACAGTCCTCTGTCTCTTGCTCCTAGTAGGAACTTCATTGTTCTCCTCCACAGGACTTTCAAAGTGTTCCATCGAAATAGCAGGTTGGGTAATTGTAACTGGTTCCTGATTCAATGAACTAGGCATCACCTGATTAGATGAGGTAGCCATATCCTTCATGGGAAATATATCTTCAAAGAAAGTCGCATCATTCGACTCCATGATCATACCGACATGCATGTCAGGTACCTCGAATTTTACAACCAAGAATCTATAGCCAATGCTATGAAAAGCATATCCCAGGAAAACACAATCCACAGTCTTTGGTCCAAGCTTCCGCTTCTTTGGAATTGGAACATTGACTTTTGCCAAACAACCCCATGTTCGCAGATAAGAGAGTTTTAACCTTTTCTTCTCCCATTCCTCGAATGGAGTTATCTCTTTGTTCTTTGTGGGGACTCGGGTTAGGACATGACATGCCGTCAATATCGCCTCCCCCCACCATGCCTTGGAGAGACCCGATGTGTCTAACATGGCAGTAACCAAATCAGTTAGAGTACGATTCTTTCTTTCGGCCACCCCATTTGACTGAGGTGAATAGGGAGGCGTCCTCTCATGGATTATACCATGTTCTGCACAAAAAGCATCAAATTCATTGGAAAAATACTCTCCACCACGGTGGGACCTAAGCCTCTTGATTTTTCGATCAAGTTGGTTTTCCACTTCAGCTTTATAGATCTTGAAAAAGTTCAAAGCCTCATCCTTAGATTTCAGAAGATACACACGGCAGTATCTAGTGGAGTCGTCAATTAACGTCATGAAATATTTCTTTCCACCTTTTGTGAAAACACCATTCATTTCACATAGATCTGAATGTATGAGCTCTAGTGGTGCAAGATTTCTCATTTCTGCAGTCGTGTGAGACTTACGAGGTTGCTTAGCTTGCACACAAACTTGACACTTAGATCCCTTGGCATTGGTGAAACTAGGGATTAAGTTCAACTTTGCTAGTCGCGACATGCAACCAAAGTTAACATGACAAAGACGTGAATGCCACACATTTGATTCACTATTGTTGCAAATATGATTAACAACTTTATTGCAAACGTCTGATAAGGATAAACGAAACAGGCCTCCTGACTCATAGCCTTTACCAACAAAGGTTCCATACTTGGATATTACAAATTTATTCGACTCAAAGACAAGCTCGTAGCCATCTCTACACAGAAGAGATCCGCTAACAAGATTTTTATTGATGGAGGGGACATAATGCACGTTCTTCAGCTGCACGATCTTCCCCGAAGTAAACTTCAGATCGACCGTGCCAACACCACGAACAGAAGCCCTTGAACCGTTGCCCATCAGCACAGTTGAAGTCCCTGCGGTCTGATAAGACGAAAACATGGGAATATCACCGCATACATGCACATTAGCACCCGTGTCAATCAACCAATCAGGAGAATGACATACTGAAAGAATAGTGGGGAATATACCATACCCAGCATCCTTCATGTCAGTGTCTCCAATGACAACATTAGCGGTCTTGCTGCCTTTCCCAGGGTGACGCTTGTCATAGCGATTAGAGCAACTAGGAGCCCAATGATCAGGATCCCCACACACATGACAAGCACCTTTCTTCTTGTCATTCTTCTTCTTGAAGTTCGTGTGTTGCACAACCTTGTTCTTCCCATCAAACTTTGCTTTACCATCAAACTTTCCCTTGTTCTTGAACCTGTGGGACTGGAAGTTCTTCTTCTGTACCAGATTGGCACTAGATCCTCCCTCAATACCTCGAGCACGTGTGTCCTTTGCTCTCGCCTTTTCTTCCACATCAAGAGTGCCAATGAGATCCGGGACCAAAAAATCCTGCCTCTTATGCTTCAGCAAGGTAACAAAGTTCCTCCACGAAGGAGGAAGCTTAGTGATGATACCTCCGGCAAGAAACTTGTCCGGTAGCATACAACTGAAGTGCTCAAGTTCTCTAGCAGATGACTGTATCTCATGAGCTTGCTCAACCACGGAGCGATCTTCAGTCATCCTGTAATCATAGAATTGCTCCATGATGTATAGCTCAGTGCCAGCATCCGAGACCCCAAACTTGGCCTCGAGTGCATCCCACATATCTTTTCCATTATCAATTGACGCATAAGCATCAACTATGTTCTCACCAAGAACACTCAAGAGAGCAGCCTTAAACAGAGTATCCATTTTTTGAAAAGCTTGTGCCTGTTGAGCATCAAGCTCTCCTTTAGGTTTGCCGAGAGTGGCGTCATAGCAACTCATGGTTTGAAACCATAAGACTGCTCTCACGCGCCACCTCTTATAGTGGATACCCTCAAACATAGGAGGTCTCATGGAAGCAGCAAAACCACTTGGGGTAAATTGCCTACAATAACGTTTTTGGATTGTTGGAAATATGAGCAATTTACCAAATGATTTTATTAACAGAAATATTAGATAAAGCATGACTAATATAATAGTGATAAAACTAGTCATGCGATCTGACAGGGAGAAGGTAAATAACATTTGCATAGATGAACTGTAGGCAAGTTTATCTAGAGTAGACAGCAGGACTAGTATCGTATATGTAGCAGAACCCAACATATGTGGGGCAAACAACAGAAGAAGGAACTGTGGCAGAACCTCGAACAGAAAGGAGAAGGACACATACGGGACAGCAGCAGCAGTTGCACTGGACTTGGGGTCGATGTCCTGGCCGGCCATGTCGTCGAGGAGGTTGTCGACGTCGGGGAAGAAGTCGTCGTCGGGGAAGTAGTCGTCGGAGTCCGTGATGAAGAAGTCAGTAGTCGCGCGGAGCGCTCCTCAAAAACCTTATCACCCTTCTTCCGTAGAGGACTCAAAGAGGCGCGGTTTCGGAGGCCTACTGTCCCGACCTGGGGTGCACGCCGCAAGCCGGGATGGGGAAGATCGTAGCAGCAGCGCAGTGCTCAGGAACTTGTGGCGAGAGGAGGAAGAGGTTCTTCTGGTGCTTCTCTCTGGGAGGAGCGACCTCCCTTTTATAGGCGCAAGAGAAGGAGGCGAGAGGCTGCGCCTGGAGCTGAAGGGATCGATGGAGACGAAACGAAGAGGCAGCAGCCGAAGGGTGCAACGTTCGTATTCAATATCCACTACAGCAAAAACTTTTCAGCTCCCGAGTGGCCTTTCGTATACCCATAGTGCGTGGCAAAAATTTAGATATCGGCTCGGCTCATTCCTGCAACCCGCGGCGAGGCGTGGCGAGGCGGACGGCGGAGGAGGAGCGCGCCTGGTTATCACTTTTGTTCTCATACTCGTACAAGTGGGGAAAGAACCTCCCTTATAAGGAGGTCCAACTCCCACTAAACTAGCAATGTGGGACTACACTTTAGTTCCACCTCTTGTCTTGTATAAATGGGCTGCGTGGGCCTCTTGAATTTATTAGGAATTTCTAAAACTGTTATTGGGCTAAGCCCAAAATAGACAAAATTCCAGCAGTAACATCTGAAAAAAGGATAAAGAACATGCACATGTTCATCTTTTTAGGAGTTCACAGATGAACTTAATCCCATAAAAAACATGTGTTGTCTAAGCTAATCACCTCACACATGTGTTGCATGTACGCACACAAAAGCAGAAGCAGCTCAAACACATGTGTGCACACACCAGCGAAGGCGGTAGCAGGCTAGGCGCACACACACCTATAACAGTAGCATGCTAGATTTGTAGGTCTTTGCTCTGACGAGGAAGTCGAAGATCAATCTGGTCTGTGCTCTGCTTGACAGATCAGACCGCCGCGATGGCGAGGGCGAGCAAAATTGAATCGGACGCGACTCCAAGCGGGCGACGGCGAGGACGAGCAAAACAAAACCGGATGCGACCCCAAACGGCCGACGGGGAGGACGAGCAAAATCAAACAAGGCGCGACCTCTGAACCGACGAACCGAGCACGAGTGAAATCAAATCCGGTGCTATTTCTAAGCCTAAACGGACGGTGAACCGAGGACGAGCAAATCCAAACCAGGCGCGAGGAGGCGAGGCGAGGCGGGAGGCACGACCCGAGGCCGCGGGCGAAGAGAGGAGGAGCCGACCGGCGGGCCATGGCCAGAGCACGGGGAGGGAGGGAGGGAGGAAAGGGCATGCGTGGCCGCAGGCGGGCCGTCAGGGAAGTGGCGGCGTCGCCGGAGACGGCTTCAGCGGGAGGCGGAAACCGGAGGGGAGTGGGGCTGGTGGTGGTGGGCTGGGGCTGGATCCGGGGCGACTCGCCTGGTTCCTCCGGTCCGTCGCCTCCCCTCGACCTCCCAGGCTACGCCACCGGCGGCGGCTGGTTCTTCGCCTGTGTAAATACGAGGAAAGGGGAATTAGGATAGGAGTTCCTTTCGGGGGGAGATAGTGTGTTTTTCCTAGTGATGTACGATGTACGTACGTACGATAGGATATTGTCCGGTAGCGCGTGCGCTTGTGACGCTCATTGGGCGCAGCTGCACGATTCAGTATTTGGGCTGTTTAATTTATGTTTTCCAGCCAAACGTGGATTCTTTCTTAAAAAAAGTGGACTCAACAGTCCAGGTTGTAGCCGTCTCTTTTTATCGTCACATCTTTCACGTCCAGGCACACTAGTAGAAAACCGGCCTATTGTCTCAGTTCGTAAGGGCCTTTACTCCCGGTTCCTGAACCGGGACTAAAGGGTCGTTACTAATATCCTCACCCTTTAGTCCCGGTTCAACCAGAACCGGGACAGATGGGCCTCCACGTGGCCTGTGCGCCGAGCCCAGGCAGGAGGGCCTTTGGTCCCGGTTGGTAGCACCAATCGGGACCAATAGGCATCCACGCGTCAGCATTTCTATGGCTGGGGTTTTGGTTTTTTTCTTGAAAGGGGGGAGGGGGTTTGGGGATTTTGGGGGGTTAATTTAGGTATTTCATATATTGTGTTAGCTAGATAGCTAATTAATAGAGAGAAGTGTCCTCTCTTATGTCCGTGTTTCGTCGACGTTACGTACTAAACATACGTATAGAGAAGACTAGGCATATGCTAGCTAGTAAGTAAACGAAGGAAACAAAAGATCGTCATGAACATATATGCATACAGAGAGAAGTGATATCGACCACATCTCCTTCTCCGAGAGATTGGTCGAACAACAAGTTCTCGTATATCTATCGTCCGACACTACCGGCTATATATATACAATAATTATCTTTTACAAATATAATCTCTTAAATTACGGACACATGGTCCACATAGTATTCTCCGTCTTCAGCGATCACGTGGTCAAGAAAGAATGCCGCCAATTCCTCTTGAATTGCTCGCATGCGATCTGGTCCTAGGAGTTCATTCCGCTGCCGAAACATCTAATTTGAAGAAGGGGGTCAATACACACACACACACACACACACACACACACACACACACACACACACATATATATATATATATATATATATATATATATATATATATGAATGAAACTCAACACAAATGATGGTAATAAACAAAAATTGTGAATATTATTTCTTACGCACTTCATATTGTTTCTCAGAGTACCCGCCCCGCTCACAGGTCGTGTGGCGGATGGACTCGCAGACGTAGTATCCACAGAAATCATTTCCTTGTTCCTGCCACAACCACTTTACAAGAAATAGAGGTCAATTAAACAGATAAGCAAGAATGCCAAATGGTATTGATGAAACTAGCGCTTGAATCAATAGCTAGGAGACGCGCGGAACATGGTACTATAGTACTTACTTTCGGGTATCTAAATTCCAGCTCCTTCGGAGTCCCGGGGAATTTGTGCTGAATTTTCTCCAAACACTGCCAGACAAAAGAAAACAATTACTTGATATCAGGAAATGAACAAATTTGCTGATATGGTGGATAATGATCGATTTAACTTACTTCTTGAGGATTTCAGTCATGTCCGCATACTCCTGGGGATCTTTTCGTCTCGAGTCCAAGACAGTTACTACTCCCTTCTCAAGCCTAATCTCTAGGAGAATATAGTGGAAACTGCGCACGCATACATAACTCATCAATTACATTACTATAACCTGGACTAATATATAAGGGAAACCGAATATGCACAAGACAACACTCACTTGAAGTTGTAAGGAAAGAGTATTATATTTTTGTGTTTATTTATTTTGAATGATCGTAGCAAGCTGGCCTCGGTTTCTGCGGCATGATCTTTAACCTGAATTGCATCTATGAGATTTGTGTTAATGAACCCAATATCACCGATTTGTCTTTTCTTCAATTCGGCGATCTTCAATCTGCATAATATAGTGAGGATAATTATAAATACATGCAATGAAAGAGCTGAGCTATGTAGAGAGACTTAATGACAGAAGTAGTAGTACTTACAGACAGTAGCAGGTGACCGTTGCTTTATCGAGGGCCAATTGATTGAAAAACTGATAGAACTCCTCAAATGGAACATGCAACAGTTCAATTCCAACGAGGTCATGCTCCGGTTTAACTCTCATATACAAAGTATTCCTCCCCCAGACTCTCTGCAGGTTTTCATGTACCAATCATGCAATCTTCGCATCATCGTTGTTAGAGATCTTTCATCTTTGACGAGAGGCTTCCCGTACTCGTATCTGTGTATCTGCACGTCCAGGAAACCATAATCTACATCGTCGGGCAGATAATCATCAAGATTGGTATAACCGGGCGCCATCCTCGGATCGACGCTAGGCACCTTGAGCGGGGGGCACGATTGCTTTGCTTGTTCGCCGAGCTGGGCAATTTGTTTCCCAGCTACTCGTCGTTCTTTCAGCCTTTGATCACTGACTGTACTTCCCGACCGCGACGCTTCGACCCATGTCTTTGCAATAATGCGCTCATAGTTGCCTTTCGGCGGAGACTTGGGTGGTTTTGCCAGGGCAGCCAGAGTGCGCATCACTTTCGCCGAATCTACCTTCTCCTTCGGAGGTGGATGTCTCTATACTTTCAACCCTTGAAACCAGTCATCCTTCTCGGTTCGCACGATCCTCGCGTTCTCCTCCGGGCTCATCTCGTATGGTAACTTCTCTGGAGATTTCAGAGAAGGACCGAATTTGTATTTTCTCCCGCCTCTGGCTGTACTGCTAGACGCCGGCAGAGCAGACGGAGCGGCAGTCTTCTTTACTGCTTGCTTTTTGTGAGGCGGAGGAGAAGGACTACGACGTGCCGGAGCAGCTGCCGGAGCGGCGGCGGGTCTCTTCCGCCCTTGCTGACGAGGCGGAGAAGGAGTAGGCTGGCTGCTCGGGCGCGCCGGCACAGGCGGAGTGCCGCCACGCACCAGAGAAGGAGCCGGCCGAGGGCCCTGATCGTCACTCGTCGGAGGAGGAGGCGGTGGAGGAGGTGGAGTCCCCTGACTCGCCGGAGGAGGAGGAGGCGGCGGAGGCGTCTAGTTTGGAAGGTTGATGAGCTCCTTCCGCCATAGGCATGGAGTCTTTAGAGCAGAACCCAGCCGAGTCTCCCCTTCTCCGGTAGGGTGGTGAAGCGGGAGGTCCTCAAATCCCTCCGTTATTTCATCCACCATCACCTTAGCATATCCTTCTGGAATCGGCCGGCAGTGAAAAGTTGCGCCGGGTTCATTAGGATAAACAGAGCCAACAGCCGCCTTGACCTTCATATCCATCCACTGCGTCATAAGGTGGCAATTTTGAGCCTCCGTGATAGCATCCACGGGATAGCTGGCAGGAGCCGTCAAGACAAGCTCTGGCTGAAGCAGCTCGGTGGAAGCCACGTTGCTTCTCCGCTGAGATGGCGAGGTAGCTTCAGGGGAAGCTTCGGCAGTTCGTTTCTCCCGGTCTGCTTCTCGTTCCTCTATCCCGAGTACCCTTTCTTTAAGCGCCTGCAGTTCGGACTGTTGCACTTTCTTCCTCCTCTCCTGGCTTTTGTAACCGCCTGCGTCCGGAAACCCAGCCTTCCACGGAATGGAGCCTGGCGTGCCTCGTGTCCGTCCAGGGTGCTCAGGATTCCCGAGGGCCTTTGTGAGCTCGTCGTTCTCTCTGTCTGGAAGGAACGTCCCTTCCTGCGCTGCAGCGATATAGTACCGAAGCTTTTTTCAAGGATATGTCAGCTTGCTCATCCGTCCAAATGCACATCCCTGTTACAGGGTCCAAGGTTCCGCCAGCCCCGAAGAACCAAGTCCGGCAATGGTCTGGCCAGCTCATTGTCTCTGGTTCAATCCCTTTTTCAACCAGATCATTCTCAGCCTTGGCCCACTTAGGCCGGGCTACCAGGTAGCCACCTGACCCCGTGCGATGGTGAAGCTTCTTCTTCGCAGCATTTTTCTTGTTTGTCTCCGACATCTTCTTACTCTTTTCCGATGTCTTGTGGGCCACAAATGCAGGCTAGTCATCTCTGATCTTCTCATATATGCCCTTAAATTCTGGTGTCTCTTTTTTCTCGACAAACCTATTCAGGTCTTTCTTCCACCTCCTGAATAGGTCTGCCATCCTCTTAAGAGCAAAAGACTTGATTAATTGCTCTTTAACTCGCTTCTCCGGATCATCCTCTGGCGGTAGGGTGAAATTTGACTTCAGCTCAGTCCAAAGATCATTTTTCTGCAGATCATTGACATAAGACACCTCAGGGTCTTCGTTCTTAGGCTTATTCCATTGCTGGATGCTGATCGGGATCTTGTCCCTAACCAGAACCCCGCACTGAGCAACAAAGGCCTTCTTTGTTCGGATGGGTTCAATAGGTTGGCCGTCGGGCGCGATTTCTATGATCTCAAACCTTTCATCCGAGCTCAACTTTCTCTTCGGGCCTCGTCTCTTTACCTCAGTTGTGCTCGATCCGGAGGGCTAGAAAAAAGAACAAAGACTTAATTAATATGTGTACATACCAAAACAATGAATGCATCAATTAGCTAGTCAGCACAGGCTTAACTAATATATATACCTGACCGGACTCGGCTCGGTCGCCGGACTCGTTTCGGTCACCGGACCCGTCCTCACGTTCTTCTTCTTGCACCGGCATTAGGTCACCAGAGCCAGCTTCTTCATTCTCTCCTTCCAGAGTACCATCGGTGTCGTTGAGATACAACGAGACAGCATCACTTCCTTCTGCGATTATGTCCCTCAACAACGCTTCTCTTGCTTCGTCTCGGGCGATAGTGTCCATAGTTTCTACAAATATTTACAACATGGCAATTATTATTCAAACATGACAAATGGATATATTAGTGGCAAACGTAGAACCCTCGGCGATCCTCGACCCTTGGAACCCTCGACGACCCTGGAACCCTCGACCCCTAGACGACCCTGCTGGAACCCTCGACCCTAGAACCCTCGAACCCTCGACCCTGAAACCCTCGACCCTTGACCCCTTAACGAACCTCGACCCTCTACCCTAGTTCCCGACCCTCGACCCCTCGGCGATCCTCGACACCCTCGTTCCCGATAAAAATTAAGAAGAAGAAGAAGAAGAAGAAGAAGAAGAAGAAGAAGAAGAAGAAGAAGAAGAAGAAGAAGAAGAAGAAGAAGAAGAAGAAGAAGAAGAAGAAGAAGAGAAGAAAGGAATAGCTAGCGGAGAAGATCGAAGAAAAAAAATAAGAAAAAAAAAGAGGAGAAGAAGAAAGGAATAGTGGAGAAGAAGAGAAAATAGAATATTCTACTTTCTCTTCCTCTCCACTATTCCTTTCTTCTTCTCCTCTTCTTTTTCTTCTTTTTTCTTCTTCTTATTTATTCCTCCTCTTCTTTTCCTCTCCTCTTCTTCTTTCTTTCCTCTTCTTATTTTCTTCTTTCTTTCCTCTTCTTCTCCTCTCCTCTTCTTCTTTCTTTCCTCTTCTTATTTTCTTCTTTCTTATCCTTCTTTTTCTAAAATTGTAACTTTTGCATATATAAAACTTTTCTAAAATTGTAACTTTCTATATATAAAACATTTTTAACATATATATTTTTAACATCACATACACATATACATTATAGCCACATACACATATACATCACATATGAAAAAAAAATAAACTAATAAAAATATAAAAAACATATTGCAACATATGAACAGAAACATATAGCCATATACATACACATACATTATATATATATATATATGAAAAAAAATAAACTAATAAAAATTAAACATATATATATGGCGGCAGCGGTGGCGCCGGCAGGGCAGGGCAGGGCGGCTGGGTGGCGCGCGGCGCCAGCGCAGGGCAGGGGGCGGCGCACGGCAGCCGCACAGGGCAGGGGCGGCGGCGCGGCGGCCGCGCAGGAGAGGGGCGCGGGACGGGAGGGGGCTGTGCTCACAGGGGGCGGCGGCGACGGCGAAGGCGATCAGCCTGACGGCGTCGGTGGCGGCAGCAACAGCGAAGGCGAGCAGCCTGACGGCGTGGGGCGGCGACGGCGACGAGGAGGAGCAGGGGGCGTCGGGGGAGAAGTGCGTGATTTGGTCGAAAACTGCTAAGTGTTTGCTTATATAGAAAAGGCTTTAGTCCCGGTTGGTGGCTTAAACCGGGACGAATGCCACCCTTTAGTCCCGGTTTGTGCCACCAACCGGGACCAAAGGCCTTTTTCAGCAACCCAAAGGGCGGGAAGCGGCGGCCTTTGGTCCCGGGTGGTGGCACCAACCGGGACTAAAGGGGGCGCATTGGTCCCTGTTGGTGGGACGAACCGGGACCAATGCACCCCTTTGGTCCCGGTTCGTCCCACCAATCGGGACCAATGGCCTTGTGCTGGAACTGACGCGGTGCGATGGGATGTTTAGTCCCACCTCGCTAGCCGAGAGGCTCCAGCAGTGGTTTATAAGCGCTGCTGCGCCGACCACTTCGAGCTCCTCCCAAATGCAGGCTTACGGGCCTAAAGTCACTTTATCTGCCTGTGGGCCTACTGGGCCTCCTGCGGGCCTGAATCCTGGCCCATGGTAGGGTTTCTAGTCGTATTCAGACCGTGTGGGCCCAGTAGGTGGCGCTTTTTTGTTTTTTTGTTTTCTCTGTTGCTTTATTTATTTTATTTTGTTTCTACTTACAACAAAATACTTATTGTTGCTATTTTTATTTTTTTCTAGTTTTTTTGTTTTGTTTTTTGCATTATTTATTTTCTTTTGTTTTTTGCTTTTCTTTTTAATTCATTTTGCTTTTAGTTTTTAGAAAAATTATAAGCTTTCTGTTAGTGCCATTAGTTTTCATATTTGAAAACACTTTTTTTCTTTGTTGTTTTATTTATTTTATTTTGTTTCTACTTACAACAAACTACTTATTGTTGCTATTTTTATTTTTTTCTAGTTTTTTAGTTCTGTTTTCTGCATTATTTATTTTCTTTTTTTACTTTATTTTTTAATTCTTTTTGCTTTTAGTTTTAGAAAAATTATAAGCTTTCTGTTAGTGCCATTAGTTTTCAAATTTGAAAACACTTTTTTTCTTTGTTGCTTTTTTTTTCTACTTACAACAAAATACTTATTGTTGCTATTTTTATTTTTTTCCAGTTTTTTTGTTTTGTTTTCTGCATTATTTATTTTCTTTTGTTTTTTTGCTATATTTTTTAATTCTTTTTGCTTTTAGGTCAGCAATATTATAACTTTCTGTTAGTGCCATTAGTTTTCAAATTTGAATAGTTAAAATTTGAATTGTTTGAAATTTGTGTGAATCACAAGTTTGTGATTAACTTTAATAAAAAAATTAACATAGATGCACCTACTCGTCTGTTTTCAAATGAACTCTAAAATACTTGGCATAACATATTCGTCTGTTACAAATTTGGCATGGTATCATCATAATAGTTGCGGGAGAAAGTCTTCACTTTTTCTTCGCTTGTGTCATTTGCTTATTGCGCCGTAACCATGGATAATCTTCATCGTTTATCATGATGCTTGGGTCAGCCTTGACATTGAAGGGAGGAATTTCATGAAACATTTCATAATCTTCAGACATGTCTGTCTTGCCCTCCACTCCCAGGATGTCCCTTTTTCCTGAAGAACTATGTGGCGCTTTGGCTCATCGTATGATGTATTCGTTTCCTTATCTTTTCTTTTTCTCGATCTGGTAGACATGTCCTTCACATAGATAACCTGTGCCACATCATTGGCTAGGACGAACGGTTCATCAGTGTACCCAAGATTTTTCAGATCGACTGTTGTCATTCCGTACTGTGGGTCTACATGTACCCCGCCTCCTGACAGATTGACCCATTTGCACTTAAACAAAGGGACCTTAAAATCTTGTCCGTAGTCAAGTTCCCATATGTCCACTATGTAACCATAATATGTGTCCTTTCCCTTATCGGTTGTTGCATCAAAGCGTACACCGCTGTTTTGGTTGGTGCTCTTCTGATCTTGGTCAATCGTGTAAAATGTATTCCCATTTATCTCGTATCCTTTCCAAATCAATACAGTCAAAGATGGTCCCCTGGACAACAAGTACAACTCATCACAAACAGTGTTGTCACCTCTGATACGTGCTTCCAACCAACTGCTGAAAGTCCTGATGTGTTCACATGTAATCCAGTCGTCGCACTGCTTCGAGTGTTTGGAGCGCAGACTGTTCTTGTGTTCATCGACATACGAGGTCACCAAGATAGAGTTCTGTAGAACTGTGTAGTGTGCTTGAGACCAAGAATGCCCGTCCCTGCATATTATTGAGTCCGCTCCTAGCATGCCTTTTCCAGTCAGTCTCCCCTCATACCGCGATTTAGGGAGACCTATCTTCTTAAGGCCAGGAATGAAGTCAACACAAAACCCGATGACATCCTCTGTTTGATGGCCCATGGAGATGCTTCCATCTGGCCTTGCGCGATTACGGACATATTTCTTTAGGACTCCCATGAACCTCTCAAAGGGGAACATATTGTGTAAAAATACGGGCCCCAGAATGACAATCTCGTCGACTAGATGAACTAGGACATGCGTCATGATATTGAAGAAGGATGGTGGGAACACCAGCTCGAAACTGACAAGACATTGCGCCACATCACTCCTTAGCCTTGGTATGATTTCTGGATCGATCACCTTCTGAGAGATTACATTGAGGAATGCACATAGCTTCACAATGGCTAATCGGACGTTTTCCGGTAGAAGCCCCCTCAATGCAACCGGAAGCAGTTGCTTCATAATCACGTGGCAGTCATGAGACTTTAGGTTCTGGAACTTTTTCTCTGGGATATTTATTATTCCCTTTATATTCGACGAGAAGCCAGTCGAGACCTTCATACTGAGCAGGCATTCAAAAAAGATTTCTTTCTCTTCTTTCGTAAGAGCGTAGCTGGCAGGACCTTCATACTGCTTCGGAGGCATGCCGTCTTTTTCGTGCAAACGTTGCAGGTCCTCCCGTGCCTCGGGTGTATCTTTTGTCTTTCCATACACGCCCAAGAAGCCTAGCAGGTTCACGCAAAGGTTCTTCGTCACGTGCATCACGTCGATTGAAGAGCGGACCTCTAGGTCTTTCCAGTAGGGTAGGTCCCAAAATATAGATTTCTTCTTCCACATGGGTGCGTGTCCCTCAGCGTCATTCGGAACAGCTAGTGCGCCGGGACCCTTTCCAAAGATTACGTGTAAATCATTGATCATAGCAAGTACGTGATCACCGGTACGCATGGCAGGCTTCCTCCGGTGATCTGCCTCGCCTTTAAAATGCTTGCCTTTCTTTCGACATTGATGGTTGGTCGGAAGAAATCGACGATGGCCCAGGTACACATTCTTCCTGCATTTGTCCAGGTATATACTTTCGGTGTCATCTAAACAGTGTGTGCATGCATGGTATCCTTTGTTTGTCTGTCCTGAAAGGTTACTGAGAGCGGGCCAATCGTTGATGGTCACGAACAGCAACGCCTTTAGGTTAAATTCCTCTTTATTGTGCTCATCCCACGTACGTACACCATTTCCATTTCACGGCTGTAAAAGTTCTTCAACTAATGGCCTTAGGTACACATCAATGTCGTTGCCGGGTTGCTTAGGGCCTTGGATGAGAACTGGCATCATAATGAACTTCCGCTTCATGCACATCCAAGGAGGAAGGTTATACATACATAGAGTGACCGGCCAGGTGCTGTGATTGCTGCTCTGCTCCCCGAAAGGATTAATGCCATCCGCGCTTAAAGCAAACCATACGTTCCTTGGGTCCTTTGCAAACTCATTTCAGTACTTTCTCACGATTTTTCTCCACTGCGACCCGTCAGCGGGTGCTCTCAACTTCCCGTCTTTCTTACGGTCCTCACTGTGCCATCGCATCGACTTGGCATGCTCTCCGTTTCTGAACAAACGTTTCAACCATGGTATTATAGGAGCATACCACATCACCTTCGCAGGAACCCTCTTCCTGCGGGGTTCGACGTGAACATCACCAGGGTCATCTCGTCTGATCTTATACCGCAATGCACCGCATACCGGGCATGCGTTCAGATCCTTGTATGCACCGCGGTATAGGATGCAGTCATTAGGGCATGCATGTATCTTCTCCACCTCCAATCCTAGAGGGCATACGACCTTCTTTGCTGCGTATGTACTATCGGGCAATTCGTTATCCTTTGGAAGCTTCTTCTTCAATATTTTCAGTAGTTTCTCAAATCCTTTGTCAGGCACAGCATTCTCTGCCTTCCACTGCAGCAATTCCAGTACGGTACCGAGCTTTGTGTTGCCATCTTCGCAATTGGGGTACAACCCTTTTTTGTGATCCTCTAACATGTGATCGAACTTCAGCTTCTTCTTTTGACTTTCTCATTGCGTCCTTGCATCGACAATTACCCGACGGAGATTATCATCATCGGGCACATCGTCTGGTTCCTCTTCATCTTCAGCAGCTTCACCCGTTGCAGCATCATTGGGCACATCGTCTGGTTCCTCTTGATCTTCACCAGCTCCCCCCGTTGCAGCATCACGGTATTCAGGGGGAACGTAGTTGTCATCGTACTCTTCTTCTTCGTCGTCTTCCATCATAACCCCTATTTCTCCGTGCCTCGTCCAAACATTATAGTGTGGCATGAAACCCTTGTAAAGCAGGTGGGTATGAAGGATTTTCCGGTTAGAGTAAGACATTGTATTCCCACATTTAGTGCATGGACAACACATAAAACCATTCTGCTTGTTTGCCTCAGCCGCATCGAGAAACTCATGCACGCCCTTAATGTACTCGGAGGTGTGTCTGTCACCGTACATCCATTGCCGGTTCATCTGCATACATTATATATAATTAAGTGTCCAAATTAATAGAAGTTCATCATCACATTAAAACCAAAGTACATACATAGTTCTCATCTAACAACATATAGCTCTCCAGAGCGTCTAATTAATTAAACCATACATTAATTAAAACAAAGGCGATCATAATCGCAACCAAGGTAACAATTGATCCAACGGCATAATGATACCAAGCCTCGGTATGAATGGCATATTTTCTAATCTTTCTAATCTTCAAGCGCATTGCATCCATCTTGATCTTGTGATCATCGACGATATCCGCAACATGCAACTCCAATATCATCTTCTCCTCCTCAATTTTTTTATTTTTTCCTTCAAGAAATTGTTTTCTTCTTCAACTAAATTTAACCTCTCGACAATAGGGTCGGTTGGAATTTCCGGTTCACATACATCCTAGATAAATAAAATCTATGTCACGTTGGTCCGCATAATTATTATAAACAATAAATGAACCAATAGTTATAAAGATTAATATATATACCACATCCGAATCATAGACAGGACGAGTGCCGACGGGGGCGGATACCAAAACCATCGCACTATATAAGATGCAATAATAAAAGTAAGAAAATGATACAAGTATCTATCTAAACATATAAGTAAGAATATCTTTCCTTTCAGAAAGAAGATAAGAGCAAGAGGCTCACCACGGTGGTGTCGGTGATGAGATCGGCGCGGGTGATCGACGGCGGTGAAGACAGGGGTGGGGCGTGACGGACCGCTAAATCTAGACAAATCTCGAGGAAAATGGAGCTTTGAGGTCGAGCTTCGAGAGGAGAAAGCTTGACTAGTGTGGCTTGGGCATTTCATCGAACACCTCATGTGCAAAGGAGGTGAGCTAGAGCACCACAAGCCCCTCCTCTCGCCGGCCCAGAAAAACAGAGCACTCAGTGCTCTGCTCCGGCGCGATGGGTATATATAGGCGGCACCATTGGTCCCGGTTCGTGGCATGAACCGGGACTAAATGGGAGCCTTTGGTCCCGGTTCATGCCACGAACCGGGACCAATGGTGGTGGGCCAGGAGCCAGGCACATTGGTCCCGGTTCGTCCCACCAACCGGGACCAAAGGGTCCATACGAACCGGGACCAATGGCCCACGTGGCCCGGCCGGCCCCCTGGGCTCACGAACCGGGTCCAATGCCCCCATTGGTCCCGGTTTTAGATTGAACCGGGACTAATGGGCTGACCCGGCCTGGACCGTTGCCCCCTTTTCTACTAGTGGCATACCTTCGCTCGGTTCATCCTAGCTCCAAATTAAAAGTCTGATGGCTTAATTAATTTATTGTAATCAGCAGAATATTTTACCATGGAGCCCACTTTTGATGCCAATCATAAGGCTCATGTAGATTTTTCCCCATTTTCCTTGGATTGGAGTCTTTATATATGGCGGCTTGCCTTTTTCCCTGAGGAAACAGATGGATCTTAGCTTGCCCTTTTTTTAGAAAACGGATGGATGTTTTTTTTACTTTTGTTTCATTATTATTAATTTATGTTGGACGTGTCACATGCCTCTTTTACGGGACGTCAGGATCATCTGCGTTATATATGTTTTCTTTTTATCCTGAGCTTAAATTCTACAATCCAACGATGTAATTAATGTTAATGATGTAGATTAATGAGACGATTTGAAAGGTGCCTTCAATTGGTAAATATAAGATAAGATTATATTCGTTCGTCTCTTTCATCAATCACTTGGATACCTTTCATCCTTTTTTACCACCACTAGTTTCAGTACTGATTCTTCCATGCATGTCCCCTTGTTTCTTGATTCAAGAGTTTCCTAAATTGTTTCTTTTTCTCTGCGAAGGCGACGACCATCAGGTAGGAATGAGAGATCCTTCTCATCTCTACTTCTAATGGAGCAGTTGGTACTCTCCGCCGGTCAATTTTCGTCCCATCAAAGACGGTTAATTTTCGTCCTTCATCCCACCTCCCGCTACCCAGCGATCCCCCTTCCTCCCTCCGGACCGACCAAAAAAAACGGCATCCTCACATGAGGCCCGTTGTGAAACACTACGGTTCAGCGACAAATCATTCTAAAAACATCTACGACGGTTAACCTATGAAAATTAGCCAGACGTTCGCACCCTCGTGCCCTCGATGCGCTTGCCCGCACGAACGTGGCTCCGTCCCTCCCTCAAACCCTAGCTACCCCTCATCTCGCCGCCTCCAGCCGCACCCGCCGCCGCACCCCAATCCCCGTTCTGGCTCTCCACCTCACGACGACGTGGTTCTCCCGGCGATGACCCACCCTCCTCATGCCCTCTCCGACCTCCCTCTTCGCACGACACTCGCCCCTGCACGCACGACCTCCCCCTCCTCCTCCCGCGCCATTCGCCGCCCCGCAAAATCCGGCAGCCGTTATCCGCCCTTCGCCGCGGGAGCCGCCGTAGGAGCTGCTCGCCGCTGGAGCCGCCGCCCGCGGAAGCCGCAGCCCGAGCAGCCGTGCGAGCCGCTCGCCGCTGCAGCCGCCGCCCGTGGGAGCCACTCGCCGCTCGCCCCGGGAGCCGCAGCGGGTCGCCCTTCGCCGCAGGTCACCGCCGGAGCCGCCCCGCCCCTGGATCCGCTCGCCGCCCGTCGCGCTCCCACTCAGCTTGGCTCCGCCCCGCCGCCCCCGGTCCTCAAGCAAGTAAGTTTGCCTTGCGTTCCGAAGCTCAACTATTCCTAATATGCAGACTAGCTACCTTAGAGTTATGATGAACCATCAATTGGATGGACTGGTGAAGCACGAGGGAGAAAGATGTGGTTGTGTCCAGATTCCAAAGAGGGCAAAATAGTTCAATAATTTCCGAAATTGATGGTATTGCCTGAGATATGATGCTTGCACACAAGAGAAGTTCAGGCTTGTGATTGCAAAATCGGTGTATATGTAAAGATCTTGTCCTGGTTTCATGAATTGGCTGGGATTTTTGTTAAGTCTCACTTGGGCAGGACAACTATGGTCTTGATTATATGTATGTTGACTTTCTCACTTTTCTTTTGAGCAGGCTACTTCAATTTTAGGTGAGCTGGCAGGGATCACAAGCATCGGTGTTGCATTCCTGAATCTCACGTACACAAGTAAGTAATATTCTCTCTCACATAAAGTCCTTTTAGTGCGTGTATAGTGTTTTGCTCACTTTCTTTCTAGATAGCTGCTGCATTCATTTCTTTCCGTGGCACCGTATAATTTATACCTCAGAGAGGTCATTTTAGTGCATGATGTTCTGGTGTAGCTACCATTAGCTTTACTGGAGCAGAGCAACATTTAATAGGAATTCCACCATAAATATTTACCCAGATACAACATTCTTCTCTGGAATTTGAGTTTTTTCCAGAAGGTTTAGGATCTAAGGACGAGCTATCAGTGGTACTGATTATACAACGAGTTTGTACAAAATGTTCGCTGGTGTTGGGTATTTACCTTTTATCACTTCTATATCCCCTTATTGTATTTCTCTGTTTCTAGAAAGTAGGCCATTTGTTCCAGGCTTTCAAGTTTGTGCCGACCTGAAGGAGAAAGAGTTCATTATTGACCAGCAGTTAAAAGCAGGTTCAGTTTTTTACCTCATTTTCCAACCCCACAGTAGCACTTTCTGTTAGTTCGAACAATATCTCAATGCATTATTTACACACCTAGCTTGTGCTCTGTGACCAGAATTGGTAAACTGTAGCCGTGATAGTACTACACTATATTCAGAAATAGCAGGAGGAGATAAAGCTAGGTGTTGCAGATAGGCCGATGGTTAACCCTATTAGACCTGACCTTCCTTCAAAGTTGGATATCATCTACAGTAACCTCACCGCATCCATAGATCAACTGAACAAACAAAAGGCACTTAAGATCTTTACTGGTATCCAGGATGTGTTGTCTGATCATCTAAGCGAACTGGCCCACTATGCTAAGAAATTAGGACAGTTCAGTTACTTGATCGGACTGTTTAGCACGCAGAAATTGGAAGCAGGCTTAGAAAAACACCACCAAGCTTGAAAGAAGAAAAAGATGCACACACTCACCATTATTATCTTCGTGTGACAATTTTAGGCTTGTACCAGGAAACTTGAAGAGGCAATTTTAGTCGGTGGTGTGCTTTAAAATTTCATATTGTTGTTCGGTGTTTCTCCATAATCGTGTCTTCTATTTTTTTAGAATTTTCTAGCATATGAACTATCACATGAATTTACCTGGCTCTAGTGGTCGCGCCGCCCAGGACGCCAGCAGCGGGGACGAAGGCAATTTGTACTGGCACGTCGTGGCCGAGCCGCAGGACCTCTGCCTTGACGAGCTGCTGGACCTAGGCCTCGACGAGACGCCCAACCTCGGCCTCCCTCTGGTTTTCATGGTAGGGTCCCTTACCCTCTCCACCAAATCTTGACTTGTCTGTTGTTCTGCTCCGCACTGATTGTATTGCCATTGTTATAACTCTTCTAAATCCATTTTTAACATGGTGGCCCGCTCCAGCTGGAACAGTTTTGTAGAGACAAATTGGAAGAGTGCAGCTGCCCTGGCTCATGGAATTGGAAGAATTTATGCTTTTTTCTACTCGGAAAGGAAGCTATTTTTTTCTGGATCGTAGATAGAAAGGATGCAACTTTGTCAGGGGTAGTAGATACAAAGTTCAGTGTCTACAACATATAAACGGGAAGCTGTGCTTCCGGATTCAACATATAAACTTTTTTGGTCATACAATCTGAAATTTTAGCATTTCACATAGACAACCTATCATTTGTGGTTCACCACATTTACATGCTCTGATTCCCACGCTCATGTGAATAAGTATATGATAGAAATTTCAAAGTATCTATGAGGACCAAGCACGACACAGCAGCGAGGAGGAGGATAAGAAAAATCTCAGAAAGCATGAAATGGGGAAGTTGGTGTGTGTTTGTAGAAGTTGAGCAGTTATTGTCCGAGAAAATGGAATAGCACATCTGTTGATCCATCCCTCTTTTCTGTTTCAAAATCCACGCGAATTCTATGCTATATCCTGATGTTTTCATATACTATACTATAATAGCTTTAGTGATTTATATGACCACACAATGTTGGCTAAAACAGTACAAATTGGCTTTTTAAAAGAGGAACAAATGATCTTCAATGGTGCACTAAACCATGAGAGTGCAGCGTCTTCTGTGTTGTGGACTTGGCATGGGCTGGATTCCGTGAGTGCCTCTGTAACATTTGTTATTTTGCCTAACTTTATGAAGTTAAACCAGCCTTTCACAAAGTCCCATCTCCTTGTTGAAACAAAGGTTCACTGCTGTGTTCTTGCTGCCATTCCGTGGTATATTGGAGTGTTTCATCCTAATATATGTCTGGTTACATGACCACAAAGAGAAAGAAGGATATGCTGTGTAAGTTACCTTTCTGATACAACCACAATACTATGCCGCTATTATTATTTGAGTTCAGAGATTTGAGACTCTGGACTTTATGGCCCGTTAAATCAGTTTTATTAAATTAACTGAAAAAATAGATTAGCTCACAAGTATGTATACTCAGTATCTCAGGTTTTGCTTGCAGCTAATTTTTCTTGTAATGGCATCAGCTAAAATATTGGTATGATCGAATTGAGAGAAGTTCTTTCAACATAAAAGTGTATTTTCACTGTATAAATTTAGCAATTGCAGGTAAGACAGTAATTGTTAGAATCACAAATTACAAGATGTCGTGATACCTGACAAAACTGCTATTGAAGTTCGTACACTAATGCAACATATTCTTTTGATTAGAAGCAAACGTGGACACTCAAGAAGAAGCTGGAAAATCAGGATTGGAACCCAACGAGGAAATCTGAAAGCATAGACCATGTTTAAGAACTGGTTGTTTTTGTTGTGTTATTTTTAAGAAAAAGGATTGTCTCGAAGAAAATCAAGCTTACCAACAAGGAAATTATGGTGAGGAGGCACTCTTCTGCACCCTTGGCAATACAGAGGTACTCAACTCCAACCCTATCCAAGAAGCGGAATATATCATACTCTTAGAGTTTGGACTTTGGACACATTTTATCCTTTTATTATACTCATGGCCGTTCTGGAAAATGGATGCAATGCAAATGTTATGTATTTTGCTTGTGCTTGTTCAAGGGACCTCCTAATGACACACGATGGAAACGGATCCGTGGATTAATTCAGATGACATTAATTGAAGAGAAGGGATCTAGCTAGGTTTGCAATGGCATTTGTACTAACAAAAAATAGCATCCTCAGGTTCTCTCCTGCAAAACTAAAGTTCATGTTCGCAGAGCTAATAAATGTATATGGATTAAAATAAAGATGATGTGTATTCACCAATATATATGTATTTCCATCAAGAAATAAGTTTGGAAGAGTAGTAAGTACCATGGATTTTTCTTTCAGAATACAATGGTGTTTATTTGATAGTGTGTTTCTATGACATGCATATGTTGCTTTAATTTGCTCCTCCGCGAACCCCTCAAAATTATCTGACAATCTGCTTATACAAACAACTTTGAGTTTAGTGCACTCTATTGCTTTGTTAGGCTTGGTGGTGTATCAGATTCAGGAGAATAATACTCCCTCTGTCATCATATTTTTGTTTGTGGTAATGCATGATATTCAACTGTATGTAACAATGTGGCAATGACTCAAGAGACATTGGATCTGCCTTCTTGGCTTAGGGCATCAGGGGTGGCGCACGCATCCCACTTGGTGGTGGTGGCAGATCGGCAAGAACAATGGTGGGGTTGTATTAGGGCGGAGAGCGGGGCGGTTGGCGAGGGACTCCTCCTTGGCGGTCTGTGGGGAAGTAAGGTGAGGTGGGTCTCATTCAATTTTAAAGACGAGGGCTCTTGGAAAAGGGAAAGGGTGTGTCGTGGGGTGGGGTTTTTGTGTTGGGATCGTGTGCGAGAGATAACATGCCAGATAATCCAGACAATCACATTTCTCCCCCACATATGGGCTTGATTTGAAGGAGTTCGGATTGTCCAAATAGTTCAATTTTGGAGAGCCTGCAAGGCACCCGTTTGATGTCCTAACACATTAGGATGTATGAGGGAGAAAGACGTTTTTACCTTGGCGATGACCTTAATTATTTATTTGATTCATTTATATGTATTGTAACCCGTAGCAACGCACGGGTGTTCTCCTAGTATTTTCTTATCCATCAGTGCGCATGATTTGCTCCCCCTTTTCTAAATACAAGACTTTTTAGACATTCCAATGTGGACTATATACAAAGCAAAATGAGTGAATCTACATTCTAAAATATGTCTATAAATCCTTATGTAGTTCGTATTGCAATCTCTAAAAAGACATATATTTAGGAATGGAGTGAGTACATTGCAACCAGTCTCTCTCACTCTCTCTAACATCCAGAGACAAGGCTTGTCATCAATCACAAAGGAAAGAAAGAAAAAAAAGGGTTGAAGAAAGTAGTGCTATTTTGGTCGCTGGATTTGGTTTAGCGCCACAATTAGTTAGTGGCCGAGGTAAATGCACCTGAAGTCATAAACTTGCACGCAATGTTCAGTTTGGTGCATAAACTTGTAAAATACGTGATTGCAGTCATCAAACTTGTCGTCTTGTTCAAATACAGTCATATCTTCATGCGGGTGTATCTGATGCATGTGCGCCATGCCAGCGTGGCGAAGGCCCACTGTCAGTGGCTGATAGTGGCGGAATCAATTTTCTTTTACTAAAGCACCCTTAAGTTTTATTTATTTACGTATAAATGACCCCTGAAATAAAATGAAAAAAGCAGGAGCACGTGAGATTTGTACACGCGACCTGCTACTTCGTGCCCGACACAGGGCCACTAAACCACATGAAAGTTTATTCATAAATATAGTTTTGTGTAGAGGGGTAAATATTGTCAGTTATTTTAACAACCCAAAACTGTATTTATGTTTTTTTCTAAATATTTTCTTCTGTTTTATGTGAGAAAACAACTTATATTTTGATGTATATTGTGTTTTCTTTATGTTGCTTTTGCATTTTACATTGTTCAAAAATCATTTCAGGCATTGTAATCTATATATACACTCCGTCAATTAGCTAGAGATTTATTTTAGTTTCTTAGAGATAAATAGAGATAAGGGTGCGCTATGTTAAAGGTTAGCTCCTTGCAAAACAAACTTTATATATAGCTTGCTGGCATTGGAGCTCATAAATTTGAAAGTGGAGAACCTACAAAATGTCATAAGAACTGACAAAACAAATTCAATTTATGCCTTTATAGCACAAACTGTCACCGCGGTACAAACATAAACTATAAACATCCTTAAATATAGTTTTGGGTAGAACAAACGGACACAATATACAGCTTTTGTATCATAATTACATAGAACAAAAGAAAAATATTCTGAAAAAAAAATCCTTAAGTGAAGTTTTGGGTAGACATGACAAAAGAACAGACAAAATAAATTCAGTTAATCAATTTATAGCACAGAAAATGTCGTAAAAAACAGGGCCGTCTCCAGAAATTTGGGGGCCCGGGACGAAAATCAAAATAGGGCCCTATTTTTTAAACCATATATAACTGGAGAACTAATGCAAGTAAAGCATACTCTCACTTAATTATTTAACTTCAAATATATCTTATTGTAAATATTTAGGAAATATATCAAATACTAACGGTAAAACAGTAAAAATGGTACTAAAGGAATACACTTATAAACTGACATTATTTTCTACCAAGAAGTAGCATTCTTCTAGTATTTCTTGATATGAAATCTTCGATCAAATCTTCATAATTAATCTTCTCCAAGACATCATTTTCAAGTGCTATTGTTGCCAATCCATTCAGTCTTTCTTGTGTCATTGTAGAACGCAAGTAGGATTTCAACAACTTGAGTTTAGAAAAGCTCCTTTCCGCAAATGCAACTGTCACAGGAATGGTTAAAACAATTATGTATGCGATAACAGCATTAGGATAGATTAAGGAACGCTTCTTCAAAAAGTTCAGAATATCAAGTGGGCCCATAGATTTCTCAAGAGAGCCCTGCAGAAAAAGTAGCTCGCAACACAATTCAAGTCCATCAATATCTTTATGTTCTCCACTCTTAAGTGCATCTTCAAGATTAACACACGCAACCAATAAACTCTTGTCATCCAAGGATCGCAGTTTATCTGAAGTAAACAAGAAACCAAATATTTTTTTCATACCCCTCATATGTTGGGGAACGTAGTAATTTTAAAAACATTCCTACGCACATGCAAGATCATGGTGATGCATAGCAACGAGGGGGGAGAGTGTTGTCTACGTACCCTCGTAGACCGAAGCAGAAGCGTTGACGCAACATAGAGGAAGTAGTCGTACGTCTTCCCGGTCCAACCGATCCAAGCACCGTTACTCCGGCACCTCCGAGTTCTTGGCACACGTTCAGCTCGATGACGCTCCCCGGGCTCCGATCCAGCAAAGTTTCGGGGAGGAGTTCCGTCAGCACGACGGCGTGGTGACGATCTTGATGTTCAACCGTCGCAGGGCTTCGCCTAAGCACCGCTACAATATGATCGAGGTGTAATATTGCGGAGGGGGGCACCGCACACGGCTAAGGAATGATCACGAAGATCAACTTGTGTGTCTATGGGGTGCCCCCTGCAACCGTATATAAAGGAGTGGAGGAGGGGAGGGCCGGCCCTCTCTATGGCGCGCCCTAGGGAGTCCTACTCCCACCGGGAGTAGGATTCCCCCGTTCCTAGTCCAACTAGGAGTCCTTCCATGTAGTAGGAGTAGGAGACAAGGAAGGGGAAAGGAGAAGGGAAGGAAGGTGGGGGCGCAGCCCCTCCCCCTAGTCCAATTCGGACTAGGCCTTGGGGGGCGCGCGGCCTGCCCTAGGCAGCCCCTCTCTCTTTCCCGTATGGCCCAATAAGGCCCAATACTTCTCCCCCGTATTCTCGTAACTCCCCGGTACTCCGAAAAATACCCGAACCACTCAGAACCTTTCCGATGTCCGGATATAGTCGTCCAAACGGGACTTGCATAATCTCATAGTCATAGGAACATGTATAAGTAATGAAGAAAGCAATAGCAACAAACTAAACGATCAAGTGCTAAGCTAACGGAATGGGTCAAGTCAATCAAATCATTCACCTAATGATGTGATCCCATTAATCAAATAACAACTCCTTGTCTATGGTTAGGAAACATAACCATCCTTGATTAACGAGCTAGTCAAGTAGAGGCATACTAGTGACACTCTGTTTGTCTATGTATTCACACATGTATTATGTTTCCGGTTAATAAAATTCTAGCATGAATAATAAACATTTATCATGAAATAAGGAAATAAATAATAACTTTATTATTGCCTCTAGGGCATATTTCCTTCAGTCTCCCACTTGCACTAGAGTCAATAATCTAGTTCACATTGCCATGTGATTTAATAGCAATAGTTCACATCACCATGTGATTAACACCCATAGTTCACATCATCATGTGACTAACACCCAAAGGGTTTACTAGATTCAATAATCTAGTTCACATCGCTATGTGATTAACACCCAAAGAGTACTAAGGTGTGATCATGTTTTGTTAGTGAGAGAAGTTTAGTCAACGGGTTTGCCACATTAAGATCCGTATGTATTTTGCAAATTTCTATGTCAACAATGCTCTGCACAGAGCTACTCTAGCTTAATTGCTCCCACTTTCAATATGTATCCAGATTGAGACTTAGAGTCATCTAGATAAGTGTCAAAACTTGCATCGATGTAACCCTTTACGACGAACCTTTTGTCACCTCCATAATCGAGAAACATATCCTTATTCCACTAAGGATAATTTTGACCACTGTCCAGTGATCTACTCCTAGATCACTATTGTACTCCCTTGCCAAAATCAGTGTAGGGTATACAATAGATCTGGTACACAGCATGGCATACTTTATAGAACCTATGGCTGAGGCATAGGGAATGACTTTCATTCTCTTTCTATCTTCTGTCGTGGTCGGGCTTTGAGTCTTACTCAATTTCACACCTTGTAACACAGGCAAGAACTCTTTCTTTGACTGTTCCATTTTGAACTACTTCAAAATCTTGTCAAGGTATGTACTCATTGAAAAAACTTATCAAGCGTCTTGATCTATCTCTATAGATCTTGATGCTCAATATGTAAGAAGCTTCATCGAGGTTTTTCTTTGAAAAACTCCTTTCAAACACTCCTTTATGCTTCGCAAAATAATTCTGCATTATTTCCGATCAACAATATGTCATTCACATATACTTATCAGAAATGCTGTAGTGCTCCCACTCACTTTCTTGTAAATACAGGCTTCATCGCAGGTCTGTATAAAACTATATGCTTTGATCAACTTATCAAAGCGTATATTCCAACTCCGAGATGCTTGCACCAGTCCATAGATGGATCGCTGGAGCTTGCATATTTTGTTAGCACCTTTAGGATTCACAAAACCTTCTGGTTGCATCATATACAACTCTTCTTTAAGAAATCCATTAAGGATTGCAGTTTTTGTTATCCATTTGCCAGATTTCATAAAATGTGGCAATTTTCTAACATGATTTGGACAGACTTAAGCATCGCTACGAGTGAGAAGGTCTCATTGTAGTCAACTCCTTGAACTTTGTCAAAAACCTTTTTCGACAAGTCTAGCTTTGTAGATAGTAACACTACTATCAGCGGCTGTCTTCCTCTTGAAGATCCATTTATTTTCTATGGCTTGCCGATCATCGGGCAAATCCATCAAAGTCCATACTTTCTTCTCTTACATGGATCCCATCTCCGATTTCATGGCCTCAAACCATTTCGCGGAATCTGGGCTCATCATCACTTCCTCATAGTTCGCAAGTTCGTCATGGTCTAGTAACATGACTTCCAGAACAGGATTACTGTACCACTCTGGTGCGGATCTCACTCTGGTTTACCTACGAGATTCGGTAGTAACTTGATCTGAAGTTACATGATCATCATCATTAGCTTACTCACCAATTGGTGTAGTAGTCACAAGAACAGATTTCTGTGATGAACTACTTTCCAATAAGGGAGATGCTACAATTACCTTATCAAGTTTTTCTACTTTCCTCCCACTCACTTCTTTCGAGAGAAACTCCTTCTCTAGAAAGGATCTATTCTCAGCAACAAATTTGTCTTCAGATCGGTGATAGAAGGTGTACCCAACTTTCTCCTTTTGGTATCCTATGAAGATACATTTCTCCGATTTGGGTTTGAGCTTATTAGGATGAAACTTTTTCACATGAGTATCGCAACCCCAAACTTTAAGAAACGACAACTTTGGTTTCTTGCCAAACCACAGTTCATATTGTGTCGTCTCAACGGATTTAGATGGTGCCCTTTTTAACGTGAATGCAGCTGTCTCTAATGCATAACCCCAAAACTATAGTGGTAAATGGGTAAGAAACATCATAGATTGCACTATATCCAATAAAGTACAGTTATGATGTTCGGACACACCATTATGCTGTGGTGTTCCAGGTCGCATGAATTTGTGAAACTATTCCACATTGTTTTAATTGAAGACCAAACTCGTAACTCAAATATTCGTCTCCGCGTTCAGATCGTGGACACCTTATCTTCTTGTCACGATGATTTTCCACTTCACTCTGAAATTCTTTGAACTGTTCAAATGTTTCAGACTTATGTTTCATCAAGTAGATATACCCATATCTACTTAAATCATCTGTGAAGGTCAGAAAATAATGATACCCACCGCGAGCCTCAACACTCATCGGATCGCATACATCAGTATGTATTATTTCCAATAAGTCAGTTGCTCGCTCCATTGTTCCGGAGAATGGTGTTTTAGTCATCTTGCCCATGAGGCATGGTTCGCAAGCATCAAGTGATTCATAATCAAGTGATTCCAAAAACCCATCAGCATGGAGTTTCTTCATGCTCTTTACACCAATATGACCTAAACTGCAGTGCCACAAATAAGTTGCACTATCATTATTAACTTTGCATCTATTGGTTTCAATATTATGAATATGTGTATCACTACGATCGAGATCCAACGAACCATTTTCATTGGGTGTGTAACCATATAAGGTTTTATTCATGTAAATAGAACAACAATTTATTATCTTACTTAAATGAATAACCATATTGCAATAAACATGATCAAATCATATTCATGCTCAACGCAAACACCAAATAACACTTATTTAGGTTTAACACTAATCCCGAAAGTATAGGGAGTGTGTGACGATGATCATATCAATTTTGGAACCACTTCCAATACCCATCATCACTTCATCCTTAACTAGTTTATGTTCATTGTGCAACTCCCGTTTCGAGTTACTACTCTTAGCGACTGAACCAGTATGAAATACTGAGGGGTTGCTATAAACACTAGTAAAGTACACATCAATAACATGTATATCCAATATACCTTTGTTCACTTTGCCATCCTTCTTATCCACCAATACTTGGGGCAGTTCCGCTTCCAGTGACCAGTCCCTTTGTAGTAGAAGCACTTAGTTTCAGGCATAGGACCAGATTTGGGTTTCTTCACTTGAGCAGCAACTTGCTTGTCATTCTTCTTGAAGTTCCCCTTCTTCCTTGTACCCTTTTCTTGAAACTAGTGGTCTTGTTAACCATCAACACTTGATGTTTTTCTCGATTTCTACCTTCGTCGATTTCAGCATCACGAAGAGATTGGGAATGTTTCCGTTATCCCTTTCATATTATAGTTCATCACGAAGTTCTACTAACTTGGTGATGGTGACTAGAGAATTCTGTTAATCACTATCTTATCTGGAAGATTAACTCCCACTCGATTCAAGCGATTGTAGTACCCAGACAATCTGAGCACATGCTCACTAGTTGAGCGATTCTCCTCCATCTTTTAGCTATAGAACTTGTTGGAGTCTTCATATCTCTCAACTCGGGTATTTGCTTGAAATATTAACTTCAACTCCTGGAACATCTCATATGCTCCGCGACGTTCAAAACGTCTTTGAAGTCCCAATTCTAAGTTGTTAAGCATGGTGCACTTAAACTATCAAGTAGTCATCATATTGAGCTAGCCAAACATTCATAACGTCTGCATCTGCTCCTGCAATAGGTCTGTCACCTAGCGGTGCATCAAGGACATAATTCTTCTGTGCAGCAATGAGGATAAACCTCAGATCACGGATCCAATCCGCATCATTGCTACTAACATCTTTCAACACAATTTTCTCTAGGAACATATCAAAATAAACATATGAAAGCAACAATGCGATCTATTGATCTACAACATAGATATGCTAATACTACCAGGACTAAGTTCATGATAAATTTAAGTTCAATTAATCATATTACTTAAGAACTCCCACTTAGATAGACATCCCTCTAATCCTCTAAGTGATCACGTGATCCATATCAACTAAACCATGTCCGATCATCACGTGAGATGGAGTAGTTTCAATGGTGAACATCACTATGTTGATCATATCTACTATATGATTCACGCTCGACCTTTCGGTCTCCGTGTTCCGAGGCCATATCTGTTATATGCTAGGCTCGTCAAGTTAAACCTGAGTATTCCGCGTGTGCAACTGTTTTGCACCCGTTTTATTTGAACGTAGAGCCTATCACACCCGATCATCACGTGGTGTCTCAGCACGAAGAACTTTCGCAACGGTGCATACTCAGGGAGAACACTTTTACTATGATAATTTAGTGAGGGATCATCTTATAATGCTACCGTCAATCAAAGCAAGATAAGATGCATAAAAGATAAACATCACATGCAATCAATATAAGTGATATGATATGGCCATCATCATCTTGTGCTTGTGATCTCCATCTCCGAAGCACCTCCATGATTGCCATTGTTACCGACGCGACACCTTGATCTCCATCGTAGCATCGTTGTCGTCTCGCCAATCTTATACTTCTACGACTATCGCTACCGCTTAGTGATAAAGTAAAGCATTACAGGGCGATTGCATTGCATACAATAAAGCGACAACCATATGGCTCCTGCCAGTTGCCGATAACTCGGTTACAAAACATGATCATCTCATACAATAAAATTTAGCATCACGTCTTGACCATATCACATCACGACATGCCCTGCAAAAACAAGTTAGACGTCCTCTACTTTGTTGTTGCAAATTTTACGTGGCTGCTACGGGCTTAAGCAAGAACCAATCTTACCTACGCATCAAAACCACAACGATAGTTTGTCAAGTTCGTGCTGTTTTAACCTTTGCAAGGACCAGGCGTAGCCACACTCGGTTCAACTAAAATTGGAGAAACTGACACCCGCCAGCCACCTGTGTGCAAAGCACGGCGGTAGAACCAGTCTCGCGTAAGCGTACGCGTAATGTCGGTCCGGGCCGCTTCATCCAACAATACCGCCGAACCAAAGTATGACATGCTGGTAAGCAGTATGACTTATATCGCCCACAACTCACTTGTGTTCTACTCGTGCATATAACATCAAACCATAAAACCTAGGCTCGGATGCCACTGTTGGGGAACGTAGTAATTTCAAAAAAATTCCTACGCACACGCAAGATCATGGTGATGCATAGCAACGAGGGGGGAGTGTTGTCTACGTACCCTCGTAGACCGAAGCGGAAGTGTTGACGCAACGTAGAGAAAGTAGTCGTACGTCTTCCCGGTCCAACCGATCCAAGCATCGTTACTCCGGCACCTCCGAGTTCTTGGCACACGTTCAGCTCGATGACGCTCCCCGGGCTCCGATCCAGCAAAGCTTCGGGGAGGAGTTCCGTCAGCACGACGGCGTGGTGACGATCTTGATGTTCAACCGTCGCAGGGCTTCGCCTAAGCACCGCTACAATATGATCGAGGTGTAATATCGTGGAGGGGGGCACCGCACCCGGCTAAGGAACGATCACGAAGATCAACTTGTGTGTCTATGGGGTGCCCCCTGCCCCCGTATATAAAGGGGTGGAGGAGGGGAGGGCCGGCCCTCTCTATGGCACGCCCTAGGGAGTCCTACTCCCACCGGGAGTAGGATTCCCCCTTTCCTAGTATAACTAGGAGTCCTTCCATGTAGTAGGAGTAGGAGACAAGGAAGGGGAAAGGAGAAGGGAAGGAAGGAGGGGGCGCAGCCCCTCCCCCTAGTCCAATTCGGACTAGGCCTTGGGGGGGGCCTGCCCTAGGCAGCCCCTCTCTCTTTCCCGTATGGCCCAATAAGGCCCGATACTTCTCCCCCGTATTCCCGTAACTCCCCGGTACTCCGAAAAATACCCGAACCACTCAGAACCTTTCCGATGTCCGAATATAGTAGTCCAATATATCGATCTTTACGTCTCGACCATTTTGAGACAACTCGTCATGTCCCCGATCTCATCCGGGACTCCGAACTCCTTCGGTACATTAAAACTCATAAACTCATAGTATAACTGTCATCGAAACTTTAAGCGTGCGGACCCTACGGTTCGAGAACGACGTAGACATGACCGAGACACGTCTCCGGTCAATAACCAATAGCGGAACCTGGATGCTCATATTGGTTCCTACATATTCTACGAAGATCTTTATCGGTCAGACCGCATAACAACATACGTTGTTCCCTTTGTCATCGGTATGTTACTTGCCCGAGATTCGATCGTCGGTATCCTATACCTAGTTCAATCTCGTTACCGGCAAGTCTCTTTACTCGTTCCGTAATACATCATCCCGCAACTAACTCATTAGTTGCAATGCTTGCAAGGCTTAAGTGATGTGCATTACCGAGAGGGCACAGAGATACCTCTCCGACATTCGGAGTGACAAATCCTAATCTCGAAATACGCCAACCCAACAAGTACCTTCGGAGACACCTGTAGAGCACCTTTATAATCACCCAGTTACGTTGTGATGTTTGGTAGCACACAAAGTGTTCCTCCGGTAAACGGGAGTTTCATAATCTCATAGTCATAGGAACATGTATAAGTCATGAAGAAAGCAATAGCAACAAACTAAACGATCAAGTGCTAAGCTAACGGAATGGGTCAAGTCAATCAGATCATTCACCTAATGATGTGATCCCGTTAATCAAATAACAACTCCTTGTCTATGGTTAGGAAACATAACCATCCTTGATTAACGAGTTAGTCAAGTAGAGGCATACTAGTGACACTCTGTTTGTCTATGTATTCACACATGTATTATGTTTCCGGTTAATAAAATTCTAGCATGAATAATAAACATTTATCATGAAATAAGGAAATAAATAATAACTTTATTATTGCCTCTAGGGCATATTTCCTTCAGTCTCCCACTTGCACTAGAGTCAATAATCTAGTTCACATTGCCATGTGATTTAATAGCAATAGTTCACATCACCATGTGATTAACACCCATAGTTCACATCATCATGTGACTAACACCCAAAGGGTTTACTAGAGTCAATAATCTAGTTCACGTCGCTATGTGATTAACACCCAAAGAGTACTAAGGTGTGATCATGTTTTGTTTGTGAGAGAAGTTTAGTCAACGGGTCTGCCACATTCAGATCCGTATGTATTTTGCAAATTTCTATGTCAACAATGCTCTGCACAGAGCTACTCTAGCTTAATTGCTCCCACTTTCAATATGTATCCAGATTGAGACTTAGAGTCATCTAGATAAGTGTCAAAACTTGCATCGATGTAACCCTTTACGACGAACCTTTTGTCACCTCCATAATCGAGAAACATATCCTTATTCCACTAAGGATAATTTTGACCGCTGTCCAGTGATCTACTCCTAGATCACTATTGTACTCCCTTGCCAAAATCAGTGTAGGGTATACAATAGATCTGGTACACAGCATGACATACTTTATAGAACCTATGGCTGAGGCATAGGGAATGACTTTCATTCTCTTTCTATCTTCTGTCGTGGTCGGGCTTTGAATCTTACTCAATTTCACACCTTGTAACACAGGCAAGAACTCTTTCTTTGACTGTTCCATTTTGAACTACTTCAAAATCTTGTCAAGGTATGTACTCATTGAAAAAACTTATCAAGCGTCTTGATCTATCTCTATAGATCTTGATGCTCAATATGTAAGAAGCTTCATCGAGGTTTTTCTTTGAAAAACTCCTTTCAAACACTCCTTTATGCTTTGCAGAATAATTCTGCATTATTTCCGATCAACAATATGTCATTCACATATACTTATCAGAAATGTTGTAGTGCTCCCACTCACTTTCTTGTAAATACAGGCTTCACCGCAAGTCTGCATAAAACTATATGCTTTGATCAACTTATCAAAGCGTATATTCCAACTCCGAGATGCTTGCACCAGTCCATAGATGGATCGCTGGAGCTTGCATATTTTGTTAGCACCTTTAGGATTGACAAAACCTTCTGGTTGCATCATATACAACTCTTCTTTAAGAAATCCATTAAGGATTGCAGTTTTTGTTATCCATTTGCCAGATTTCATAAAATGTGGCAATTTGCTAACATGATTTGGACAGACTTAAGCATCGCTACGAGTGAGAAGGTCTCATTGTAGTCAACTCCTTGAACTTTGTCAAAAACCTTTTTCGACAAGTCTAGCTTTGTAGATAGTAACACTACTATCAGCGGTTGTCTTCCTCTTGAAGATCCATTTATTTTCTATGGCTTGTCGATCATCGGGCAAATCCACCAAAGTCCATACTTTGTTCTCTTACATGGATCCCATCTCAGATTTCATGGCCTCAAACCATTTCGCGGAATCTGGGCTCATCATCACTTCCTCATAGTTCGCAAGTTCGTCATGGTCTAGTAACATGACTTCCAGAACAGGATTACCGTACCACTCTGGTGCGGATCTCACTCTGGTTTACCTACGAGATTCGGTAGTAACTTGATCTGAAGTTACATGATCATCATCATTAGCTTCCTCACTAATTGGTGTAGTAGTCACAAGAACAGATTTATGTGATGAACTACTTTCCAATAAGGGTGATGGTACAATTACCTTATCAAGTTTTTCTACTTTCCTCCCACTCACTTCTTTCGAGAGAAACTCCTTCTCTAGAAAGTATCTATTCTCAGCAACAAATTTGTCTTCAGATCTGTGATAGAAGGTGTACCCAACTTTCTCCTTTGGGTATCCTATGAAGATACATTTCTCCGATTTGGGTTTGAGCTTATTAGGATGAAACTTTTTCACATGAGTATCGCAACCCCAAACTTTAAGAAACGACAACTTTGGTTTCTTGCCAAACCACAGTTCATATTGTGTCGTCTCAACGGATTTAGATGGTGCCCTTTTTAACGTGAATGCAGTTGTCTCTAATGCATAACCCCAAAACTATAGTGGTAAATGGGTAAGAAACATCATAGATTGCACTATATCCAATAAAGTACGGTTATGACGTTCGGACACACCATTATGCTGTGGTGTTCCAGGTCGCATGAATTTGTGAAACTATTCCACATTGTTTTAATTGAAGACCAAACTCGTAACTCAAATATTCGTCTCCGCGATCAGATCGTGGACACCTTATCTTCTTGTCACGATGATTTTCCACTTCACTCTGAAATTCCTTGAACTGTTCAAATGTTTCAGACTTATGTTTCATCAAGTAGATATACCCATATCTACTTAAATCATCTATGAAGGTCATAAAATAATGATACCCACCGCGAGCCTCAACACTCATCGGATCGCATACATCAGTATGTATTATTTCCAATAAGTCAGTTGCTCGCTCCATTGTTCCGGAGAATGGTGTTTTAGTCATCTTGCCCATGAGGCATGGTTCGCAAGCATCAAGTGATTCATAATCAAGTGATTCCAAAAACCCATCAGCATGGAGTTTCTTCATGCTCTTTACACCAATATGACCTAAACGGCAGTGCCACAAATAAGTTGCACTATCATTATTAACTTTGCATCTATTGGTTTCAATATTATGAATATGTGTATCACTACGATCGAGATCCAACGAACCATTTTCATTTGGTGTGTAACCATATAAGGTATTATTCATGTAAATAGAACAACAATTTATTATCTTACTTAAATGAATAACCATATTGCAATAAACATGATCAAATCATATTCATGCTTAACGCAAACACCAAATAACACTTATTTAGGTTTAACACTAATCCCGAAAGTATAGGGAGTGTGTGACGATGATCATATCAATTTTGGAACCACTTCCAATACCCATCGTCACTTCATCCTTAACTAGTTTATGTTCATTGTGCAACTCCCGTTTCGAGTTACTACTCTTTGCAACTGAACCAGTATCAAATACTGAGGGGTTGCTATAAACACTAGTAAAGTACACATCAATAACATGTATATCCAATATACCTTTGTTCACTTTGCCATCCTTCTTATCCGCCAATACTTGGGGCAGTTCCGCTTCCAGTGACCAGTCCCTTTGCAGTAGAAGCACTTTGTTTCAGGCATAGGACCAGATTTGGGTTTCTTCACTTGAGCAGCAACTTGCTTGCCGTTCTTCTTGAAGTTCCCCTTCTTCCTTTTGCCCTTTTCTTGAAACTAGTGGTCCTGTTAACCATCAACGCTTGATGTTTTTCTTGATTTCTACCTTCGTTCATTTCAGCATCACGAAGAGCTTGGGAATGTTTCCGTTATCCCTTGCATATTATAGTTCATCACGAAGTTCTACTAACTTGGTGATGGTGACTAGAGAATTCTGTTAATCACTATCTTATCTGGAAGATTAACTCCCACTCGATTCAAGCGATTGTAGTACCTAGACAATCTGAGCACATGCTCACTAGTTGAGCGATTCTCCTCCATCTTTTAGCTATAGAACTTGTTGGAGTCTTCATATCTCTCAACTCAGGTATTTGCTTGAAATATTAACTTCAACTCCTGGAACATCTCATATGCTCCATGACGTTCAAAACGTCTTTGAAGTCCCAATTCTAAGTTGTTAAGCATGGTGCACTTAAACTATCAAGTAGTCATCATATTGAGCTAGCCAAACGTTCATAACGTCTGCATCTGCTCCTGCAATAGGTCTGTCACCTAGCGGTGCATCAAGGACATAATTCTTCTGTGCAGCAATGAGGATAAACCTCAGATCACGGATCCAATCCGCATCATTGCTACTAACATCTTTCAACACAATTTTCTCTAGGAACATATCAAAATAAACATATGAAAGCAACAATGCGAGCTATTGATTAGATATGCTAATACTACCAGGACTAAGTTCATGATAAATTTAAGTTCAATTAATCATATTACTTAAGAACTCCCACTTAGATAGACATCCCTCTAATCCTCTAAGTGATCACGTGATCCATATCAACTAAACCATGTCCGATCATCACGTGAGATGGAGTAGTTTCAATGGTGAACATCACTATGTTGATCATATCTACTATATGATTCACGCTCGACCTTTCGGTCTCCGTGTTCCGAGGCCATATCTGTTATATGCTAGGCTCGTCAAGTTAAACCTGAGTATTCCGCGTTTGCAACTGTTTTGCACCCGTTTTATTTGAACGTAGAGCCTATCACACCCGATCATCACGTGGTGTCTCAACACGAAGAACTTTCGCAACGGTGCATACTCAGGGAGAACACTTTTACTATGATAATTTAGTGAGGGATCATCTTATAATGCTACCGTCAATCAAAGCAAGATAAGATGCATAAAAGATAAACATCACATGCAATCAATATAAGTGATATGATATGGCCATCATCATCTTGTGCTTGTGATCTCCATCTCCGAAGCACCTCCATGATTGCCATTGTTACCGACGCGACACCTTGATCTCCATCGTAGCATCGTTGTCGTCTCGCCAATCTTATACTTCTACGACTATCGCTACCGCTTAGTGATAAAGTAAAGCATTACAGGGCGATTGCATTGCATACAATAAAGCGACAACCATATGGCTCCTGCCAGTTGCCGATAACTCGGTTACAAAACATGATCATCTCATACAATAAAATTTAGCATCACGTCTTGACCATATCACATCACGACATGCCCTGCAAAAACAAGTTAGACGTCCTCTACTTTGTTGTTGCAAATTTTACGTGGCTGCTACGGGCTTAAGCAAGAACCAATCTTACCTACGCATCAAAACCACAACGATAGTTTGTCAAGTTCGTGCTGTTTTAACCTTTGCAAGGACCAGGCGTAGCCACACTCGGTTCAACTAAAATTGGAGAAACTGACACCCGCCAGCCACCTGTGTGCAAAGCACGGCGGTAGAACCAGTCTCGCGTAAGCGTACGCGTAATGTCGGTCCGGGCCGCTTCATCCAACAATACCGCCGAACCAAAGTATGACATGCTGGTAAGCAGTATGACTTATATCGCCCACAACTCACTTGTGTTCTACTCGTGCATATAACATCAAACCATAAAACCTAGGCTCGGATGCCACTGTTGGGGAACATAGTAATTTCGAAAAAATTCCTACGCACACGCAAGATCATGGTGATGCATAGCAACGAGGGGGGAGTGTTGTCTACGTACCCTCGTAGACCGAAGCGGAAGTGTTGACGCAACTTAGAGAAAGTAGTCGTACGTCTTCCCGGTCCAACCGATCCAAGCATCGTTACTCCGGCACCTCCGAGTTCTTGGCACACGTTCAGCTCGATGACGCTCCCCGGGCTCCGATCCAGCAAAGCTTCGGGGAGGAGTTCCGTCAGCACGACGGCGTGGTGACGATCTTGATGTTCAACCGTCGCCGGGCTTTGCCTAAGCACCGCTACAATATGATCGAGGTGTAATATCATGGAGGGGGGCACCGCACACGGCTAAGGAACGATCACGAAGATCAACTTGTGTGTCTATGGGGTGCCCCCTGCCCCCGTATATAAAGGAGTGGAGGGCTGAACCTCTCTATGGCACGCCCTAGGGAGTCCTACTGCCACCGGGAGTAGGATTCCCCCTTTCCTAGTACAACTAGGAGTCCTTCCATGTAGTAGGAGTAGGAGACAAGGAAGGGGAAAGGAGAAGGGAAGGAAGGAGGGGGCGCAGCCCCTCCCCCTAGTCCAATTCGGACTAGGCCTTGGGCGAGCCGCGCGGCCTGCCCTAGGCAGCCCCTCTCTCTTTCCCGTATGGCCCAATAAGGCCCAATACTTCTCCCCCGTATTCCCGTAACTCCACGGTACTCCGAAAAATACCCGAACCACTCAAAACCTTTCTGATGTCCGAATATAGTAGTCCAATATATCGATCTTTATGTATCAACCATTTCGAGACTCCTCGTCATGTCCCCGATATCATCCGGGACTCCGAACTCCTTCGGTACATCAAAACTCATAAACTCATAGTATAACTGTCATCGAAACTTTACACGTGCGGACCCTACGGTTCGAGAACGATGTAGACATGACCGAGACACGTCTCCGGTCAATAACCAATAGGGGAACCTGGATGCTCATATTGGTTCCTACATATTCTACGAAGATCTTTATCGGTCAGACCGCATAACAACATACGTTGTTCCCTTTGTCATCGGTATGTTACTTGCCGAGATTCGATCGCCGGTATCCTAGACCTAGTTCAATCTCGTTACCGGCAAGTCTCTTTACTCGTTCCGTAATACATCATCCCGCAACTAACTCATTAGTTGCAATGCTTGCAAGGCTTAAGTGATGTGCATTACCGAGAGGGCCCAGAGATACCTCTCCGACATTCGGAGTGACAAATCCTAATCTCAAAATACGCCAACCCAACAAGTACCTTCGGAGACACCTGTAGAGCACCTTTATAATCACCCAGTTACGTTGTGATTTTGGTAGCACACAAAGTGTTCCTCCGGTAAACGGGAGTTGCATAATCTCATAGTCATAGGAACATGTATAAGTCATGTAGAAAGCAATAGCAACAAACTAAACGATCAAGTGCTAAGCTAACGGAATGGGTCATGTCAATCAGATCATTCACCTAATGATGTGATCCCATTAATCAAATAACAACTCCTTGTCTATGGTTAGGAAACATAACCATCCTTGATTAACGAGCTAGTCAAGTAGAGGCATACTAGTGACACTCTGTTTGTCTATGTATTCACACATTTATTATGTTTCCGGTTAATACAATTCTAGCATGAATAATAAACATTTATCATGAAATAAGGAAATAAATAATAACTTTATTATTGCCTCTAGGGCATATTTCCTTCATCATACTGTTCAATTCTCGTGTTAAGTGAAACTATAGCTTGATCAACAATATGCAGAAAATAATTGACCCTAAATGACTCCTCTGCTGATTGTGAAACAATAGATGGATCATCTGCACCCTCACCAAATTGCCTTTTTCTCTTGATTTTACGCTTGGTGCGGAACTCTGGATTAATATCCATCTCCTTTGCAATTTCTTTTGCAGCTTCCAATGCTTTTGAAAAGCCAGATTCTCGATACTTAGTGAAGAAAGAAATCAAGCCCTTTACAGACTCAATAGCAATATCAATAAGCATATCCTTTGACTGCAACTCTTTGCTGATCAAATTAACAGCTGATAATATTTCATACCATATGATTATTGACACTAAGAATTCAAAGTCACAAAGATTATTTTCTGCCAATGATTGAGCTTCACTACTTGTCGATGGATCTTTATCATTTTCAGCCACTTGTAGTAGAGCCTCCCTTATTTCTGGTAGTTGAATCCTTATAGCCTTAACACTATCAACACGACTCTCCCACCTAGTAGATGACAATGACTTGAGAGTCACTCCTGATATGTTATTTTTGAGAATTTGCCATCTTTTAGTAGAGTTAGCAAATGTTGTGTAGCTGCGTTGGATAACTCCAAAAAAATCGGATGCTTTACGACAAGACTTTGCCATATCACATATTGTCAAATTCAGACTATGACAACCACAAGATGAATAAAAAGCTCTCCGGTTTATTTTCAAGACTATACTTTGTACCCCTTTATGTATTCCCTTCATATTTGACCCATTATCATATCCTTGCCCTCTCAGATTGTCAATATCAAGGTCAAGAGTTTTCAATTCATTTTTTAGAGCATCAAACAATCCTTGCCCAGTGGTATCATTCACATCCAAAAAACCTAAGAATGATTCTTCAATGCAAAAAGAACCTGAAGATGCATCAACATACCTAATTATCAAAGACATCTGCTCTTGGTGGCTTGCATCGGGAGTACAGTCAAGTAAAACAGAGAAGTACTTTGCTTCTTTTACCTTCTTAACGATTTCAGACCTGATTGCAGCAGCGAGCAAATTTATTAGTTCATTCTGGATGGAAGGACCGAGATAGTGATCACGTATTTTATCACTTGTGATGCGGTCAACATGTTCTTTTATAACTGGGTCAAACTCTGCCAACATTTGAGCCAATCCTAAGAAAATTCCATTACTATCTTTGTACACCTTGCTATTACTGCCACGAAATGCTATATTATGTTCTGCAAGAAATTTCACAATCAAAAGAATCCTGAGCAAAACTTTTCTCCAATGCTCCCTTTCCTTTTCAAGTTCTTGCTGAGCAACTTTATCAATTGTTTGATTCTTCTCCAACCTGAGGCGCAAATCATACCAACTACTCATATTTGTGACATGTTCTCTACCATTTTCATGCTCTTTGAGTCTACTGATAAGATGATGCCAGTCACTGAAGCCATCATTTGCTAACAGACCTCTCACATGTCCCTTCCTTAATAATTTGCAGCAAAAACAGAATACTTTGTCAAGCTCTTTGCTGTACACAAGCCACTCTCTATCACACTATTCTCCATTCGAGAGAACTCTAGTGTACGCTAGTGCAGAAAACCTTCTACCAAATTTGTCTGTAGGACCATGCTCAATAGACAGGTCTCTTTTAGGACCTTTTTGCACCAAAATATCAATCATTGTAGGATGAAGTGCATCCCATGTTCTTGGATCAAATATATAAGGTTGAACAGAATTATTTGTGTTATCAGCAATATTAGCATCATCACCTTCAACAACAATATTAGCACCTTCATCGACATGATTAGAATCATCACCTTCAGCAGCATCACCATCGTCAACATTGTTAATATCATCACCTTTATCAGTTTCACCAACGTGAGCCTCAGCCTCTTCTGGATCACCACCGGGTGCATCATCAATATTAGCATCTACAGTTTGGTTTTCAGAATTGGGTTGAGGTTCTTTCACAAAAAAATTATCGAGAGCGCCCTTTTGTTTTCGAGTATCTTCTTTTACTTTTTGTTTCTTCCTTCGCTTTGAAGCACCAGAATCATACCTCCTTCCTGGACGCATGATTCTTTCTGTTTAATAAGACAAACATATCTGAATCAATTCAAAGTCTGAGAATTATAGCTATAAGAAAATACAAAAGGATTTCACCCAGATGTAAGATTTTGAATGTTTCCTTTAACAAAAAAGCAGCCTACAACCTACTGTCTACACTGACGAAATAAATTAGGGCTTGGACGCTTTGTCTACAACTACAAGAACCAGTGCCTGACAAGAATCAAGATTCAAGAACTTACCCTGGCAAGGGAAGGGATCAAGGGATGATGTGCGCTGGGGCGTGGCCGGTCGACGGCTGCGTATCGCGTACACGGTGTCGCCCCCTGCCTGCTCGATGCGTCTGTGGCTCAGCCGCCGTCTACCCCTGCTGCCCTTTCGACTGCGTGCGACCGAATCGGGATGGGAGTTACGGAAGCAAAACGGGCTACAGGAGCTATGTGCATTCGTGCCTGGGATCGCTAGAATGGGCTGCCTGAGATTGCGTTTTTGGCTGGGCCTTATACATATTACTTGCTCGACTGGGGCCCCCAAAATTTTGGGGCCCTGTGCGGTCGGTCAATTTGGCCTTCCTCATCAACGGGGCTGTAAAAAAATAACAATAGATCATCAAATGTCATCGTAGCTTGGTGGGTAGCTCATGCACACAAGATGTGCGGTCACAGCTACACTAGCTCGAACTTCATGGATACCTTTTATTTTTAGATTTCCTCTTAATATTTTCCGGCCCGCTTGGAAAGGATATAAACATTAGTTCAGTAAATTGAAAGTAATGCATCATTGGCGTGGTGGCTGTAAGTGCGACCCTCTTTTATTTTTCATTTATTCAAAGGGCTTTCTACATAAAGAAAAAAAAATGCAGTCGCTATCAGCTACTGCCAGGTGGGTCATATTGGAGTTGTCCTGTGTAGTTTAGAAAAATCGGGGTTGTCTTTGCAAAAATAATTATTATGGCTGGGTCACCCAGCGCCTCCCTGCCCCTTAGTCACTGACGCTTGGGCCAGTGCCATGCTGGCGTGCCACACAGGCGCGTTATACGGCTGAATACGTGAGGAATGACCGTATTTGAATGAGAGAATAAGTTAGATAACTAGAATCATGTATTTTACAAGTTTGTGCACCAAATTAAACATTGCATGCAAGTTCTAAGACTTCTAGTGTATTTACCTCTTGGTGGCCACTGCACGTACGTACTAGCATGGTAGCAGGAAGAACGAACGAATGAATGATCCACGACGCCCAGCAGCCAGCCAGCCAGCCAGCCGTGTCTCTCACGCAGCGTAGGAACCGGGAAGAACCAAGTGTGCAGTCAGTCCAAGGCTCGCATTTCCACCGGGAAGAATCAAGTGTGCAGTCAACCCCGCCGCTGCAGAACATGGTGTACCCACAGCTCGCATTTCCACCGCGCGCGTGCCCCGCCTCCACACCACGCAACCTCGGACGCCTATCGTCGTTGCTCCCACACCCGCGTGTTGATGGCCTCCCTGTCGGCGTTGAACTGGAAAGATGTGCTAGCATATACGCTGCCGGGAAGTTTGCAGGTGTTTGACGGCGACAACGGTTCTAGCTCACGACGGAGAAACCATGGAGGAAGCGCTTGACCTGCGACCTGGTGGTCGAGTACACGGCAGCCAACAAGGGCGGGCTCTTTTTTGTCACTTTCCATTGTCCAGGAGCACACCTCCCGCCGGCGAGGAGTTCTCTCGCAATTTAATTAGTTCGTTCATTAGCACTGATGATTAGAGATTGTTTTGATTCATGACATGGCTAGTTTCATGTCTTGCTGCCCGCGACAAGGACGGCCCGCTGATGCTGGGCTCGCTTGGCCATGGCCGTCGTGCTGGCCGTTGGATATACATGAATAAATCCGATAAATGCATAAGCTGGGCTGGGAGCCGATGACTCGTGCAGAGGGCATCCGGGCTGACTCCGTGAGAAGATGGTTGTTGATGGGATCTGGTATGCACTGATCGACGTTTGGAGAGGGGATCCACATTTTTTTCCCATAAAAATATGGTGAGGTTAGGAATGAACTGACAAAATACAAGGAAATCAGCTAACCAAACAAAGATACCGCAGCAGGATGTTATACCACGTTCAAATAATGTAGAGAAAATGATTGCATCTTTCTAGTGAACAAATAAATACGTAGAATATAAATCTGATGCCCACACCATGAATAAAATGGGCGCAATTAAAGAGGCCAAAAAGAATGCATATAGCCTGTATTAGTATTAGCTCAAGGACTTCATTGTTTTTCTCAAATTTGTATGTTTATTTCCATAAATTTCATTTGGTTCAGAAAACAAATAGACTAATTAAGTTTCATTTCTACACGCTGCATTTATTCATCGGTGTTGGCCGGTGGAGGGGCGCACACGGGGTCACAGGCAGGACACTTGCTCTTGCACTCATCATCCGAAAAGAAGCATGGACTACCCTTTAGATTCCGGCAGCAAAAACAGGTTTCCAAATCGGGGTCCTTCCCGCGGGTACATTGGCTCTTGACGCAGAATTTTACAGTAAGCTTGCTCTCGTCCAATGAGGTTGCGTTGACGGCTACCATTGTAGCTCCGGCATGATCCACTACTACATAGCTCCTCCTTCCAGCCACGAATCGACATGTTGCATCAAACAAATGTTACATGTTCGCTAGTAATATGATAGGTACAAATATGGTTGTTTGCATCAATCGAAATCCAATTCGAATGGATTGGTGGTAACCTCCTTTTCTTTGTAGTAAAAAGAATGGTAGTATTGGTCTTGATGATGTATATGAGTGATGCATACTTACACTGTACGATAGCTGCGAGGCATCCGATGAGGAGCAAGATCGTCAGCACTGTTATCTTCATATTGGATCGATCTTTACGGCGGGCGCAACTCTACGTGACGTCAAAGGCGAAAGGATTGTGTGTGAGCTGATGGTGGCAATGCTGGAGATCTTTCCTCGCGCTTGGATATATATAGAGGCCATTATATATGGGGAAGAAATCAATTAATGGGTAATTGATTTGCAGATGGCAGAAACACAATAGTAAATTGGAGGCGCCTAATTTATTCTGTTTACAAATCTCTACTCCTAATGGAGCAGTTGGTAGTCTCCGCCGGTCAATTTTCGTCCCACATCCACTGGTTTTTTTCGTCCTAAAAAAATATACAAAATTTCGTAGGTTAACCAGGGACAACTCCCACCTCCCAGGTTTTTTTTTCGTCCCACCTCCCATGGTTTTTTTGGTATCTCGTCCCACCTCACACTGAGCCGCCACGAACCGCAAAAACCGCCTACCTTAGTCAAATCAACAAATCTCTCTCATTAATGCAATTTTCTTTAGAAAAAAAAATAGATTCTTTCCTACCTTAGCCAAATCAACGGATCTCTCTCATTAATGCAATTTGTTTTAGCAAACAAATAATAGATTCTTTCCTACCTTAGCCAAATCAACGGATCTCTCCCATTAATGCAATTTGCTTTAGCAAACAAATAATACATTCTTTCCTACCTTAGTTAAATCAACGGATCTCTCCCATTAATGCAATTTGCTTTAGCAAACAAATAATAGATTCTTTACTACCTTAGCCAAATCAACGGATCTCTCCCATTAATGCAATTTGCTTTAGCAAACAAATAATAGATTCTTTCCTACCTTAGCCAAACCAACGGATCTCTCCCATTAATGCAATTTGCTTTAGCAAACAAATAATAGATTCTTTCCTACCATAGCCAAATCAACGGATCTCTCTCATTAATGCAATTTGCTTTAGGAAACAAATAATATATTTTCAGGAAACAAATAATCTCTAATCTCTAATCTCGAATCTCTATCTCTAATCTCTATCTCTAATCTCTAATCTCTAATCTCTAATAATAATAATAATAATAATAATAATAATAATAATAATAATAATAATAATAATCCCTACTCCTAATGGACGAGTTGGTTGAATAGTCCCACCACTTTCGTCTGGTTTTTTTTCGTCCGGTTTATCTTCGTCTCACATCCCACAATCATATCTACTCACGTTAATCTTTTTTACCCTCACAGTAAAAAGTTTCCTAACCTTTCTGAAGTTTCCTAACTAGACACATTATAAACGGGCAGGAACTGATAGCACGTTACCAATCAATAAAATTTAGTTTCATGACAATCATTTCCAAATCCTAATTTTCCTAATACGTCGATCTTTCTCAAATCCTAATAAGCCCTCTTCCTCTTTCCTTTTTCACCGCTCCACCTAGGAAAAAAACCAATCAATCACGCAACCTCTCCCTGCCTCTCCCCAACTCCCCAAGCGACATCCTCTCTCCCCTCCCTGCCGTCACCCAAGACGCCGTCGTCGGCGCACTCTTCATCGGAGCGCCGTCCGATGGAAGCCGGAGTCAGGAAGGAGAGCAGCCACCAGCGGGGGAGACCACAAGCGGAGGTGTTGGTTCTTCCTCCGATTGATGCATCCGCTCGTGGGGGCATTGCTGGTGGGGGGCGAGGAGCGATGTTGGTGGCCGTGTTGGGGCCCGGCGGCGTGGGCGGGCGCGCTGGAACTGGTTGTGTTGATGGCGTCATTCCCGCCGGAGACCACGTTCGTGTGGGCGCTGGCCAGCGCCGGGTCCGTGGCCGGGTAGGTGCGCGTGCCTCTCGACGGTCTGCTCGACCCGGTCGGGTCGGCGGCTGTACGGCTTCAATGTGCTGCGCACTGCAAAGGGCTTCCGTCGCTCGATGAGGTCATCCAGCGGTAAGGGGAAAAAACCCCTTCGATCCCTAACACTACCCCACCACAACAATCCATTGCTAAATTTTCTATGACTGTTTGGTTAAATTTGCAGGTCGAACAAGCTCGTTGGCCACATTGGGTAGCTGCCGCCCTCTGCTGAGATTGTTCACACCATGGATGAGATCTCCAACACTGTAAGTTACTCTTCTTTGGTTACGTTTTATTTAATCTGTGTAGTTTGATGTGGGTTGGCTGATGATTGGCTAGGTTTGCTCGGTCATTGATTCGGCGGAGCTGTGCAGGGACACGCACTCAGATAGGTGATTGGATGACGTCTGCTTGCTTCTTGTGTAATAATTTGGAAGCTCTGCAGCAAAGTGTTTTCAGTTTTCTTTTACTGAATATAAATATGTATGTGAACTAGGGAGTTTACGGAGGAAGCAGATAAGGCATCAATGACGAATTATGAGCATCTTCAAGTAAGGTCTATAACATGAATGGCATCTGTGAAAAGGGAGAGAGCAAAGTGAAATGACCAAACCAGAATGGTAACATTCATTTTCTGTGATTTTCTGTAGTACCTGAACACATATACTACTTTATAAAATGCGGTACTAAACGCTGAGAGTGAAGGTGCCCTGCCTACCAGAGGAATATGGGAAGGCAGCAAATAACTTGTGTATCGACTTTGAGAAAGGAGGGATTCATCTTCGTAACAGTTGCCATAGTGATAGTTATATTCTGTTGTGATTGTTAGCTTTGAATTTGAATTAGAAAGATAATGTTCTACCATTGCAGATAAACTCGAGCATCTTAATCAGCTGAACCTTGCAATTGCGCATCTGGGTAGAAAGTAGGTATTGGGCAGGCCGTTGCTAAGCTTAGTACTATTTTCACTATCGAACTTGCATATATTGAAGTCAGTTGTAGTTCCAGTTTGGAATTTACTATAGAATGTTTGGCCTTTCTTTGCCTTAAGAGAAGCCTGATTGGTTCCATTGATTTGCTATAGAACGTTTTATTAGACATGAAGGTGCCTGGCCTTTCTTTTACAAAAATAGGGTAAGACCTACTTTGAAGAAAAATTGCTTGTTATGTTTACGAGTGGAGCGAGAAAACAATTGCTAATCTCCTTTCATATACTCATTTTTGTAGCTTAGTTGTCCATCTACAGATATTGGTGGTCATGCCTTGCCCCTCACTTCCCTCCAAGCTTGTCGCCCTCGCCCCCCTCTTTGAGGCAGCCGCCCGCTGCTCATCTCGGTGGCGTCAGGCGCGGCCGTACCCACCATGGCATTGGTGTGGCCCTCCCTGCAAGGAGCGGCGCCTCCTTGGTACGATCGCGACGCTGATTCAGCCGGATCGGCGGGGGTTAGTAGGCTCACAGGCTGGCGTTTCCTCGGATGCATCGATGTTCTAATCATGATGGCATGACCATAGATCGTATGAGTCTAGAAGACTTTGGGGCGGCTCATCTGCGTCAATGGTTGTGGCTGGGCACACAATCCATTAATAAGCCTTCAAATTTTCACACAGAAGGTCCCCTCCTTTTCCTTTTTGCATTTTTTAATTTTTAATTTTTTTAGATTGCTTGCGTTGGCAAATGGAAGAAAGACTCAGAATCCTAGATTTCTACTTTCTATCAGAAGCTTGTAACTGATCTGTAAGCTCACCAGCCAAGCTGTCCATTTGGATTTCAGTAGATATATGGAGTATATTTACTCACATTGTCCACGACTTGTTTGAAGAAATTTCTCTTCTGATTTGGTATTGCATTGCTGAGCACTTCCTGTGAATTACATGCAGCATGTGTATGTTCTATAGCTTCTATTGTACAGTTTTCCTTCTTTTTTCAGGTTGTCCAGATGAGCACTGGCCACTGGGAAATGGCAACTTGGTTGAACTGAATCAGCTCTAATCTCCTAAATTTGTGCATTTATCTTAAAAAACACTGCAGTGCTACCTCCCCGTAGTAATAAATAAGTATATTATGAAGCTCATATATGATTATTACTATTATTTTTGCACGTTCAATCCATTCCACTGATAAATCATTTATGCATTTTTAGAACAAGCATCAAGCATCATCTGGCATTATAGTCATTGGTGAAGATTGACAATGCACTCAAATACAAGACTTATGATGGTGTTTGGTGACTGATAAAGATGATTCGAAAGGTGCTTTCCAAGCATAAGGTGAATCTTCTATATTTCACTTTTTAATATAATTTGGCCGGTACGATGTATATTTTCTGAAAACTATATCGCCATTGTGGGTTATCTGACTAAAATTACATTTTCTGCTTGGCACTGATTCATATATATTTAATATGGGCAAAGGAAATTCACAATATTTTATGTCAGTGAAAGACTTCTAAAACCAGTGAAGTGTCTTAGCAAGGATGACACGCCGTTGTGCCTCTCGGCCTGAACAATATAGCTCATTTAGTTCATCGCCACAACTGGCTACACGGCGTGACGGAGCAGCTCCACATGTCCTAAGCACACGGAGTCAGCGTTGCACGGCCGCCGTAGGTGAGAGATCGTGCCATCGTGCCGCATGACTCCCGTCGGCTCTAGACTGGTTTGTTTGTTTCTCTCCTTTAGATGTGCAATTAGGAACGGAAAAGCCGGTTTGTCGCCAATTCATAGAAAAGGAATAGCCGGTTGTCAAACAAAGGAAGGATGCTGGCTGGTAATTGGGACTGGGGCATTGAGATTGAAATTAACATGTGTCGTGAATCGACGAGGGTCTCACGGGTGGAACATACGAACCGGGCACGTAATTTTTTTTCCGTGAGAGAGGAGGAATAATGTGAGAGAGGAAGATGCGTCTGTGGCTCGAGGGCTACTATTGCTTGCGAAAGCAGTGGCAGGGAGCAACCAATGGAGAAGGAGAGGCTAGGAAGGAAGAAGAGAAAGTAGGACACGATCAGGACGGGTGGCTGTGAATGGGCTATTGTGTTGTGTGCCTGCGGCCAAGCCAATTGGGAGAGAGGCAACCACCGCAGAGATAGAGGAAAGTAGCAGTCCATGCATGTTGCTCAGCATCAGGGTAAGGTGGGTAGTTTTTGCCGCTATGTCGCCGCATCGGACGACTGGGAGCAGGGAAGAAAAATTAAAGGAGAAAATATCATAGCGGAAGAGACTGGGCCCAAAAATTGGCAAGTTCATCCCAAACTCGTTTTTGATGTTTGAGGGTCACCTCTCCGTCCATACACCGAACTAGGAACTCGCAATTGTTTCCTGTTATTGAACTGGACATAATCAGTCTATTCAAAACTGGTACAGAACCATGCATATTTTTGAGTTGATACAAAAAGACCAACGGTTTCTTTTTTGCATTATTGCCGTCCAGAGTGTAAGAGTTTGAGCCAAAACAAGTTTATGCCTAACATTTAGTTAGTAATGACTGAAATCTGTTTTCAGATTTAAGCAATGAGGATGTTAGAACTAAATTATAGTTCCAGCATGAAATTAGGTAATTTCTTGTAGATAATCATAATGGTATATTTTGTTGTGTTCGGTTTACAAGAATTAAAAATATAGAGATATTGTTGAGAAAACAAGAAGTTAAGTGGATTCATGGTTGACAAGCAAAGTTATTTTGGGGAAAGTTCCATAGTAATGTTTACCAGCATTTAGCATGTGTGTCATGCTTGTTTTCAGTGGAATATTACATGATATGGTTCTATAGGTTTTGGAGCTTCTACTGGTGTGGGTAGTTATTTGCTTAATGGTGTAACTTAAGCCAACTGCATAATGACCTTCATATGGTTTCGCCATTGTTTTTTCTCCCGTTGTGCTTGCGTGTTAAATCTTGTTATTATTGCATCTTGTGGTCTACTCTGATAGGTCATGTTTGTTTGTAGGGTGACAGTTCATACATCTAGGGAACCAGGGCAATTCGGACATGTGATATTTCCTCGAGTAAGCAAACTTCTTTTGTATGGCCCAGCATGACGATCAACACCCATCTGTTTTTATATGGTGCCACTTTTGTTGTATACAACAAGCAACTATTCATTTTGTGTGCCTTGCAACAACATCATAATCTCATTAAACCTGCAATAGATCACACATTCAGTACATTTCAATTTCTAATTAGTCTAGACCGTGAAGTATCTGTTTTCTTAACATAACAGGGTTATCTGATCATATAACCTGTCACAAGTAGTAAGGGTGGGTAGATGAGCAAATTTTCCCAGATGGCAAGATATCTATACAAATTATGGAACTTGAATCTGAACATTGGAGAAGTGGACAGTGGACGAGACTACCGCTGTTATATATAATTATAGTGATATTCAAAGCTATTTTTTTGTCTTAATGTAAAGTTTATCGCAGACAGACATCCACCCAGAAACACACACATGAGACATGACACACACACTTCCTTTTGGATTTGCCGGTTCTATCTTACCTCAGGAGCACAAAACTTGAGTAATTATAGCAAAACAATTCAAGGATGAGACTACGAACCAACCTGTGGGTGGATGGTTAGAGGTACTGTGGTATCTCCAGCCCATCAGGGTTCAAATTCTGGTGCTCGCATTTATTCCTGGATTTATTTCAAGATTTCCGGTTATGCGCATTCAGTGGGAGAAGACGTTCCCGTCGACGACGAGGTGCCTACGGACTTCGTAAATTTCAAAATGATATGCCGGCTCACTCTTTCGGAGGTGCTCATAGGGGTAGGGTGTGTGTGTGTGCGTTCATAGGGGTAAGTCTGTGCGCGTGTATATGAGCGCTTGTGTTTGTACTGATGTTCAAAAAAAATTGAAGGACGAGACTACTGGACAGTGCAGAATACCTCTTTATTCCCATATAAAGGACACATATTCCTTGCGACTGTCTTTCATATACCATGATATGTTCCTATTTGCCAAAGAGTTGGCAAGGTACCGGCCCAAAATCAAGTGCATTATGAGCACCCCTATTCCTAGCTGCTAATATGGATCTTAATAATTAATGCCCATACCTTGTTAGACCAAAAGAAGCAATACTTCCATTGATAGACTAAACGACTCATGGTATGTGGACTAATGGACATGTCTTTTAATCCAAGGCATGGAGAACTCGGTACATGTCGAGGAAGAGGAACATAATGCCGGAGGAAGGCAATAACAGCTCAAGGAGTTCTTGATGGAGACGATTGGCCAGATCTTACTTGTAGCTTTTTTTGTGGGAAAGTCTTTGACTCCACATTGCTGGGCTAAGTTATGTTCGCATCTCCGTTTTGGATTAAATCAATTGAACTTACTGGAAAAAAAATCCTTTGGGAGTGTGACATTAGCAGGCGCGACAAGAACGATGATGGGATGCTCACTGGAGATGAGGTCAAAAAGGTGAATACGCCAACGATGCATAGATATATGTATGAATTGTACATGTACACACAAAACATACTGTGACAAGTATCTCATGCCAAGCTTTAGTTTCGGTAAGAGGTTTTGTTGCCCGTAGCAACGCATGGCCATTTAACTAGGTGTAATCCAAAATAAATAAATTAAAAGCCCGTAGCAACTAGGTGTAATCCAAAATAAATAAATTAAAAGCCCGTAGCAACGCACGGGCGTTCTACTAGTGTAGTTAAGTTACCAAATGTCAGGTACTCAATCAAAGCGAGCTTAATTAAGTTGCCAAATGTAAGTTTTTTTTGACAAACAAGTTGCCAAATGTAAGGTAGTACTCCATCCCTGTTTAACGTCTTCACCGGCTAGCAAACCTTCCTCTTTCAGCGACACCAAAAATAACTTTTCATCGCCTGATCACATGGGCGGGATACCACCTTGACAACAACCCATTTACACTAGTAGAAGGCCCGTGCGTTGCCACGGACTTTTAAATATTTTTACCGTGTGCATATATAAACATAATGCATATCAAGTTTTACGTGTAAACATAATTGAAATCCATATCACACAAAATATTCTTCGATACAAAATGTAATTCGATAATGTATACATAGAAAGACACGCGATGCACAAAATAAAGAAAGTGGTACAGAAACATAGTACTCTTTATTATGCAGGATATTACACAAGGTAGATAGCACCCTACATGACTTTTATGCTTAAGACCAATCATCTCACGAAGCATTTTCATTGTTATTAACCATTAATTAAAGACAACAGGTGGAGCATTTTGTTATCTTTAAACAAATATTCCAAGATGCTGCAACCAGAACCTTAACACATTATGGAATTTCCTAACAAATATTACATAGACCCAAATATACAGCACAACATCCAATAAAAAATCATTATAATACACACCATCTAACTTAAAAGTCTGGCATATGAAAATTTAGACCTCCGATAGAAAACGCTGAACCTCAGCAGGAAATATCAAATACATGCTTCCCTGTCCGATGTATAAATATGTGTAATTCTCAATTGATGCACTTTTGAAATCTTCTAACTCACATAACACCATAATTACAGTGATTGTGCAACATATTTTTTAGAAAGCATGCATAAGCCTTTGAGTATAAACACAACTTTTGGTAGGGAGTCAATAACACCCCTAGGTAGCCAAGCCTTTGAGTATAAACAAAAATGATTTCTCAAGCTTTCTTTTGCTTCATGGAGCTGTAATTATTGCTAACATAAACAAAATAGAAATCACATGATAAAAAAGAAACAACGCAATAGGAGAAAATGAGGCATACTACGTGGCCATGTCGCTGACCTGGCTATCACAACCTCCGAGACCAAGGGGTGAGGAGGTGGCGGCATCAGCTCCAATGAACCTATGACACCAAAATGATTATGTTTGTCGTCCTCGATCGTCGGCATCATCGACTCAGTGGTCGGTCCCCTTGTATCTTCTTCCCCATGGATCGGGATTGATTCGACATAGGATCAGAACAACAAACAAAATCAAAAGTCACAAAGAATTATAGCCTAGTGAACAATGCAAAAAGCAAATGATTTTGTTCACTCAGTCAGCCAAATTAAGAAATATTGGTAACACATGCATATCTATTAATGATATTAGTGAACAATGCAAAAAGCAAATGATTCCATTTGTCGCAATTAGTACACACGACAACTACTTCATAAGTTCATATGACCAATCAGTTAGACCACATGGTTAAATTCATTCATAGATGAACAATAGATGAACAACTAACAAAAGTCGAGAAGGATCCTTACAAAAACAATGATTGGTCAGGAATTTGGAAGGAGGGAGGGTCTATTATTAACGCTAGTGAAGGCGCATGTCATGCCAACTCTACAAAGTTAATTCCATTTACAAAAATCACATCGGAAAAGTATTGTGCATTCATGTTCTAAAGAACATCGGGATGAAAGACGAACCAAAATAAAGCAAAATTGGACAGGGAAGGGGGTGGATGAGGAGGCGAACATAGAACGAGGTCGGGGTGGCTGTGGCCGAAGCATGAGGCTCAGCCTCCTCGCCGACGACCAGATCCGCCGTCAGAGATGATGAGGTCATCAGCCGCGTGACCTGGATCCCGCCAATAGGGTGATGCAGAGGAGAGGTGCGGCGGCGTCCTACGGGTGAGGACGGCGGGGGAGGTGAGGGAGCAGCTGAGCGCGGTGGTGCGGCTGCGTCCCTCGGGAAGACGAACGGCGAGCGGCCCGAGGCGGGAGGCGGCGAGGGGGAGAGAAGAGTCGTGCGGTGCGGGGTGAAAGCCCGACTCGCTCGGTTTGTAGCAGGGTACTGCTATAATCGAAATATTTCCTTTGATGTAATTTGACTACGTATGGAAAGATTAATCAGTGATTGACCGACTTATGGTACGTTAATTAATTTAGATTTGATTTTTAAATATTGATTAGAGATTAACTGTGATTGATTCTCTCCCATGAAGACATTACTAAATAATTTGTGTCCACATGGAAAGTTCTGATCCGTTTGGCCTTACCATACATGGATTGATTTATTACTATAATTATCATATTTGAGATTTCTAAGTTTATAGCCTTACCATACGTGGATTAATTGTGATTGATTACCATAAATACGTTGGGTATTGTCGGCCAGACGAGAAAGAGAAAAACCGGTGGGAGGGGGGTGGTGGGAGGTGGGACGAAGAAAAACCAGTTGAAAATAAACCGGTTGAAATTAGGGGGGACTATTCAACCAATTCGTCCATTAGAAGTAGAGATAATGTCCACAGGTGTGCGCGGCAACATGTTAATCAGCATGTTCTTTTTTAGTACTCCCTCCGTAAAGAAATATAATAGTGATCTGAACACTCTTATATTTCTTTGCAGAGGAAGTGTTACTCAAGCATCTAGCAGCATTGTTAAAAAACTAATCAGGTTAGCAAGTAATTACTCTCTCTGTAAACAAATATAAGAGCGTTTACATCACCGATTTAGTGATGTAAATGCTTTCATATTTGTTTACGAAGTGAGTACTAGCAACAGAGGAGGGGGTGCTTGAGGTTAGTTAACTGAATGAACAGGGTGAGTCTGATTTTAACTAGCTGCTAGGGCAGGCATACCAGAGAAATAGGGGTCTTGGTGGTGATGGTCGCTTCCCATGGCGACAGCGACGGACTTTGTGGAGCATTACAAACAGTGGTACACAAGCAGAGCACTGACTGGCTACAGGAGGCTGCAGAGGTAACAAACACTAAAAAAATATAGAACAAAAGAAATCTGAAGATGAAGAGTCGATGGCTTGATTCAGCTTTGGTAATATGAGACCAGCAAAGTGTTACACGCATTGGAGTTTTGATCCATCACTCACCGTACATAGTCCCTTCGTTCGGAATTACTTGTCACAAAAATGAATGTATTTACAACTAAAATACACCTAGATACATTCATTTTTTGGACGAGTAATTCCGGACGGAGGGAGTAACCGGTAACGGGGACGTTAGCAGGGGCGCCACAATTGGCTTGGCGACCGGCAAGGAAGCATGGTTTTGCTAGAAATATGGAGCACTCAGACTCATACGTACATCTCATCGACAGGCTTTGTCAACTTAAGCAGAACAGCAGGACGGCTATGTGCAATGCCTCCGTTACAAAATAAGTGTCTTGGTTTTTATTTTGGAACCGAGGGAGTAGTTCCATCTACTACTACGCTACAGCGAACACTGGAAAGAGGAAAAGGGAGCCTAAACTGCTGCTGGCCCTGTTGTGCACACCCACCAAAGGACCAGCAGCAAACTAAACCCAGAGCAGATCATCTCGGCCGGCCTGGGATGTGATTCGGCGATCCAGCTCGACTCTGACGCCGAGCACTCACCCTACACCGCAGTCCGCAGGCACCACAATTCTCGATCTAGAGCAACCGTATCACAAAAGTTCAGTTGCAGAAGCAGTCCAAGCCATTCATTCCGGTAGCAGAGCAACTAGTCTATAAAAGCGGAGAGCTGACTGAGGCAGGCTGTAAGAGAAACAGCTTACAAAGGTGAGTACAACATATCCAAACTCTTACTAAACCTAGGGAAATTACCACTCATTTTGGACAGACAGACAGGACAAAACAGTTCACGGACCTGAGCTTTTTCCCCCTAACTTGATCTGTACAAGTATCGAAACAGGTAAAAAAAGAATCGCATTTCAAATAGCACGTGTTCTGAACACGTTAAAAAGGTTAACAGAAAATGTCTTCTAAGCTAAATAAACCATGCTGAAACTAGAAACATGTACACATAGGAGTAGTTCACAAATTCTGAAACTGAAATATGCATTCCTCCACAGGCAAACATACAGTTTTGCAGCAGAGCAGAGCAATTCAACTGTCGATCTTGATAAGTTTCTCAACTGCACATACAGGGCCATCGCATTCAACAAGTGCCGGCCTGACTGACACCTGCTGGTGCTTAACCATCTTACATATGAATGAGAAATGCCTCTCTCTCATACAAACAATCAAACTGACGATCAAACTGCTGCTTAACTGTATATATATATATGTGCATAATCCAGAGATGATGACATCCATCCCATGCCCCAGCTTCTACTAAACCTGGCAAGTATCTGAATCTTGAACAAGATAAAGGTCAAAGTTTAACGGAATAGATAACAATCATGACATAAATGGGTAGAATTTCTGAAGCAAAAAAATAAAATAAACTACCATGCCCTTTGTACTTTGTTTCTTCCTCGTGTTTCCTTGCTTGACTGGGCAACAGCAAACCAGATCAAGATCAGATCGTCTCGGCCTAGGATGTTGATTCAGAGATGCTCGACTCGATGCCAAGCAGTAGTCGCCCCTACACTGCAGGCCCTGACAGTTCTCGGCCGAGAGCGACTGCGGCACAGTTCAGCTGTAGAAGCAATCACAGGCCATTCCCCCTAGCAGAGCACAGCAGAGCGAGAATCAGGGATCAGGCCTGTCATTGAATAGAAGATGAATGACCTTCAGCTCCGGCAGGCCTGCCTCCGCTCACGGACTAGCCTCGGTATTTCCTTCCATGTCTTCGGTTTCAATAGTTTGAATTCCGTTACTGCACATACCACAAGCGATGTCAGAAAAAACTTGTACAAACTAATGTGTTATATCATAATGTATAGCATGATGGCAATCAAATAATGGAGAAGAAACTTTTGCAAACGTGTTGACATGGTACAAGGGATGGAATGGATTACTGCATATGTTTATTAAACGTGGCGAAGACAGAAGGATGTGTTGCAAGCATACCTTCATAATGGGCATCTAGATGTTTGATGTTAATGCTGCCCAGTTGCTGCTGCAGGCATCTAGGGAGCTTCTTTATAGCAGGGCAGCCTCTAATTTCAAGAAACCAGAGAGAACTGTATACTTGCGGCTCATTCGGCAGGGATGCCAGGGTACTGCATCTTCCAAGATGAAGGATTTCCAGCGATGGGGGGTGCTCTCCTGACAGACACTCCAACGATGTCAACCCACTATTGCCAATAATGCGCAGTGTCTTGAGGGGTGCAGGCAGACGGAGAGTCCCACCAAACATGCCAGCACATTCCCATATTGCTAGATATTCGAGATGGGGAGGAAGTAAATGCTCTCTTGCAGTTGGTGTTGTTGCTGCTGGTGGCTCTGGCATAATAGGACTTCTGCTTCTGGAGGTAGTGACTTGTGGTTTCTGGAGCCCATCCAGCTGGCATGATAAGACTTGAATACTACTGCAGCTTTAAATGAATATGGTCTTTAAGGATGGAGGCAGATTTAGAACCACTGGTAAGCTTCCACATGTATCTAAACATAGAGATTCTAGGCATGGACAAAAGTGATTCATGGGTGAGGATGAAAACTCTGATACAGCTGCAGGCATGATTGCCTCACTGCTAGAAGATCCTTGGACTAAATTTGACATGACCTGCTGCTTGCCGAATATGGACTCAAGCTTACTGCACACGGAAATATCCATTTCCTTGAGAGATGCCGGGACGTTGAACATCTCTACTAAACTTGGGCAGTTTCTTAAGTCAAGAGACTCCAGACCTCTCAGGTGCTGACTCCTTTCGGATGCCAATGGCTCAAGAGGAGCTTGTGCATATCTAGTCAGATTTTGCAGTAGGTAATCTGTAATGTCCTCAAGGATAGCAAGCTTTGGAACACATTCTCTGGCCAGTAGACAAGCACATCGCATCTACCAATTTCCAACTTTTCAAGGTGTACAAAATAGTCCCACGGCTCTAGTGCACCTTATCCAAAGAATGAGTTGCAGCATCTTAGCTCCATAAACTGTAAGAGAGGATTTCTGGTTCCATTTATCTTTGCTGTCCACAGGTAGAATTGAAGTGCATTCAGCCTCTGTTGATGTTTCTGTGTATTCTAGATTCATTGTCAGTTTGGTCAGTGAAGACAAGTATCTGTCTACTCCCTCCGTTCGGAATTACTTGTCTTGGAAATGGATGTATCTAGAACTAAAATGCGTCTAGATACATCCCTTTCTACGACAAGTAATTCCAAACGGAGGGAGTACAAAATATAACATCTCTTTCTTGCTATCTTCAATTTTTAAGACACTGAGTTTTGATGCTTCGGGTAAATCTACTAGCTTTGGGCATTTCTGAACTGATAGTGTCTCAAGCTGAGGAAACAATATCGGTTCTCCTTCGACAGCTGCATCCCATTTCTGGAAACTCTCCAAATCTTCCAATGCAAGTACCTTTAGAGCAGGAAATGCTGACTGTACTAATCTATAACCTCCACTCCAACTTTCATGAACCAGCGGTGCTTCACGCAATGGTACCAGCTTTCCACAATACCAAATAAACAAGTTCTCAAGCAGAGAAAATGGTGTGCATACCAGTCTATTACCTCCACAACTTGGTTCTCCAAGCAACGGTGCTCCAGGTAATGCTATCAGCTTTCCACAATGCCGAATAAACAACGTCTCAAGGAGAGGAAATATTATCTATTCTTCGTGTCTCTCATTTATTTCCTACCATCTCTCAAATTCCAATAAATGCTCTAGTGTAAGCACCTTCAGTTTTGGAAACGTGAAGGATGTACCACAACTGAACAAAACCTGCAATCTTTCACAACGAGAAAGATGGATCTCAACCATGTTTTGCAACATACCTGAGGGAGTCCTGAATTAGGGGGTGTTCGGGTAGCCGGACTATACCTTCCAAGACAAGATTGAAGACTTCGTCCCGTGTCTGGAAGGAACTTTCCTTGGCGTGGAAGGCAAGCTAGGCGATGCGGATGCTCAAGATCTCCTACCATTGTAACCGACTCTGTGTAACCCTAACCCTATCCGGTGTCTATATAAACCGGAGGGTTGTAGTCCGTAGGACAACCATCATCATACACAATCATACCATAGGCTAGCTTCTAGGGTTTAGCCTCCTTGATCTCGTGATAGATCTACTATTGTACTACGTATATCATCAATATTAATCAAGCAGGACGTAGGGTTTTACCTCCATCAAGAGGGCCCGAACCTGGGTAAACATCGTGTCCCTTGTCTCCTCTTACCATCCGACCTTGACGCACAGTTCGGGACCCCCTACCCGAGATCCGCCGGTTTTGACACCGACATTGGTGCTTTCATTGAGAGTTCCTCTGTGTCGTCACCTTTAGGCCCGATGGCTCCTTTGATCATCAACAATGATGAGGTCCAGGGTGAGACTTTTCTCCCCGGACAAATCTTCGTCTTCGCCGGCTTCGCTCTGCGGGCCAATTCGCTTGGTCATCTGGAGCAGATCGAAAGCTACGCCCCTGGCCATCAAGTTAGGTTTGGAAGCTTAAACTACACGGCGGATATCCGCGGAGACTTGATCTTCGACGGATTCGAGCCACAGCCCAGCGCGCCGCACTATCTCGAGGGGCACGATCTAGCTCTGCCTCCGAACAGTGTCCTGGAGGCCGCACACGCATCGGTTCCGACCCTGGATTCGGAGCCTACTACGCTAATTGAGGATGAACGGTTGGACGTCACCTCGGGGGCTGCGATCTCAAAGGCGATCGAGCCGAACGCTAGCCCCGCACTCCGCATAACCCGCGACTCTGAGGGTCCGGACTCCTATTCGGACTCCGAACCCCCCATGCCCCTGCCAATCGAATCTGATTGGGCACCCATAATGGAGTTCACCGCCGCGGACATCTTTCAGCACTCGCCTCTTGGCGACATCCTGAATTCTCTCAAGTCTCTCTCTTTATCAGGAGAGCCCTGGCCGGATTACGGTCAACAAGGATGGGATACGGACGATGAAGAAATTCAAAACCCACCCACCACCCACTTTGTAGCCACTGTCGATGATTTAACCGACATGCTTGACTTCGGCTCCGAAGACATCGACGGTATGGACGACGATGTAGGAGACGAACAGGAACCAGCACCTGTAGGGCGCTGGAAGGCCACCTCGTCATATGACATATATATGGTGGATACTCCAAAAGATGGAGATGGCGATGGAACAGCGGGGGATGACACCTCCAAAAAACAGCCAAAGCGTCGGCGTCAGCGGCGCCGCTCTAAATCCCGCCAAAGCAAAAATGGTGATTCCGGCACGGGAGATAATACTACCCCGGATAGCGCCGAAGAACACCCAACTCAACAAGATTCAGCGCAGGAAGATGGAGAAGCCAGCCCTCATGAGAGAGCGGCAGAACGAGAGGTTGAGGATGATAACTATATGCCTCCCTCCGAAGATGAGGCAAGCCTCGATGACGACGAATTCGTCGTACCATCAGACCCCGCCGAACAGGAGCGTTTCAAACGCAGGCTTTTAGCCACGACGAACAGCCTAAAGAAAAGGCAGCAACAACTTAGAGCTGATCAAGATTTGCTAGCTGAAAGATGGACTGAAGTCCTTGCGGCCGAAGAGTACGAACTCGAGCGCCCCTCCAAGAATTATCCTAAGAGCAGGCCGCTACCCCGATCAGAGGAGGAAGTGCCTACATCACCAGCGCACGACATGGCAGACCGGCCACCTCGCGGCCGCGACAGAGAGGCCAGTCGAACCTCCACCCAAGCCATGCCCCGATGCCGCTCAACCAAGGCACGGGAAAATGCGCCAGACCTGCGTGATGTACTGGAGGATAAAGCAAGGCAAACAAGATCGATCTACGGATCGCGCAGGCGCCCTACGACACGTGACGATGATCTTCACTCCGGACACAATAAATCCGGCCGGGCCGAACACAACAGACATAGCTCTTCCGAGCTGCGTCGGGACATAGCCCAATACAGGGGCGCCGCACACCCACTATGCTTCACCGATGAAGTAATGGATCATAAAATCGCAGAGGGTTTCAAACCCGTAAACATCGAATCATACGATGGCACGACCGATCCGGCGGTATGGATCGAGGATTATCTCCTTCACATCCACATGGCACGTGGCGATGATCTACACGCCATCAAGTACCTCCCCCTCAAACTCAAAGGACCGGCCCGGCACTGGCTTAACAGCCTGCCAACGGACTCAATCGGTTCTTGGGAGGACCTGGAAGCCGCATTCCTCGACAACTTCCAGGGCACTTATATGCGACCACCGGACGCCGACGACCTAAGCCACATAATTCAGCAGCCAGAGGAATTGGCCAGGCAATTCTGGACACGGTTCCTAACAAAGAAAAACCAGATAGTCGACTGTCCGGACGCAGAGGCCCTAGCAGCCTTCAAGCACAACATCCGCGATGAGTGGCTTGCCCGGCACCTGGGACAGGAAAAGCCGAAATCCATGGCAGCCCTCACGACACTCATGACCCGCTTTTGCGCGGGCGAAGATAGCTGGCTAGCTCGCAGCAACAACCTATCAAAGAACCCTGGTAATTCGGATACCAAGGACAAAAGTGGCAGGACACGTCGAAATAAGCAAAAGCGCCGCGTTAGCAGCGACAGCAATGAAGATACGGCAGTAAACGCCGGATTCAGAGGCTATAAATCCGGTCAGCGAAAAAAGCCATTCAAAAAGAATACTCAGAGCCCGTCCAGTTTGGACCGAATACTCGACCGCTTGTGCCAGATCCATGGCACCCCGAAAGGCCAGCCAATCACACCAACAGGGATTGTTGGGTGTTCAAGCAGGCAGGCAAGCTAAGAGCCGAAAACAAAGACAAGGGGCTGCATAGCGATGACGAGGAAGAGCCCAGGCCGCCGAACAATAAGGGACAGAAGGGGTTTCCCCCGCAAGTGCGGACGGTGAACATGATATACGCAACCCACATTCCCAAGAAGGAGCGGAAGCGTGCGCTATGGGACATATACGCGATGGAGCCAGTCGCCCCGAAGTTCAACCCATGGTCTTCTTGCCCGATCACCTTTGATCGAAGGGACCACCCCACTAGCATCCGTCATGGCGGCTTTGCCGCATTGGTTCTCAACCCAATCATCGACGGATTTCATCTCACAAGAGTCCTCATGGACGGCGGCAGTAGCCTGAACCTGCTTTATCAGGATACAGTGCGGAAAATGGGCATAGATCCATCAAGGATTAAGCCCACAAGGACGATCTTTAAAGGCGTTATACCAGGTGTAGAAGCCAACTGTACAGGCTCCGTCACACTCGATGTGGTCTTCGGATCTCCGGATAACTTCCGAAGCGAAGAGTTAATCTTCGACATAGTCCCGTTCCGCAGTGGCTATCACGCCCTGCTCGGACGAACCGCATTTGCCAAATTCAATGCGGTGCCGCACTACGCATACCTAAAGCTCAAGATGCCTGGCCCTCGAAGAGTAATCACGGTCAACGAAAACACCGAACGCTCCCTCCGTACAGAGGAGCACACGGCGGCGCTCGCAGCGGAAGTACAAAGCAGCCTCTTTAGGCAACTCTCCAGTCCGGCCGTTAAAAAGCCAGACAATGCCAAACGCGCCCGGAGTAACCCACAACAAGACCGCCTGGCACATTCTGAGCAAGCGTAGCAATGCGGCCCCAACCCCAGCCATAGCGACATAGCGGAGCTAGTACCTCGCGTACATAATTACGCCCTTGAAATTCCATGGGCACAGAGGAAGGGGCGCAGTAACAGCATGCTCACAATACGGCTTAAAACATACTAGGGGCTGCCGAATTCTTTTTATTACTTTCAGGACTCCACGATTTGGACGACCTATTCAGCACTTCGGCTGCCGCACAAACGATGCAAGATCCAGGGAAGCAGACAAAGCTACGCCGCACTATGGAACTCTCAGGTGGTCCCTGTTTCGAACGGTATACCTGTCTCGAACGCAATTCCGCGGCCTGCCCTTGGTCAGGACATGTCAAATAGTCTAATATCTTTTTGCTTATTGCACTACTAGTATCGTTCGGCTTTGATAAATAGCCTCTCTATAAACAATGCATAGCTTTTTTGCCTACCTTTTGCATTATTCTCTTTTAATGTATATATTTATAACATGATCGCACCCGTACACTATGGTACGGCAAACACGCCAGGGGCTTCAGTACCCTTTGATCTGGCGTGAGAAGTCCGTACACTTTCACAAGTGCGGCACCCCGAACTTATAGCACTATATGCATCGGCTCCGAGTCATGATTTGGGTCAATAGTTGGGTTTGCCCGGCTCCTATGTTTTGGTGCCTTACATTCCGCTATATCGACTAAGGTAGCACTAGGAGAACCACTGCGATTGTGCCCCGGTTCAGCTGGGTTAAGCACCTCAGTGGAGAAAGCTAAAACTGACTGTCATGATAAGGCGAGAGACCGGTCGCTGTTCGAGAGGTTTTTCGAGTCCCTAAAGACTTATGCCGCTTCGAGCGAGGAGCTGGCTATGTCCGGCCAAAGGCGTGGATAGCGCTCCGAATTCGGTCTTCCGAACTAGGGGCTTCGCTGAAATTTAAAATTATAAAGTTCTATGGCTAAGTGAGAGTGTTCAAGCATTATAGTCCGATTGCCTGGTTCGTTGTGCTGAGCGCCTCCCTCGAAGGACCCAACCATGGGAAAAAGAGCGCTCATGTTTATCCCGAACACCCCAGCACTAGCGGCATGGGGGCAGAAGCCGACGACTGACCATCTCTCAATTTTTGATAAACGGCCGCACAGAAAATAATATTTTAAATTCCATAAGTATTGCTTAGCGCATATAAACAAGTTTTCAGCGCACAGGATAAACACGAGCGAGTTCATTCAAAGATTACATCATTAGTACATTCATCCGCAATAAGGCGGGCACCGGCAAGAACATCCTTGTAGTAGTTCTCGGGCTTGCGATGCTCTTTCCCTGCGCATATCGAAAATATTTTACCTGAATGTTTACAATCTACAACGGTTATATACAGCCTGAGATCTGTTCTTGAGCCAATAACGAGAGCAATGCTTAATCTTGCCATTAGCGATGCAGGCTTAATAGAGTAATCGAATGGCCACACCGAGGCGCCAACAGCCGCCTGAGACAGTGTGCACTGCCATTACAAAATGTATGCGAGTTCCGAGTCAATACGAATCGGTGACGTATGTGAGTTCCGAGTCACGTGCGTGCAGGACATCGCTGACCTGGTGAAGAGTGGATAGGTAGTCTATGTCCCCTTCAAAACGACGCCGATAACGCCCACACATGTGGGCGTTAAGGGGTCTGGCCACACGTTTTGTGTGGTGTTTATGAGGACCAGCCCACACGCTTATTTATGGGCAAAACAAGTAATGTCCACATGTCTCTTTTTTTTGCTCGCGGCCCCTCTCACACGCCTGCGTGTGAGCAAAATAGATAACGCCCACACGACCTCTCTCAGCCACCTACCTCACGGCCCCGCACGCCCCGCATGACAGTCATCACGCGTCCCCACAGTTGCCATGGTCCGGACCCTCTTCAATGTCCGTTTAATTGCAGTTGCCATGTTGTTGTACTGCAGTTGCGATGTTGTTGTACTACAGTTGCCATGTCTGACAACTACATTTGCCATGGTTGCTCAACTGCAGTTGCCATCTCAGGTCAAGTGTCCAGATGCCATTTTTTGGACAACTGCAGTTGTTGCCATGTATGGTCTGGTTACTACAATTGCCATGATTTGAAAACTTTAGGAGTTGCCACTTACTAACACTAGGCAGTTGCCATGTATGGTCTGGTTTGCTACAGTTGCCATGATTTGAAAACTCTAGGAGTTGCCACCTACAAACACTAGGCAGTTGCCGTGTAGCGCTACAAAAAGACATGGCAAAATACCATGTTCAGGTAAAGAAAGAGTTGCCATCTGCTTACAAGCACAATAGGGCAGTTGCCATGTACCTTGAAAAAAACATGGCAACTGACATGCTCGGGTAAAAGAGAGACTTGCCATCTGCTTACAAGCACACTAGGGAAGTTGCCATGTACCCTGCAAAACACATGGCAAGTGACACCTTTGGGTGTGGGAGAGGAGATGGGCGTGTGGGCGAACTGCTAAACGCCCACACACCAGCCCCTGTGCGTGAGTGAAAATTGACGCGTGGGCGAACTGCTAAACGCCCACACACCGGCCCCTCCGTGTGATGAAACGGACGTGTGGGCGACTGGGTGAATGCCCACACACCAGCCTAGTCCTACGTGGCACCACAAACATGCCAAGATTCGTGCACCCACAAACGATCCGAAGTCACGCGTGTGGGCGAGATGCAAAAGCCAACACGTGCGGGCGTTAGTGTGTCCGCTACAACAAGATATGTAGTCTTCTCTAAAAAAGAAGAAGATATGTAGTCAATGTAAGATTGTGCGTGGCCTAAAAAATGCGAGATTGTGCATTGGAATGTGGATGTTGGACAATGCAAGCAAAACAAGCTCACTTGGTCACGTGATCGACTGGTTGTATGGTGGTTTGCTCGAGAAATATAAATATATTTTTTGATTTGGTTTATTACTTATTAGGTTAAACATTTGTTTTTTGGTATATACCTAGAAAACAAAATTCAAAACCGTAACAAAATTTCATACGTACTGAAAACTAGAAACAATAAAAACCATAAAATCGGTTCGGTTCGGTTTATATTCTATATGGTTTTTTGGTTTTGCACAAAATAAGGAGGCGGGACGTGGGTTAGGAGGGGGGAGGGGGAGAGGTTGGGCTGCAGCTGGTTGTGGGCAAATTGGCGCTATGGGCGGATGCTCGATTATTCCCCAAAAACCTAAAACCTATGGTGGCGGTTAGGGCGACTAGGGCTTCAAGCAGACTCGTCTTCCGGCAGCTCTCCGCCATCGACGCCCTTTTGATGGTCGGCGGTGTGGGGGGAGGGGGGTCGCCGGATCTAGCGTGTACGGAACATGTAGCTTTAGGTTTTAGGTCCTGGTAGGTTTTGGCTACTTGGCGTCATGGGTTCGGTACGGGCGACAACAACATCGAATAATAAAGCTTCTTATCCTTCCTCGACAAGGCGTTCTGTTTTTTGGTTTGTGACGGATCTGCGTTCTAGTCTGGTCAAGTTGGGATGGTGTGGCCGTTGCGGCATCCCTAAGGTGGACTTGTGTCCTCGGGCTACACCATTGTGACGACATTCGCTCTAGCGTCGGCGTAGAGCACGGGAGGTTGTTGAAGAGCGGGTGCCAATGGTTTTCTGTCAACAACAGATGGAAGATAGTGGATTCGTGGTTTATGGTTGGTTGGCTCTGGTTTCCTTCTCCGACATCGTCGCGTGGAGGTGCTTGATCTAGAATATGATGTCGCATCTTGGGTGCTGCCCCGATCAGATTCTTTCCACGGTAATGGCTTCGTCTTTGGTATGCTACTTTGGAGGTCCAAATAGATGCAAATAAGAGATGAAGCCGCGTTGAGCTCGGATGAAGAGGTGATCTGGCCCCTTTTCCTTCAATGATTGATATGGTGGTGTCGGAGGTGGGTGATAGAAGCTGACATCAAGCCTAAGGGATTAGTCGGTCTTCATTGTAACTCCTTGGCTGGGTCATTTGGGCTGAAGCTGAGGTTCCGTTGTAATTTCTTGGCTGGCTCATTTAGACAATGTTTATGCTATGATGGAAGAAGATATGTGCAGTCTTTAGGGACATAACAAACTTTCATTTCTCCATGACACTACTCTCAGATTTGTTGTGTGCTACCCATGTATAGATTGAATGATATGCATTGTTTTTTCTTGTGAAGCGATATTATAAATTTTGCACTAATAAGGTAATTATTACAGGGATTTCATGGCTCGTGGGTGTCCTCATAAGGACTCCCATACCGCACCTTCATCCTCCACTTCAGCGCCGCTTTCCTCACATGAATTGGAGATGTGGCGGCTGAGGATGTTGGTGGCGCGACAAGAGGGATTGATGATGCGGTCTTCTGCTGGAGAAAGTGCATGCCGGAGTTGGAGAAGGTAGGGGCTATCCTACGCGAGAAAGATCATTGGCGGCATGAAGTCAAGATGTGTATGACTGTGTTACTTTGGGACTGGTGGATGACGCGCAACAAAATACATGTCAGGGAGAAAGCAAAGACAATGGACGGGATTAGTTTTGTTAACGTATAATGTGTTGCCTACTCTCTTCCATCAGATCGGTCTTTTGGTTGCATTATCTAGAGCATGAACTTCTACATGGTATCGGAGCCAAGAGGTCTTGAGTTCAAGATCCGACTGACGCAATTAAATTGCAGCCCACTTTCGGTCCATGTTTCGGCCTGAGGAAGGCACACGTGAGGAGGAGTGTTGACGTATAATGTGATGCCTAGTCTCTTCCATCAGATCGATCTTTTGGTTGCATTGGCTAGAGCATGCACTTCTACAAGTTTCGCGATCCAAAGGCACCTATTGGATTTTCCAGTCGATATTTTCCCACAGAACCAAATTGCTTCTTCTCCTATAGCAAGATGGGAACGACTGAGCTTCTCAAATTTAATTTCGATGCAGCTTTCAAGCAGGGTCCACGGGATGGGGCCTTTGGCTATGTTTTGCGATCAGCTGCGGGCGAATTCATTGCTGCTGGGGGGGGGGGGGGGATCAAGCCTGTTAAAAGTGCTTTGCAAGCTGAAGCAGAGGCATGTCTAGCGGCAACTGGGGAAGCGGGCAATGTTGGTGTCCATCACATTATGTTGGAGCCTAACTCTCTTTCTTTGGTACAAGCTCTCAACTCTGGTGTTCAACATGAATTCAAAAAAAAAACTTGTATTTGACTAATATTTAGCATGAATTCAAAAATATGTTTTCAAAAAGAATCATGCATTTAAAAAGTATTAAACATATATAAAATGTTTGAAATTTATGAAAAATGTATATGTTTATGAAAAAAGACTAGACAACGAAAAATATATTAAAAAAATGTAAACAAGGTATTTGCTAAAATTTAAAATTTCTAGGAAAATGTTTGTTGATGTATAAAGAAAATGTACAATATGTAAATTAGTATACCTGTTTTCTAAAAAAGAAAAGGAAAAAAGAAAATTGATGAAAGAAACAAAGGAAATCAAAGAAAAAACAAAGAAAATCATATAAAAACCTTTAAAAACCCAAAGAAGAACAGGAAAAATGTGCATAAAAACACAGCAAAAAATTAAGAAAAAATCAATAAATACAAGAAAACTGGTAAAACCCGTAAGGTAAAACACATAAAAGAAAGAAAACGAAATACAGTAAAAAAAACAAGCCAGCCCAAACAGTTGGACAACAAAAGAAGAAGAAAATGGACCAGACCAACGACTCGAGTGAGCGACCGGAGCAACAAATCTGCGCAGGGCCGAACACACAGACCCCATAGTTGAGGTCCAATAGAAATCGGTACGACCAATGCATAGCTCTAGCGACACGCAGATTCGTTTCCCAACAGGTCTGCCCTTATAACGAACAAAGCAAAGAAAGTGTGGGCTTACTTGATTTAGTAACATTCCAGAAAATTCTTTTTCATTTCCTGTCTTACAAATTTCCGTGGCGAAGCTACTGGATTTTTCTCGGTTTGTCTTCTTAGGTTTTTATGCTAGTTTTTTCTCTGTATTTTGTTTGTTCTAGTCGTTCTTGTTTTTTAATTGGTTACTTTATTAAATAAGAAAACTTTTCACAAATCCGTGATTTTCTTTTAAAAAATCACAAAAAACCAAACTTGAGAACTTATTTCAAATTCATGATTTGTTTTCAATTTGGAGAACATCTTAAAAATTGGCAAACTTTTCCGAATTAGTGAACTTTTCTAATATTCACGATTTTTTTCAATTTCGTGAATTTTTTCAGATCCATGAATGTTCTCCAAACTAACAAACTTCTTTTTAAATTCGTAATTTTTTGTCTCATTTCTGAACTGTTCTAATTAGAAACGTTTTATAAATTCGTGATTTGTTTTAAATTCGACAAATTTTTCCAATTGTTGAACCTTATCAAAATTTTGAAAATTTTGAACCCGTTATTTTAAAAAACATCATGATTTTTTATTGTTCAACAGTTAACCGAATTTGGATTGGCCCGGCCCATGTTGTCAAACTACTGTGCACCAGAGCAATTGTTGGAGTCTTAAGCGCTGTTTAGGGATCTATCCTAAGTGGATTTAAATTCATATAATATTCCTAAATTAAAAAATGTTTGGAAATTTGAAAAAATGTTGATGGATAAAAAACTATTGTGGATCAAATAAACAATGAATTTGAAAAACATTTCATGCTCATCAATTAAAATGATTTCACGAATTTTAAAAACTGTTCGCAATTTGGAAATGCTCATGGATTCAAAAATTATTTGTGAATTCATAGAAATGCCATAAATTTTAGAAAATGCTAGTGAATCCGAAAAATGTTCACGAATTCCAAACTTCATAATTGTTTAATTTAAAATAAGGATATAGGAAAAAAATAAAAAATAATGAAAAGGAATATAGATATAGAAAAAATTGAAAATGAAAATACAAGAAAAAGACCAAAAAAAACAGGGAAGGTTTGTGCAGTTGTTGTGTACCGGTCCTGGAATCAGTCGGGGTAGTTATCCTTCGATCCTCATCGTATGGTAGCTCTCTTCTGTGAAGTTGGTCTATCCGAACGGTAGAGTACTGCTCTGAGTCTCCAAGAACGACACAAATCTCTCTTTCCTTTGCCTCTTTTGATTATCTTTCCTGTTATTATGTAGTAAGCAGATCAGTGACCTTTCAAGCTCTATATTCAGGCTCCCTTCCCTATTAATCATACATGTTCATTATATGAACATGCTTGTTACACTTAGTCCTTAGCTTTTTTGAGATGAACATATCTCAATTCAATGATGCTAATTCAGAAACTTCTTTGATCTTGATATGTCATGTTATCTGATTATTGTAGTTCTGATGGCCTAATAATGTATCGCTTAAATAATAGAAGTTTCGTTCAGTCAACTGAGTTACTCCTTATTTGAACATTTATTCAAGCTAGAGATATTTGAACTAAGCAATATTGCAGTGAGTTAAATTAGTGTGAAGAAAACATCACCTTTGTTTCTTATGTTGGATTGTTATTGTGTTGTACAATCAATAGCTAGAGTTGAACAAAAATAATAATCACCATCCTAGAAAACCGATATGGATTATAATCTCATGAATGGTAAACAAGGGGCATTGCTTTCGTATGAGTACAATTTAATCGACATGTTCCTTGTACACTGCATATTAGTGGTGGGAACAATTAATGCCTGCACCCGCGAGATAATCTCCTCCCCGTGCCTTGTGACAAGGTTACTAGTGGTGGGTGCTACAAGTCACCCGACACTGTTGTGTAGTATACCCGGGGCGAGCGTCCTGCGTCCCATAGTTTTGGTCCGCCACTGCTAGCCAACCCTATAGTATGGTGCTTCATTTTTTTTGCGGGAAATGTTCGATCTATTCATCTCCAATCATGGTGATATAACAAAGACAAGAAATAATAAAAATTACATCCAGATTTCTAGACCACCTAGTGACGAATACAAGCATTTACAGTGTTTTCTGTTTATTTCCCTTCCTCGTAAACGTACATGGGAACAGACCCAGAAAAATCTTAACGACAATCTCCGTATCTCTGGAGACCAATAGCAATACGTTGGAGGTCAAGATCACGAAACCCTAGCCACCGAGGAGCGAGCCCACGAGACAGTAAAAAGCACGAGCGGCAAGGACTGCGGCGGCTGAGCGCCTTGTATGGCCGGAAGAGCAGCCTCACCACCGATCGCCGCCACCACCTGTGGCGGCAGGCAAGCCAGTGGGTGGATTCTCTTTTGGATCGTCTAGTGTGTAAAATTTCCTTTCGATCTTTCGGTCCGAGAACTAGTGTAGTTAACTGTCGCTTGATTTGATTGTACGTACAGTGAGTAACGGAGGCACAACCACAGAGCCGCCGGCATGCACGACGACGACTCCTATGGATTCTGCTGTCCTCCAGTTCAGGGTAGACTACGAGCAAATCAAGAACCTTAGCGTCAACCAGGTCGTCTCCTCTGAGGTCGTGTCCATCGGCCAACACCTGTGGAGGATCGACTGTTACCCGCGAGGACCAGAAAAGTACTCCGACAAGGACAACGGAAATTACCTTTCCCTGTACCTCAGGCACCTGAGCAGCTCCAGAAGCGTAAGCGCCATCTTGGACGCCTTCTTGATGGATAGAAATGACAACCCATCAGAAGCCCGGAAGACGACGGAACTTCACAAGTTCAAAATCAAGGGCGACCCTTTAAAGCGCGACGACTGGGGATATAATCGGTTCGTGGCCAGAACGGTCCTCGAGGAAAACTATGTTGTGGACGGGCACATCACGTTCGTCTGCACCATCATCGTCATGTGTGATACGCCTGTTACCGTGCCACCTTCAGACATCGGGAATCATCTCGGCTGCTTGCTAGATCAGCCATATGGGACGGACGTGTCGTTTACTGTCGACGGCGAGACATTCCCCGCGAACCGAGCAATCCTTGCAGCCCGCTCGCCAGTCTTTAGGGCAGAGCTTTTTGGTTCCATGGCCGAAGCTACAATGTCATCCATCACGCTGCACGATATCATGCCTTCAACATTCAAACGGATGCTTCTGTTCATATACACGGATGAGTTTCCTAGTACAGAAGATAACCCCTCCAATGAGGTATTATTTGATTTACTTGCTGCTGCAGATCGCTACGCGCTAGACCGGCTAAAGCTTATGTGTGTCCAAAATTTATGGGATAATGTGTCAATGGATACAGTTATTGATATTCAAGCTTGCGCCGAGATGTACAATTGCCCCGAGTTGAAGGACAAGTGCATTGACTTTATTGCTAGAAAGAAAGAATCTAAGAAGCAGCCGGAGTCTTCATCGGGCTAGGGCACTTACTTCATGGATTATGGTTGGTGAGTTTGGACTAGAGAGTACTCAAATATAATATACTGGATTATTTTTACACAGGTGCATGTCCATCTGGGATTCTATTTGTGCTTTGATAAGAAGTACGGTTTGTTTAACAAGTACTTTCACATTTATACAATAATCAATTTTTTCTAAGGTGTGTCAATGGGGATTTACTGTGTTTTGGTGTTGCTAAATTTCTGTACTAGATATGGTTTCTAGTTTGTTAGAGGATTTCCTACTATCTAACCTATGTTGTATAAGAGGATTTGTGAAGAAAGCCTGAAAAGTTTCAGAATCCAATGGAAAACAAAGACTAATAGACAGAAAAGTATAAAGCTATATATGTATTTCTATGTTTAACTTGTATGTTTAGTTGATGACAAATTTGAGTTGTAGTACCAAAAAAAAGATGAAAATTTTGACTTTGGGCAGGTTGGGCTATCTGTGCGTACATGAACTAGTGAACAGATTAGTTGTTAATTTGCCCATCATGCCCTCTAAACAGAAGGGGTATGTTTATTATCTCTACCACTGATTTACTTTATTTTTATTTTATTTTGGGGGGGGGGGGGGTCTACTTGTATTATTTACACACTTGGTTGAAATTAGAACATTTTGAACTACAACCAAATTTATATGCTTTATGTTTGGGTAATGTTTGTATCCGGTCAACCGACCGAAACTGCGCCGGTCGCTCCCTACCCACGCGTCCTAGTGGTCCCACACACTGCCCTCTTCCCTTTCTGTTATCCCCTTCCTCTTTCCAAGTCTTCTCGACCATTCCGACGAACAAAGTGGCGTTCGTTCCCGCAGCTCCTCTGTTCTCTGCCCCTCCAATCCTTCTTTCCCTTCACCACAAACGCCTGCTCCGCTAGAGCGCCGTAGCACGCTGCTCTTGGTACCCGCCGCAACCACGCACCCACGCGCTCGGCTGCTGTCGCCTTTGCGATGGGGCGGCCATCATGTGTTGCATGCGGCTCCTGCACTTACCGGGACTGCAAGGACCGCAAGCTGCGACGCGGCCGGCCATGTATGAGCATGCACGCAAAGTGCGACCATGGGGTGGCCGGTTGAATGCATCCACAGGGGATTTTTGCTACCACCGATGCGACAGGGAAGTCTGCTACAACCAACGGCGGTATGCTTTGCGAAGCTGCATCATGAGGCAAAGATGCTAACGACCGGTGCGCCAAAATGCTTCTTCTCCTATAGCAAGATGGGAACGACTGAGCTTGTCAAAGTTAATTTCGATGCAGCTTTCAAGTAGGGTCCATGGGATGGGTCCTTTGGCTATGTTTTGCAATCAGACGCGGGCGAAATCATTGCTGCTGGGGGGAAGATCAAGCATGTCAAAAGTGCTTTGCAAGCTGAAGCAGAGGCATGTCTAGCGGCAACTGGGGAAGCGGGCAATGTTGGTGTCCATCACATTATGTTGGAGCCTAACTCTCTTTCTTTGGTACAAGCTCTCAACTCTGGTGTTCAACATGAATTAAAAAAAAACTTGTATTTGCATAATATTTAGCATGAACTCAAAAAATGTTCAAAAATATGTTTTCAAAAAGAATCATGCATTTAAAAAGTATTAAACATATATAAAATGTTTCAAATTTTACAAAAAATGTATAATGTTTATGAAAAAAGACTAGACATCGAAAAATATATTAAAAAATGTTAACAAGGTATTTGATAAAATTTAAAATTTGTAGGAAAATGTTTGTTGATGTATAAAGAAAATGTACAATATGTAAATTAATAAACCTGTTTTCTAAAAAAGAAAAGGAAAAAATAAAATTGATGAAAGAAACAAAGAAAAAACAAAGAAAATCATATAAAAACCGTTAAAAACTTGAAAACCCAAAGAAGAAAAGGAAAAATGTGCATAAAAACACAGCAAAAAATCAAGAAAAAAATCAGTTCACGGAATGAAATTGAAAAAGGGTTCACAAATTTTGAACAAAAGGTTTACAGATTTGAAAAAGTTCACGGTGATCTGGCAAAAAGGTTCACAAATTTTAAAAAGTTCATGGAATTGGAAAAAATTTCATTCAATTTGAAAAAAATCATCAATTTAGAAAAAGGTTCACGAATTTTTTTAAAACCGCGCGTTAAAGAAAATGGATGAGAAAAAAACAAAAGAATAAACCAAACTAAAGAACGAAATAAAAGAAAAAAACAAAGTATCGTTACACCAGCGGGTGATGCTTGGTGGTTAGGGCTGTGTGCTCGCAATAAGACCCCCATGCACTCACATTTTTTTGTCGTTTATAAAAATAGGAAAAAACTGGAATGACCCGGCCCAGCTTGGAGTGCTTCAGGCGCCCGTTTGCAGAATTCACTGGAACGGACGCCTGAAGTGCCAAATAGGCTCTGCCCTTGCGCCCGCGCTCCAGAAGCCCAACGAAGCCACTTACGTTGGGCCTTCGCACATAATAAGCCGAGAAAAACAAAGTTCTCACTCGGATGGGCCTTAGGCTGGAGCTTACAGGAGCTGCCAGCCCACCCGAGTTCAAGCCCCGGCTTTGACACGGGTGCTCGCGGAGTTTCTCCTATATAAAGAAAAGCCAACGAGGATTAACCCTTGGGTTGGTCCCTTTTTTTTACGATTTACCCATGTCACTTGATCGCTAGGAAATCGACGGAGTGAATTGTTCTAGTCTGACACAGCGAGCTGGGTCATCTCTGAAACAGCAAGCAAACGACTCATCCAACTGAACTGTTCTAGATATCTTAAATTCAGCTGTACACAACTTAGCTAGGTCATACCTCCAACAAAACTAAGTTATCTTGGACATGTGTTGAACCCAAAACGTGTCGCGCAATTAAGCCATAGTTTAGTAGTGAAATTAAGACGAATCCATGCATGGACCGAGTTAGTGTTGGTAATGGCTGGCTCTTAGGACCGGGTCGGTATCAACGTCGGTGGTAACACACTAACGCAGCACACTAGTGGTAAACGCTTTTCTGGATGGATGAGGAGAGAGCCATTCAACCAGTCATACACCGCGACAATAAAATTAGGTCGTCGCCTCTATAGTTGGCACTCTAAGTACGCTCTTTTAAGTTGATGAACTCGCTAAGGTCAAGCTTTCCCATCAGAGAAGGCGCTTATTTTCAGTGTTTGTTTTGGATCTAGGAGCATCTCTATCTGATTCTTTAGAATTCAGCCCCTTAAGAGCATCTCTAACCGATCCCAAAAAGGTTATCAGGGATTGAACTTTTCGCTTTACTCCTTTACTGCGGACCTATCCGATTCCCTAAAACCGTTAAGGGAGTAAAAAAATTAGTCCGATTCCCAATTCCCCCAATAAATATTCTAAATTTACTCCAACTTTGGCCGGTCGAGTAAAACTGACTCTCTCCATCCCGCGCCACACTGCCTCCTGCCCCCGCCGCCGCCTCCACCGATGACCTCCGAGCCGGTCGGAATGGATAGCCAACACCCCCCGCTCAACCCGCCGGCCGCCCGCGCCGGTGAATCGCCACCGGAATCCACCAACGCATCGCACCTGGTGGCAAAAAAAGCTTGGGGATGACAGAGAACCACCAGTCCAAGAGCCGCCTCCAAGCACGCCAATGGTGTCCGGCATGGCCACCACGTCTTCGGCAACGGCAGGCCGCCTTCCTGCCGCACCTACCGGAGGCAAACAGTTTCGAAAGCCGACGACGGCGGTGTCGGCACTCGCTGAGGCGGCCGCCAAGAAGGAGATGAAGAACACCGCGGCGCCGGCTCGTCCAAGGCCAACGCCTCGTGCAGCAACTACGGCTGCCCCTATGGCGACTACTCCAACACGAGCGGCGGCCGCGGCCGGCAACAAAAAACGCGGCCCCCAAGTGCTCGATGAAATGCCAACAAGGTAAAAACCTCGTGTCCCGTTGGAATTCGATAGTGATTGTTCGTGATTGGTAGTGATTGTTTATATTGCTTGCTGTAACATTGTAGAGCGGAGATGAGCATGGCTGAATCCCCGCATCGTTGGAGTCCTCAGCCACCGTTGGCCTTGATGATCTCAACTATGATTTCGAATCAAACATTATGTTTGAAGTGATGTCTTTTGGGTGAACTTCGCATCTTTAAATTTGAAAAAAGCGGTGATGAAACTTTATGTTATGACGATTCTTGCTATCCATGCTTTCATTTGAATGATTTTAAGATATGTATTATGTAGTGTGTGAAGTTGGTGTGGCTAGGACACAAAATCGAGACAAATTTATGTTTACTACACTAACTTTTAGGGGATTACCTAGGTGCGGCCATCGTTAGTTGAGTAAAATTTTATGTTTACTCCACTAACATTACTCCGCCGTTTACTCCCTTAAGTTTTAGGGGATCAGTTAGAAACACCCTAACAAGGCTTTTATACCTTAATTATGATTTCCCAACAGAGCACCGCGGAGTCGTTGGCCGGGCAGAGCGCTGGGCAGCAGCACGTGTGCTCCTTCACGTGGGGATGCCACCGTCATTCGCTTGTCCGGGGCAGCAACCCTGGTGGCCGGGATGGCGGCTCACAGAAGGAGGACAGCGGCGGCGGCGGGTAGCGTAGCCGGTAGAAGGATCGGGGCGGCAGCCACGTCGCGGGGAGGAAGAGCACGGCGAAGAGCGCGTGGCCAAGAGAAGGAGCAGGGTGGTGGCCGCGTCGCCCGGGAGGAGTGCGGGAAGGCCGGTAGTGGGAGGTGGGCGAATGGATAAGATGCAGGAGGTGGACCAGCGCGTGTGCTGATTTGTCGGCAGCGCGGCCGCTCGGTACGACAAAATTGTGCGCACGCACTTTTTAGATTTTAGATAAATTTTTCTAGACGCTGGTAGGAGCGTACTTTTTTTTTTACTCACAGGTAGGGTAGAGGAGCGTACTGAGTATTTGGATCGCGGCGGACCGATGTAGTCTAATCTGAATCAGCAACCAACTAATACTAGTAAAGGAAAATAAAAACCCTTTTATTAGGTTTTTGCAGGGGAGGTGCAGTGAAGCAGAACCAATCTTCTACTCCATCTATCGTAATTGTATGTAATGTAAGGTTGACATGACCAAAGACAAAAAACCTTTACAAAGTATTCTTCAATGTAAAGATGATACATAATGCTAAGCTAGGAATACTAATTAATCAATGGAAGAACATCGATAGATCTAGCTAGGTATGCATGACGGTGTTAATAATTAACTAACTCTATGCTTGTCTGGATTTCCCCTCCTGCTGCTTGTCCGCCTCGCCGACGACGGCATCGTACACGGCGGCGTTATCACGGATGCACTTTTCCAGCGCCGCCGCCGCCTTGAAGCACTTCTGCTTTTTACCCGCCGAGCCGCCAACCTGGTTGCACGCCGCAATCATCGCGTCCGACTTATCCCCGCATCCGCTGAAGCAGACGAGAGCCTTGATGGCCCCGTTGATCAGCAGCTCAGGAGAAGGCAACGACGACCGCGACGACGAGGAGTCGTCCCCCCTGACGTTGATCGTTGATGTTGCGCTCCCCATGACGACGCTGACGACAGGTGGTCGAACTCCGCGTGCGCTTAAGATGGTCGATCGATGTCGCTGTGGACGGGACTCGGCCGGTGCTTTTCGCAGGTATACGTTCCTGCTCTTTTTCCTCGTATATTTATACATAAGAGTTCGAATCGAACTACAGTAGTATTGTTTTGGTTTGGGAATCTATTCTTCTGGCAAACAAGTAGTATCTGGATCATATACGAAACTGGACAAGTACTCCAGCTGGCGATTTCCAATTCAGCGCTTGCAGCGCCGGTTTATGAGCATCTCCAACAGGAACATGCACGCAACTACGCGGCGCCCTAACATAAGTTTAAAGCGCCAAAATAGCAACTTTTTGCGCACAGCAGAGCACTGCCAGCGGCCGCTGTAGAAAATTGCGCGCGCCGCTTCAGCAGACGCGCTAACTTTTACAGCGCGTGCTAGAAGCCGCCGCTTGCAACACGTTCATTTTAACAATATGAGATGATGTTTCAAACATTTTATGCATTCAACTACTTTCAAAAAGTAATTACTCTAGGTGAGTAGTAGTTCTGAAAATATGAAAATGACAAGATGTTAGTTTGCATGAATTTTATTTTCACAAGCAAACATGTACACAAGCAAGTTTAAAGTTTAGCTTCTTTTTTTCTCTCTCGCAAGGTGACTAGGGAAAGCCTTCCTCCCTTTAATTTTCGCCAACAAGGCCATGGATTCGCCTCCCCTCCGCCTGCCGCTTGGCGGCCGGTGGCAGGGAGGGTATTCGTGGTGCCTTGGCTTAGATAGGTAGGGTTTTAGTTCTCGCAAGGGCGGCGCTTCTTATTTGAGCCAGTCTTCTGGGCTCCGACACTCCTCAAGTTCGTTTATCGGGACGGATTAGACGGAGCTCCGATGTAGATTCCTGTCAGCTCCTCGGAGCAGCGAGGTTAGGGTTTCTCATCGTGCGTATGCAACGGCAAAATTTGGTGTCATGTTCTTCAGATCGATTCCAGGACTCAACGACGACGACTGTGGCTCCCAAATGCTGGTCCTTAGGGGCACATGCACGAAGACTTCCTGGCTCATCAACAAGGTCAAGCGGGCAACAGTATGAGAGCGGCATCGGCGGCTCATTCTGCTGGCGGCAATGGTCGTGTTGTCCATGGACGTTGATGTAATATTTATTATGTTTGATGTGCTTTATACTTCCTGTGAATGATCTGACATTTTTGCAAAAAAGAAAAGGGAAACATGTACACAAACAAATACAAGGCTTTTTTTTCACTCGCGTAGCGCCATGGTTGATGCACACTAGTAGAAAAAGGATCTAATGTGAGACATTAGTCCCGGTTTGATTTTAGCCCGGTACTAATGATACCATTAGTGACAGTTCGAACAGCTATGTATTAATGCCGGTTCGTGTTGAACCTTTAGTACCGGTTCGTGCAACGAACCGGTACTAAAGGGGTGATGGCAGGATGGCGTCAGGCCGGGGCCCCACAATCACCTTTAGTACCGGTCCGTGGCACAGACCGGTACTAAAGGGCTAACCTTTAGTACCGGTTTGTGCCACGAACCGGAACTAAAGGGGTCTGACCACTAGTCCTGGTCGCAGACACAAACCAGGACTATAGGGCAATTTTCAAACTCTACCCCCCCCCCCCTCTTATCGCCATTTTAGTTTTGAAAAAATCAAAAGAAAATGATAAAAACTTCAAAAAATAAAATCCTTCAAGAAGTAGTTATATGACTACATCTACTAGTTAGGAAAATTTGAAAACTTAAATTTGAACATGTTTTGCAAAAAATGTAGGAAAAATGTAAAACGGCTATACGGCCTGTTTGCAATATTTTAGAATCCTCAAATTTCAAAAGGAAAAAAAGATATGCTCAAGTTTCAGTTTTTTTATTTTGGTTAAATCTGGTCAAACTACTTATTCAAGAAGTATTAATGTTACGACATAGTTATTCAAGAATATTAGTGTTACTAAATAATTATTTCAATTTTTTAAATTTTGGTCAAATCTGGCCAAACTATGGTCAAACTTATTTAAGAAATATTAGTGTTACTAAATAATTACTGTTTTTTAGAATAATAGTTTCAAACTCAAACGGTGAAACGTGTGACCTAATGCTCAAGCTAAACTGCTGAGGGTTAATAGGATTGACAGCTTACATTTGTCAGGAAAACAACAAGTGCAGACTTGGAAAGTAGGGGCAATAGAACTCCGAAGTTAAGTGTGCTCAGGCTGGGGTAGTGAGAGGATAGGTGAACGGTCGGGAAGTTAGACGATTTGAAATGAGTGATCCACACTTGAGCAGTTAAGAGGGGTGATTAGAGACTAAATCATCAAATAATTCAGAAAATCAAAAATCAAAAAAATCAAAAAAAATCCAATATTTTTAAAAAAAAATTAAAAAAATACCTTTAGTACCGGTTGGTAACACCAACCGGTACTAAAGGTCCCACATACTACGGCGCGAGCTCACGCCACGTGGTGGGCCTTTAGTGGCGGTTCGTGCCGAACCAGTACTAAAGTGGGGGCCTTTAGTCTCCACTCTTTAGTGCCGGTTGCAGAACCGGCATTAATGGCCCTTATGAACCGGTATTAAAGCTCCGTTTTCTACTAGTGGCATTTCTTTTGCAATTATCGAAAATTATTTGGACCCGGATTCTGGGCTAGCTACGAGCTAGTCATACACTAACAAATTTATTCGCCACCACTAGATACGCACAACGAGCTAGAGTGCTACGTGTTGGAACCGCAACCCTCTAGCTACCTCTCATCTCACTCGAACGGAGGTGGAAGAAGAAAGACAACGGACACAAGATTTTCTGGCGGCACACGAACACCGCCACGAGCGCACGAACGCCACAATCGTTTTCTTCCTTACAGTGGTTACATGGCTAAACCCTCGGCTCCCCCGGCGCACAATGCAACCTGATGAAACAACTTAAGTAGCCCACGGCCACACGCACGCACCCACACCATGACTTGCATGCACGCCCACTAACTTCGCCGTCACACGCGGCCACTCACATCTAGCTAACCTCCCGGGAGTCTATCCGTGACTAACAAATTTGCCTAGCCTGCTGCATGCACGCACACCGCACCGGCCACTAAGCCAAGGATGCGTTTGGATGCTGGGCTATCCCTCTGTGGGACAGGGATATCCGTTTTTTAGGTGGATAGCGGTCGTTTGTTTCACGGACGAGTTGGGATAGGGATGACCAGATGCTTCGAATATTCCTCCAAAACTCGGCTCCGCGGGTCCGCGAAAATCTCGCGGATGTGGGCATCCCCGCGCGCGGGGGCGCGAAGAGAGCCCGCGAAATGTTTTTCGGCGCCGCCTCGTTTCATTCACCTACCACAAAAGGGCAACCCTATCTCTTTTCCCCTTTCCATCTCTCTTCTCTCCGTTCCAGCGATGGCGACAGATCGAAGCCCGACGACGGCGGTGAGTGCGCAGCGGCGCCGGCAGATCGAAGCCCGGCGACGACGGTGAGTGCGCAGCGTCGTGACTCTCTCCTTCCTTTCCTCCGCTCCTCATCTGCCATCAGAGATCATGGCGGCGGCGGTCAACACCGGTGAGTGCCGCGCGCGGCCACTGGAGCCCTGTGGATGGCGGCGCTGTCCCTGCTTCTCTCCGGCCGGTGCACCTGCTGTGCGCCCCGTGCGCTGGTGCTGCGCGTGCTGCGCCGGCCCTGCATATGTCCGGCAAGTGCGCATGTTGTGCGCCCCGTGAGAACAGGTGTTGCGCGCGGTACGCCGGCGTGCTAGCTGCTTGGCCCTGCTTGCTGCGCGTGCTGCACGGACCATATGTGCTGATACGTGATTTCTCCATTGATTTTCTATCCAACATGCTAATCTTTTTTGTTGTTTTTTTTGTGCTGCAGCAGCTCAGGTCTAAGGCGACAGGGAAGTCAGGGACTACTACATCTTCCTATTGTTGATTTCTCCCCAAAATTTGAGGTAACTTGTTAACTGCTTCTCCTATTTACTGCTTGACAGAGAATGTGCATGTTGACTTGTTCCTGTTGAAGTTATATCATTTGTACTATTATATTGTAGATGGACAAAAAGACAAAGATGTTAATTTGTGCGGCAATGGCACAATGGTTTATCAATATGATAGCTTTGGTTGTTCAATCTAAAAAAAGAAAAAGGAGAGAAGTAATTACATATGCCCCAATTGATGAGAGAGATAGGATGAGAAGAGAGTACTTTGATAACAAAGTATGGAAAAATGATACAACTAGTGTGAACATGCTCAGGCTTCGGAGGGCACCATTCTTTCGGTTTTGTCAACTCTTTAGAGATCGCAATTTGCTAAAAGACACGGTCCATATGTCTATTGAGCAACAAGTAGCAATGTTTTTGCACACCGTTGGTCATAATGTCAGGAATAGGGTAATTGGAGGGAATTTTGGTAGATCCGGGGAAGTTGTTAGCCGGTATTTCCATAGAGTACTCCATGCAATTGGTGAGCTTTGAGATAACCTTATTAGGAAGCCTTCATTGAAGACTCAAACCAAAGTAGAAGGAAACTACCGGTGGGATCCATACTTTAAGGTATGAGATTGAGTGACAACTACATTTTGTCATTGTAGAAACAAATCTGTTTAATCCTAATTTTTTTGGGTTTTATTTCCATCAAATAGGATTGTATTGGAGCTATTGATGGTACACATGTACGTGCCTCTGTTACTCCTGATATGGAGCCTGCCTTTCGTGGTAGAAAGAAACATACTACTCAAAATGTGATGGCGGCTGTTGATTTTGATCTTCGATTCACATATGTGTTGGCTGGTTGGGAAGGGACAGCACATGATGCTACAGTTTTACGTGATGCTTTAATACATGAAAACGGTCTACGTGTCCCACAAGGTAATAGATTAACTATGTAGATACATGTTGTCAATGGGATTTTGGTATATATGTGAGTAACCCAAATGTTTGTCATACTTAGGAAAATTTTATCTAGTTGATGCTGGATATGGAGTCAAACCAGGGTTCTTGCCCCCTTTTCGTGGTGTGAGGTACCATTTGAATGAGTGGGGAAACAATCATGTGCAAAATGACAAGGAGCTGTTCAACCTTAGGCATTCTTCTCTTCGCACAACCGTAGAACGTGCATTTGGGTCATTGAAGAGAAGATTCAAAATCCTTGATGATGCCACTCCATTCTTTCTTTATCCTACTCAAGTAGATATTGTTGTGGCTTGCTGCATCATTCAGAATTGGGTTCTAAATGATGGGATTGATGAATATATCATACCCGAGGATGAATGGGTGCCAAATATCACTCATGCTTCAACATCAGCTGGACAAGCAGAAGAACATGCATACATGGTTAACTTTAGGCAAGGCCTTGCTGATCAAATGTGGGAAGACCGACAAAACTATATGCAACATCAAAACATGTAGTAGCTACCATGTCATTTAGCTTGTTGCGATGATCTATTGTACTTTCTTGTTGGAACTATTGTTTTTGCTGGAATTACTTTGTAATGACATTTTATCCGTTGTAATATTTGCTGAATTGGTTATCCGTCTCCAAATACTTGCTAAATTGGTTCTTTACCTCCAAATGCTTGCTGAATTGGTTCGTTATCTTCAAATACTTGCTGAACTGGTTCTCTATCTCCAAAGGCTTGCTGAATTGGTTCATTATCTCTAAATACTTGCTGAAATTTATTCATTGTGTCTAAATAGTTTGTTGCAATTGCAGGATATGGCTGCTAGGCAAATTTCATGGACACCTACCATGTCATCATACATGCTAACGAACCTATGTGCTGTGGTGACCGGTGGCCATAGAACCGGTACCGCCTTCAAGAATGTACACTGGAATGCTTGTGCCATGGCTATGAATGAACATTTTAACCGCACCGACTTGATTGGAACCCACATCACAAATCATACAAGGACATGGAAGAGGAAGTACAAACAGATAGTGCACCTCAAATCATTGAGTGGTGCACTTTGGGATGAAGAGAACTTTATGATTGTTCTTGATCATGAGCATTACACAAACCACATTAAGCTATCTATTTCACTGCGGTTTTAGTACTTGATGAATTTGGTTCCATATATGCAAATCCTTGCTGAAATGAGCTATTTCTTTGCTGGAATGACTCCATTCACTGCTGGAATAAGTACTTATATATCAAAATCCTTGCTGAAATGAGCTATTTCATGCATCACACTTGCTTGAACTTCTTTATACTCTATTTTCTTGCTGGAATAAGTAATGTTATATCCAAATCCTTGCTGAAATGAGCTTTTTCATGCATTATCACTTGTTTGCACTTCATTATACTCCATTTCCTTGATGGAATAAGTACCTTCATATCCAAATCCTTGCTGAAATGAGCTTTTTCATGCATGATAGCTTGCTGCAATTGATTCTTTCATGCATTATAACTTGCTGTAATTTATTTGTATTCTCACTCCTTGCTGAAATGATTACCTTTGTTTATAAAGGACCACAAAGAAGATGAACCCTTCCTTAACAAGCCTATTAAACATTATGAAGAGATGCTGGTTATCGTTGGAGCTAGCATGGCTACGGGGCAATATGCAAAAGGCTCAAGTGACCCTTTAGGTACAGATGTGATTGATCTTGACGAACCGAAAGCCAACAAAGCTGATGCCTCTCATGAAGAGGTTGCCCAATCACCGACTTGTGGTGAGTCAGCTGCTCCCAAGTTGAAGAAAGCCAAAATCAATCCTTTTGCAGAAGACAGGATGCATGCAACCATAATGGCTTCAAGTGAAAGGCTTGCTGTTGCCATAGAGAAACTTGTTAGCAGCGCCAACCCCGCCATTGATGGTCTTTGGGATGAGATGAAAGAACTCCCTGGTTTTGATTTGGATTCCCTTGCACATTACTATGCCTATTTGGTTGACAATCCTCGTGTTGCAACGGCATTCAAGGTCTTGGGAGGTGTTCAGAGAAAGGTTTGGGTCTCTAGGTATGTGAAGAGTACCTTCCCTGAAGCCGAAGCATGATGAGTTTATATGGGTAGTTTGACTTATACTTTTGATGACAACCAAAACAATGGAGCTATGGGTTGTATGGACTTGTTCTTTTGATTACAACCAAAACATTGAACTATGCATGGGTTGTATAACTATATATTTGATCTAGTATTCTATGGAATGTCGAGCTATATATTCTATTACTTGTTGAAATGCTTTTTTCATGCATTATCACTTGCTGAAATTTGTTCCTTCGTGCATTGTACTTGCTGAAATTTGTTCCTTTATGCATTCTAACTTGCTAAAATTTGTTCTTTTATGCATTCTAACTTGCTGAAATTTATTTTTTTCGTGCATTATAACTTGCTGGAGTTTGTTTTGGTATGGTGCTCAAGATTCTAAAAATGTTCTTATACTTGTTGTTGTACATATCATATTTGATTGCCTCGTATTGAAAAATGGCTAACCTCACCCACCAACCAAACAGAAAAATGGCTATCCCCAGCCAAGATTTAACCTTCAAACCAAACAAAACATAGGCTAATCTCATCCATCAACCAAACAGAAAATATGGCTATCCTTATCCTGCTGGATAGGGATGCCCATAGCCACCCCAGCATGTCCTTGAAACCAAACGCATCCAATATCAGCACGTACGTGCGTCCATAAATACAAGGGAAAAGACCACGCATCAACGCAGAAAACCCATCGAGTCCCTCCCGGCCACAGCAACATCGGCAATTACGCCCTACTCGTAAGCCGTCGACCTAGCTACTTCTTATCGTAAGTTCCACCGGCTATCGCCGACTCATCGTCATGGAGAGCGGATCGTCATCATCCTCTCCATCGCCATGGTCTGCCGACGAGCTGGCGTTTGCCATTAACACCGTCGACACGACTATGAAGGAGCATTTCAACTGCGCTGAAGGCGAATGCCGAGATAAGATCGAGGCGTGCATGGTCGCGTGCCTGGGGTCAGCGCCGGAGGACGTGGTCGCGGAAGGCGCTGGGAGAGTGCATAGTCCACGTAGCCCGCCGCTTCTTGGTGAGGCAGCAGGAGGGAAGCTCCAGCTGATTGATCGACGCCGGCCGGCCTGCCTCATTAGCATTATGGATACTAGATTAATTCGACTTTTGCTTATGAAGTACTCCCTCCCAGGGCCGGTCTTGAGATTTTGGGGGCCCGGGGCGAAACTAGAACTCGGGGCCCCTTATATTATATGAGAATTATAATAATAGCAATGGGTTCGGGATTTATAACAACCTCACCTTCGCTCCTATAGCTATTGCCATAACTGCATCTACGACATTGCGTCTGGAGGATTCTTTTTGTGAGATCCACAAGTATTGCCCCATGACTAGTTGTGTTATTTCGGTATTATGTGCTCGGTATGGTACTTTTTCTCTACGGATTTATTAGTCCTCATTTGGTTTTAAGCCTACTTTTGATCTAACATTTGACTAATAAACTATGTGTTATATATCACAAAATATAGATCATTCAAAACATCCTTCGAATACTAACCCGGTGATAGTGTTTCGGCATATAACTCATAACTTTTTATAAGTTAAATTCTAGCCAACTTTAGGCTCAACATTTGAGGGGGCATAATAAATTCAAACGGAGGAATTTTGCAGTACATGTAGCACAGCCCACGCGCTCGCGTTGTATTTGCATTCTAATTAATATACACAAATACAAAATGATACAGAAAGACGCTTAGATAAAACCAGAAATATATTTTATAGGCTGAATGACACAAGATATGCATTGTGTATGCGAAAGTAAATATAATTGAGATTGTGAGAAACACTAATATGGTATACCTGAGATCGATTGGATCAGACATCAGCGTCGGTGATCGGACGACAGTGCTCGACGATGACGCAAAGTAGACTGGTGCATGGCCCTGGCGGGAGGCCATCGGCCATGTGCAATGGCGTCCAGCGATTGGGGCATCGCATCAGCCTTGAGTAACCCATCGATTCAGCGATCGTTGCGGCCTATAGAAACAGAAAACGCTAGATCGCATCAGCCTTGAATAAGGATCTCAATTTTGAAGGGAGAGATGGACTAGAGTACATCTCTGTACATACGACATACACCTGCAGATCCACTAGTTGAGATATGGAATAGCCACGATAGAAGAAGGGAAGCTGCGTCTGCGTGCGTGACTTGCGTATGCTAGATAGGAAAGCTTCGCCTGCGTGTGTGACTTGCGTCTGCGAGATTAAAGGAAAGCTTCGTCTACGGGCTGTGCGATCCCTGCCTCGCTGGGCCGGCTACGCGCGTGCCTTGGGGAGGGGGCCCCTTGACCGTGGGGGCCCGGGGCGGTCGCCCCCCCCTGCCCCCCCCCCCCCCTCAGGGCCGGCCCTGCTCCCTCGGTCCCATAATATAAGAACGTTTTTTATACTAATATAGTGTTAAAAACGTTCTTATATTTTGGGACAGAGGAAGTACTTGTTTTAGATTGCTGTTATTTGTTTTTGGATGAGTCGTCTGGTGTAATTAAGCACTCTCGCTGAATCGGTGTTGTCGCTCTGTGACGCTTTCATCATGTCGACCTTTTATACACTATAGTTGTGACCCATGATTGGTTTAATTATCCTTTGCCAGTCCCATAACCAAAAGATTTAAATGGTTTGCGATTCAGCCATGATGCATGTTGCTCACAGACCAAGATGGCAGCCGGCGACGTCATCTACGGCTTGCCTTTTTGTGCACCATCCATGGCCATGCTAGCCCGCAAAAGAAAAATGGCCATGCTGTTTGGCCTGTGGCATTAGCTTTAGCTTCCATGAGCCTAACCGTAACTACCAAATTTTGCTCAATCTACAAATATGTAAGCAACAATGTGTATCACCTGTTTAACTGTTTTGTTCCGGATGAAACATCTGTCTAAACTAGTATATATTGCCAATTGTTCACGGCCAATGATGTCTTGCTCCGGATGAAAGAAAGTTGATAACTATCGATGACTAGTAGAATGCCTGTGCGTTGCCAGGGGCTGCTGAAGTTATATAAACATAATGCATATTAAATTTCACAAGTAGAGACACTATAACATAGACATAATTGCATAATAATTGAAGTCTACTTCACTTGTAATAAATTGACGATGTATACATATAAAGCGATGATCCAACTAAAAATCTATTACAAATTACTAAGATCTACTTGTTGCGCTTAAGAAATTCTAGCACGATATTTTTTCAAATATAATAAAAACTACTTCAACTCATACCTATCATGCAAAAGAAATACATGTAGTTAGCGTGAATACTGCACGTACAAAGTCTTAGAACGTATAACGGACAATACTCACCATGCAAACCGGCTTCACCGTTTCACGATAGCATAAAAATGAAAAACAAAATAGGCGGACACATCCCTACAGTTTCCTAAATTCTTATTATATTCAATATAGTGGTAACTAAATAAATGTTTGTATTCTATATTTATTACCCGCCTATGCTCGTTGGAATGCCAAACGGAAATAAACGTTACCATCTAGATATATCAGATCCAGCCGGGTTACTTTATTTCGAGTGCTTCTTTGAATCACACTAAATGCCTCCGAGTTTTAACCTCTGATGACTGTGATGTATGAATAGGGTCAAGAATTGATACACATCCCCCTGTCGCTTTGTACTGAAATAAGCAGAGTACATTGTTTCCTCTATCTGAGTATTGAAGTAAGAGTAGACCTTGTATTTCCCACTCCTGAAATAAGCTAGAAACGTTTGTGTGTTGGGCGGGCTTCAGATTGAAATTATAGCCTTATAGGAGGAAAATGTATACAAAATGTGCTACACAAATATCATCTTGTCTTTAAACTATAGAAACAGAATAATAAGGTCATGAGAAGACATGTAGAAAGCAACATTGTACTAAGGTGACTATACTTCGCCACGGATCCAAGAAAGACATGAAAGTACAACTACTGTAAATTTGCTTGTACACACTATGTGTAATTTAGACATAGATATATCAGATCCAAAAAGAATATTGATGAACATTGATGTTGTCATAATTCTAATCACAACATCCGTCTGAAATATCCGGGAAGAGAAAGAGATCAATCCGAGAAGCAAACATGTGTCATTGATGATGACGCAAGTGAAAAGTTCAAAAACCAACCAACAACATCATCACATGGTTCTCGCGCAATGAGAGGGTCTGAGCTTGAAACATCAGCCTCGCTGGGTCTTTTTTGTTGCAACCAAGATGAAGGGGATTGCGAGCACCCTACCTTTTTTTTAACACAAGAAGGCACCAAGCGCCAAGATATCATTCATCTCAAAAGCATAGTACAGCGTGTATTACATATCCCTGGATTTGAAAGTTATGAAGATAAACCAAAGTTGGGCAAAGAGAATTGCTTTGAGAGGAATGAGTACAGCTAAAGACAGATACTCTTGAGTTGAGAACCTGATGAGCACAATCACGAGCTATTCCATTGATGTTCCTGTTATTATGGTAAACATCAGTCTGGATAGAAGAAGTGTCCTGAAGAAAATTGCTAATTGGAGTGCAACACCTCCAGTTGATCCAATTGTCATTGATGTTCCTTGAAGCAGCCATCTTGGCCAACGAGAGATTATCCGTGAAGAAAGTAGCCTGCTGAATTTGCAGTTGTGCGACCATTGTTGCTGCAAGCTGAAGCGCCAATGCTTCAGCACATAGACCGGAGTGAGCGTCACCTGCAGAAGCTTGGATCATGATTTTCCTTTCAATGCGGTCTCCTGGAATGGCAATAAACACTCCAATCCCGGTACCCAGTCCTTGTCCTCGGCCTGGGATGTCTTCTTTCACCAAGAAGCATCAGAACATATTTTTGTTCCTGCAAAATCACACACATGTATATAAATTACCATTATTATTTTGTGTGGCCTTCATAAAAGTTAGAAAAAAATGTAAATTCAGTTTAGCTTGATTGGTTACCTGGTTAAGCAAAATACACAGTGAGATTGATAAGATAATTTCTGTAAGGGAAATTTTCGATCGACCGAGTGATCTAGGGCAATATAGCTATCTCAAGAAATTCCTTGTGATGCCATAAGCATCCAAGTTGTGGACGCCTGAGTCGCTGCCGATTGTCCTGCAAGCTGCACCCACCGACGATTGGGGTTGGGCTACCTCTGGAGGGCGGCCCTCACCAGTGGCTTCTAATCTCTCTATTGATCGTAACTACTGATAGTTATTCTTTGATTAAAATACGATATCATAAAGACCTTTAAGACAAGGATATTGTATTAGCTTAAGCATAATATTTTTTATTGAAGATTTTTTTGTTCTACAACCTTCCTCGTAAAAGCAACCAACAACATTCTTCAATATTTGTGGGAGCACACGCATATGCATGTCCCATGATCTTACTATCCTTCCTGCTTCAACACATGGCTGTGCTCCAAATGTACACACGACAGATTGATGTTGTATGCTTCCCTGCTTATATATGTTAATAATCATCTATGAACCCCCTTAATTTTCTAAATGAGCTTGTCTCGTTATCTACTTGGGCAAAGTAAATATCTCCGATGTGTTCATTTAGAAAAGAATACCGACATAGTATAACTTCTGTGACTAAAATAACAAGTCCAGTGTCTGGAAAGAAGGTACCTGAAACATCTCAACAAGATTCCTGCAGCAGGAGCATCTTGCATGGCTTCAACAGCAGCCACCTATGCTTATTCTCTGTACTTCAGAAGCTCCTGTCACTGAAATATGCCACAGAAGATAGAACATACCATCAGGTACAAATTTTCTTGCATGGCAAAGTGTTATCTTGGTACTTTTTAATTACAATTCGCAAAGATAATGGGTAAAATCTGTTAATATTCATAGACAGTGGTACCAGATGGTTTCCGCTATATTAATGTACAGTAAACCCACATGCCACAGAACTTAGTAATACCTTTTCTAATTTGAGAAGGGGATGGTGGAAACATTTGTAGTCTGCATTTGTTATATGTAGATGTATTCCCTACCCAAAAAAGGTCTTTCATGGATCAAAAAGATAAACAATGAAATAAGAGAGCTCTACTTTGTGCAAAAGGAAAAGTGTGTCGCATAAAGAGAGGAACCGGAGTTTCCTCTCAAGGATAAAAAACAGCAATCTATTTTTTCTTATATCTCTCCCATCAATCTATAGTATTTGCATGAACATGAATATTTCATATCAAAGTATTTCTACTTAGAAATTCATGGATATTTGTACCACATTTTCTTGGACAGAAATCTAACAAACAAATCCTCTCTCCGCCCGTCCCTTGAAACCAATACAGGATTTCAGAATCAATCATAAGAATAACTGCAGAGAACAAGATCGACGCTTTGAAGGTATGCTGCTTCAATAAAATAGTGATGTTGTACACACTGCAACCTTGAGCTATCACCCTTACATTAATATTTATTTGCATGACCCTTATAGTACTACAGAAAGTATGCATGTGAAGACCAAATCCACATCATGGAGTCATTATGCAACACTCGCAAAAGTTACCTCGCAATTGCTGAGCATGGAGAATTTGATAAAGATAATGTCGGTGTACAGTGTACTCTTGGGAGACCTTGGCATCCATGGGTGCCCCAAAAAAGCTGCACATATGAAAGAAAAATGGAGAGAGCAAAACTAAGATTATAATACCAGTGAGATAATATACATGGATACACCATATATATATATTAAAGAAAAATGGAGAGAGCAAAAAATCTATGAAGAAAGAATGTGTGATGCTGCTTGGGGAACCTGCAAACTCAAACGTAGAAGTTTCGCCAGCCTGTTCAGTGTCATCCTTGAATAGCATGAATAGAAAATCAATGGCAAGCACAACAGAACGACTAAATAAACATATAGTGGAAGCCAAGGAAGCAAAGCCATGAAAAGGAGCATGGTCGGGCTGCCCGGAGAGTGGTGGTGAAGGTATAACCCATGGACCATGCGTTGTCGTATCAGCTCCTGTCGTCAACATGTCCGCAAAGACTGTAGCAAACTTCCTCGTGCTTGGACAGATGCATTAGTATCCAGCCTCATGTTCTTCTCTGAAGGCAGCTATTGGGCGGATACTCAAATAATTGGAAATTAGAAAACACAACTATTGGAAAGAATCCAAGATCCACCTTCAAAAGAAGCAACACAACTACTGGAAATTCATGCTAAAGGGAAAAATTCTATTGTTGTACAAACAATTGAATTGAATAACCAACGAACATACCCATACTCAAATAGAAGTGATGGATTCAGACATTCCTTGCACATTCATCGGATCGATGCCGCTCCATACTCGGACTTGGATCCACGTAGGTATACGTTCTCATCAGGACTTGGGAAGTTGGGATAAGATCAAATCAGATCAGTTTCGTCTACTGCATCCAGTGCAAGAATTTCTAGATTCTCTTCCTGTTGAACTTCTTCTCAGATCAGATCAGTTGATCGATATGGACGTGGCCACCATGGCCGTCGTCGTCGACGAGGCGTACCTGAGTTTGATGGCGTCGGACCTGTAGCCGAGGTCCACGAGGCGCTGGCGGCATCGAACATAGCGACCCCGTCTTCCGAGCAGGCGGCCATGGCCGAGGCCGAGGGTCCCCTTTTCGGCCATGGGTGCTATGGAGGTTATGGCACACGAGTTCCACGTCCGAGCAGCGGCGATGGGTGATGGCGGCGGCATGCGAGAGGGGTGATGGTGACGGCAACGTGCGAGCGGAATGGCGGCGGCGTACGAGCGGAATGGTAGCAGCGGAGACCTGACCTAGGGCGTAGCAAATAGAAGGGGAGGGTTGTTGCCTGATTATTTTTTCCTACGGGCGAGGGGGGCTCTTCGCCTGGTCTTTTTTCGTTTCGTGCGAGGGGCAGCCTTTTCATCTGGTGTTTTTTTAGGTGCCAGGGGAGCGTGGTTGCATTGCGTTCTTTTGCACCGTGCCAAAAAATAACAAATGAAGGTGGGAGATTGAGATGAAAAAAACCCGGACGAAACGGAGACTATCAAATCATCCCTTAAAAGTAGAGATTTCATTACAAATTAAGTAGGTAAATAAATACTTTAATAATGAAATTTTTTTGTTATGATTTACACATTAATTTTTTTAAAATTGGTTATTTTTTCTAATTAATGTGATTGAGCAATTTGAGATAAGGTTAATTAATTTAGATTTGATCTTGATTGATCGTGATTGATTATTTCACACAATGTGATTGATCGTGATTGATTCTTTCACATAAAAACATTACTAATAACATGTGACAGCATGGAAAGTTCTGATCCATTTAGATTTTTTTCGTTGTGTGAGAGGATGACGTGAAAATAAACCGGTGGGATAGGGGAGGGGACGAAAAAACCAGCAAAAAAACGGTTGAAAGTGGTGAGACGAAAATAAACCGTACTATTCAACCAACTCAGACATTAGGAGTAGAGATAAATAAATAAAAATTGGATTTTTCTTTAAAGTCTGTTATTTGTTTCCTTAAAATTTCTTATATGTTTCCTAAATCAAATTTCCTAAATCAAATTGCATTGATGGGATGGATCGGTTGATTTGGGTAGTCTGTTATTTGTTTCCTTCACATCCATTTTATATTTCCTAAAGCAAATTGCATTGATGAGATGGATCGTTTGATTTGGGTAATTTAGTAAAGTTAGATCTGTGTCTTTTTGTACGTTAGGAAAGTGTTTGTTTAGAAGGAAATAGTGGAAAAAAAATAAACCGATGGGGTGGTGGGAGGGGGGACGAAAAAACCAGACGAAAGTGGTGGGAGGATGACGAAAATAAAACGGAGGTGGGAGGATGACGAAAAAAACCAGCGAAAAAAAACCGCGCAGACTATTCACCAAGTCGTCCATTAGGAGTAGAGATTAGTGGAAACTATCTAAGGCTTGTCAACGTCGTATCAATGGGCCCCTGTAGGTCCCACATACAAGACATCTCACCAAGTAGAAGCGCTACAGACATTCCATATGGATACACATCCGGTATATCAGAAAACCGTAGGTAGGAACAACAACATGAGAGTGGATTTTCTCCCGTGCACGGGAGGTCTCATGCATAAATTAGTGCATTGATCATTTTGGATGGACCCCTGCATGTAGCTCCACCCGTCCCACCTCCCATCGTTTTTCTTTTGACGTTTAACTTCCAATCTACTATATATTTTGAACGATAAGTCCAATTTAATATCCTTTTTAGATTCGTCTTGCTTAAGACGAAGTGTTTCAAATAAGATTCATTTTGAATATATTTTGATGAGCTTTTAAATCCATGAAGTTTCAACTGATGAAACTTGGTATGAGCAAACGACAAAATCACAAGTTTCAAAAATTGAAACTTAAAACTTGATGTGCCCACATGCGGAATCCAACGACTTTGCGGATCCCGGAGTAAATCGGTTGGTCGAGCAAGTTTCAACTACTAAAGCTTGATAGAAGAAATGATAAATCTAGCAAGTTTCCAAACTAAAACTAAAACTCTGAACCCTAATCCCTAAACCTTAAGCCCTAAGCACAAAACCTAAAACCCTAAAAGCATATAAAATTGGTAACACTTGATGAAACTTGGCAAAAAAATATGTTATGATTATCAAGTTTCAATATTTGAAACTTATTTTTTTAAGTTGTCGAAAATGTATTCAAAATTGATCTTGTTCAAAAGTACACACGGCGAGGAAGACAAATATGCTAACAAAACTTAATTTAGATTCTCGGTTCAAAAGATATAGTAAATTAAAATTAGAAGAAGAAATAAATAAACATGGGAGGTGGGATGGATGGCACATGCAACTCTCTGACAACCGCATGCATGCATGGGGGCCTCCAAAAATTGTTAATGGCCAAGCAACGTATATGAAGAATATAAGCACGCATGCATGTGGATCTCCAACCAAATGGAGGGCCGAAACATGCACCGAACCTCCAGGTTCACGGGAGAATCTCTTTTCTCAGAACAATATGTATTGGAACCATAGAGTTATACCCATGCACGTCCATGCTCAACCATGGATTTCACCATACCCAGTGCTATATAAAAGACATCAGGGACACCATGCATAGAAGGGGGGATCCTCTTTTGGCCTTGTTTTAACATTTACACCATGTAAAGATTTTGGCGCTTATTTTTAATGTCTACACCAACACTCGCCAGGTAACACCCACCCACCCACCCCTCCCCCATCCTCCCTGCGCGTTCAATTTGTCAAGGTGTCGAGATGCAGATTGAGGAACTAGATGTTGCATGCACTACTAATGACAATGGTACCAATGTTGCAAGACATGACTGTACCCTCGAGAGCCCCTCAACATTTACCAACTAAAGCTCCATAGATCTAGACCAGAGCTGCGTGAGAGAGAGAGAGAGAGAGAGAGAGAGAGAGAGAGAGAGAGAGAGAGAGAGAGAGAGAGAGAGAGAGAGAGTTGTGTTTGTTGAGTTACGAGCCTTGCTACTTTATTTGATCATGTTGGCTTGGGAACTCCAAGTCTCATGTGATGACCTATGCACAAGGCCGGGCCCACAGGTCTGCTAAGTGTGCGGCCCTCACAGGGCCCTTAAATTTGGGGGCCCCAAACTTTTATAGGCCTAGTACGTATTTTTCAAAAAAAAAAATGTTGTTCTGCTAGGCCGTTGAGCGCTGGGCCACTACCCTCTGGCGTCCGCGGCGGGAGCTGCTAGGCTGCTGCTCTCGATGACTCCATCCCAGGTGCACCTGATCAATCTTTTCTAGTCGGTTGTCCACGAGGATCGTCTCACCTCATTAAAAAAAGTCCCTCAAAAAAGAGAAATTCTTCAAAAAAAAAGAAAAAAAATGGGATCCTCTGGGTGGGAGTTAGATCGGTCGCGACGCAAAACAGCGATTGCGTCGCCGCCGTCGCTACACGGCTTCACTGCTTCGGCTACTGGCTGCTGCCTACAGGAAGATCGATCGGCGATTCGGTGACAATCCTTCAGGCCACTCCTCGATTGAAACGGGATCGTCTGATCGATCGGCGACCACGATAGTTCCATCCTTCGGGTGCTCTCACCATCTCACGGCTTCCATTCTTCAGGTGCTTCACGCAACCGGGAGTTGAATAGGTATGATTTTTTTTATATACCCAATTATTATGTAAAATATTATATCATATATTATAACAATTTTCTGTGAGATATATGTATATGTACACACATTATAATTGCTCGTTAGTTCATTTTTTCTAGTGAGATAGGGCCCCATTTTTTAGTTTTGCACAGGGTCCCGGATTTTTCCGGTCCGGCCCTGCCTATGCATTTATGCTACTTCATGCATGTATGTTCATTCTTATGCATGAATGCATATCATAAGAATGAACAAATTTATTTTGATATGCTATCCACAAATATGCAATCCAAGGAGAAACACATTTGTTCTCTGTGCACATCAACTAGATCCATGTGACATAGAAAAGTTTCTCATGTACCGAAACGATTGTGCATTTGCATTTCAAAAAAAAAATTAATAATGCCCAAATTTAAGGGCAACTCGTGTGTACCACATGTTTCTCTCATATTTTATATCATATGCAAAGCTTTGATTTATGTTGTCATTACTTACCAAAAGGGGGCATATTGAAAGTGCATCTTCATCCTGAGGTGGATTTTGGTAATCAGTGTCAACATATCTCGAGTGAAAAAATGCTAGGCAACCTGTGTTTCCTTCGCAATGCATACACCAATTATTATGAGGAATAATACTTCCTCCGTCTGGAAATACTTGTCGTAGAAATGGATATATCTAGATGTATTTTAGTCTACATACATTCATTTTTATTCATTTCTTTGACGAGTATTTCCTGGTGGAGGGATAGAGAGAAAAAAACGGTTTAAAATTCTGATTATTTTGCTTAGAATCACGGGATAGATTGACACGGGTGATAGTGATACACAATATCTATAATAGTGTTGCACAAGAAACCTATAAAAAAACCCAAGGGAAATAGGGAACTTAGATCCAAGCAGACTCAGAAAATGAGTGTCTGTCCTTTTCGGCAAACTTTTATTTTTTTGACGTTAGCAAATCCACGAACACAAAATTGGGTATTACTTGAGTGCCCGCCACAGCAAGGCGACGACCTAACTTTGCTGTCACGATCGATTGATGGATCCCCGTTGAATGGTTCTCTCCACATCCATCCAGAAAAGCGTTGACCAGTAATGTGCTGCATTAGTGTGTCACAACCGACGCGGAGACCGACCCGGTAGGTCCTAATAACCGGCCTTCATGGAGGAGGGGGAGGGGGAGGGCACCTCATATAGGTCGAGAGGTTGACATGGAGGAGGGCTAGGGTTATGCGTGGGCCACTCTTACAATGGGAAGACAAAGGGGGCATGGCGCGAAAAATATAAACAACTAAGTTGAGTGTTTTATATCAGACACTCAGCTTACGTGTTTGGTATTTCTAAAAAGAAAAGGCATATGTTAGTATGACGTTAGAGAGCACTCGGTTTATATAGCTCGTCGTTACAAAGCCATCAAGTGCGGTGGGGATAGCCTCGCGTGTAAGGCAGGTGTTTTCGCATAATATGTCGATTTTTTTTATTGTAAGCCGTGTGTTTTTGGGATGTGCTCACCTTACAGAGGAGTAAGCCTAAGCGGTTTTAGAGGGCCATGTGGTTACCGACTGTTTTCTTAGCGGCTATTGCTCTATTTACAATGGACAAAATGCAGTGCCCGCGATATATCACATGACTTATGGCAAAACCCTAGGCAACTTGTATTTTCGCTGCAGTGCATATACCAATTATTATGAAGAATAATAATAGAGAGAAAAGAGGGATTAAAGTAATGATTCTTTTACTTAGAATCACGCGATAGATTTACACGGGTGATACAAATTTTCTTTTTTTTCTGCAAATGTGTGATGCAAAATATCTATAATTGTTAGACAAGAAATCTTAAAAAGACAAAGGAAATAGGGAGCTTGGACCCAAACAGACATGGAAAATGAGTGCCTGTCCTATTCGGGCAACTGGACGTTAGCAAATCCATGAACAGAAAATTGGGTATTACTTGGTGCCCGCCAAAGCAAGGCGACGACCTAACTTTGCTGTCACGGTCGATTGATCGATCCCCGTTGAATTGTTGTCTCCACATCCATCCAGGAAAGCGTTGACCAGTAATGCGCTGCGTTAGTGTGTCACCACCGACGCGGAGACCGACCCGGTAGGTCCTAATAACCGGCCTTCTCCAACACCAACTTAGTCCATGGACTGTTCTTAATTTCACTGCTAAACAGTGGCTTAATTATGTGAGGATACGTTTTGGGTTAAGCACATGCATGGCCAAGATAACTTAATTACTTTTTTGGAGGTATGACCTAGCTCAGGCATGTATGGCGCGCGGAACATGTCAGTTGGATCAGTCGTATGTTCGCGGTATGGGAGATGACCCAGCTCAAGCTCGCTCTCTTGGGGCTGATTCCTTAGCGATTAATTTAAGCAAGTGAGCATGCATGGAGGAGATTTTTTGGGTACGTGCATGCCTAGGTGGCAGGCTTAATTAGTCGAGCAGCAATACCCACATCCATGGACCAGTCCGCACGATCTAGAAGTTGACAGGATCAAGTGCCGCCACACACACAGTCTCCCACCATTAAAACACAAGAGACATGGATGGATGCATCTTCTCGTCAATTATGGCTGCGCACAGAGCCAGCAGCCATGGACCAAGCACCCATCACTCACTGCCCGCTCTCTCTATAAGAATCTCCCACGCACCAACGAGATCCTGCATGCAAACAAACTGCTAGTAGCGCACACATCACATCATCAAAGCAGGCGCGCAATGGCGTCCTCCTCCTCGTCTCCACTGCTCCTGCTACTGCTCCCTCTCCTGTTCGCCATGGCGCGCCCGTGCTCCGCCGTAGACGCCATCGGCACGTACTGCGCCAAGAACGGCACCAGCGCGGAGACGCAGGCCAGCATCGACCAGGTCCTCGCGGCGCTCGTCCCGCGCGCCTCGGCCGCCTACTACGCCACGGCCACCGCCGGCCGCTCCTCGTCCGCGGTCTGGGGCCTCGCGCAGTGCCGCGGCGACGTCCCGCGCCAGGACTGCTCGCTCTGCCTCGCCGCCGCGGCCAAGGAGGTCGCGTCGTCTTGCCGCGGCAGCTCCGACGGCCGGGTCTTCTACGACTACTGCCTCCTCCGGTACTCCACCTCCAACTTCGTCGGCCTCGCGGACACGGGGTACACGCTCATCCTCCTCAACACCCAGAACGCCACCGGCGTCGACCTGGCCGCGTTCGACCGGGCGCAGGGGAAGCTCATGTCCCGCGTCGCCTCCGAGGCCGGCGACACCGCCAACAAGGGGCTTGCGACAGACACGACGAGGCTCGGCAGCGAGGGCGGCGGAGCCAAGACGACCATCTACGGGCTCGGATGGTGCACCAGGGACATCACGGCGGCGGACTGCGGGCTTTGCGTGGCGCAGGCGGTGGCGGAGCTGCCCAATTACTGCCGCTACCGGCGCGGGTGCCGCGTCATCTACAGCAGCTGCATGGCGCGCTACGAGGTGTACCCCTTCTTCTTCCCCCTCGACGGCGCCGACGAGTCGGCCGACGAGGTCGCACAGTGCGACAAGATCGTCTTGAACCCGTGATGGGTGGAGTACAGCTAGTCAACTACAGTGCTATCCACAAGCACTCTAGCTCGGTGTTGCGTACCTGGTGGTGGCGAATCCATTTGTAGTGTATGGCTAGCTCGTAGCTAGCCTATAATCCAAGCAGGGTCAAAATAATTTTCGTTAAGTGCAAAATAATAAGCGAAATACTAGCCTTGTGTTCCTCGCACATGTTTGCTTGTGAAAATAAATTTCGTGCAACCTACCCTTGTGTAATTTCCATATTTGCAAAACTACTACCCAGGAAAGTTAATTAATTTCATACTGCCTGTGGTGACTTCGTCATTCATAAATCATAAGATGCTATGCCGGTTAAGTCTCTGGAAGATGCACATGAGGGTAGCATGTGCGTGCGTGCATTTATAAAAGTGAGTGTACGCTTGTATGTGAGCGAATTCGATTGTACTGTGTGCAAAAAAAGCTATTAAGTAATTCTTTTGAAAGCGGTTCATTGCAATTTTGAGTAATCAACCACCTTGCTCCTTACAGATGTGTTATGGCTAGTTTTTTCTTAAATCTCAGCCGACTAAAACTCTAACAATGTCATCTCTTTTGCATCTAACCTAAATAAAGTGTGAGTGGTCGGTGAGGAGAAGTTCAGTACGATCGCTAGCCGTTAGATCCATTTTGTTTTGAGGTTCGCATGCATGCTACTTCCTCCGTTCGTAAATATTTGTCTTTATAGAGATTTCAACAAGTGACTATATAGGAAGCGAAATAAGTGAATCTACATTCTAAAATATATCTATATACATCCCTATGTGATAGTCCATTTGAAATGTCTAAAAAGACAAATATTTAAAAACGGAGGGAGTAGTTTTTTTTCCGAGAATCCGCATGCAGGGTAGTCGGGGGGCCTCGCACCCAGCATGTGGGTTGGGGCCGGGGAGTGGGGAGGACCCTGTGCAAGCGCTACTGGGTCCGCCCAATATGGTAGCAAAGCTAGCCTACACCAATTCACTGTATTTCTATTTTATGATGATTTTTTTTATTTTGATTGGTTTCCTATCAAAAATATATTCTATTTTTCTAGAAGTATTTGACAATTCCTAAGAGTTTCAATGTTTTTTAGAAAAAAAAATCGAACTTCAAAAACGTTCATGAATTTAAAAACCGCTCTCAAATTTTAAAAAATGTTGATAAATTTGAAGACTATTTCCCGGATTTAAAATTTTCTGTGAAATCAAAAAATGTACTATGATTTGAAACTAATCCAAAATTTAAAAAACAAATCGAGTTTAAAAAGTTTCATGTAGTCCCAAAACAATGTTGCCAAATTCAAAAATATGTTCACAATTTCTAAAATTCTGGATTTCCAAAATTATGTCCAAATTTTAGAAAAATCAATAATTATAAAATGTAACAAGCGAATAAATGATTAAAAACAAAAATTAACCTGGAAAGGCAAACTGAAAATAAAAAATCAAAAAACTAATCCAAAAAATTCTATAATCTTCCAAAACCGGCATGAGAGGGCACATAACGGCTTAATGAGCTAGCCCATTATCATGCGGGTGCGTGTTTGGTCGACGAGGCTCTGCCCTTATTGGACGCGAGAGATATATGTCGCTGACTGCAAGATGTATCCTGGTCTCGCCAATCTTGGTGCATGCTAGCCTTAGTGGGATGGCCGATTAGAGCGATTTTAGGAAGGTTCTATAGAAAGTTAGCGACCTGCTTTACATTCAGTTGTGTGGGTTTATCTTTTTCTGTGTTTTCTGTATTGGTTTTTTCTTCTTTCTTTTCTCTTTGCGTTTTATTTTGTTGGTTTTCTTTTAGGTTTTCATATCCGTTATTTATTTATTTATTTTTAGTTTCAAATTTCTTTGCTCTTTCATTTATTTTCAAGTACTTTGCCAAATGTTCCGAAGTATACATTGAACATTTTCCTTATGTTGGTTGAACTTTTTTCAGATACACGTTGAACATTTTTGCAAAATGTGCATTGAATATTCTATAATGTGTGGCTGAATACTATCTTAAAAATATTGCATTCTTTTTCATAAATACCATGAACAGTTTTTTAAACGTACAAACTTTTGTGAAGTGTTAGATTTTTTTAAATGTCACAAAATCGTTTTGAATGATATGAACATTTTTTAAAATTATGCGCAGATTGTTTTACATTTAATAAAGATTATTTTAAAGATGTTTTGAGCATATTTCTTGAAACACTTGGATATGTTTTATAAAACTCATGAACATTAGGTACAACATTTTATGAAAATTGCACAGATAATTATTTCTTTTACCTTGAAGGCAATTCATCAACCACTTGGCGGGCACGCATGCTTGTAGCGAGCAGCAGCGGCTTGACGCGCCGAAGTAGGAGCCGTAGGGGTGACCAAAGATGATGCCCGAGGCACCAGACGAGGATGAGGTACCGGAGGGGTGCCTTCTTAATCGTCTTCTTCGCTGCTTCCTCGGCAAGCACCAACGCGGCTATCGTCAGTTTCACAGCGGGCCATTGATTTCTGCTTCAAGATTTGTGCTCCTTGTTCTTTTTTTCTCTGCTGCGTCTGTTGTCATGTTTTGGGCCAATTTTTTTGACAAACCACTATTTTGGGTTAGTTGATTTCTTATTGGGCTGAAGCCCATTTTGTATTGCCTGCAAAAAGGTCGATGATGCTACTTCTTTTCCTATTTCTATGCATTTTCTGTTTTTCTTTTACTTTTAAGCTAGTTTGCATGGGTATTTTTGGGGCGTTGGATGAGTGTAAAATGTATAGATGCAATTACTATAGAACAAGTGTACAAATTGTAATAAAGTGTTCAAATTGCACTACTATATGTTTATTTGATATACATATTAAAAAATTCCAAAGTTGAGTGCAAGTTTTAAAAAATGTTCCTCACATCTATTTTTCCTTCTTAAAGGTGATACCAATATCACTAATTCTTTCTACCTTTTATTTTGTTAGTTTTTGTTTCATTTTCTTTCTTCTTTAAGAGCAATATCAACATCTCGAATTCATTCCATCTTATAGAAACGTCTTTGTCCCGAAGTACCACTATTATATGATTATTCTTGCATATTATAAAATTTATATTTTGTGTCAATTGTGTGCGCATTTTATCCATTGTTTGCATAATACTATTTCATTTTATTCATTGTTTGCATAATTTGTGTGTCAATTGTCAAGGGTAATAGCAATGAAATTAATTCATTCTTCCTTAGAAAACCTTATCATTTTGATATTTAATTTTTGTTTTATTTTATTTCTTCTTAAAGGATTATACCAATGCTACTAATTAATTATTTCATAGAAAACTTCATTATTTTGATTTCATTTTAGTTTTTTGTTTCATTTCATTTATCTTTATAGAGTAATACCAATGCCACTAATTCATCTTCCTTAGAAAACTTCATTATTTAAATTCCATTTCAGTTTTTGTTTTAGTTTCTTTCCCTCTAAAGGATAATATCAATGCCACTAATTCATTCTTTCTTACAAAACTACACTTTTTAATTTTATTTCAGTTTTTGTGTCATTCTATTTCTTTTAAGGGTAATACGAATATCCTAAATTCATTCTTCCTTAGAAACTTCATTATTTTTATTTTAGTTTAGTTTTTGTCGCGGGCGTGGAAACCCGGCAGACGGCCATATTTTCAATTAAATGATAGCCGGACCAAGCTAACACCAAATTTTGCCTAAAAAGGATAACACCAAAACAATGTGGGGTAGTTATGGGCGTGACTACGTATCGCTTCAAGCGAGGCGGAAAGAAAGCTCTCCTGTGCAGCGTCGTGTCCATGGCTAGGCAGGCCGTAACGAGTTTGCAAAAACTGCACTACTTGTTTCCTTCAAATAACACACAAGTGTCGCAATACCTGGAGTTGTCACCATCGACCGTCGCGGTGCTAGACCGAATCCTTCCCGCGCAAGCGCCTTATCTTTTTTACGTTTTCGTTAAGTACATATGTAATTAAATCTTTCATTGTTTGCTAGTTCCTAAAAAATTGTTAATGATATATTTATAAAATATTTAAAATGTCCCTGATATAAACAAAAAATAAAAAATGTATACCAAACATGTAGTCATCAAACACAATTTTTTTCTAAAATAATTAATCATATATTTAAAATATGTTAGACATGTAGAAACAATTTTCCAGGTGTATATGAAAACTGTAGAACGTGTATTAAAAATTAAACATCAAACATAATTTTTTTAACTGATCGTGTATGAAACTTTTTAATCATTTACTTAAAAAATGTTATATTTGTATGAAAAACACTCTATCGCTCAAAGTGAGTGATACAACTGCTCCCTCAAGTTGCGCCCGTGGGTGGCCCAGCCATCAATGGATCACTCGCTTCCTTTTTGTTTCTCGGAGGATCACTCACTTCCTATATTGCTCGTATGGTTTCCTGAAACACTTTCTATAGCGTCTTTATAGTCAAAAACTTGAATTTTAAGAAAATTACAAATTCTCCTTTTTCTGAAATTTCAAAAATTTGCTCGCAGAGGCAAGAATTTTTTGTCAATTAGGAAAAATGTTTATGAATTAAAAAAAATTAAGGGATTAAAAAATGGCTCATTAATTCAGAAAATGTGCGTGAATTTGAAAAAATATTCTTATATTTATAAAATGTTCATGAATTCAAAGTAAGTTCATGAAAATTTAAAAGGTACATGAATTCAAAAAGTGTTCTTTATAAAGTGTTGACGAATTCGAAAAATTATTCAGAAATAAAAAATTAATTTTGAATTTAAAATGTTCATGAAATTCAGAAAACGTCATGAATTAAAATAGTGTTTCCAGAAATATTTATGAAAGTCATAAAGTTTACAAATTCAAATCATTTTCGTGGTTTCCAAAAATATCCGCAATATTCAAAAAACATTGATGAAATCAAATATTTTCATGAAATTTAGAAAACCTGCATAGAACAGGAAATAAAACAGAAAACCCAAACAGGAAAAAGAAAACAGCCCGGAAGCTCCGAAAAACTGGATGAGATGCTCCCAGAACCTTCCCAAAACCATTCAAAGAGAATGCTCAATAGCTGCTTTATGGGCCGGCCCCCTACCAAGCGCACGTAGATAACCGCACAATAATGCTTGCCGCGGGCGACAGATAGCATTTGTGCATATTTAGCTTAAGGCACAAAATACTTCCCTGTTGGTCGGAAACGAGCACCCCGGAAGCTACTGGACCGCGCAAATTGTGGTCTCTCTCTCACTACACTAGCTCGCGTTGTTCGTCTTTTTCTCTCGCTCGCTCTTCATGAGGAAAAACTTCACCTGCTAGTTCAAAGAAAACTAGCTAAAATATATATAGATTTAAAATGTTAGTGAATTTAAAAAAATCATAAATTTAAAAATAGCCATATATTTTGGGATTTTTTTGATTGTTTCAGATTATTATCTTACCACTTTTATATACTTTTTATAGCAACTAGATAATTGTCCATGCATTGCAATGGGTGTAAATATTCTATAGTATGTTAGACATGATTACTTTTCATATTAGTGTGATTGCCTAAATAATGGTTTACCAAATCATGCCCATGATTTACCTAACTAAATAAATTTTAGGATTTTTTGGTAAGAATTTGTTGTCTTGCCAAGGAAAACATAATTTTATTTGATATAAGTCAGTAAATGACCAGAGAGAAGGTGAAATATTGGATAAGGACGTGGTGGACATAGAACCTTACATTCGTTTTATGTAGGAGATATTTATATTATTTTTTGTATTAATCTATTAATCCAGTGCTTAGAGCTACTTGCTATTTTCTGCATATTTATTTTTTACATTTTAGAAAATAATTATTCCAGGACCTCCAAATGTCACAAGGGATTTTTGATGATTTTTTTTGAAAATACAAAGGTTTCAGAAAGCACCAGGCCCAGACGGGGCCACCCAAGGGTCCCATGCGGCTAGGGGACCATGCCATCCTACCGCGCAGAGGCTTCGGGTACTGCCTTACCTCCCCATAGGCTTTATAAATTGCAAATATTTCAAAAGCTCCGTAACAATTTTACCCTAATTTTTTCATCACCGCAAGTTTCTGTTCCACGGAGATCCAATATGGAGGCCTATTCTAGCGCTCAGGTAGAGGAGGAATCAATCTCCTAGCCATCTTCATCAACCTTGCTGCCACCATGACCATTAGTGAGTAGTTTCCTTTGGACTATGGGTCCATATATAACAGTAGCTAGATGGCATCCTCTCTCCCTTGTACTTCAATACAAAGCTCCCATGAGCTGCCTCACATGATCGGGGTCAATTTGATGTGATCGATGTTGTGTTTGCCGGAATATGATGAATTGTCACTTTATGATGATGATCTATTCATGAATCTTCTTCAATTTCTTATGGTTTCTTTGATGCATAATTAATAGTCATGTATGCTTTTCAATCTATGTTTTGCTTTTTGGCCAAGTTTGATCCTTAGTTCTTCAGAGGGAGTTGTATATGATGGGGGTTCAATCTTGCATTGATCTATCCCAGTGATAGGAAGGGACAAGACATGTATTGTATTGTTGCTACTAAGAATAAAACGATATTTTTTCTATCATGCTTGGATGACAGTTTTATTGTCTATGTTATGTCATCGTGCTTATTTTAATGCTCTTGTTATGAACTTAATACCTTGAGATGCATGTTGGACAATGACCTTTGGGTGGAGTATTATTTGTAGAGATGCAGCTGGATAACAGCCTACATATCATGAACATAATGCCTATGTTGAAATTATGCCATGAATGATCATACTCATAAATATTTTAATTTAACCGCCGCCCAACTGTAATTTGTTCACCACAACACATCTATCTTCTTGGAAAGATGCCTCTAGTGAAACTATGGCCCTCAGTCCATCTGTTTTCATTGTTTACATCGTTTATTTACGCGCTTTATGTGTTTACTATCCCATTTTGTTATTTAACATATCATCACCTATACTTACCATATTATACAAGTAACCTTGTAACTAATGAGACAAAAAGACTAACAGCCTTGTTTCCGTTTTCGTTTTCTGTTTTGTCTGTGTGTGCAGATACCCATGATTATGTGTCGTACGTAGAGTAGTTCCTAATTGTTCAATAAACCTTGGTTCTCAATCAAGGGAAATGCTTGTCATTAGGCTACATCACCCCTTACACTTGGGCGGGGGGGGGGGGGGGGGGTTATCCCAACGCTTCTACAAGAGAGCAAGCAATGCCCTCTCAGTCGTGGGTGATTTCAACTTCATGCGTTCTTTGGAAAACAGAAACTTGCTAGGGGCAATGTTGGAAACATTATAAGTTTAATTATGTGATCAATGGCATTTCTCTTTTGGGTATTCCTATCAAGGGTAGATAGTACACCTAGTGTAACATGCAAGAACAACCTCTCCTCGAATAGCTCAACTGGTGTTTCACATCTATGGAAATGAGCATCAATCTTTCCTAACACATTGGCTAAGCCCTTAACTCGCCCGATCTCAGATCATGCGCCATGTGTTATGACCATTGAAAGTTCCATTGGAAAACATGGGCTTTTTTCATTTTGATAGTTTTTGGCCTTCCTACTTTGGTTTTTACAGGTTGTTAAATCAAGTTAGTCTGGGGAATTACTTGCGCACGGTAGAAGGATAACAACCACACACATAGATGAATGATTAAACCAATCTTAGTCTCTAGATCAAAGTATGAATAGACTCTACAAACGAGAACCTTACAAGTTCGATTCTCTCTCTTCGACTGTGATGTCGACGATGGGAAGGACGATCATGTTGTAGCGGGAGCGAAGATGTTTCTATGTGAAGTAATTCTCCTCCGAATCTCTCCTCTCCGCCATGGTCGCAATTCGTGGTTAATCTGTTGTTCTTCTCTGTATGTCGTCAACATGAAAGTTGCTTATATAGATGAGGGGGAGGTGGCTCCACCTGGTATGAGGAGCGGTATGAGCGGTGATGCTTGTATCACACGACGTTTCCTCCGATGGTTGCGTCAAATGAAGAGTTTTACAATTGGAAAGTTGTCCATCTCCTCCTCTATTATCCAAATACATCTCCAGTTCCTTCTAGAAATGTTTGCTCTTGATAACAAGGAAACATGGATTTTATATTTTTGGCAAACAATTATTAGTGAAAAGGAAAAAAAATCGACGGAGCACTGGTTTAGCCGACTAAAATACCCTCGGAAAACAATCATAAAATGAAGCCATCATCGTACCATCCAAGATTGCCTGGTTGGGCATTTTATCAACACAAAACATCTGGGAGGTAGATTGTGGTACTTAAATAAGACTTGACAAGCCTTCAATAAAACCGAGCATTCCTCCATTTTAGAAATTTTGAAATATCGTGGTTTTGATGACATATGGCTTCGTTGGATGGAATTGATCCTTGAATTTGGTTCATCTGTTATTCTTCTCAGTGGAGCACCGCGCATTGAAGTTCATTGTAAATGAGGAGTTTGCAAGGATGACCCCCTCTCTCCTCTACTGTTTGTCCTCACAACTGACTTACTCGAATCCTTGATCAATAATGCTTGGTATGAAGGTATTTCGAATCTCACTATTGATCAACCTGCACACGAAGACTTCTTGGTTATAGAGTACGCATAGGATATGCGACTTTCAAATACGCATATGGTAGTCTACTATTCACCCTCCCCTCTAGTCGACCGTATCAATCCTTTTCAAATATGAAAAATTATATGTTGCTTGTCCTACCTGCTAATGCCCTAGATTTTTTAGTTGCTCGTTAACTTTTGGACTCATATGCTCATGCCAATAACCTCTACATCAACTACAATAAATTGCAGCTTACCTCAATCAATGTTGGTGGTGCAAAAGCTTTTGGGTTGGCTCGGCTCCTTGACAACTAGGTTGGCAGCATGGCATGTACTTAGCCCGGGCTTCCTCTTGGCACCACTCGCCACACGATCACTGAGCTTATGCCTCTTGTTTAGAATACTGAACGCCGACTCCCGAGCACGACGTTCTGGCTAACTTATGGTTGTCATATTCATTTCATTAATTCCTCGCTTTCATACTTGATATCTTTCTCTATGTGTGAGTTGAAACTGCTATTCAAACTCATTGATCACTTTGATCGGGTGCGTAGGCACTACTTGTGACACAATGTGGCTAATCAGGAGGTCTGCAACCACTATTTAGCCTCTTGGAGTTTGGTGTGTTGCCCTAAGAAAAAAAGTAGTCTGGGAGTGGTTGATCTCAAGGTCCAAAATGAGGATCCAAATTCATTCATAAACTTATGCACAAACATGGCATTCCTTGAGTGATGCTTATTTGGGATAAATACTACACTGAAGGTAGTCCCATGCCATGCACGTTTGTGGTTCCTCCCGTTGGCATGACACGTTCTCTCTAATTGATACATACAGAGGGATGTCCACATGCTTTAATAATGTTGGGACGATGTACTTCTCTGGCAATATGTTTGTGAAGAAAATCAACCTTTATAAAAGGTATACGATCATTTGTTCTCTTTTGCACGCATTGTTAGCAATTCATGCAAAAACATATCTCGGAGTCTTAGTTCTTCTTTCCATTATCTTTGGAAACTAGTGCCAGCCTGACTAATCCGAGGAATTGTGTTGATCAGATGCACCTTGACCCCTTGGTCCCAGATGTTTCGATTGTTGTTGGGGTGACATGGCTTATATCATCAAAGTATGAATTGGGGCTCTAGGGTATATTTGAACATGCGACTCAATGTTGGCGTCGACAACATTTAAAGAGATATTGATCCTTGGGCCATGGAATATTTGGAATCAAAAGAACCGCTGCTACTTCGAGGGAATTCCTCCTTGCAATGATAATTGGCTTTTCCTGTTTAAGCAACATCTCACTACTCTTGCGTTGAGGGTTAATCCCCCCTTCATACATTTTTAGATACTTTTTAATTTTTATGGGTCCGTGCATAGTTCATTCATTTGTTCAAGGACCCTTTCTCATGGGACAAATGTCCCCTGTGATCTTCACTAATTTTAGATTAGGAGCCTCTTCTGCTGCCATTAATATAAAAAAGGTTAAAAATCAATTGATATTTTTAAGAATGCCCACAAAAAATATTCATAAATTTTAAAATGGTTCTTGTTTGCAAACAAATTTCCTCGAATTCTGAAACTATCCACGAGTTTAAGAAAATGTTTGTGCTTTCAAAAAATGACCTCGAATTAAAAATGTTCATGCATATTAAAAAATTCTCAACTGTCTAAATTTTCTTAAATGACTATTGTGTTCATATAATTTTAAAATATAATTGTATTTTAAAAAGTGTTCTCGAATTTAAAAAACAAAAGAGAGAAAGAAGAAAGCAAATGATAGAAAATAAAAACAGAAGAAAAACATTGAAACCCGATGATAATACAGTAGTGTGTTACGTCGACTCATTCCGAATCACTAATTAAGGAGTACTCGTTGCAAAGAACACTCCACTTTCACAGGCCGCGACAAGTAGCGCACATGCAGCACGCCACTTGTCGCAACCGGAGAGTTTTCCCTTTTTTCGTAGATCCGTTTATTCAAAATGTTTTATCTCTTAAACCGTGCGCCAAATCTTGAACGGTTTTCATCATTGGATTCCTCGCATCGAGATCTTCAAAACTAGATCCCATGTTGATAAGTTTTGATGAACTTTTTTTTCACAAAAAAACTGTACGAAAAAACCCAGGCGAAAAAACCAAACGGGGAGCATGGTTTTTTTCCCTTCCGAAATAGGCACGCCCGTGTCTCTCGCGGAACCACAACCGTGCCTCTCGTGGAATCAAAACCATGACTCTCACGGAAGAAAAAAAACAGAAAACATATTTTTTTCCGTTTCCGAGAGGCACGGTCGTGACTCTCGCGAAAGCACAACCGTGCCTCTCGCGAAAGCAAAACCATGACTCCCGCGAAAGAAAAAAAACAAAAAACACGTATTTTTTCCCTTTTCGAGAGGCACGGCCGTGACTCTCGCGAAAGCACAACCGTGCCTCTCGCGGAAGCAAAACCGTGACTCTCGCGAAAGAAAAAAAAAGAAAATACGTTTTGTTTTTCCCTTTCTGAGAGGCACGTCCGTGACTCTCGCGGAAGCAAAATCATGACTCTCGCGAAAGAAAATAAACAGAAAACGCGTTTTTTTTCGTTTCCGAAAGGCATGGCCGTGGCTCTCGCTAAAGCACAACCGTGCCTCTCGCGGAAGAAAAACCGTGACTTTCACGAAACAAAAAGAAAACACATTTTTTCCACACAAATTTTTTTTTCAAAATTTTTTTGATCGAAAAGCTAAGGAAGACCGGGTAAAAACCAAAACGTCGAAAAAACAGAAAAAAAAACCGTTTAAAAAGCCGAAAACGCGTGCGAAAAAATATAAAAAAACAAAATCCGGAGGGAGCGTCCAGAGCATGACACGCGGCGAATGACTGAGAGCGCGCCAAGTGGCGCTGATCGTTGCGAGGCTCCCGAAGGAGCGCTCGTTAACTAGTTGCTCTCGACTCATCCGCTCAGGGAGCAAAGAAGAAGAAAGAGTAGAAGAATCAGGTTGGGTGGGCCGGCCCATTTAAGCTACGTTAGTAAGCGGCGCGCCCTGTTACAAATCATTTCCAAGGAAAAAAAAAACAAATACAGCCCGCCGCCCGGAACGCGCGCCAGCCTCGCCGGCGCCGCAGCCGTCGCCTCTCCGCGCCGACTCTCGGAAGAAAGAAGGCGCCGCACCTCCTCCTCCTCCTCCTTCGGCCTTCCACTCCCCAACAACGGCGCGGACTCACCATCCTCGCTTCGGCGCGCCACCGCCAGGTTTGCATCTCCCGCAAGCTGATTTTCACTCCGTCCGAAAATCGAGAGCTCCACGCCGTTCGAGTCCCACTTCATTGGTTGCTTCGTTAGTTTCTGCGATCCAGCCGCGTCGCGTTTCCTTGTGAAGGCGAGGTTTCTGATTAGACTGGTCATAGACGGGGGATACGCTCTGATATGAAGGCAAGGTGTTCGGTCAAATGCTTCCGTGCGCATGTTCTGTTGCGCGGAGCCACAAATGGTTTGCTACCTTTATCGCCATGCCCATGCACGCAGTCATGCTGTGTCTAGTCTTAGATTTCGTTACCTTGATATGTTTCATTAAACCACCTAGCATTACGAATCTGGAGCCTGAACTATGGGAGCAGATATGAATTGCTTCAACAGGTTTTATTTCCTCCACGGTGCGGATTAATTCCTAGTCAAACAACTTCAGGAATATGTTGTGTATTAATAATGAAGAGCGTGCATATATTCACAAATGGTAAAATTGGCACGGCCAAAAAACCGGCCGCCGGGGGAGGAGCCCGGACAGAATTGCATAAGTCGAGTCAGGCTTGCCAGGTCCTTAGACTGGTGGGCTGTCATTTCTTCTTTGTTTGCTGCAATAAACAATCGACGGCCAGGATGAGGATTTGTTCTGTAAAAGCACCTGGCTGGCTAGAGCATAGCATCTTCATGTGAATCATGAGACCGATCATCTTCATTTTTTCCTTCTGCAAGAACTGTTGTATTTGAGTTGGTGTGTTCTGTAAAAGCACCTGGAGGGAGAATTGTTTCTCTTCAGAGCATACACAACAGGGTTGCAAAATGACAGATTTATCAAACCTACTCCCTCTGTAACTTTATGTAAAACGTTTTCACAGACGTCTTACATCAAGTTACAGATGTTGTAGAAGACAGAGCTATTATTTTTAAAGAATAGTACCAAGTCTGGCAGTGGTGAAAAGAGAATAACCCCACAAGGTCCACGATCATTAGATGACAGAGGCGTGGCGCTGCCGGCGCTGATCCACTGCCGGACGCACTGCACAACTTGATCCTTCAGTCTCCCGCTGTGTTCCCCCCCGCCCCCAGCCCTGCTCTGCCACCAATGACAAGCTCGCTGTCTGCAAGCTTCATGCTTATTTCTCTCGTTTTAGCTGCACCCATTGTGTGCTTTTTCTGATTGGTGACTGCTGCTTGCAATGTCAATCAGCGTTGGAGAAGGTGCGTTAGAGACTAGCTGCTAGCCATGGAGAAGAGTAGCCACTGGGAAACAGGGAGAGGGGATTAGGGGAAAACAACATGTTAATTAATTTTACTTCAGTTTAACTTTCTGCGATCCACACCAATTTTAATGCAGTTTCACCTTAATAACTAAACTAAAAAATTTTGTTTGACTCACATGTCTAATTATCCAGGGCTTGCTTGACTAGGAAAGATTGGATCTTGTGTGCTTCAGTTACCCATCTTGCAGTTGATTCATTGGCTCTGTCTAAGCACCGGAAATGAACAACTGTACGCTGCTAGTTTTGTAATCCTGCAGTTTTTAGTTCAGGCTGGGATTAGTGGCCATGCGGACAGCCTGCTCCCACTTGCAGGCCTGATTGACACCGTCCCACTCCCCCGAAAAGGCTCAGATCACAGTCACCGTCACTGCTCCTCTCCTCCTGCCAAATCGCCTCCCACTTGCTCGGCGTCGACTCTGAGCTCTGGGGGTGTCACCGAGGCCAATGGTGCCACTAGGACTCAAGGAGGTGACTTTCTTTCTAGGCTTACTTCCGGAGCAGTTAGTTAATTTCTCTGTCCAGAAACTGAGCCTACACTTCCAGTCTGATTGTTTCATGCAGTATGGATTTGTATTCACGTGGCATGGGTTTGTGATCTTCTGTATAAGAGAGCGTCCATTCTAGCTTTACTTATAGTCTGATGAGTGGTTTGCTTGCTTAACGCTTAGCTAAATCCGTGGGCTCTCTTTACTTTGCTTATGTAGGCAATGTGTTTGATAAAATCCCTCTGTAATGAACACACTGAATGGGTGCTTTGTTGTTTGCAGGACATCTAGTTAATTACTTTAAACTCGCACATGGTTTCCAAAAAATTTCCTGCCACATTTGCAGCAACTTCACTGTGTTCTGTCTTATTGTCTTCTCTTTGATATTCCTAATCCACAATGTTGGAGAGAAAAAACCGAAAGGCTTAACACGCTATGCTCTTCTTGCTGCTGTGCAGGTTAATTAATCGTCGATCCCCATAAGGAGGTTGCTGTAGGAGCAATCAAGTAGCATGAAGTTCAGAGTTGTTTGCAGGAAGTTGTATGATTACGTGAGGTATGATCTTAAAGAGATTGCCTTCCCATCTTCTCTGCCAGACCCTCCGGGCACCAAGAGGCGTCCTAAGCTCACACTGAAAGAGAAATGGTGTATCCTCAAGGAGGCAACCAGGCTCTATGGGGCTTCCTGGGTCAGGGACATCGGTCCCGAGCTCAGGCCAAATGATTACAAGAAGGTCAAAGAGGAATCTGAGCCTAACAGCACCAAGGAGGGGAAAACTACAAGTGAGCCTAGTTTGCTTGAGGATCTTGCAGTGGCAGCAAAGGGCGGGGCGGAGACCCTGAAGCCTGCGCTGCGGCGCATATACATGACCCGCGCCTCTACCTACACGAGTGCAGTGAAGAACTATGTGGAGACCTATCAGGAAGGGCTGAAGGATGTCTTGGATGAGAAGGCTGCTGGGAAGGATCACCAGCAAGGCAATGAGCCAACGGGACCATCGACGCCACCTCCACCACCACCCCCGCCATCATCGTCATGAGCTTGTTCATTTTGTGGGGAAATATTATCATTAGAACTCGCAGCTTCTCGTTTATGTATACTCTTATCAGAAATCGGGTAGAAGACAGCAATGCACTGCTCATTTCCTAAAAAACATTCTTCATGACTAGGTCTCTGACATTGTCCTGGGTTATGTGACCTACACTGCTATGAAGATTGTTCTTTAGCTTGTCTCGGTTGCAGTCATTCCCTTCTCCATCGTCATCGAAATCGACACCTTCTATGCTGTGTGCTCCTGCCTTGTTGCTAGAACAGAAACAAAGGCACATCCTGTCATTTTCTTTGATGTCACTCTGCAATGTGCGCCCTTGATCGTCGGTTGTACTTTGTAGGGTGACGAGCACAGTATTTGAACAAGATGCCATTCACTGTTGCTGGCTTATTTGTATGTCTGCTTAGTTGTGATGGTGGTGGGTCTCTGATCTTGTTCATGTGCTGCTGGCCTTTAGTTAGGTGAAGTGAACTGTAGGCTTTGTGCGGAGTACAGAGGTCTGACATGCCATATCCTCTAATTATATGTGATTATGGACCCTTTTTTTTTGTAGGGTACCAAGCACATGGCTTATTATATACCTGCCTGGTCGCCATATAGTCCCCAAATCTATGTAGCAGTACAGGTTATTGATTGGTGTAGGCTTAGTCGTGGTTGCTGTAAATGGTAGGTCTAACGAGCTCGTCTCTGCAGTGCCTGACAAACGACAAGCCACCGGGCAGCAACGTGTCGAAACTGTACCTCAACCGCAGCATAGTCCGATCCGATGCCATTTGTCCTTGCAGTAGGAGGTCTAGGGTTTACATTTTGAATCTTGAAGATTGGAAGTAATATAGATAACGGGTGTTGTGTCATTTCCGCACGTGGCGGTCATATCTCGAACTTCAACCCCTAGGGCCTCGGCGTGAGGGGGAGTGTCGGGTGTGATTAACCCCCAAGGAATTGTGTCATTATAGGATTGCGATGGTTTTGTCGAGGATCCTAGGTTTTTTTCAGATATTTTAGAAAAGATGATGATAATAATCTTTCGCCGTGGAAATTGCTGAAGTAAAAAAAAGAAAGATGCAACATTGAGCATTTAGCTCCTCTGTAGTTGGCTTCAATTATCCATCGTTAAAGCAAGATGTGACGTTTTTTTGAACCTAGCAAGATGACAAGTTAGACTCGTGACAGTGGCGATGCCTGAGCCTGAAGGGACAGGCAGGAGAGGCTGACGTCATGGGTGGGACAGGCCGGTCTGGTACATCACGTGCTCCGTGGGCCGAAGCCAGCCCAGGCGCTCCATGGGTCCGCAGCATGATTACTCAGTACTGTAATCGGTTGGCCGGGCCGACGTGAGCTTTATATCCTCCAAGGACGACAACCCGACAGTCCATGCATATAAAAAACCTCTGCTATTCCTCAAAAAAAAAAAAACTCTGGTGCCCTTAATAAAATAAAACTCAGATCGACAGATAAAAAACTTTATGAATATAGAGAAATATATTATCCCCTCGAGTCGAAGAAAAAATGGGGAAATATATTATTCCTCAAGAAAAAAGGGTAGAGAAATATATTTGTGCGAAAAAGAAGTAGAGAAATGTGGCATGTACGGTGTTCATGTTGAAGAAAATAAATGGGGGACAGTAGGACACCACTGGGATTACGTTACCAAATGATAGCAGCACAACGAACTCGTCTAGTTTGTCATGTCACCTCTGGACTTCTAGATAATATCTCGACACACAAGTCATGCGTTTGTGTCTCTTGCATGTAACAGTTGGTATGTCTCTAGTAAAGTACACAACATTAGTTACCTAGCTCAACTAGAGTGGTGCACACCTGCTGGGGGCATTGGTCAAGGTACAAGCACACATCATGATCGATCGTACTCTCATTACTGTTCACTGTGGTCACAAGAATGTCCCTGCAGCTGGCAGATCTACAACAGATGGTCTACAATAATCAAAAGCATAGGTCATGGTTATTTATAGGTATATCTTACAAATAAAGATTTCCTATACATGTAAATAAAACACATGATGAATGAGTTAATTAGAAAGGAACATCCGTCAATAATTAAGCCTCTTTTGCTTTACCTGGGTATATTAATTATCATTTTCGTTTTTCTTTACACTAGATGCATCAATGCTAATTGTTTCTTGCTTTACACTGCATGTGTAGCAAGTGCATTTGTCCCCGTGTTATTTATAATCTTCTTTCATTCACTGCAAATTTTCCATTGCACATAACGATGTGTTATTCAGCAGGCCCTATTTCTCAAAAAGATAACAAAACAAATACCTGTAAAAAGAGACGATAACAAAAAAGAAGAACAAGAAATTAACAACAAAGGTGAAGCCACATGTTTTGCATTGAAAGAAAATGACAATACATGCATCCGCATCGCTAGCTAATGCCACCTGAGTTTACCACACCCTACTCTTAAAGAAGTTCACAATAAATTTGTTAACTCCTCTCAATTTTTTTTGTAAACCACTATCTATGTTATTTTAAAATGATAATTATGCATTATGAACAAACTGTAAATAAGAATTACAGAGTTCATAAAATATATATTATTTGTATACCAATGGTGAAACAAAAAAAATTCTTTGATTGTCAAAAACTCTTAACTTCTTATATTTTGAACATAGGAGTGATAAATAATTTGTATTTTTCTCTAGACACATATATGCTATTTGAATTCCTTTTGCAGATTTTTTAGAATTTTTTTGAAGATTTTTACTTTAAGGCAACATCAAATCATATTATATGTGGGCTTGCACCTTTCCTTCTCCTAATTAAATGATTTATGTATTATGTACCTAAAAACTATGTTTATTTACATGTTTTTATACTACTTTCTTCCAAATTGATAATACATAGGTAAGAAGACATTCCAAAATTAATAAGAAAGTATATTATAAAAAGGAAAAGAACATTTTTTATGTTCCATTTATGTCAATCAATGTGCTTGGTTAGTAGCTGGTCCATAATTTGCAGGCTTTTACGCCTTGTAAAAAAAGTATTCACAAAGAAAATAAATAAGACTTGACAGTTTAAGTATCCTCCTAAACTTCTAGGAGAAATTCGCAGGGGCACGCAAGGGACAGGCACACACTTTATGAACTGCACATCTGTTGCGCGATTCATAAACTTGATTTCGCACATCCCGCACCAACTCCTTGTTCACCTTAAGTTTTGTACAACAGAACTTATGAATAAATAAACTATAATTGCCTACCATAGTAAGTTCCACTATACAAAACTTAAAGCAAACCTGCAGATGTGCGGGCTATGCAAAACCAAGTTTTTGAGTTGCGGTGCAGATGTGCGGTCCGCTGATGAGTCCAATTTTGCATCGTATTTTACTTCTTATTTTGCATAATAATTGTAGAGTTTTCGGATTTTATTGCGTGCACACACCTTTTTTTGTCTGATTTACCCAAGATCTTAATGAAGGAAAGAATCAAAGTATTAAAGATGTGAATTTTAATATACAGGTGAATCAAGCTAATTGGCTTGATAATAACCTGACATAGAAATCAACGATTAGCTGGGAGAAAGGGTAGTCGCACATACACTTCTAGAGGAGAAGATGACACCTGGTACGGGGGAAATTGCTTGTGCCAGCGGTCTTACCAAGCGGTGCCACCTCCCCTGGATCGACTACTTCACCCCCATTCCTTCGTATCATTGAGAAGAGACACAGAGATCATAAAACGCACCAGAACCAAGAACCCTAGCCTACGGAAGAGATCGAGAGGGGTAATCAACAAAAAGGGCCCCGCTACACCAACGATCCGATCGAGGAGACTCTGGCATCAACCATCATCACCATTGTCGCCCATCTATTTATCCCTTTGTAATACTAAAACCCTAGGTGGATTCTTACGTTTAAATTGATCTTTCATCCATGATTGCCATGATTGTTTCTATGATGGTTGTTGTCTATATGTCTGAGTAAACCACCTATTTCTCGGGGATTCGGATGAAACCTAGTATCTTTAGGTGTTGAACGCTGATAGGATATGAAATCTTCTATTGCATGTTTATGGTGATGTGTTTCACAATATTGTGAGTTGACCACTCAAGATATGTTCTTACTAGCGTGAAGGATATTACTCTCATTGTGATGGTGTGTTGTGGAAATATAAGTGGTGACAGTAATTACTTCCCTTCCTTCCCTGAGTAATTGATAGGAGAGTAATGAAGATCTCAATTGGCTGTGTCCACTGGGAGACCCTTAATCATCTTGCCACAACTGAATGTGGTGAGGAAAAATGGTGGCATGTGTCATATGTCGCTACATATGTATGCACGTATGCTGCATCAGGCTCTGCCCACTTAAAAAAACGATGTGACATGGCTTAGTGATCCGAACCTAGAATTATGCATTCGTATAATTACCCTAGATACATACTAGTGGTGAATTCGGACTCCCTAAGAATGTGTTATTGTTGATTTCAATTGCTTCCATTTTCTCTTTTGTCCTTTTACTTTATTCTTGCACTTTTAATTCCAATCGCCAAACACTCGCAACACTTCAATCTCCGTATTCGCTATGCTTTGGACATCAGTTAACTCGCAGACACATTTTAATAACCCTCTATAGGAACAGAGACAACTTCCTGTGCTCATGTGAGATTGATACTCTTACTTCAGAAAAGATATAACTAAACTCTGTGCACTTGCATGACATCATTCACAAAGTGCGTGCGGGCCTCTGGGTGCTCCAAATCACCTCTAGACTTGTAAAGAACATATTAACGCGCAAGTGACGAGTCTGCGTCTCTTGCAGATAACAGTTGATATGTCTCTAGTTAAGTACACAATAATATTTACATGAAAACTACTAGTTGTTGTTGCTCAACTAGAGTGGTACACACCTGGTCTACTTCATTACTTAGCATTAGTCAAGGTAAAAGCACACATCATGGTCGATCGTACTCTCATTTGTCACTATGGTCACAAGAATGACCATGAAAGATCTAGTACACATGGTCTATAATAATCAAAAGCATAGGTCATGGTTCCTAATAGGTATATATTATTAATAAGTACATCTAACGTCCGAAATAAAATTTGTGATGAATGGGTTAATTGTAAAGGAACATCTATCAATAATTAATTCTCATTTTGGTTTACATGGATATAATAATTGCTAATTTCATGTGCTTTACACTACAAGCATGTATACTATTTTTTTCTTGCTTTACGCTACTTGCGTAACAAGTGCATCTGTCCTCGTGTTATTTGTATCTTATTTCGTTCACTCCACATTTCCGATGTGTTCGTCAATAGGCCCTATTTTTTAACATGATAATAAAACAAAATACCCAAAAAATATGATAAAAAAGAATAAGAAAGAGAACTAACGGCTAAGGTGAAGCTTCATGCTTTGCATTATATTAAAAGAAAAATATGATGCAAGAATTACATGGCTTGTTTTGAAATGAAAGAAGCAAGTCCACATCTCAAAAAAAAAAAAAAACAGCTACCGCCGCCCTAGTTTACCACACCCTAGTCTTAAAGAAGTTAACAATAAATTTGTAAACTCCTCAAAAAAAATTGTGAACCACTATCTATGTTATCTCAAAATGATAATTATGTATTATGAAAAAGCTGTAAATATAAATTATAGAGTTTACAAAATAGATATTATATACCACTGTTGAAGCAAAACAAAACTATTGTCAAATGTTTTTGAAAGTTCATATATTTTGAGCACAGGAGTAATAAAATAACTTGTATTTTTGCTCTAGAAATGTACATGCCATTTGAATTCCTTTTGAAGATTTTTGTTTTAATGAAACATAAAATTATATTATGATCTAAAATGTGGGCTTTCAACTTCCTTCTCCTAATGAACTATATTAGTATTATGTACTAGCCTTTCCTAAAAAATATGCTTATTTACACGTTTTCTGGTACTTTTCCCAAAACTATAATATATAGGTACGAGAACATTGCAAAATTAACAAGAAAGTATACTTACAAACAAGGAAATAACATTTTTTTATGTTTCATTTATGTTAGTCTATTTTTTTGAAAAACACTTCAATATATTAATTAATTAAAATGTTCTTACAATCATTCATTACAGCCGGCCTATACACCACACTCGGTGGAATACTATTCAAACACTTCAATTTATGTCAGTCTATGTGTTTGTCTACTAGCCTGTCCATAGTTTGCAGGCTTATAGGCCATGAGAAAACGTATTCATAAAAAATGTTAAGAAGCCCCCTTTTCTAGAAATGAAAATAAAGAAGACTTGACAATTTTAGTATCCTATATGACTTCTAGGACAAATTCGCAAGGGCAAGCTGGGGCGCGGGGACGCACTTCATGGATTGCACATGTTCGTTGCAATTTGGAAACTTGGTTTCGCACATCCAGACCAACTTCCTGTTCACCTTAAGCTTTGTACAATGAAAGTTCACAACTTATGAAAATCAACTATAATCGCCTACTTTGTGAGTTCTTCTATACAAAACTTAAAGTGAGCATGAAGATGTGCTGAACGTGCGAAATCAAGTTTCCAAATCGTGGTGCAGATGTGCGGTCCACGAAGGGTGTGCACGTGTGCCCCTGCGTACTCCAAATCTCCTCTGGACTTCTAAAGACATCTCGATGCACAAGTCACATGTCCATGTCTCTTTTACATAACAGTTGATATGTCTTAGTTACATATGAACCTAGGAGCCATTGCAAATTTCCGACAATATTAGTCCTCCAAAAAAAGTACACAATATTAGTTACAGGAGAACTACTGGCTGCTGTAGCTCAACTATAGGGTGGTACACGCCTGGTCGAATTCATTTCTTGGCATTGGTCAAGGTACAAGCGAACATCATGATCAACCGCACTCTTCTTGTTGTCACTGTGGTCACAAGAATGTCCTCGGCAGATCTACTAAACATGGTCTACAATAATCAAAAGCATAGATTATGATTCCTTATGCTGAGTAAATAGCCAATTTTTCGACTAATTTAATTCATAGATAAATCACTAGCATGTCATTGACTAAATTAACAACATACTGATTCTAATCTAAGCAAGCACGTACTACGCAAATAGTAGACACATGACACATCTACACATACTGCTAGTACTGCTAATACGAAAGTAAACAGGAGCAGGATAAACGTGTTATACCCTCCAGTAGGCCATGCAGAAGCAGCCGCGGCGGTGGCGGCAACAGTGGCGTCCTCGGCAGCCTTCCTGTCGGCCTCGAGCTTCTCGGCGGTGGCACGTTCGGCGTCGGTGGACATGGTGATGATGAGGGCGATGCAGACGAACAGCGAGCAGTCGCTTCCCAAACACCTATTCGCAGACGGGCGGGATGAAGTCACCGGCGGCAGCATCAGCGAAGGAACGACGGTGGGCGTGCGCGTGAGCAGATGTGATCTGTTCATGGCGGCTAGGGTTAGGAGATACCACACACTTACATATGCGCAGCCGCGTGGAGAGACGTGGGCTCGACTCACGTCCGAGTCCGTGACAGCCCATGATCCGACGTCTCTGGTCGTGGCCAGCTATCAGAAACTCTCCATTAGTGACTGGCAAAAATAAGCGCGTAGGTATGAGCTAGGCTTGGCTCAGACCCGCGGCGCGGCGCATCATGGAAAGGCGGGCGGCGAAGGAGGAGTGCGCAAGGGCCTCTTCTATTCTCAAGCTCCAATAGCATGTGAAAGACAATCCCTTATAAAGAGGTCCAACTCCTTCTCCACTAGCGGGGTGGGACTAAATTTCCCACTACACCTAGTGCCAATAAACGCACATGGGCCTTAGAGATTTACCAAAAATTGCTATATGGGTCTAAAGCCCATCTCAAAATTTCAGCACCTTATAGGTATATCTTACAAGTACAGATTTCCTATAAATACATGTAAACGGCCGAAATAAAACTCGTGATGAATGAGCTAATTAGAAAGGAACATCAATAATTAAGCCTTATTTTGCTTTACATGGGTATATTAATTATTATTTTCATTTTGCTTTACACTACATATGCATGGACACCTTTTCTTCTTCTTGATTTTTTTTAAGGAACCGGCAGGAGCACTGCCTTTTTCTTTATAGAAGAGATGGCGAAAGGACGCAATTTACAAAGGGACGAGCGTTTTTAGGGAACGTCGCAGAAACCACGAAAGACCAACCAACCTAGAATCTAGATTAACCAATGCCGGCGGTTGGCAGGTTGCCGGCAAACGCCAGGTCGCACTGATTGATTGCGTCTAGGGCTAAAGCCGCCACCTCGCGATGCGTCAGCCTTTGTCCAGTGAAAACTCGCCTATTTCGCTCCTTCCAAATGGACCATATCGTGTAGATGATTCTTCCACTGCGCCTCTTGCGCACTTGCTTGGACTGAGAATTCAGAGTCTTGTCCCACCAGTCAGACACATTTCCTGGCTCCGGGAGGAAGCCCGAGATTGGAACGCCTTCGTTAGTCCAAGAGTTCACCTGGTTCCAAACCGCGACCATGAAGGGACAGTCTTTGCAGAGGTGAGTTGCTGTTTCTGGCTGCTGAAGACAGAGCATGCATCTGGGATCGTGAGGCCATCCCCTCACGGCCAGCATATCCGCAGTGAGAATTCTTCCGTGCAGAGCTAGCCATGCGAATAACTTGCGCTTGGGCTCAGCGTTTACGGACCAGACCTTGGTCGTGTCAAAACGTGAGTAGGAGCCGAAGAACTGCGCGCCGTAGGCAGAGGCGGCCGAGTAAGTCCCCGAGGTGGTTAAGTTCCAGCGAATGGTGTCTTCTTGGTCAGGGAGGAGGGTGATCTGACTAATGTGGTTCGAGAGAGACACGAATTCACCTAGCTGCTGAATGGTCTGCAGTCTGGCCACCGCCCTAATCCAGTTCTCGTTCATGAGCTCGTTGTGCACCGATCTGTTTTTTCTTGAGGCAATCCTGTAGAGTTCTGGAGCTAGGAGCTTGAGCGGACCTTCACCAGTCCAATTGTCATGCCAGAACAAAGTCTTCTGCCCATTGCCGAGCGTAATAGAGGTACATGCGCGGAAGAGGCTCATGTCCGATTGGTCACACGACAGCTCCGATCCCACCCATGGCCTTTCTGGGTCAGTCCATTGCAACCACGACCACCGTAGGCGCAGGGCACGACTAAATCTCTACAGGTCCATGATCCCTAGGCCGCCCAAATGCCTTGGGAGGCAGACTGTCTTCTAGTTAGCAAGGGAGTGGCCTCCCGAGGTCTGAGTTTGGTCTTCTTTTTGCCAGATGAAGGCCCGAATGATTTTGTCGATCTTTCTAAGAGCCCCCTTCGACAAGTTGAGAGCTGTTGTGTGGAAGGTGGCCATGGCCATGAGGACAGACTGAGCGAGTGCCACCCTGCCAGGCTTGTTGAGAAGCTTTCCTTTCCATCCTGGTAGTCTGCCTGCGAACTTATCGATGAAGGGTTGCAGATCAACACCTTTAAGATGACGAAAATGTAGGGGGAGCCCCAAGTAGCGTCCCGGGAAGGTGGCGATCTTGGCAGGGAAAACCGACAACACATCCTGGAGGTCAATGCCGACACATCTGATCGGGAAGACCTCGGTCTTGCTCAGGTTTGTGATCAGTCCGCTTGCCTCCCCAAAGGTCTTTAGGATTTCCGAAATCGCATGAAGCTCATCCTTGTCTGGGTTCACAAAGATGCCCACATCGTCAGCATAAAGGGAGATCCTGCATCTGGCCGTTCTAGCAGCAATGGGCTTGAGGATGCCTCGTCGGGAGGCGAGTAGGAGGATCTACTGAAGAGGGTCAATGGCCAAGATGAAAAGCATCGGAGATACCGGATCGCACTGGCGGTGGCCCTTTGCGTGTCTGAACATCCTTCCGGGGTTTCCGTTAAGTAACACTCTTGAAGAAGAGGACGATAGGGAGAGGCATATCCAGTCTCGCCATCGCTGCCCAAAGCCAAGGCGTTGCATGACCTCCGGTAGGAAGGCCCAATTTATGGAGTCGAAGGCTTTTGAAATGTCTAGCTTGAGGAAGAGGCTTGGGATGTTACGGCGATGTAGGTCCTTTATGAGATTCTGTACATGCAAGAAGTTGTCATGGATGGATCGCTTCTGCACAAAGGCACTTTGGCATTTGGATACCAGCGAAGGCAGGATCGGGGCCAGTCTGTTGGTAAGGAGCTTGGAGAAGATCTTGGAAAGGCTATGAATGAGGCTGATTGGTCTGTAGTCGCCGACCACCCGAGCGTCCGCTTTTTTTGGGAGCAAAATGATGTTTGCTGAGTTGATGAGGGAGGCACCATCACCGCGGAGATTAGCGAGTTGGAGGATTGCTTGAACGACATCATACCGGATGATCTCCCAGCATGTTTTGAAGAAGGCTCCAATAAACCCGTCTGGGCTAGGCGCTTTGACAGAGGGCAGCGAAAAAACCGTGTCTTTTATCTCTTCCTCATCGAAAGGCGCATCGAGTTCCGAGAGATCATGCAAAGTTATCTCGAGGTGTTGTCCCAAATTAAGCTTGAACGTCGTGGCGTGGGGGTGCCCAAATGGCCCTGGAAGTGGGAAAGGAGCACCTGCTCTTTATCTTCCGCCATGACGGCAACACCGTGATCCGAGTGCAGCGACTGGATGAAGTTTTTCCGCCGTCGCCCATTCACCTTGGCATGGAAAAACTTAGAGTTGACATCGCCCAGCCTGATACCCGTAAGTCGTGCGCGCTGGCGCAACTTAACCTTCTAGAAGGATAGGAGGCCGAGATAAGAAAGCTTAAGCCCGCGTCTTAGCTCCAGCTCTGCAGGGGAGAGGGACCTCCCCTCCTCGGCAATGTCAAGCCTCCAGATTACCTCCTTTGCAATGCCAATCTGAGTGTTGAGGACTCCGACTGTATCTCTTTGCCATTTCTTGAGAGCTTTTGCAGTCCGTGTCAATTTGATGTGGATCTTTCGGATTGCATTGGTTGACTGCACTGGTTTATTCCAGGCCATGGCCACCGCTTCCTTGAAACCAGGTAGCCGAAGCCAAAACTCTTCAAACTTGAAGGACGGGCGCCGCCGCACCTCCGCGTCCCCCAGTAGGAGCAGCGGTGCATGATCCAAGCAGGCAGATGAGATGGCCTGGAGGTGGGCATTTGGAAAAAGCTCATCCCAATCGTCGGAGTGGAAGAAATGATCAATCTTTGTTAGCACCGGGTTTACTTGAGCATTGGACCATGTGAATTTACGGCCCGAAAGCCGCATCTCTTTAAGCTCGAGGTGATTTAGCGCGGAGCGGAAACTGCCAATGAGGCGGCTGTTTATGTTTTGGTTGTTCTTGTCAGCCGCTTTGGTGATCAGGTTGAAGTCGCCAAGAATGAGCCACCAGGGCTTCACCACATGCTTCAGCCCCTGAGCTCGTTGATGAAAAGCAGCTTGTCTTGCTCCCCCTGAGGGCCGTATACGCATGACAGGGTCCAGTCAAGGCCATCAGCCAGCATGGTGACGGTGGCCGAGATGGATCCATGCATTGCCTGGAAGTCCGAAAGGCAGAAGAAAGCGTCGGAGACGGCCATGATCATGCCCCCCCTTGACCCGACGGCCGGGAGGACATGGTAGTTAGCAGTGAAGGAGGAGCCAAGCATGGTTGCGATGAGGGAATCGTCGACGTGATCGAGCTTAGTCTCTTGGAGGCACAGAATGGTGGTGTGGTAGTCGCGGATAAGGTTGCGCACGGCGTCACGACGAGCAGGGGCATTGAGGCCACGCACATTCCAGCACAAGAGCTTGACATTAGGTTGCGCCATATGGGGAAATGTAGATCACGCTGGGTTCGAATACACGTAACATGCATTGAGAAGGCACACACGGATGCCGGGTCGCGGTTGCGTTGGCACGGAGTTGCAAACACAGGGACGACAGAACTTGAAAGGAAGCAGCGAAGACAGTGCTACGAGCTATGACACGCATGGTAGGACTACACATTGGCAACAACGGTGGCCTCGTAGGCAGCTGCTTTCTTCTTTTCTGGCTTGTTCTTGGCCTCCTTGACATGCTTCGCAAGGTTCTCGATTGCTTGGATGACGGGAGCAGCAAGAGGCGTGCTGAATAGCGCCTCGTAGGCTGACTGAACCCCAACATCCATGTCCGATTCCGGGCCGAGCAGGTTGCATGCACGGGCAATCAGCTCCTGGACCGCCGAACTGCCCTGGAGGCACTGCCGCGTCTTCCTTTGAGCAATCCGCCCGCTCCTACGAGGCGAGGAGAGATTGACGCCTCTGGATCCTCAGGTCTTGGCTGGCTTCGGCACCGGGGCAGGCAACAGGGGCGCTGCAGGGGGCGGCGATGGAGACCAAGAAACGGCCCAGCTCGCCGACAACAGGCGAGATGGAGCTCTCCGGCGCCACGCCATCAGCAGGCGCGGGTGCACCCGCCGGTACCAAAACAGCATCGCCAAAGCTGCCCGCCTGGACAGGGGAGGTCGGAGAGGAGTCTAGCCCCGACGACGCAACTATGTCATCGATGACAGGAGAGGCCGATGACGGGGACACCACAGGTGAGATGAGGTAGGGTCCCAGGAGCGCCACGGGCGGCAGGGGCGAGGCCACCGGAGTGCGTCCAGGAGTGTCGCAGCAGGGAGACGAGTCGACTGTTGCTGCCGGAGAAGCGCAACGGCTCGCCGACGCCAAGCCGGACAGGGGAGGCCGGGAGCCAAAACCCGGAGGGCCGTCATCGATGCTGAGCGCTCCCAGAGCGCCGCAAGGCCCGTCGGACCAGGCTTCCATCCCCACAGCCACAGGCGCGGACTTGCCGGACTCCAGGAGCAAAGGCGGCACCTGACTGACAGCGGCCAAAGCCGAGGCAGCCGCAGTCGGCAGGGCGATAAGGCGTCGCAGCTCGGCTGCCTCCCGAAGCACAACCTCCCGCAGCGCCAGCCGCTCGCCGGCCTCCTTGCCACCAAAGACCCGTCTGACCTTGGCCTCGGCCATCGCCACCACTCCCAACTTCCTGAAGCAGCCCACGGCCGTGGAGGAGTCGGCCGCATGGCGCCGCCCACCGCCGTCCCGACGGCCAGCCGCACGATCGTCACGCCGTCGCGGGGAGCGGGATTGTGGCCGCGGAACGACCTCTCCGTGGCCGCGCGAAGCCTGCATATATCCTCTTGTTATTTGTATATCTTCATTCATGCGCTGCACATTTCCGTTGCACATAACGGCGTGCTTGTCAATAGGTCCTAATTTTCAAGACGATAACAAAACTAAATACCTGTAAAATAAAAGATCAAACAAAATAAAGAAGAAAAAACTAATAGCTAAGGTGAAGCTGCATGCTTAGGACCACCAAGTGGCCCAATATTTTTATTTCTTTCTAAAACTGGCATGTACCGACTAGTTGGTGATCTCTTAATAAGCCAAAACAACTAATCAAGCATCGGTTCCCCTACCTTGTTCTTTGTTGGGACTTCAAAAAAAATTTTTTTTTTTTGGGGGGGGGGGGGGGTCTGTCTGCTGCAAACTGTAGGGACTTCAATTAAAAGTTAACTAATTTTTTTCAATGAAGCAACTGGCACTGAGAAGATTAAAGTAGGCTTAGCAGGGAAGCTAGCTGCACGGTGACAAGAAACGACAGGCCCATCGAACACACATGCATAATAGAGGCAGTGCTGCTTTTTTTCCTCCTTTTGGGGACCATACTAGAAATCAGAAGCAGCACAATCTCAACGACCATGACAGCTACTCTATATACTCACTGTTCGCTCATCCGTGCACCATGTCTTTATTTATCTTACAAGCAATCATCTCTATGCATATTTTCACTCACATTTGCACAATTGCACCCATGGTACAAGAACTGGGAGCAATTTAACCGGATATCCAATTCGGTGCCCAGACTCATCTGCTCCCGCTCGAAAAAAAAATCAAAATAAATACTAGAAAATTCAAACAATTCCAATTTTTTTGTGTGATAGATAATTTGTCGCGTGAGGTCCGCTCCAAATTTCAACTTATTTGGACATCTGAGTAGCTCTCGGCAAAAAAGACAAATCAGGTGAGAACAGTGCATGAACAGTAAACATTTTTACAGACCTCGATTTTGTCTTTTTTGCTGAGAGCTGCTCAGATGTTCAAATGAGTTGAAATTTGGAACAGACCTCACGTATCAAATTATCTACCACCCAAAAGAAATTTGGAATTTTTTGAATTTTTTAGTATTTATTTTGATTTCTTTTCTGAGCGCGGGTGCAGATGAGCTCGGGAGCCGAAACTCCGTGTCCCAATTTAACAGATTTATACACAATCTTGAAAACCTCATAGGTATACATCAACTCGTTCTCTGTAACAATTAACTACAAAAGTGACCCATGTGAGATACGCCCTCCGTTCTAAAGTTATACTAAATCGGCGACGAGTAATATAGAACGGAGGGAGTACGTTGGAAAAGAGACATACGCCCCGCACTTGGTTTTATGTGGAAACCTCCCTGCGTTATACAAATATATATACAGGGAGGGCTAGCACAATATCTTCTTTTTTTACCCACAAAAAAAAAAGATATATACAGCAATGGCTAGCACTATATCTGTTTGTCTGATGAGCACGAAAAGCTTTCTATTTTGTGTTGGAATATGAGCATTAAGGACGGATCAAAAATCGGATTCTAAGAAGACAAGTGGCTCAGCAATGTGCTACTGAATGATCAATATCCAGCTATGTACTTACCTTTATGTTCTTGTTGCATGTTAGTACACGTGGGTTTGTTTTGCATGACTAGATAATTGTATGTGTGTTGGAGCGAGGGTACATACATTGTGTAAGCAACAATCATGATTTACTATATTTATCGTTACAATGTGATTAGAACATCTCCAACGCTAACCCGCAAATATGCTCCGGCATCCGTCCGCGGACAAGGGACCAGTCCACGTGCGCGGACACTTATGCGGGCCCTGCCATCTAAAGCTGCCTGCATACAACAATTATTTGAACGACACAGACGAAATTCATGCAAAGACGTCGGATTTCATTAAAGTTCAGATATAATTTACATAAATGGATGATTTTACGACCGGACGGGAGCGCGGGCTTGGTCACTGCCGACGGCGCTGGCGGAGCCCTGGTGGCTGCCTTGCCCCTGCTGTTATTGGCGGGGCAGCCACTAAGCGACCACTCCTGCTGATCTTGGCGAGCTCGCCCTAAAGGTGCCGGCAACGCCTGGCGGCCATCCTCGCAGTGGTGATGGAGCGGTCGAGCGCCCACGTGGCAACGAGGTCAAGGTCGTTGAGGACTCATTTCAGCGCCACGTCCGTCATGGCGAACGCAGAGCGGCGACCGGCATTCAGTCGGTCATACCTCGCCTGCTGCCTCGCCACGCGCTCCGCCTGAGATACCATGGCCCTCAAGCCAGAGGCACCGCTGTAACTGCCTCCTCTGATGTAATGGAGGATGCGGCTATGCACCTTCGCGACCACGAGCAGCAATTCCTCCTTTACCGAGCGGTGTGGTGGCGATGAGGGCCCGCCAATATGCGCATATCCGATGTGTGGCGGGGTGGCGCCGGCTCTTCCTTGACACGACAGAGGCGCTGTGAGGGATGTCGGCTCCTTCTTCATGCGGCCTCCGATATGGAGGTTGTGGTTGCGTGGCAGGGATGTCGGTTCGTCTTTCACCTGCCGGAGTGGGGATGCCGGCTCCCGCTTCACGGACACGCTCGGGGACGATGGATCCTCCTTCACGCGTGTCGGCGATGGTGGCACCTGGCCCATCTAATGGAGCGTTCTGTCATGATCTCCATCTAACAGACGAATTCTTCGTCCACCAGAGCCGCCTTCGAGAGGAGACGGGGCCGCTGGTCCTCATTGCCGAAGGAGATGACTATCTCCTCCTTGCCGGATGAGCCCGCCGCCATGCATGCAGATGGGCCCATAGAGCGAGGGCGGCGGCGCCAAGATCGGCCTAATTAAAGAGGAACTTCCACCGGCTCCGCCCGCCGGCACGGTGAACCAGGACTTCGGCATCCTCGCCGGGCTCGGGGAGGAGAAAGTGCTTGGGTAGGTGACAAGGAGGGGGAGGGGGACGGTGCTCGGGAAAGGGAAGTGCGGCTCTGTGCATTGTCGACGCACGACTTAAATAGCCGTGGCCAGGCTAGGCAAAGGGGCGGTCAACCCGCTTCAACGTGGCGTAGCGGCCAGAGTTGGTTTCTTGGGACGCGGCGTCCGCATTGAAGCGGCGATGCCCGAGAGGTTGCATCCATCTACGCCGCCCACCTGTCCAGACAAATCGCGGTCATCAATGCCAGCCGCTACATGCTCTGGGCCGGCATGAATGTGGCGCAGGCGTTCGATGGAAAGTGCGGGAGAGGCGGTTGGTATTTTTTTGTGGGCCAGGGAGATCAGGAGCGGACGTGGCAGTGGTACAGACACCCGCAAATCCTCCCTAGTTTATCTCTGATTTGTGGGAAAAAGTATGTCTGGACCGCTCGATGGACCGATACACAGGCCGACATTGGATGGCACAACACGTCCGGACCGCACGGTCCGAACATACGCGGGCGGTTTGAGGGTCGGAGTCGGAGATGTCCTTATGTACTAGAAATGACAGTTGACTTAATACTTCCTCCGATCCATAGTAAGTGTCACAGCTTTCAACTAGGATTGCACTAACCTTAGTTCAAAGCTGCGACCCTTGTTTTGGATCGGAGGGAGTAGTGTTTATTGAGGTCAAAGTAAACATGATTTTATTTGGTAAGCCAATAAGACGTGGGCCCTATCTTCATTTTGTAAATCCTACGCATGCAACTCCGAATTAGCAATACGACTAAAAATGTAACTTGCAATATGAGTATAGAAAATAAATGATACCGGCCGGTCTCATTTTCCTTGTTGTTTGCTATCCATGTTGGATTAATTTATCCATCTTGTTAGATCTATATGAAGTAATGTATCGTGGTCGATTTAACCAATTGTCTTAAGTTTTTTTGTGGCGCAGAAACATCATCAAATAAAAAGCCGGTTGTCTTTGTGCTTTCTATGGCATCTCATTGAATGCCCCTCTTAGAGGCAAAAAGAAATCCTTATTCCAAATATATGCTTGAAGCTACCATTCAGATCCAAGATCATACTAACTCTTTCGGAGATAGAGAGAGTCGATCACATGTGTCCACAGATTTTAATCAGTTTCATCAAAACAATTTGAACCGAAATAGTATTAATGCCACAAATATGTACTTGGTTTGTGAAGGAGACTCAATCCGTGATGAATTTGATGAGTTCCCGATGAATGCATTCCGATGCTGCACTGCAAGTAGCTCTGCGAAACCCACAAGGGTTCATGCTTCTCCTCTCCAACTTGCATATAACACAAAGGAAAGGAGGAGAGGACAATAAAATGTGAAAGATGCATCCTTCATAATTTCATATTGTCTTTCATGAACAGAGGAGCTAGCCAACTACAATAATAAAAGCCCAAGCCTAGGAAAATGACTTGGGTTGCATATGCAGAGCTGTCATAAAAATGTGGGATTCACGTCTCTATTCTAGCCACACACAAAAAAATGTCTAGCTAGCCCCGCTACAGATTCAGTTCTTGTTGCCCTCCGTGTTGTATCTTGGAGTTCACTTTGCACAACTTCAAGAAACTTGCATAAATTATTTCCAATATTTTTGAGGAAGGCATAGATTCCCGGCCTATACTATCTCGCATGCACATAATAATAAATCTACTGCAAAAGATGCTAGGAACATCATGACCCAGAAGACAAGTCTACAAAATAGAACAAAAACTATGATAAAAACATCACTGCGTGGCCGTGGTACTTGCAGCTAGCCTTGTAATGGTATCTCCATCATATATACACTTTCTTTCAATTATATTGGACAAGATACAACTCTATCTCAACTTGGTTTTTATTAGAGAATAAAATAAGCATGGGGATAGATGTTTCTGGAACACATGAGTTGATAGAGTTGAGGTTCAATTAGAAGGCCGCATGACAGAATCTTACGAGTTGAAATCTTATCCAGCAGATAATAATGCTCGGATTTACCATCCCCTAGCTGTTGGACTATCCAACAGATAATATTTGAAGTAATCTATATTGTGATGATATAGATAAGTAAATGTGCACAAGGATGAACCCAGGCCATCTTTCACTTAGACACTTTCTAAATCTTGGTGGCTAGCATTCCCACACCATATATAGTATAATTAAATCCTGGAGATATTTTAGTTGGGTGAAATTTGGTTTTCTCAAAATCTATGTTGGCAAATAGCATGATTATGGCAGGTTCCACAACCACCTCTAGAGTACACAAAGAAGTGTGTTCTAGATGTTTTATCAACACATTTGCTATCTTCCAGCTAGCTGATTTTCAATTCGATATCGTTCGAATTTTTTTTGATTGTTCGATCTACTCAATCTCACACACAATGCCATGATTTAATATGTCACTCTTTGGTCTTACACAACATACTAAAGGTAATAAATTTGACTGATACAGAATTAAAAATCAGATGGATGTTTATTAGATACTCCCCTTTATAAATAAGTTGAATCCACTAATTAACATAGTTCACCCAAATGCTAATGTGCTCATTACAAGGCTTGGTTCGACTGAGGATGCAAACACGTCAAGTTGAGTGAGCCAGAGTAAGCACACCTTTTGTAGTTAGTCATAAACCTTGGGTTAAGCGAGCTGAGTACGAGCCATAAAATAGCCTCATGCTTGGCTCATAATGGCATGCCAATTTTTTAACACTGTACAAAGATAGATGCTCACATACACACGCATACATACACTAATCCCTATAAATGCACCAGATGCCTTCGTAGTTGACGGGAACGTCTCTTCCATTGAACGAACATCGCCGGAAAACCTGAAATAAATCGAGGACCTCCCACTGAATGAACATCGCCGAAAAACCTAAAGTAAACTACGAGTATCGGTGCCAAGTCTAGGATTTGAACGATGATGGGTTGGTTCCTCCACAAGGAATCTAACCATTTGAGCTACTACCGGTTAGCGTAATGAGATGACAATTGATTGTAAACAATAACATATGCAGAAATTTGATAGTGCTTGTTTAAAATATGCAAATATGGATATACAGGTATATAAATGTGAAAATTCATATGGTATCCCAACCTAGAAACCAAATTTTCCCATAAATTAGTATTAACTATCACTGTACTTTATTTGCATATATGTAGGACACATGTCATAATATACACTATCTATCGAGCTTAACTAGGGTAGAGAATGCATAGAAGCTCAATTTCGACGCAGTCTTTCATCCAAGCACCATGGCTTTTTAAAATCAAGTCGATTATATTGAAATCCATCTAAAAACGAGCTGAACTCGAGCGGGTCATATTCCTCGGGCTTTCCTTCCACCCCTATGTCTGCACAAAAAACGGCAAGGTGTCCCTCCTCCCCGGCCCTCAACGTACACCACAGGGAAGAAAAGCCACAACATCACACAAAACATGGGCCACATAGAAGGTACATGTCTACTTTTCCATCTTTTTCTCCCTCATCCCACCTCACACTCTCACTAATCCTGTCTCACTCTCTCATCCCTCGCTCTCCCTTTACCTCTTTCCCTTTCCCTTTGATTCCCATATAATTATTTTCCCAGCCCCATGAGGACCATGAGGAGCCTTAGCTAGCCAGCCAGCTTGCCCTCTCATCTCCCACTACCTCCAAGCCTCTATCAAACACCACAACCTTTAGCCGCACCAGAATTGAAGGAAACACACACGCACAAGGCCGGCAGTTGCACAAAGCAAGGAGAAGACAAGAGAGCTTGCCAAACCCTAGCTAGCACAAGGCTCACTTTCTCCTGAATAACATCACCACCCACCCACCCCCACACCATGATCTTCCCCCCTTCATTCCTGGATTCCTCGAGCTGGAATGATAACCAGGTAATTTCATTCCCCTTTCTTTTTCCCGGATTTTGTTCACTCTCACTTTTGCACAAGCGCACATAAAAGTAGAGGAGGAGAAAGTTGTTCGGAGTATTAATAATATTGATGCAAAGAGGAGAATGATACTAGGTCTCTGGCTAAATATTCTGATTCAAACACTTACATATGTTTGGTATATACTTGGCACAATTTTTTAGCCTGAATTCTGGTTCTTGGTTCACTTCCATCTTATCTTGGGTTCTTGATTCTTCTTCTCATGCCGTATAGTTGGATTTTGAGCAGCATGCTCACCACCAGCAGCTCGCGGCCGCAAGTTGTGGTGGTGGCGCCGGCGACGGCGGCTGCAACAACCATGAGCTCCTGCAGCCGTCAATCATGCAGCAGGGGACGCTTGCTGAAGGTGGGGACGGCGGCGGCGGCGGCGGGCAGGTGGTGGGGCCGGCGAAGCCCATGTCCATGTCGGAGCGCGCGCGACTGGCTCGGGTGCCGCTGCCGGAGCAGGGGCTCAAGTGCCCGCGCTGCGACTCCGCCAACACCAAGTTCTGCTACTTCAACAACTACTCCCTCTCGCAGCCGCGCCACTTCTGCCGCGCCTGTCGCCGCTACTGGACCCGCGGCGGCGCGCTCCGCAACGTCCCCGTCGGCGGCGGGTACCGCCGCCACGCCAAGCGCGCCAAACCCAAGCAGGCAGCCGCGGCAGCGGCAGCGGGGGCACCGGCGGCCAACGGCGCCGCTTCGGGTGGGTCGACCACGTCATCAACGACTTCCGCTTGCACGACCATGTCCAACCCGGCTCCCGTGCTCCCCGCGATGCTGCAGAACGGCGGCGGTGGCAACCTGTCCGGCCTCCTGCCGCCCCTGCTCCGCCTCGCCGACTTCGATGCCATGAGCCTCGGCTCCACCTTCTCCGGCATGGGGAAGCCGTCCGCCATCGACTCGGCAGCGGGATACTACCTGGGAGGTGGCGGCGGTGGATCCATGGCGGGGCTGGAGCAGTGGAGAGTGCAGCAGATGCAAGGCTTCCCGTTCTTCCAAGCAATGGCCGACCAGCAGCACACACTGGCCCCGGCTGCAGCGCCTGCAATGGCCATGCCGGGGATGTTCCACTACCTAGGCTTGGGCAACGGTGGTGATGGCCGCGGCGGCCATGAAGACGACGGAGGAGACCAACAGTTTCATCACGCGATGCCGTCAAAGAGAGAAGGCTACCCGAGATCAGGCAGCATCGCCATGTACGGTGGTGATCACCACCTCACTGCTGGTGCTGGCTACACAAGCTCCTACTCCAATACTGCCACAGGTAACCATCTCTTGTGATGAATGAGCTAGGCTAATGGCGAGCTCAGACAATTAGCTAGCATGGACTTGGAGGGTGCTGTGAGATATAGAAAAAGCTGTGCATTTGTTGTGCATTGTGTTGATGGAAGAACTAGACAAGGTCGATCATGGAGAAGGATAAGGATGCATGGTGTTGTGTGCTTGCTTAATGATCATGGACAACTATTAGTGTTAATTAGCTAGTTCAGCTAGCATGATCACTTGCTGTGTTTCTTCTACTTCTTCTTATTTTAGGGCTCTTTTTTCGCATTCAGGGTGAAGTTAATTATGTGTGTATTGTACCACTTTTGTTCATGACAATCTTCTATTATATGTCCAAATTATATTGTCTGGTCGATATATATAATTCTCCCATTTCTGTTTGCGTGCGGCCAATTATATACATGTGATCCAAGATTGCGAATGCACATTTGAAGAAATCCAATGAAGGTATTTCCACCAAAATTGTGATCCAAGATTGTGAATACTATACATTCTACATGGACTAAAATGCATACAGCCATGCATTTTCCTTTTGGAGAATACACATGAGCTTGGTCATTAACTTCAATGGACTGGTGCAACTAAATAAATTTATTTAGCAGTATATAATTAACTGATAGATCTTATTCTTCTAACTTCATCACTCAAAATCATAGGAGCCAGATATCGACATGTGTAAGCAGAAAGAGAAAATCAAAGTGAAGATGCCATGCATGCATATATAAGATTAGATTATTCATGCATGTTGCCTGCATGCCTCAAAATTAACATGCAATACCAGCGATGAATCGATTTATGTGCAGTTTAGTGTATGTCAGTCTCTCTAAGCTAAGCCAGGCAATTAATTAGCTAGAGTTAGCACTGCAATGTTGATCACGGCTGCATGCAAAAAGGGACTAGTCAAAGATGGTCATCCAAAAGCAAGGTCGGTTCTTTAGTTTTTACCTTTTCCTTTCCCGGCCGGGCCTCTTTTTACACTGATCGATAGAACGTACCAAAGCGCGAAGATAGATATCTCACACATATCGATCAATCTTTTGTGTTCTAATAAAACAAATCGATCTTTTGCAAGTTGCATGAGATATATTGTACCTAGATAGGTGGTTCAACTGCATCCATGCAGCATGCATGGATTCTTCACGCTTTTTTCACGTACCAAATACCTACTATATATTCTCTTCTTTATATGTAGTATGTGTGCATGAATGGATCGAGACTGGCTAGGTATGTATATGTAGGTCAAGGTGTGTGTGTGTGTGTGTGTGTGTGTGTGTGTGTGTGTGTGTGTGTGTGTGTGTGTGTGTGTGTGTGTGTGTGCCGGATGGATGGAAGACTGTAGTATGCATGTCATGTTGGTTGCATGGAGATTATCGGTTACATGGGAGTTTGGGAACACTGAGAAAGAGAAGAGAGAAGACTGGTGCACTAGTATTTTCCAGTGTGTTCTCGTAGCAGCTTGGATAGGAGTGATGGACCGAGCCCGGACGGTGCGCCCCAAAAGCCCAAGCTGCTGCAACAAGACTGCCACCCAAAAGTGAAAGAAGCGTACGAAAGAATGTGGAGACTGTGTGTGTGTGTGCGTGTGTGTGTGTGTGTGTGTGTGTGAGAGAGAGAGAGAGAGAGAGAGAGAGAGAGAGAGAGATGACCATGAGGCTCCATGGAGAGGAGAGGAGGAGAGAGAAAGAGAACGGTGTAGAGAGAGAGAGAAGACGGTGGTAGCTAGTGGTATGCGTATTGGAACGGAACGGCAGTACGGTCAGAGCTGCAGCAAGAGAGAGGGAGATCTGGAATGAATTTCATGGGCCTGACGGACGGGTGGATGGTGGATCGCATCGGTACGCGCATGTTACTCTGGGAGGGGAATCAGATTCTCCCTGCTAGCCTAGCTGCTTTGGGTGTGCTTTGGGGTGGCTTGCTTTCTCGAAGGCCTAGGCCACCCCACCCCACCCCACCCCACCCCTCAGCGCAGCAGCAGACCGCTTCTGTATCCCCCTTTGGGAGAATAAAGCACACCATGCACATGCACTCACTCACACTCCCCAGCTGCCTCTACTACCACTACAGGGACGAGACAGAGAGAGAGGGATTGTGAATGATTTGTAGAGAGAGAGAGGGTGAGGGGGTGTGTGGGTGATTGAACCCATGCATGCAGCGGCTAGCCGAGATGATGTAACGTACATTCTTTAAGGTATCTCATAGATTGTGTAGGACGTACTGATGTCTGTCCGGGGCGTACATTGGTGAGATCGGTGGATGGATGGATGGCGTCAGTTCCCATGGAATATAATGTGACTGTGCACGCTGCTCTGTTAAGTGCCCACGGAGATGACGCTTCCAGCATATACAAAACATGCTTTTTCATAGGAACTTGCTTCGTTAAAGCAGTAGCTGGAGGGAAAGTGTAGGAATTGAAAAAAAAATCCCTTCTCCTTTGGTGGCACTATTCATCGGTTCGGTTTAAAGCGAAACCAACATGGAGAGAGTTTTCTTGGTCCTCAGTTTCAAAGGAAAAATGCAGAAGTTTGTCAAGCCATTTGGATCTACTAGCTAACTGCCATTGCAACGGGACATACATATTCTAGTGGTTCAACACTAATCATGTCTGACATGAACCTTACGTCCACCATATTCTAGTTTTTGGCAAGATTTCATTTGATTTGAGTATGAGTAGGGAAATACAACGACAATTTTGATTTAGTTGAGGTTTTGGCAAATTTTGATTTGATTTAATTTTTTTGGATATGGGCCAGGGAAGGAAAAGAAAGTTTTCATGTGCTTTGGTCATGTTTAGTGTCATTCCCGTGAACCAAGCACACGCGTTCTCAGACTTGTGTTTTTCCAACCCATCTGTTTTACGCCTCGTTCTTGATTTTTTTTTCGATTACCGTGTTTTCTGAATCCTGTGAAAAACAAACATGCCCATATAGTTCACACATACATAGTTAGTGTGGTACAAGTTGGCGGGATGTGTGTGCGTGCGCATGTGTGTTTTTTCCTTGAAAATGTGTGCATATTATTTAGAACACAAAGTTTTTTGCATTCAAACACGTGGGCTTGGGCTGCCCCCATTGCATATGTAACATCACCGTAAGACTCCTACATACTAGCTAGACCTGGCAAGACCATTGGCACACACTGAAGTGGTGGCTTCTATATTGTGAAATGACTGGAAAAAGTGAAATAGGTGTACCTTCAATGATACCTCCTTATCATGCTCGAGATAGCTTATCTTGTGAAGGAGGACACTAACCATATGCAGTTGACTATCACGCCAAAAATCTCCATTGGGGCATCAATAAAATAACTAATTATGCACTTCTTATCTTTTCTAATGGAATACTGCATCCAATTATTTTAGAAGGATATTCTCTCGAGAGGAAAAAAGACATAACGTAAAAATAAGTGAAGGGCAATGTGGTCTTTGTGTACATAATATTAATCTTGTTCGAAGTCTAAAAATGTCTCACCCGCAAAAAAAATCTAAAAATGTCTAATATGATAATTGAGTATTTACCTACCCTAATGGTCCAAATAACACTTCTGGAGCACATCTCTTTGCATGCATGTTTGAGTGTATTTTTCCTAGCACAATAACAATAGGGTAGAGTAGCAGCCTGAGACCAATGGGCTTTGGTCCCAAAGCTGGCTAGGCTAAGGCCCACAATATTTTGAGACACTACTGAGCATTTGGTCCTATAGTATGGGGAGCTTAAATGGGTGAAAGAGGGAACTCTATCATCCCTTTAATTGAGTAAGGTCAAGGGATTGGAGGAGGGGTTGAGGGGTGAGCCAATTCCCATCATATGGAACAAGCCCTTAGGAGGGCCACCCAAACTGTTTTGTTTGGGGTTTCTATTAAAAACAACTAATTTTGTTTGCAGTCATTTGAGCGACGGGGTGTTTTTCACAGAAGAGAAGGTTACTTTGGGGGCGAGTTTGCAACACGTGGAGCATGCAGATAGATGTGCTCTCTCTCTCTCTCTCTCTCTCTCTCTCTCTCTCTCTCTCTCATTTCTTAGTTTCTCTATTCAGTGTATATTCTACAGAAATCAGAGATTTATGCAAGAAAAGTAGATCAATATACATCAAAATGCACACATTGATGTGTGAAATATAAACACACAAACATGAAAATACACAAAAACATAACTACTATGGGGAGTACACACTAACACACCACTACTAGAAAATACCTTATAGGTAGAGGATTACCAGTGGTGTGGGGTCAATGGGCGGCGCTACTATTATTTAGCAGTAGCGCGGGCTTAGCACACACACTGCAGGTGGGAATTAGCACCTAAGTACACACTTTAGAATGCTGAAGTGCAAACTAACATGTGAAATACACACAAAACGCGGGAAGTACATACTAACGCATAAAGTGCACATTCACTAATAAGACGAAGATGAAAAACACCCAAATCTCAAAAGTTATTATCCACATCTATAATGTGGTCTAGTTTGAAAGATACTGAAACGTGAACTACAACAATAGAAATGGTTTGTAATTTAGAGGATAGTTTAGTTAGAATTCAAACATGAAATTTCAGTGGCGCACTGTTGGCTTGTATATTCGTGCACCCTTAAATGGTTGTAAAGCACCGATCTAATAGATATATTGCTCTTTATAACACTAAAAAGAAAAAAAACAATTAGCTATATTATATTAGTTCCTCTTAAAAGTACTTTACTAGATTATGATAAATTTCACTAATTTGAAAAATTCAAATCATTTCTATTGTTCACCAAATCCTTACACTAATATTAAAAAATTAAAAAATGTTTTGAATGTTTGGCTTGAATTTTTCAAATTAGTTTTGAATAATGTTTTGAATGTTTACCAAATTTGAAATTTATCGAACACGTATATACATTCAAAACCATGTATATAAAACATGTATAATTTTTCAAAACATTATATTAGTTCACTAATGTTTTTAAAACATATATAATTTCACTAAATTTTTAGTGAAATTAGTGAGATTATACATGTTTATATAAATCACTGTTGGCTTGTATACTAGATTATGATAAATTTCACTAATTTGAATGTTTACCAAATTAGAATAATGTTATGTTTTGAAATTTATCAAACACGTATATATTTCTATTCGGTTTTATACATTCAAAAGATTATATAAAAAGTTGAATCTTTTAGTGAAATTTATTCAAAACATTATATTATGTTTACCAAATTTACCAAAGATGTATGTATTTCTATTTGATTTAATTTATTGTGTCTAATATTAGTACATATTCAAAATATTATTGAGGAAAAATTTACAGGCAAATTATTTTTAGAAATGTATGTGCAAGGCATAAAATTGTTCTAATCATTTGCACGAAAATGCTCCACATGAAATAACATTTATATAAGGGTTAATTATCCTTTTGCCCTCAGTGGTGTCCATGTACTCAGTTTTGCCCTCAGATGCGAATTGTGCTCAGTTTTGCCCCTAGTCCGTGCGCACCGACTCATTCCATGAACTCTGTCGTCTCCGTCAGGTCAACCTTTTGACTCGGCCCTTACAGGTGGGACCAAGCGGCAGAAACGGCCAATTTTATTCAGGCCGTTGCACGCATGGCTTGTGGGACCCAACAGAGAGCCGTTGAGCAGAGAGCCGTTGGCGGGTGTGCTATATAAGCGGGCGACAGCGGCGGTGACCACGGCGACAGAGAGCACAGTGGTGACCACGACGAGAGAGAGAGAGCACGACGGCGGGAAGCTAGTTGTGGAGGGCGCGGCGGTGGGAAGCTAGCAGTGGAGGGCGCGGCGGCGTTGAGATCCCCTTCGGCTCCGAGCTCCATGTCTTCCTCAAGCTCCCGCTCCACCTCGCGGATGCAGAGCCGGGCGCGTGTGGACATGCCTGTCTTCGTCTGTCCGCGGTGCCGGGTGGGCGTTGATCGAAGGGTTTCTCAGACACCGAGGAACCATAATCATCCGTTCTACGTGTGCAGCGAGAATGGGGTAAGAATTGGGGCAATTGCACCATTTTCGTGGTCGGGATCTTTGAGGAATGGGTTGATCTGTTTGGTGTTCATGCAAGTGACATGCTTCTTTCTTTGGGTCGATGCTCTGGCCAAGACTCTGATGAATGAACTGCAAGAAGAGCATGAAGAATGGTTGCGCATGCTGCCACGAACGGCAGTGGCCACACCACGAGCTCCGGAAGAAGAGATGGAGGGCGAAGCACGCACTGACAGAGAGCTAGCTATTGAGCTTAGGATGTTGAAGAAGAAGGTTAGGAAGCTTGAAGATCAAGCACTAACAATAACCATTTGCAAATACTTTTGGGCATTTGTAGGTATGGTAATCGCACTGGTTGTAATGTTGAAAATGTATGGAAAGGCATGAATTATGGAGGAATTTGTAATCTTGAAATTGTTTGAGAAATTCACCTAGTTTAAATGTTGGTTAAAGTTGTTTAAATGTTGAAACAAAAAGAGAAGAAGTGACCAACATTTAAATATGTTGGAAAAAAAAGAGAAGAAATTAGGAATTCAGAAACTTTTGATCAATGAAATGCAGCTCTCTGCTATGCCTTTCTGTCCAAAAAAAGGTTGCTCTTGGGCCAAATTCAGAGCATAGAGCCAAGTGCAGGCTAGACTAATGGGCCAACTGCATCCAATTAGGCCCATTCGGGGGTTTTCTTGCGTATTTTTCTGTTTTCTATTCTGATTTAATTTAGGCAGTAAATCATAATGCCGAAACTTTTTGTGGAAGCTAATTGAATTATTCCGGAGCCAAACAATTAAGGTTCGAAATTTTTTGGAGCTGTTAATTAATCCAATTCAAAAACACCGTGATTTAAATCAAAGACCAAAATGTCATGGAAAATGTGCCTCAGCTCTGGCAGAGGTTTACGCCAGGTGCCAAAATAAATAAACATTTTTTAAGGGCATTACATTGAGAAAAACATAATATGTCTAAAAAAATGAAGGGTGGAAAATGCACAAAAAATTGGTGCGGCTGGGGACTCAAACCCAGGACCGCGTGGGTTTGTGGTGTTTAGGGCTGCGCTAGTAACCGCTAGGACAGATGGCAAGACTTTGACATAGGTAGGAAAGGAAGGTATACATAGTGAGACTGTGAATTTTTTTAAAAAAAATAGTGAGACTGTGAATGTTTGCACACGCGTGAGAGTGATTTTCCTTTGTTTTGCACTTAAATTTTGGAGGGTTGTAAGGTTGAAAATGTATGTTGCACTACCACATGATTTTGGTCAGAGTGGCACTTGGTTTAGGGTTAGAGTGGCACTTGGTTTAGGATTTAAAGGGAATAAATTTGCATGTTAGTTCATGACTTTTGTTTGAATGAAACATAGGGCTTCTCACCCCCTCCGATTTTCATTAATGAAAACCACAAGTTCTCGAACTTCATGACTTGTTTAGGGAAGAAATGATATGTTTGGGCACGGACATTTTTTAACACACATAATAAACCCTAATAACTTAGATTAGATGGAACACACCATACCATTACAATAACTTGATAAGTTCACGGACAGTTCACGGACACATGACGAAACATGACACGACATAGAAAAGCAACAAAATAAAAAACAAAACATGACGAGCTTGACTCCGGGCTTGAACATCTTCATCTTGACCTCCTTCTTCCACCTTGGCCGTGCGCGCCCCTTCAACACTGTCTTCATCTTCACACCTCCTCCTCCTCGTCGTAGGGAAGGGAGTGCATCTGGCCTGGAGCGTTGAAGATGCGCTCGTAGTTGGTGTAGATGTTGTAGATGGTGAAGAAGATGGCCTCGCAGCCGCACCAAAAGACTTGGCCGAGGAGCTCGCGCACGTCAAATGGGTTGGTGAAGGTGACCGTGAGCAGTAGGAGGATGCCGCTGCGGTCACGAACCTCATTGAGGGTGAACATCCTCGGCGAGCCCCGTGGGAGGTGGGCATAGCCGACTCTGAGGAAGGCGCGGGTGAGTTCGACGGAACCTCTCCACCTTGAAATAGCCCACACACGGAGCTCCCTCTCCACGAGCACGCCCGGTGGGTAGCGCAGCTCCGGCACGACAGGCGGGCGGTTGAAGGTCGGCCCGTTGAACTGCATCTTCACTTGGTCTCGCTTGGGGAGGGCTCGGTCGCTTGGGTGTTTGAAGTTGGAGAGGTTCGGATCTGGCTTGTGGGTGGGAGAGGAAGAGAGGCACCCCATTTATAGGCCTGTGGGTGGGAGAGGAAGAGAGAAAGGATGAGAACGGTGCGTGTGTGAATCTGGACGCGTGTGTGTATCCGTTACGTTTTGCACACTTAAATTTTTGCACGAAAACGATGCATCTTTGACCGGGCGGTGCATGTGAATCGCAGCCCTGAACCACTGCCCTGAACCACCTAGCTCACCTCGCTAGCCTAGCTCGCCCAGCACGCCTCGCTCGCCTCGCTCGCATGCATGCATGTCGCCGCCTCCCGCGCATGCAAACCCACGTCGCCGCCTCCATGCATGCAAGGCCTGAAAAGGCTGAGACGGGCTATTTACTGCGGTCTCAGGCCCAGACAACGAGACGGCCCAACGGTCCATCCAGCGCGCCCGATATTTGTTAAAAAAACAATCTCCCAGCCAATCAGATTGCATCTCGCAGATCGCCCCCCTCCTCCCCGCAGATTCCTTCTAGAAGGGTTAGATCGACGACCCTTGATCGCCGCTAGGGTTAGATGAACGGTCCTTGTTCAGCGCTAGGGTTAGCGGGGTTTGGGAGGGGTTTGGAGCAGTCAAAGCTATGTTTGACCAGATTTCAAATGAGCATAATAAATTAAATAAAAATCAGAAAAATGAAAAACCTGCGCACATAGTCTTCTTATGTCATATACTAACGATTTAAGTTGATAAACAAGCTTTACATACATTTAAATGATAAGTTCATGTGTATTGTATGATATCTCGAGTATCTCAAACTCTCTTGTATGAAGTGAAGAGAAGTGTTTTGGGGAAATGAACATGAAAATTTCAAAAAACTCACCACAGCTTCATTTTGGAGTGACTAAGAAGGATCCAGGCTTAGTTTTTCATTTTGATGTTTTACACTTGTTTAAATCTTGGTCAAAGTTAAGTTTGACCAGAATTCAAATGAGCAAAACAAATTAAAAAAAAAGTCAAAAAATGGAAGAACCAGCGCACATAGTCTGTACATATAGAATATATGTGTAGGAAAGTTATTTGGTTGATTTAGACAAGGTCGAAAAAAACCTTGCCTAGAAATGAGGCCGTTTACCCTACCTTTGGACCCCTCTTTTTAGCACATTTTTCATGAAAATTTCAAAAACCTCACCACAACTTCATTTTGGATTGACTAAGAAGTATACAGGCTTAGTTTTTCATTTTGATGTTTTAGACTTGTTTAAATCTTGGTCAAAGTTAGGTTTGACCAGAATTTAAATGAGCAAAACAAAATTCAAAAAAATCAAAAAAAGGAAAAACCATGTGCTCATTCAAACATCATCCAACAGATATTTAAAGTGATAAATGTTTCATAATACAACATGTGCTTCATAATACAACATCCAACAGAAATACAACATGTCAAGTGATAAATGTTTCATAATACAACATCATTCCTTATTCATAATTGTTCATAGATAGCGTTGGGGTTTCTGTCTGTTCCTTGAGCTTCTTGCCATCACTTTGCTCCTCGTGCACCTTGTGCTCATTGTTTCTTATCTTCTTCTCTTGGTTGTCGGTACCTTGCGCGTCTTCTTCAAACATACCATAGAGCTGTGCAAAACATAAACGGTAATGAGATTGTGTCAAGTGATAGATGTACAATAGTATTTAACCCTTGCAAGATTTACATACCTAGCAGAACTCACAACAACAGAAGGTTGGTCACCATTTGGAGCCTCACGTGGATCATCATTTGGAGCCTCACTTGGATCACCATGATCACCATTTAGAGCCTCACTTGGATCACCATTTGGAGCCTCACTTGAATCATTATTTGGAGGATATTTTGGATCATCGTCAAAATCATGCAGCTATTGACCATCATCATTTGGAACCTCGTCAAAATCCTCATCTGATGCAACCGGCTGTTGACCATCATTTTCATCATCTGTTGAGGCAACCGGCTGCTGGCCAACATTTTCATTGAAGCCTTCATCGAAACTCTCTCCGAACGCTGGATCTACTGTGTTATCACAATACTTACCAAAATGACCAGACCCACCACACCTTGTGCACCTACGCTTCCTTGTTCCAAGTCCAGCTCCTTCGCTGCGAGGTCTGATGCAACTCTTCCTTGGTCTACCTGCTGCTCTCTTCAGAACTGGAGTGCAAAGCTTGAATCCAGGGTCCACCATGTCCCATTGTTGTTTTCCCTCCATAGCAGGCAAGGCATAAGCATATGTGGCTTTGAACCTTGCTGGACCTGGGAGAGAAGTGATGAAAAACAAGGCATGAATGCATGGCAACCCAGTTATCTGCCATTGCCTACAACTGCAAGTTCTAGCTTCTAAATCCACTGGATATCTCCATTCCCACTTCTCTTTATCCAAATATGATGTCTCTGCTGTGGTACCCGAGCAAAGTGTCATGTTCATTTCCAAGCCTGTTGTCTTCTGCTTCAGTTCATTCATCACGGCACGGATGATAATGTGGCCCATGAATTTTGCCTCGGCTATTCCTGCACGATAATGAAATTTCTGCATGTATTCTATCCTTATCCTGTCAAGCAAATCCACCACATAATGACCCTTTAGTTTCCGGGTCGTTGAGTTGAAAGACTCTGCTAGATTATTGTGCACATAGTCAACTTTGCTCACTTCACTGAATTGGCTTCTGGCCCATAACTTGGAGTGGTGCGTTTCCAAGTATTCTTTCACTTTGGGATTCATGTATAACTGCCTCAAGTGGTAGTTGTGCTTCTTCACACTGCATGTCAAAGATGCTTGCCATAAATTGTCGGTATACACCTTTCCTTTGAATTTCTTCATGAAATTTGCAGCAAGGTGACACATGCATTCCCTATGCTCTACTCCAGGGAACACATTGTCCACGGCCACTTCTAAACCTTTGCAGGCATCTGTATGAATGACCAACCCATTGGGATGTGCAATAGCCCGGCGGAGATTATGCAAAAACCAAGTCCAGCTCTCCTCAGACTCTGTCTCCAGCACACCATAGGCAACTGGAAATACAAAACTATGTGCATCAACTGCACAAGCTGCTACTAACTGTCCTTTAAACCTCCCTGTGAGAAAAGTGGCATCAATAGCCAAATAAGGCCTGCAGCCTGCCAAAAAACCCCGGCGACAAGCCTCAAAGCAGACAAAAACCCTTCTAAAGCATTCCTTGGTCTTTGTCCCTCCCCTGAATGTGTAATCCACGGTGTGGTGATCAATATCTACAATACTACCTGGGCTTGTCCTCTCCACTTCACCTTTGAATGAATACAACAATTGAAAACTTTCCTGCCAGTTACCATAAATAGAATCCATAGCATGTTGTTTACCATTGAACAACCTCATGTATGGTAAATCTATCTTGAACTTATCTTTGATGTTCTTCTGAAATTCCTTTGGACCCACTTGCTGGTTTTCTTTCACCCACTTCTTTACTTCTTCTGCCACACATCTTGACTTGGCTCTACTGATTGTATCCTTCCTAAGGGTTGATTCCTGGCATGTGTTCTTAAAAGGGTTCACTTTGACCTGAACATTAGTGCTATTCCGCATTTTAGATGCAAGCAGCCTCCATGGACAACCCTCAGTCGGACAGTGCACTCTGTAACGTACTTGATCGCTCTTGTCAACTTTGAAAGTACGTTCTACCTTCATGCAGTATGTCACAAGTGCATTTCTACACTCATTCATGGATGCAAAAACTGTACCTTCTTCCATATGAGGGTTCAAAGGGTCCCATTCAACAGCTGCAAGGTCTTCGTCCTCACCCATCGCGTCATCATCCACACGGACTGCATTGTGAGCCTCATCTTGGTTTTCAGTCCGAGGTGCCCGTCATAAATTCCGAATAACATCAGAATATAGCTTCTCTTCATCAACCCCAGAATTGTAGCCATCAGGCTCCACTTCAAGGGGGACCCTACTGCTGTTGCCCACACTTGTCGAGCCACCACGTCACCGTGCACCAACTGAACTGTTCTGGATAGAGATGCCATTACGACGACTTGGTTCTCCCCGAGATGTTGCACCCGCCATCCTAGGTCCAAATGCCTGCTCAAGCACATCAACTTGCAGCCTCACATGAAAATTATCTTTCTCTTTAAGCCTAACAAACATGGTAGCTAACTCTTCATCATTACTAACTGTCACCCAATTCTTTTCCCCATCATAGTATTTGTATACCGCTTCATCAAGCAAACCCCAAGGATATTGGCTACAAATTACCTCCCCAAATTGTCTGAAACTCCAATTACTAGCCATTGGCAACCGATAATCAGAACCTCCTTGGTATTTCTTCTTATCCTTTGCATCGAACATGTACCGGTCCCTTCTAATGTGCACCATGAAAGCAAACCGCAACTCCATCCTAACCGGCGAAAAACAGAGACGCGATCAACACACTAATTGGGCAAACCTACTCGAATCGAGTGTTCAAATGCACAACTAAGCTCAATCTAAACAAGAGGCGAGACTTACCCCTCGGGAACCCAGTCATGGACGCGGCGGATCTCCGGCCCGATGCCTGCCTCGCCAAATACTCCGGGGTCGACGCTGCTCACCATTTCGCCCTAGGGTTCTTCCTCCTAGTTCAAATAGCTCCAGCAGCCCCCACCTTTGAGCGCTCCGGCCGGGCGCACGGAAGGAGGCCGCGCCGTGGATCGAGTAGGTGGCAGGCGCCCCACCCGTGGCGTCGCAGGAAGGTAGTGGGCGTCACAGGTAGCCGTGGAGCGTAGGCGCATGGAGGTAGCGGCGGAGCAGGCCGTGCAGCTGGTGGCGGGGCAGGTGCTGGCCGCGGCGCATGACAGCCGGCCGGGCGGATGGGTGTGAGCTAGAATGATTTGGGGATTTAGTTGCACGGGCCTACATGTCAGCTCCGGACCCACGTCCACGCGGTCCCACGTGTAAGCTCCGGACCCACAACCACTAACGCCGGCGGACGGAATGGACTCAAATATGGCCGTTTGGCCTCGTCGTAGTTGTTGTGCTCGGACTAGGGGCAAAACTGAGGACAATTCGCATCTGAGGGCAAAACTGAGCACATGGACACCACTGAGGGCAAAAGGATAATTAACCCTTTATATAAAAAGTTGTTCCACTATACATCAAAGTTCAGAATATGGTATATCAGGTTTGTGTTGGTTTGGCTTCAAGATATCAAATGTTGGGGGTACCAGGTGATATACCCGACAATATGTAGTTGTATCTGATTTTTTTATTTTTTTAATATTCTTGTTCAAAGCATGTATTTTAGAAAATTGTATAATGGCAATGCTTGAGCATAACAAATTTAGATTTCCAGTTTATTAAAAAAAATACAAACTATTAAGAAAGATTCACCAAATCCTTACACTACCTAGTCAACGTGTACGTGCAATACACGTTAATTTGGAAGTATATTAAGTGCATGCGGATATTAAGTAGGATATTATTTGCATGTTATTATGTGTTTAGAACTATATTTGGCATGAAATTAACTACACGCTAATTGTGTTGAGCGCTCGACATTGAAGTTAGTCTAGGTCGTTGGATTGATATTATTTGATGGTCGAGATTAATTGGATTTGCCCCTTTGGGTCTTTTTATATTGGTATAGATATTTAAAAAAATAAAAAATATATAAGTGTTTCTAAAAAACATTATGCATGACTTTTGTAATACAATGATGTTGTAAATCCATAATCTTATTTTAAATATTTCCCGAGAAAGAAATGTTGTCATCTATGTATCATTCTTTATGAGTGGACTTGTCGGATTGGATATCAATCACATCCGTTGATATTTTTGTTTATATCGGATTATGTGTACGAAAAATGATATGTACATAATGATATGTTATATTCATGTCAGTAGAAACCCAAATTAAAATTATTATCGTATAGACCTAGATTTAGAAGCTTGCTATACATAGAATTTTTTAATACATATTGGCCAAAATGTTCAAGTAGCTCATCAAAATAAATGTTTTGTCTGATATCAATTTCTCATGCTAAAATATATTTCTAAGTATGTTCTATTGTTGACATAAAATTGTTCACTCTATCAAATAAAAATTCCTATAAATCAAAAAATTCGTTCTAAGGGTAGTAAGTTTCATATAATAGAACATTTTCTTGCCATATGTTCCACCATCGTAAACATATCTTAATGTTATTTGAGTAAGCCATTCATCAGACTTACAAATATTTTTTTATATATTATAAAAATAGTCAATGCCAAATGGAGATAATGCATGTACTTCTAATCATGTCTAAAACAAGAAATAAAAATAAATAGGAAAGACGCCACAGAAAAAAAAGATTTGATAAAAGGTGTAAAGAGAAAACAGAAAAATGGGAATTAAAAATAAACTAATAAATAAGGAAAATGATAAAGTAAAATACTATCAAATGAGTCTCACTTACAACATGGAAACAGCATTGTTCACCATAGCATTGATAACCTTATTTACTAGAGAGCTTGAAGATGACGTGAGAGATGATCCCTTGGTATTACTCCATCCGTCCTTGAAAGAGTGTACTTCCAACTTGTTGGAAAGTCAAACTCTTTTATATTTGACCGTATTTATATAATAATATACCAACATTTATGCCATCAAATTAGTAGCATTAGATTCATGACATAATATATTTTCATCATATACCTATTTGATTTCACAAACATTGATATATTTTTGCATAAACTTGGTCAAACTTTGAGATAGTTTGACCCTCCAATTTTGTTGGAAGTACACGTTTGTAAGGACGGGGGGAGTATAGCAAGTGGTATTTATTTTTGAGCTAATAAAAGTGGTGATTTTTATTTGAGTCTAAACACACAGCACTTTTTATCATAAGAATGTTTAGGGGGATACAATTGATGTCAGGTGGCTAAATTCGCCACACATGGCGCCCCTTAGAAAGACCTAGAGCGTGCTTAGTGAGTTTATGTGCCTCGGCATTACATTTTCTTCATTCCAAAGTGAAGGTACAAGCCTGAAAATCAAAGGCCATGATAGCAATCACGCAAATGATATTCCCGTAGCTTCCTCCTATACCACTGTTGATGTCCGAATAACATCCTTGTTAGGTAATCCAAACATAAGTTAGTTTTAACTAGGTAAGTTCTAGTTATGTGCAAGCTAGCAGGCTGCGTGAGACACAGGGTTGAGTCCGGTTAGGATTAGTAGTATGATCAGCGTAGCCGGGTAATTAGAATAGGAAAAGGCAACGTGGCTTAGTCTGTGTTAGACTAAAAGTACTAGTCGTGTTCGGTTCCGAGTGCAGAACAAGTACAAGTCGGTTTAAGGTTTTGGGTCGGTTGGTGCATATATATATATATATATATATGCATAGCTATTGCGTGAGTTTATTGTACCGTGAAGAGAAAAAGAAGTAAAGAGAAAAGAGGGCATGACAAGGGCCCTCGGCTATCAGTTTTTTTGTGTACGCGTGTTCGTCGTGATTTGAAGTGATCGATCCTGAAGACGAATTTCTAACAATCCTTGCTGCCTGAGGCAATAGTCACCTGATTCAGCAATAAGTCTGAAGCCAAATCCACGGCCTCCCGGTAGGCCAAGGTTTCAAGGGAGGCGGTGTCTCTTATACTGGAGAATGCTGTCGCTGAAGAGCCGAGGTACACACCCCATCGGAATCCCTGCAAACAAAACTAACAGATCAAAAAAATTGCAGCTTTCGTCACTGCACCATCCACCTTCAGCTTTTCTACTCCCACAAGAGGAGGAACTCAATGTGCCGAGGCGTCAGCTACAGCGTGAATCACTCCCTCTACCGTTGTGCCTTGAAAAGGACCAATCCTAGTCAGCGCTTAAGGCGTCAGCTACGTTATCCGTAGCTGGCGATTAGTAGACCGACTCCTGCCTGCATCTACTACTATTACTCCACACATCGACCACTATCCAACATGCATCTAGTGTATTAAGTTCATGGAAAAATGGTGTAATGCAATAAGAACGATGACATGATGTGGACAAGATCTATCTATGTAGAGATACACCCCATCGTTTCATCCTTAGTAGCAACGATACATACGTGTCGGTTCCCTTTCTGTCACTGGGATCAAGCACCGTAAGATCGAACCAACTAGAAAGCACCTCTTCCCATTGCAAGATAAATAGATCAAGTTGGCCAAACAAAACCCAAATATAGGAGAAGAAATACGAGGCTATAAGATATCATGCATATAAGAGATCAAAAGAACTCAAATAACTTTCATAGATATAAAAAGATAGATCTGATCGTAAACTCAAAGTTCATCGGATCCCAAGAAACACACCGCAAAAAGAGTTACATCATATGGATCTTCAAGAGATCATTGTATTGAGAATTCAGCAAGAGAGACGAAGTCATCTAGCTACTAACTACAGATCCGAATGTCTATAAAGAACTACTCACGCATCATCGGAGAGGCACCAATGGAAGTGGTGAACCCCTCCGTGATGTTGTCTAGATTGGATCTGCTAATTCTGTACTCTGCGGCGGCTGGAATTGATTTTCATCGACTCCCCTAGGGTTTTGGAATGTTGGGGTATTTATAAAGCAAAAAGGCGGTCCGGGGGGCACCCGAGGTGGACGCAACCCACCAGGGCATGCCTGGGCCTCCTAGCGTGCCCTAGTGGGTTGTGCTCTCCTCGGAGCACCCCCCAGGCGCAGCCTTGGCCCATTAGGTGTCCTCTGGTCCAAAAACATTCTCCGTGAAGTTTCGTTGCATTTGGACTCCGTTAGGTATTGATTTCCTGCGATGTAAAAAACATGCAGAAAACAACAACTGACACTTGGCACTATGTCAATAGGTTAGTACCAAAAAATGATATAAAATGACTATAAAATGATTATAAAACATCCAAGATTGATAATATAACAGCATGGAACAATAAAAAATTATAGATACGTTGTAGACGTATCCGTGGTGCGTAAATTATCATGTTGTTCACGCATAAGTTACCGAGGTATGTTTCAATAACATTTTTGTCGAGTAAAAGTTCATTTATATACAAAGTATCAATTATAATGGCAAAAAAATTTGATTTTATAGTTCTGATTGTTTGATTGATCTCAGGGCATCTCTCGGCCATGAGATCAAAATACAAATCAACGGCATCCGACGGGTCTGAAGAATGCTTCTCAACAAATGTCTTGAGAAAAGTGTTTCCCTTAATCACGGGATCATGGAGAGAACGGGAGAAAAATTAGTGGCGAGATAATTTTGGCGATCCATAGAATATGGCATTCCCTACTCCACGTCTGCGCGTCTCGCTTTCCACCAAAACATCCAGGTTGAGCTCGGACTTCAGAATGTGGAATGGAGGGCATCGCAAGCGCGTTCTATCATGAAAATCTAGTCGGTCGCTGGTTACATTTATCGTAAAAGTTTTTCTACGTTGGTGGAGTTCTTCTTTCACACAAGAGAAGAAGAAAAAACAGAAGGGGCCATGGCCTACTAAACCAATTGCGTGAGGGCTACAACACGAACCGAAATTATGCAAAGACTATATCTTGCTTATACCGAGCTGGTAGGAAATCTCGCGCGTCTGCAGTAGCGGGCCAGCCCATTAGGTTCTAGCTTAAAAGAAAATGGTAGAATAAGCAAGTGCGAGAGGATTCAATCCTAAGACCTCCTGATTGCTTCATAGGGCTACTAGCCACCAAGTCACAGTCGGCATTGTGTTAAATTAGAACGATGTGTCCAACTTGAAGGAAAACAGCCGTTACGACTGGTTTCCCTTTTTTTGTTCCTTTTGTTTTTCTTCTTTATTCATCGGTTTTTCTTTGTTTCTTTCTTTGTTTTTACTAGTTTTTTTTTCTTTTTTTCTTTGTTTTTCTTCGGTTTTGTTTCTTTCTTTCCTGGTTTTCACTGCATTATTCCATTTCTTCCTTTTTTTACTTCAATTTCTTTTGTTTTCTCTTAGGTTTTCACTATTTTTATATACATACTTTTGGTATATATTGAATACATTTTTCTAATACACCTTTAACAATTTTGAATACAAGATTAATATTTTTGAATACATGACCAACATATTTTCGATAAACATTTAACATTTTTCAATTATTTAAGAAACATTTTCCAAATATCAGATCCACATTTTAATATATGGTCAATAATTTTTCTATACACATATAACATTTTAAAAAAAATTCTTGAGTAACATTTATCGAATACTAGCCGAACATACTTTAATAGATGGCCAACATTTTTCTATACACATACGACATATTTTTAAATTACTTGATTAAAAAAAATTTCAAATACAAGTTAACATTTTCTGAATACATGGTCAACATTGTTTCTATACAAATTTATAAAAATTCAGACACTTGTTAAATATTTTTTGAAAATACAAGACATATGTTTGTATACATGGTCAACATTGTTTCCATACAAGTTTTTCACACACATTGCATATTTTTGTATACATTTTTTGTATACATGAGGAACATTTTCTCTACATGCATTTAACAATTTTTAAATGCTTGGTCAACATTTTTAAAATATATTATGTAAAGTGTTTTGGTAATATATTTATTTAGCACATTTGAAAGTATAAATGAAAGTAAAAAGGGAACAAACCAAAACAAAAAAATATGAAAAAAACGAGACTGTGGCGAGAATTCCCTTGGACTCGCTAGAAGCGAGTTAGAACCGCGCCCCGACGATAAGGGTCCGTTTGGATAGTGTTCTGGACATATTGTATCTGCAAAAGGCGGTTTCTTTGGCTCTTCCTGATACATGGAGGTCTTCGTACCTGAACTAGAGGTGCTTAGTTCAAAGAATCCTATTGCCCATGTAGGACGCCAACTGTCGACCAAATGTGCACCCATCCCCCTGGAAGGTACATGTTTTGGGCCCGCCCAAGTGGCGTAGATCCCAATTCCAAAGCTTCCCAAACCGTTTTTTTCTTATTTTTTGTTTTCTTATTTACATTCCTTGTATATTCATTTTGTTCAGGGTAGTTTTATTTTTCTGTTTTCCTTAACTTCTAATTTCCCTTATTTCCGTTTCCACTCTGCCAACATTTTCAAATAATCGTGAACATTTTTAGTTCACCAAATTCAAAAAACTAATTATTAAATTAAAATACATTCATGAACTACAAAAGTTTCATTACAATACAAAAGATTTTCATCATTTTACAAAAAAACTAAATGAATGTTTTGAAATGTTCATCGAATTGAAAATCTGTTCATCTAATTCAAAAAATTGTACATCCAATCACAATTTTGAAACCGTAGTCATATCTTACAAACCCACTAACTTTTTTTGACGTTCTGAACATTTTTAGAGTGTAGAAACAAATTTTCAAAACAATGAACGATTTTTGAATTTGTGAACACTTTTATGAATGGCGAACATTTTTTGAAATCATAAATATGTTTTCAATGTCCTGAACAATTTTTTGATTTCGCAAACATTTTTTTTAAATCCATGGACATTTTTTGAATTTCTTTTGTTTTTCAATTTAACAAACTATTTCTAATTTCGGGAACCTTTGTTATTCATAAACATTTTTTGACCTTTTGACCATTTTGTAAATTCAAAAACATTTTCTAAAATTTTGTATCATTTTTTGAATGCACAAAAATTTCCCAAAGTAATGAACATTATTAGAATTCATGAGAGGTTTTCAAATTCATCATTGGTTAAAATCATGAACATTTGTGAACTCAAGAATAGCTTTTTTATGTCACAAGTTTTTTTAATTTGGGAACATTTATTAGTGGTTTGAAGATTTCAAAATTTGATTTTAGTTGAAACCCTAACCATTTTTTAACGAAGTAAAAAAAATACCAACTTGGAAAAAATAGGGGCACCCCGCCCCCACACGACCTGAACCATACTGGCGTGGGTGCCAATTATCTTGCCTTCAGCGAGTTTAACTTCCGAATCGCTGAAGTGGGCCAGCCCACGCACGCAGACGGCCACAGCCTGTTTTTCTGTTTTAATAATGTTTTCGTTTTTTGCTTGTTTGCTTTATTTTGTACTTTTGTTTAGACTTGTATCCTATATATACTAGTAGAATGTCCATGCGTTGCTACGGGCAAACGATGGTAAATAAATTAAGGGGCAACAATACCTAAAAAAATTGTCGTGCCCACCACTTTTATTTTTGACCATCAGATCAATATCCAACGTTTAGGAGCATGCCACCAAATGTTCATCTTCCTCCCACACCATCTTCCTCCTCTCCCATGACGGCTCCTCCTCCTTTCCCGTGGTCTATGCAGGCCTAACCGCCTACCTCCACCCTTCGCGGCCGCCTGCTATCGCTGCCCTGCCCTCGCATCGACCTTCCCCATCGTCGTCTTGCCCCCTTCCCCCTATTAAGTTTCGGACTTGCTCCCGTCGGCTCCCACTCGTACATGGCTCAGCATCGCCGTCCCCATCTTCGGCCTCGTGCAAAACAAAAATTGACTAACACAAAAAAAAATAGGCCTGTGAGATTTCACAAAATAAATAAATCAAATAACAATACTTTCAGATACGTACTTCACGTTGCAAATTTATCATCATAAGTGACTAATCAATGTGACTAATCAATGAACAATTATTGGATGTCACAATGATGTAATTTGCCGTTCACCTGAAGGTCCACATGAAGCACAATCTCTTCTATCATTTTCCTTACCAAATCAATTACAACCTATGTTCCTAAAAAATGGAAGTGATTGTACAAATTTATCAGTTACTCGTGTCTAGTGGCTTGTCCTCTTTGTCACCAGACTACACCAAACACTGAGCTTCACAATAACCCCAATAATCATCCTAAATGAGTTTACCATCTTCCTCGATAAAATTGTGTGGAGCTGCCAAAGTTGTGGACTTTAAAAAAATACAATGAACATGAGCATTGATGGAAAGGGAACAGTCGCAACAGGATGGCGATCTAACCTTGGGGCGCAACTTTGCGTTCATCCTATGCCAACTCCTTTGGTGTCTACCTTCTTTCTCTCATATTCATCGCCTCCCTCCCTCCTTCCACATCCCCCCACCTTTCTCCTTCGCTTGTCGCATCATCTCCATCGGTGTCTATCATTCGTATCCCCTAGCTTGCTACCATCATTTCCTCCTACTCCAGCTCGACAAGTGTGTCTCAACATCATCATCTTCCATAACGCCTAGCACAACAACAACAACAAAAACAAAACATAGACCACCTTCGTGACGAGTGAGAAACTACAACAATTAGGAGTCACCTTTGCCCTATTGAAAGATATTTTTTGTTTAGGTCAAGCAAAATAGCAGAAAAACATATACCGAAGCTTGATAAGTTCAAAGGCGAAAAAACAACATTATTTGAAGTTCACCATCGTTTGGAAATCTTCCTCTAACTTTAGCAAGTCTATGGAAACTTGACCATGGATGCACTCCTAAAATTAAACATGTTCCAGCATGACCATTAACATCCCTCGATTAACAACTTAGCTACACAAAATGTGTATAAAAGGTTAGCAATAATTGTTCTATCGCTTGACTCGGAAACATAACAAGCAATTTCCTTGCAAGTAGGTTTACCCTCCTTCAAAAAAATAAACTACAAACAGCTCCATGTCTACAATTTGACATCAAAGGATGTGAAGAACGTGATATGTCTATTAGGAGTCACCTTTGCCCTATTGAAAGATATTTTATGTTAAGGTAAAGCAAAATAGCAGAAAAACATACACCGAAACTTGATAAGTTCAAAGGCGAAAAAACAACATTATTTGAAGTTCATCAGCATTTGGAAATCTTCCTTTCACGTTAACAAGTCTATGGAAACTTGACCATGGATGCATTCCTAAAAATTAAACATGTTCCGGCATGACCATCAACATCCCTCGATCAACAACTTAGCTACACAAAATGTGTATAAAAAAGTTAGCAATAATTGTTCTATCGTTTGACTCAAAAACATAACAAGCAATTTCCTTGCAAGTAGGTTTACCCTCCTTCGAAAAAATAAACTACAAACAACTCCATGTCTACAATTTGATATCAAAGGATGTGAAGAACGTGATATGTCTACAAGTACATATGGACCTTAATAGTTTAGTTCTAGGCTCCAGCAAGTTAGTATAATTTCAGGTGCCCCCAAGTGGCATTTAGATAGCAAGATTTTCTCAAATAATATTATTTTCTGAAACAAGAAAAACACAGTAATCACGTCAAAGAATGATGGTTAACACCAGTTCAAGAAAACAAGAGAAGTGCAGGTTTCCAATGATTGAATATGTTGTGATGAGTCAATAGTATTTTAGAAAACATCAGACCATTACCTTCAGAGTTCAGACTGACAAGCATCTGTAGATGCCCAACTTCTAGGCCTCTCCAACACAAGGAATTAACCAGCGGCAGCGCCATGTCAGCACGAGCACAACTTGTGTGGCAAGTCGGTCATTTCGCAGGAAAGACTGGTTGCAAACATTTCAAAGTAGCAGCCGCATATCAAATGGTGCTCAATGGTGGACTCGTGGTTCACCTCATTATTCAGTACTTTATCGTCAGTACCCATTGCCTGCAGAAAGAGAATGGAAGGGGTTTTTCTAAGCCCATGGCAAGTCGAGCTGCTGGAGCCGCTGGACCTCCTTGCCGAGGATGTTGTATCGAACCATGTTACCTGTGGTGCGCCACACCAGCTGGAGATCGGCCCACGGCTCGCCGGGCGCCATCCGCTTGTGCAGGTGGCACTTGAACGTCCGCCCCAGCCGGCCACCAGCGCCTCGCGTCCAAGATTCTAAACGTCAGCACGAACACATTGTCCCACCGCCGCAGGACCCGCGCTTGATCCCGGCCTCCGTCACCGCACTCTTCAGCCGTCGTTCCTTGGCCATCGCCCATCGCCTACACGCAAAGCTGCCCGGACTTGGACGTGAAGTAGATGCCCTAGCCGGAGCACTGGGTCACGTACCCGCTGCGTCGCCGACCAGGGCCACACAGCACGAGCGCGGGTGCTCCGGGATTTGGTGCGCCACCACCTTGATCACGCGACACCCTGCAATCTTGGGGCCAGCTCCGGGGGCGGTAGATCATTAGTACCGGTTGGTAACACCAACCGGTACTAAATGTTTGTGGGTTTTTGTTTTATTTTTTATTTTTCCTTTAAATTTGTGTTATCAATTTAATTTAGGATTGTTTTACGTTATAATGAGTTGTTATACTTGATATGGATATGGATATGGCATATATATATACTTGATCACTTAGCTAGGATCCATATCCAGTTCAAACTAATTTGCGGTTTCTTTCATGCATAAATGATATTTATATAATTACTCATCATCATCATCATCATCACATATTAATAAATAAATAAACTCTTGCATCATATCATCACCAACAACAGCATATATATATATATATATATATATATATATATATATATATATATATATATATATATATATATATATATATATATACTAGCTAGCTAAAAATCATCGTAGTCGTCATTAATTACCACTATTTAATCATCATGCATAGTCATTACCGCTATATATATCTAATCACCACCAACACTAACTTAAAAAAGAAACATTCACTTGTAACAGAAGCAAAGATATCATCGAGTTCAACATGGTCATGATATTATAAGCGTTCACAAGCAAATCACTATTTGAGATTAATTAAGTTTAGGACAATACGGACATGAGAGAGGACAAATACAAATTAAGAGCATGAACTAGCTAAATCACTCCTGCTGCTCCCTCTCAGGTAGAATAGCATAGAACATGTATAGCTCTCCTGATTCATCATACTGGAGCATGCAGATGAATCTGTCTCCTAATCTTGGGTTGTGCTTCTCCTTGCTGCCCCCTAGTACTTCTCTCCGATGTTAACAACTTTGCTCCAATATTTCACTATTAAGCATTCTTTGCTTTCAGAAATCCTGAATGCACTCATGTGCAATGTAGAAAATCTTGGTCGTAAGCTAACCATTGACATGCGACCTTTTGTCTCGATCCACTAAGGCACAACTGTCATTGGGAGTCCCTGTTGAAGAACATCGTATAGTAATTAATATACTTAGCAATGAAAGTTTAGCTTCAAAAATAATGTATGCAAAAGATGCACTAAGGACAAATAGTAAAAATCTTACCATCTTTTGATTATAGATGTGACTGTAGTTCAATACGATCACTATTGGTCGCACGTTTTGAGTACTAACATTTTTAAGTTCAGGATGAAAATTTGTCTTGACAGTATGAAGATCCTCAAGCCATGAAACATAATGACTTATCCCCTCGCAGTTTAGTTGAGCCCCGGGACAGTAGTAGGTCCTGTCTACCAAGCGCCGGACATGTTTGCTTGAATTGAAATAAGCTGACAATACAAATTAGTTGTCAACTATTTTTGAATAAACAATATCAAAGACATAAACATATGCATGCATGGTTGAGAAAAACTCACATAATGGTAGAACTGGAGGCGTTTGCACATCGACCCAGATGTCTCTATTACCTTCAATATCATCTTCCGGGCGAATATCAAAGGTGATAACCATATCAGGCTCAAATGCATAAGCCTTGCATAGTGCTTGCCAAGTTTTGCATTCAAAATGGGTGTATGTGTCTCCATTATATAATTTGACGTTGAAAGTATACCCATGCTCGGTCTTCAAGTAAACTCTCTTTACCTCCATACCATCTATAGCACTAAAACCTATCTTATCCAAAACAAAAATTCTTGCATGGCAGGGGATGCGCTAGTAGAATAGTGAAAATTTAAAATTATAAGTTGAAGCAAATGAAGCATAAATCATGATTTAAAATTATAAGTTGAAGCAAATGAAGCATAAGTTTTGCATTCAAATAATAATTGCCGTTGTGACTTACTGTATCCACTTCGAATGTCTCATCCAGCTTGAAGCTGAAGTGCCTACCATCAACAAGTAAATTTCTGTCGCACAGGCCGCGCTGGTCTTCACAGTGCTCGCAGATAATGAAATCTTTTTCATCGTCAGATGACATTTTCTATGTTCATATAGGTTAAACATGCATTAAACACTTATTACTATCTAACATTAATTAATATCTAGCTAATTCAAATATATATTCATCTAATATTTGACATTAATATATCTAACTATATTCATCTCTAACAATTGACATTACTATATATTTAACTTTTCTATCTAATTCATATAACATTCCACATTAATCTAACATTTATATAAACTAAAAATATATAAAAAATTAAATAAACAGAAATACTCATTAACAAATAATATTTTAATTAGATCATCAAATCTCAGATACCTAAATTTTCTTACTAAAAATAAACTAGTTATATTAATTATTCAAATAGTTCAAATCTCATATACCTAAATAAACTAGTTCGACAATTTTCTTACTAAAAATAAACTAGTTATATTAATTATTCAACTAGTTCAAATCTCATATACCTAATTAATATATATATATCTAGCTATATTCATCTCTAACAATTGACATTAATATATATTTAACTTTTCTATCTAATTCATCTAACATTCGACATTAATCTAAGATTCGATCATCCAATTAACTTTTCTAAAAAACAGAAAACAGAAAATAAGTAAAAAAATGTGTGTGTGTGTGTGTGTATGTGTGTGTATGTATGTGTGTGTATGTGTGTGTGTGTATACTGCAGTGCCGCCCCGTACGCCGCCGCCCCGTACGTATGAGCGGGGACGTCGACGTACGGGGCGGGGGCGGCGGCTTACGTACGGGCCGGCCGGTGCGCGCGGCGCGGGTGCGAGAGAGACCTACGGCCGCGGCGACGATGACGGACGGCGGCGCGAGATGACGACGGGCGGCGGCGGGGACAGCGACGACGACGACGGACGACGGTCGACGAGCGGTGACGACGGGATCGAGCGGCGCGCGGCGATGTCTCGCGAGAGGTTGGAGACGAAGTGGGGTGATGAAACTGAAATTTTCGTAAGTGCTATATATATAGGATGGACCTTTAGTACCAGTTCGTGGCTCCAACTGGTACTAAAGGCCTATTTTCGCCAGGCCAAGCGGCGGGAAACGAAGGCCTTTAGTACCGGTTGGAGCCACCAACCGGTACTAAAGGGGGGGGCATTTAGTACCGGTTGGTGCCACCAACCGGTACTAAAGGCCTTGCGCTGCCACACCGCGATGCACAAAGCTTAGTCCCACCTCGCCGGGCGAAGGGCAGCCGCGCTGGTTTATAAACCCAGCCGCGGCTGCCTCTTTGAACTCCTCTATATAGCAGGCTTGTGGGCCTAACTTCCGCACGCTGCCCTGTGAGTCTGCTGGGCTTTTAGGGCCTGTAATTGCACGCCCGTGGCGTAGCAGGCCCACAGGGCAGCGCCCCAATTTTTTTATAGTTTTTTCTTTTTTGCTTTATTTTCTTCTATTTATTTCTGCATAGTTTTTCATCTAGTTTGCCAAAATTCAATATTTTCAGAGTTCATTTTGTAGTGATTTTCAATTTCACGGTCGTTTGGCTCTCTAAACAAATCAGTAAACGAATGAAAAATAGCAATTATAGTTTTTTTCTTTTCTACTTTATTTTTTCTTCTATTTATTTCTGAGTAGTTTTTTTTCTTTTCTGCTATATTTATTTTCTTCTATTCATTTATTTTTATATACCATGCCAAGTTGATGGTTAAAACTTGATGGCCAAAGTCTGGAGTTATAACCAAAGTTTTAAAAAATGAAATGCCGAAGTGCAACTAGTTTTTGCCATAACAGAAGAAGTCCGGAGTTGTAATAAGTTATTAAAAATAAAAAAGAGGTGCAATGCTCGTTAATTAGCTTCAAGCCTTTCGGAATAGTGTAAACTGCACTGCACATAGCTCCGTGCAGTCTACCATATTCCTCAAGGCTTGAAGCTAAGCAACGTGAGAATTGAGCCTCTTCTTCATCGTCTCTGCACTCAGGGCTTATAAACCGCTCCTAGTCCCTCTCTCTTCGCGAGGTGGGACTAAAAAACAGCTTACTAAAAAACTGTAGTACTGGTTCATGCCATGAACTGGTACTAAAGGTGCTCATGGGGCCCCAGCCTTACCTAACACAACCTCACTAGTACCAGTTCGTGGCACGAACCGGTGCTAAAGGTTCGCCACGAACCGGTACTAAAGAGCTCCTCCCGCCTAGCAGTTGGAACCGGTACTAAAGAGCTCCTCCCGCCTAGCAGTTGGAACCGGTACTAAAGAGCTCCTCCCGCCTAGCAGTTGAATGGTGCATACTGAATGCACAAAAATTCTGGGGTTGTAATAAGTTCAAAAAAATGAAATGCCTTTGTAACAGATGAGTTTAATTTCGTCAGAAACCCGAATACTTCGAAAGAGATTGTCCAGTTTGTAAACGAAGTGCATCTAGTTTTTGCCGTAACCCTCTCTACTTTTTTGAACATGATATGTGGGTGAAATAATGATACCATGCGAAGTTTCAACTTTTTCAGAGTTCATTCGTAGTGCTTTTCAATTTCCAGGTCATTTAGTTCTCAAAACAAATCATTAAATGCATGAAAAATAGCAAATGAAGGCATAAATTGTTGAAATTTGATGACGTCGCTTTGAATGGTGCATACTGAACGCAAAAAATATAAGAGCATTTAGATCATGATATTATATTTTTCTTTACAGTCTGAATTGTCAATATGATCTTATACATCAAAAATACTTTGATCATCAATGATCTTTTTGTGTACAATCTGAATTGTCAATATGAGTCCTCAACGATTTATAAACCAGTGAAGACTCATATTGCGGCCACAAATTCTACACATAGAGTTCAATGAAGACCAAGTGCTTGTGATAGTTTGAGAAGTAACATATTTAAGGTGGTAAAAGCCTTGTTTGGGGAGCGAGGTGGGACCAAAAACAGCTAGCCATAACCTCATTAGCACTACAAGAAATATGTCAACTTATGACCTTCTGTCAGTGACCCTCGAAGAATTGGTCATAAATTTATGGCCATTTCAGACCAATTGGTCAAAAGCTGTTCGGGGGGCTCCAAACCCTAAACCATTGCGACCATTTTGGTCAGAAAGGTCGTAATTTCCTCACACGAAAAGGTCATAAAGCAAACAGCGCTAGTCCGCTGCCTTATTTCTAGTTGTTAACGACCAATATAGATGGTCATAGCCTTGTAAATTGTGGTGGGTTGCTATGACTAGGCGCCACCTCATCAGTTTTGCCTATGTGGCATGTCCATGTGGCAGTTTTTGCCCTAGGTTGTGAGGCAACCTATATTTCTGTCATTCCCAAAATTCCCAAAAAAATCTCATAAATTCTTTGGGTCATATCTTCGTCAAATATGTAAAAACCTTCCTTGCCTAGTTCAAAAATAATTCAAAAATATTCATTTTCCTATTCTGTTCAGAGTAACAGTTTGTGAAGGAAGTACCACTTTGGCATGTCCAAATAGTATCCATTTTCTACAGTGCTTTCCTATGCCCAAATAACCATCCTCCACCAAATGCCAGCTCAATCCATTCATTATTTTGAGCCGAGCTTCAACATTCGTATTTATGTCCAGTGTGGTGGTTTGCAAAGCAAGTACCAGGTAGGCTCCACCTTTTGATCTGAAAATTTGTGAAGACGGTCTTCTTAGTAACTGATCATCCTCAGCCAAAACTCACACCCATTAGCCATGTACATTTCCTGTACCGCTAATCAAACACTTGGCTGCTTATTCATGTTTGAGCATCGATCGGTCTCATCGTGAGAATCTTATGTTGTAATTTTCTTCCTAGCACCTACATGGGGAGTGCCCAACCCACTAGACATGCCTAGGCCACCCAGAACACATGGCAACGCCACGGTCACGCGGTGACCACGCGGCGGGCATGCGAGCTTACGCGCTCTAGAGTTGGGGCCCTCGACCACCGTCCAAACCTCGATGTATCGCCACCAAACCATGTATTTATGATTAAATAGGTACTTATGTAACTAGAAATGATTTTTGGAAAAAATAAATAGCAAACTATGAGGCAGCTGCAGTTCAAATTTGACCCGCTTCTAGCTGAATCGACGGAAATTTGTCTTTTTCACCAGAGGTGGATAAAAACTTTTTGCACCCAACCATTTTGTCAATTGTGCATTAAATATGGCCTAGTATTTTATAAAATTGATTAGGTCGAATTTTGCAACAAATATATGGTAGGTCCTTCACAAAAAAACCTCCTTTCAGGCACTCGGAAAATGAAAAATGGTTTTTTCGTCCAAAGAAAATGAAAACTTCCTTAGGCAACATTGTTTGCCATTTCAATATGCACCCTTGTGCACAATATGAGATCATTTGAACAAACTATGCCATGAATGTGGCCATAAGATTGATCATTTGGCTTGAAAGCCATTGATCTCCCCACGTGATAGCTCGTTTCTGAGAACACTTTTTTAAAATAATTGCCGTATTACAAGTTTGTTATTTTTCCTGGGAACTTGGCCACATATAATGACACAATGCGAAGGTTTCCCAATTTTTTGATTTTTTTTTGAATTTTTTATGCCCGTTTCACAATGCGGTCAAAATGGCGGGCTTGACCGTTCCTAGCTGGTGGTTGAATCTTGGAATTTTTTTGGTGTTTCTCTGATTAAATAGATACTTATGTACCTAGAAATGATTTTTGGAAAAAATAAATAGCAAACTATGAGGCAGCTGCAGTTCAAATTTGACCCGCTTCCAGCTGAATCGGCGGAAATTTGTCTTTTTCACGAGAGGTGGATCAAAACTTTTGACACCCAACCATTTGGTTAATTGTGAATTAAATATGGCCTAGTATTTTATAAAAATGATTTGGTCCAATTTTGCAACAATTATTTTGGAGGTCCTTCACAAAAAAACCTCCTTTTGGGCACTCAAAAAATGGAAAATGGTTTTTTCGTCCAAAGAAAATGAAAACTTCCTTAGGAAACATTGTTTTCCATTCCAATATGCACCCTTGTGCACAATATGAGATCATTTGAACAAACTATGCCATGAATGTGGCCATAAGATTGATCATTTGGCTTGAAAGCCATTGATCTCCCCACGTGATAGCTCGTTTCTGAGAACACTTTTTTAAAATAATTGCCGTATTACAAGTTTGTTATTTTTCCTGGGAACTTGGCCACATATAATGACACAATGCGAAGGTTTCCCAATTTTTTGATTTTTTTTGAATTTTTTATGCCCGTTTCAAAATGCGGTCAAAATGGTAGGCTTGACCGTTCCTAGCTGGTGGTTGAATCTTGGAACTTTTTTGATGTTTCTCTGATTAAATAGATACTTTTGTACCTAAAAATGATTTTTGGAAAAAATATAGAGCAAATTATGAGGCAACTGCAGTTCAAATTTGACCCGCTTCCAACTAAATCGGCGACAATTTGTCTTTTTCACCAGAGGTGGATCAAAACTTTTTACACCCAAACATTTTGTCAATTGTGCATTAAACATGGCCTAGTATTTTAGAAAAATGATTTGGTCCAATTTTGCAACAATTATTTGGTAGGCCCTTCACAAAAAAACCTCATCTCGGGCACTCGAAAAATGGAAAATGGTTCTTTCGTCCAAAGAAAAAGAAAACTTACTTAGGCAACATTGTTTGCCATTCCAATATGCACCCTTGTGCACAATATGAGATCATTTGAATAAACTATGCCATGAATCTGGCCATAAGATTGATCATTTGGCTTGAAAGCCATTGATCTCCACACGTGATAGCTCGTTTCTGAGAACAATTTTTTAAAATAATTTCCGTATTACAAGTTTATTATTTTTCCTGGAAACTTGGTCACATATAATGACACAATGCGAAGCTTTTCCAATTTTTTGATTTTTTTAAATTTTTATTCCCGTTTCAAAATGCGGTCAAAACGGCGGGCTTGACCGTTCCTAGCCAGTGGTTGAATCTTGGAAAACTTTTGATGTTTCTCTGATTAAATAGATACTTTTGTACTTAAAAATGATTTTTGAAAAAAATATAGAGCAAACTATGAGGCAGCTACAGTTCAATTTTGACCCGCTTCCAACTGAATCGGCGATAATTTGTCTTTTTCAGCAGAGGTGGATCAAAACTTTTTACACCCAACCATTTGGTCAATTGTGCATTAAATATGTCCTAGTATTTTAGAAAAATGATTTGGTCCAATTTTGCAACAATTATTTGGTAGGCCCTTCACAAAAAAACCTCCTTTTGGGCACTCGGAAAATGGAAAATGGTTTTTTCATCCAATGAAAATGAAAACTTACTTAGGCAATATTGTTTGCCATTCCAATATGCACCCTTGTGCACAATATGAGATCATTTGAACAAACTATGCCATGGATGTGGTCATAAGATTGATCATTTGGCTTGAAAGCCATTAATCTCCACACGTGATAGCTTGTTTCTGAGAACACTTTTTTAAAATAATTGGCGTATTACAAGTTTGTTATTTTTCCTAGGAACTTGGCCACATATAATGACACAATGCGAAGGTTTCCAATTTTTTTGTTTTTTTTGAATTTTTATGCCCGTTTCAAAATGCGGTCAAAATGGCGGGAATGACTGTTCCTAGCTAGTGCTTGAATCTTGGAATTTTTTTGGTGTTTCTCTGATTAAATAGATACTTTTGTACCTAGAAATGATTTTTGGACAAAATAAATAACAAACAATGAGGACGCTGCAGTTCAAATTTGACCCGTTTCCTACTGAATGAGCGGAAATTTGTCTTTTTCATGAGAGGTGGATCAAAACTTTTTACATCCAACCATTTGGTCAATTGTGCATTAAATATGGTCTAGTATTTTAGAAAAATGATTTGGTCCAATTTTGCAACAATTATTTGGGAGGTCCTTCACAAAAAAGCTCATTTCGGGCACTCAGAAAATGGAAAATGATTTTTCGTTATTCGAGGAATAGCACTACTAATCATTTGGAAACTTAACAAACATTGTCATAAAAAGAGAATGAAACTTACCACCGGGCGTCGTGGTGCTGCGTTGGAGCTCGCGCTGCAATGGAGCTTCGCCGGGCGTCGTGGTGCTGTGTTGGTAGTGCCTATTGTTAATCAATTACGACCATTTTAGATGGTCATAACGTCATCAAAGCGTGCACTTCGTTCTGATTGGTCTATGGATATGTCACGCGGATCAAGCATTAGAGACCGTCGGATACTACCAGATCCAACGGCCCACACCCTCACCCTCTCCCCCGCCCACCCCTACCCGGAAGCAGCTCCCCTCACGAACACCACATGCCGTTGAGGGCGCTGACATGTGGGCCTAATTCCTCGCGGGCCCACCTATCAGTGGACGAATGCCACCCTCTCCCCCGCACACCACTCACCCACCACACACCACTCCTCCCCCTCTCCTCCTCTCCCCCGCACACCACTCCTCCCCCACGACCCGCAACCCAAACCCTAACCCCTCCCGTCGAACCCCTCTCCCCTCCACCCGATTGGACCGCCGCCGCCGCCTACGGCGGCCGACCTCGCCGCGACCTCAAGCCGCTCCTCCTCGCCTTCGTCGACGACCACCTGCTCTCGCCGCTCCTCATCGCCTCGCTCCTCGCCTTCCCCTCCCTTGTTGCGACCGTGATTCCCACCGCCGCCATCCCCACCCACCACCGCTGCCCCCACCCACCGCCGACCTCGTCTCCGCCATCCCCCTCCCCTCGCCTTCATCCCCCATATCCACTAGTCTCGATCCGGCGTGCGTGCGTGCCAGCGCGGGCGTGCCTCGATTCGATCCAGCACCTTCCTCCCTCCCTCCCACGACCACACCTTCCTTCCTCGAGTCAGAGAAGGTCCGGCGGCGGCCATATCCGCCACCGCCACAGCGGGCCTTCCGGATCCACACCGTCATCGAGATGGATTCGCGCCTCGTCGCGCGGCCTCGTCTGCCTCCGCGGCTGCGCCACGGGCTTCTACTACGTCGCCCAGTCCAGCGTTGGTGCACGGGACGCGCCTTCTGGCGCACCTCCATCGGCCACATCCTCTGCTACACCTCGGAGACGGGCTGCGTTGACCTCATCCCCGAGCCCCAGGAGGTCGAGGACCGCAAGGACCGGGAGATCGGCAAGATGGAGGGCAACTTTAGCATCGCCTGCGTCGATCGACGAGATGGAGATTGGTTGCACCACGGCGGCGACGGGCCGACGCTGGTGGACTGGGAGCGCAGGTGGCCGACGCTGGTGGACCGGGAGCCAAGGGCCTGACATACCTGCACGAGGACTGTAAGTCGCTGGATGTCTCTATTTATTTTGATGTGAACTTGTATGACTGACTGACGATGCACTGTTGCACTGCATAACTGGTCCGACGTCTTCTCCTTTGGCCTCGTGCTTCTGGTGATCATCATCGGTAAGAGACCGGTCCTGTTCGACGAGCCTGACGAGGACGATGAGACTCTGGTCTCTTGGGTGAGTCATTTTTACCCTGAATCCTGGCCTCTCAAGTCATGAACTGTACTTTCTTTGTCTTACTGTTTCTGAAGTTCAGTTGAGCTATGGAGCAACACTGTGCAGAGCACTAGTATGTTTACTGAATTTTTTTACATTTCTCCATGGTAGCTGACCAAAGAACCATCTGATTTCTGAACCTGTACCAGGGGGAGCTAGATGTATGATGTACAACAACGGGAATGGGAGCTGGTGAGGAATGGAACCTGCTGGGACAACTAGATCGAGTCCCTTCTCTACATGTTGGATTTGCTCCCTTGCACAGCAGTAAATGCCTCTGCAAACATGATACTATATATTTGCATGTCATAGTCAGCAGTTAGCGTGTGACAATGAAGTGAACCATCAGCTCTGTTATATCTGTAGCTCGGCTCCTCGCATGTTTTTGGTTTGTTCTCAGTCTGATTGTGGTGTGCCCATGTGAATTAATCCAGTAGATGCTTGAAAATGAACAAGTGTTCATAATTGTTGTGAAAGAAGCCTGACGCTAAAAAGATGCACGGGATCAGTTCTCGCGTTCCCTAGAAGAATATTACTCCCTCCGTAGAGAAATAGAAGAGCGTTTAGATTACTAAAATAGTGATCTAAACACTCTTATATTTCTTTACATAGGGAGTAGACAAGAACAAATATTTGTGCCTTTTCTCTAGAATACTTATGCTTTGACCTTGCTCAGTAGAATACCTAATGTTTAGTAATGAAATACTGCAACCAAATTACAACATCTACTGATACTGTCAAAATATTCATGGAGGAAGACATATTGTAATAAAATTTTCTATTACAACATCTACTGATACTGTCAAATATTAGGATGTGGCTGAAACCATTGGATGTCCTTTGTGGACTTGCTATCAATACTTTTCTCATGTTTTGTTTCCTTTCTGGACATGTTACGGTTCAAGTGTTGCTGCTGTTTAGTACTAAGTGCTTAACTTAACTAAGCTTGAGCTACTAAAACCCACTCTCAAATCAATGAATTTCCTGTTTTGCGAAACTTCAGTGTTGAGCTGCTCTCCTCGCTGAGCTGTGGCCGTCGATTTTCATTTTGTCCACCTTCTTGTGTAATCAAACTTTGCTCCTGTATGTATGTATGTATGTATGTATGTATGAGGCTGGGTAGTTCACTCTAGTTTTCTTTCTAACTCATTCATATATGGTGGAAATTGTGCAGGTTCCACTGTATTAATGCAGAGTATTTCGGTAGTATTGTTGTACAAGTTTACTGTAGTATTTTGGTATGCACTCCTGAACAAGTTAATGTTGTATTTTGGTATGTACTGATGTACAAGTTTAATGTGGTGTTTTGGTATGTACTGCTGAGTTCATAACCATTTAATTTTACAACATGCAGATGATTGCCTTCATTCATGTTTCGACGTGAGCTCTAGGTCGAAGTTGGAAGAAGCAAGGATTCAGGATCTAGGCATGCATGCATGCTCTCTTATCCCTGCTTCTGCTCCTTAGGAGATGTGAATTTCTGGGACTTTTGATGTACTCCCAGCATTTATCTTTTTTATCTCTCTTTGTTGTTTTGCTAGAACTGTAAATCCTGATGCATGATGATCATGGTTTGTTTTTGTAGATCTGTTACGATGGCGCTTAAAATTTTACATGCCTGGATTCTAATTGAACTTGTTCTTGTAGGTCTTTCTACTTCTATGATCAGTTTAGTTAGAGTTGCACATGTCAGAACACTATATACCACACTACATACCAATAACTCCCAGCTAGTGAGAAATTTTTTGTCACTCCATTAACACATACTGGTTAGTGTTAGTCATACTATTTATGTACATGGAATTTGTTGTCAATTTTGTTAGAATGCAACCTTTTGGTAATTCTGGACTTTTCTTTTGCGGTAATGTAATGATGTTAGATGTTTGCTGATTGTTGTATATGGGTAAGATGAATCCTATTGTTTTCTTTTTGATGTACACGCATGCTGATGGTTGACACTCATGAACAACAAGCAACCATTCTAGTTACTACCTAGGTGTTCAGAGATTGTTGTATTATTTATGTTCTTTTTACTCCCAGAGTTATTGTTCGCATAGACTGTTTTTCTTGGTGCATACATGTATCTCAAGCATTGTACTTCTATGTTTGCTTAGGCGGATAGTGGGCAGATATACTTTGCTGCTTTGCTGCTTACGTTAGTGTTGCCTTTGCATTGTATGATAGTATTGTATGATAGTGGGCAGATCTAATTTGCTGCTTATGTTAGTGTTGCCTCACCAGCATTTGTTTGGTTCTGGCCTCAGCAACAGTATACTAATGCTTCAGGATCTATTTATTATTCTTTTCATTATACTAATGCCTCAGCACTTGTATACTAATGTTTGGTATTCAATTTACTGCTTACATTAGTGTTGCTACTGTTATCCATGCCCTCATGCTTCAGGATCGACTCCTAGCTGCTTGTGTATCTGTTTATTATTCTGTTCTGTTCATTATTCTTTTCCTAGTTGTTCTTTATTAGAAGATATTGCTTTCATTGGCAGCCATGATAATGATAATTTCCTCTCTTCTACAGGAGCTCTTGGCTGAAGAAGTTTGAAGAAGGGAACACTTCATCTTTGTAGCTAGTTTTATGTTCCTGGGTGTTTACTTCATAGATGTTCCTGGGTGTTCCTGAGTGTTTGTTTACTTCATAGATGTTCCTGGGTGTTCCTGAGTGTTTGTTTACTTCATAGATGTTCCTGGATGTTCCTGGGTGTTTGCACTTCCTAGGTGTTCTAAATTCCTGGATGATGTGAACTATCGCATGAGTGTATGGAGTTTCACATGTTCTGTTCTGTACAGAATATATTGTAATAAACCTATTTTGGTTGTTATTTGAAGATCTTCATATTCTTTTCTTCTTTCTATTTGATATATACTGCTTAAAAAGCGATGTGGATCCACTGCAAGGAAAAATCTGACAATTGGGACCCATCTAAAAACTGGACCACAAAAAAACCCTTGAAAATAAAAATGAAATGGACCGCAAAAGGCCATGCCTAGAAAATAAAAAGGCCAAATTGTTGGGCTAGGCCCATGTAGCTAGAGAAAATATACAGTAAAAAGGCTAAATTGTTGGGCTAGGCCCATGTAGAAAATCGAATTGGACCGGGCTGAATCTTGTGCCACGTCAGATTGCCACGTGGCCTGTGGAGGTTGCTACACCACAGTAGGAATATTTTGGTCGTAAACGTCCACGACCTTCTCACAGAGAAGGTCGCTATAGTCAGTTTACGACCGCCAGCTTTTGACCTTCTGTTTTTGGTCACAAAAAGGTCGTAAATGGAAATTTGTGACCTTTCAGTGACCAATAGTGGTGGTCACAAGTTGACATATTTCTTGTAGTGTAGTACCGGTTCATGGTACGAACCGACACTAAATGGTGATGGTGGGGCCATAGCCTGACTAATTGAGCGTTCTCTGGGCACCATGGTAATATCCAGTCGCGAGTCGGCAATGTCTACATGCCAGGAATGATCCAGGGGCGTTGGGATTTTGTCCTACAACAGCGGCGTTCAGTGGGGCGGCCCCGACGCCCATCGTATGGGAGCGTCCTGTCGCGTGGAGTCAGCATCACCAAACGCTCCTTTATGTTAAATCTTAATAATCATAGTACTGTTTCCTACTTTGAACTTAAATCTATATAAAATAAATCATCAGTGGCATGATTACACAGAAAATAAATTGCCGATTACACAGAAACGTATGGAGTTCATAGAATTGATCACCAGATGACAAGTCACCTATACTAATGCATGCATACAATGTGATCATCCAAGGTCCTTTATACCATTGATTGAAGCAACCACTGATGGCATCCATGAGCAGGGATATGAGTGCTCACGTACCTGACCAAAAAGAGGAGAGCACGTAGTACTGCTGCATCTGAGTTGAAGCAACAGTACAGCTCGGCAGGCACGATGCAATGTGCGTCAGGCCTGGATGCTGCTCGCCGTTCAGCCTGATGGAATCGTTCCTCTTGTTGTTCAACCTGATGGGATCGTTCCTCTCACCTAGATGTCGCAATGAAACTGCCTGTCTCAGCGGACGAGGAGAAACAAACGACATCGAGCGAAAACGCCAAGATCACAATGGGCTACCTCGTACCTTTTCAGGATATATGTCGATGAGACGATGACGGAACCTCGTCGGCGTCGATCACATCGAGGGCGGACGGAACACGCTGTCGTGGTGCTGGGAGGAGGTTAAATGGCGGAGGCGGACCAGCGGTGGGAGGAGGCAAACATGGCGGCGAGGTGCTGCCGGAGGAAGGCGAGCGGCAGCCGAGGAGCCAAGGGGCGGGCTGGGGCTAGCGCCCGCTCTAACCCTAGTGCGAGGTCGGGATGGGATAACTGGGCGAATTGCACATGGTGCGTGAGGTGAGAGATATGTGGGCTGGCTCGCGGGGCATTGCTCGGCATGTGCAGGGCGATGGACAAAGTGTTTTTAGCGATGGAGAAACTGGATTGGGAGCGTACTGCGTACGTCGGGTGGAGCGAGGGGTGTGGACGAAACGTAAGAGGGGAAACGGAATGTTGCGTTTCTTTTAGGTAGTAGAGTAGATTACTGTGATTGAGTGATTTAAGGTAAGTCTAACTAATTTAGATTTGATCTTTAAAAATTGATCGTGATTGATTCTTTCACATAAAGACATTACTAAGCTGGTGACGCGAAACATGGAAAGGTCTGATCCGTTCAGATTTTTTTCGTTGTGTGAGAGGGTGACGCGAAACTAAACCGGTGGGGTGGGGGAGGGACGAAAAAACCCAGACGAAAGTGGTGGGACTATTCAACCAACTCGTCCATTAGAAGTAGAGATACATAGGAAATTCCTCGCTGCCCGGACGAAATTCCTGGGTGGAGAGACGAAATTCCTAGGTGGAAAGACGAAATTCCTGGGGGAGGTGCGAAATTCCTAGGCCGAAGACGAAATTCCTGGGTGGAGAGACGAAATTCCTAGGTGCCCAGACGAAATTCCTGGGTGAAGAGACCAAATTCCTAGGGGAGGACAAAATTCCTATGTGAAGGGACGAAATTTCTAGGGGAGGGTGAAATTCCTATGCGAAGCGACCAAATTCCTCGTTGAGCGCCCAATTGCAAGGATTGTTTTATGAAACATGTAGAACAAGTATTAAAAAAATGTTGAACATGTATTTGAAAATGTTAGTCAAGCATTTGGAATTTTTTGAACAAGTATTTGAAAAATGTTAGTCAAGCATTCGAAAAATGTCAAACACGTATAGAAAAATTGTTAATCATGTATTAAAAAATGATGAATTTTTTTGTCATGAATATAAAATTTTTAATCAAGAATTTGAAAAAAAATGTTGAACAAGTATTTGGAAAATATTAAACAAGCATTTGGGAAATGTTAAATGTGTATAGAAAAAATATTGACCATGTATTCACAAAATGTTTTGTTGGGGGCCAAGGACGTTTTGTATCTGCTTGTGCACCTTTTGATCATTGGTTGTGTTAGTAAACTCATGTTGGCTTGATAAATCTTGAGACCACTAAAGGGAAATTGCTACTTGCTAAATCCTTGCACTTGGGGGCCCAACACATTCTTAGTTGAGAAGAAGCAAGGTCTCCCTCCTTCTTCTTCCTTGGCCTCTCCGCTAGGCGGGTAGAGGTTTCCCCCTCTAGTCCATGGTGTTTATGGCCCACCAGAGGGCGAGACCCCCTCCGAGATTGGATCTCCCTTCTATCATTGTTTTTTCTAGAATTTCTTGTTGCTATATTTTTCTCTGAAACAAGGCAGCGGCCGAAGGGTGGCTTCAATTGCCTTACAAAGTCTTTACTGACGGTAAATGTGCGCACACGATACCGAGTCGGCCCATATATAATTCATAATTTATGTCTTTTTCTAATTTTGTGAACCTTCTAATTTTGGCAGGTTTTTTCCTTTCTTTCCATGTGTTTACTTTGCTAGTTTTACCCTTTTTCTGTTCTCTTTTCTTTTTCTTACATTTTCTTCATTTATAATTCATGTATACTTTTTCAAATTCGTGAAGATCTTAAAACTCTTTAAGGATTTTAACAAAATATATTTTTTCATTCATGAACTTTTTTTAGTTCATGAACTTTTCTGAGTTCCTGAATATTTTAAAAACTTATGAGCACTTTTCAAATTTATGATAATTTTGGCAACATTCTTAAATTTATGAATATTTTTATTTGCAAACAATTTTTTTGAAATCCATGAATATTTTATAAATTTGGGAAAATATTTTTGAATTCACGAGCATTTCCAAACTTATAAAAACGGTAGCCATTTTTTTCTGAACAAGCAAGTGGAGTTTTTTTTAACGGGGAGTGGACGAGAGAAAAATAGATAAGCAAGGTGTGTGTTTCCTACGAATAGGGTAGAATTCTGCACCTTAAGCGGTAAATATGAGGTCCCCCATTTTCTGTGCAATTTATTTTGGTGTGAGCTTGGGCCAGCTATAATCCCGAAAAGAAAATATGGGCCATCTGTAGGCATTGCATGCGACACGGTTGAAGCTTAGAGCATCTATAACCGTGGTTAGTTATTTTGCTTCCCCATAAGGCCGTGGGCGCATCGGGGCGTGTCCGCTGACAGTGCCCAGACATAGGCCAATTTTCTCCTTTCACAATCAGAAACCCCAAATTTTCAGATACCCAAACTCGTGCATAGTACGTAGATCTTAGTAATAGCATAATTCAGCCATCTGACATGCAATCAGTGTTGGGGAACGTAGTATTTCAAAAAAAATCCTACAATCACGCAAGATCTATCTAGCAGAAGCATAACAACGAGCGGGGAGAGTGTGTCCACGTACCCTCGTAGACCAAAAGCGGAAGCGTTAAGTAACGCGGTTGATGTAGTCGAACGTCTTCGCTATCCAACCGATCAAGTACCGAACGCATGACACCTCCGCGATCTGCATACGTTCAGCTCGGTGACGTCCCTCGAACTCTAGATCCAGCTGAGGCCGAGGGAGAGTTTCGTCAGCACGACGGAGTGTTGACGGTGATGATGAAGTTACTGACGCAGGGCTTCACCTAAGCACTACGACAATATGACCGAAGTGGAAATCTGTGGAGGGGGGCACTGCACACGGCTAAGAAATCAACTTGTGTGTATATGGGGTGCCCCCTCCCCCGTATATAAAGGAGAGGAGGAGGGGGCGGGCCGGCCTCATAGGGCGCGCCCCAAGGGGGGGAATCCTACTCCTACTAGGAGTAGGTTCCCCCTTTCCTAATACAACTAGGAGGGGAAGGAAAGGGAAGAGGGAGAGCAAGGAAAGCCCCCCAACCAATTCGGATTGGGCTTGGGGGGTGCACGCCTCCCAATTGGCCGCCTCCTCCTCTCTTCCACTAAATCCCATGAAGGCCCATTAACCCCCCGGGGGATTCCGATAACCCCCCGGTACTCCGGAAAATGCCCGAACCTATCCGAAACCTTTCCGGTGTCTAAACATAACCTTCCAATATATCAATCTTTATGTCTCGACCATTTCGAGACTCCTCGTCATGTCCGTGATCACATCCAGGACTTCAAACAACCTTCGGTACATCAAATCACATATACTCATAATACCAATCGTCATCGAACGTTAAGCGTGCGGACCCTACGGGTTTGAGAACTATGTAGACATGACCGAGACTCATCTCCGGCCAATAACCAATAGCATAATCTGGATGCTCATATTGGTTCCTACATGTTCTACGAAGATCTTTATCGGCCAAACCGCACAACAACATACGTTGTTCCCTTTGTCATCGTTATGTTACTTGCCCTAGATTCGATCGTCGGTATCATCATACATAGTTCAATCTCGTTATCGGCAAGTCTCTTTACTCGTTCCGAAATGCATCATCCCGCAACTAACTCATTAGTTACATTGCTTGCAAGGCTTATAGTGATGTGCATTACCGAGAGGGCCCAGAGACACCTCTTTGACAATCAGAGTGACAAATACTAATCTCGATCTATGCCAGCTCAACGAACACCATCAGAGACACCTGTAGAGCATCTTTTTAATCACCCAGTTACGTTGTGACATTTGATAGCACACTAAGTGTTCCTCCGGTATTCGAGATTGCATAATCTCATAGTCATAGGAACATGTATAAGTCAAGAAGAAAGCAATAGCAATAAACTAATCGATCAAAGCACTAAGCTTACGGATGGATCATGTCAATCACATCATTCTCGAATGATGTGATGCCGTTCATCAAATGACAACTCATGACCATGGCTAGGAAACTTAACCATATTTGATTAACGAGCTAGTCAAGTAGAGGCATACTAGTGACATTCTGTTTGTCTATGTATTCACACATGTACTAAGTTTCTGGTTAATACAATTCTAGGATGAATAATAAAAATTTATCATGATACAAGGAAATATAAATAACAACTTTATTATTGCCTCTAGGGCATATTTCCTTCAGTCTCCCTATTGCATTAGAGTCAATAATCTAGATTACACTGTAATGATTCTAACACCCATGGAGTCTTGCTGCTGATCATGTCTTGCTCGTGAGAGAGGCTTAGTCAACGGGTCTGCAACATTCAGATCTGTATGTACCTTGCAAATCTCTATGTCTCCCTCCTTGACTTGATCGCAGATGGAATTGAAGCGTCTCTTGATGTTCTTGGTTCTCTTGTGAAATCTCGCTTTGCCAAGGCAATTGCACCAGTATTGTCACAAAAGATTTTCATTGGAACTGATGCACTAGGTATGACACCTAGATCGGATATGAACTCCTTCATCCAGACTCCTTCATTTGCTGCTTTCGAAGCAGCTATTTACTCTGCTTCACACGTAGATCCCGCCACGACGCTCTGCTTGGAACTGCACCAACTGACAGCTTCACCATTTAACATAAATACATATCCGATTTGTGACTTAGAGTCATCCGGATCAGTGTCAAAGCTTGCATCGACATAACCATTTAAGATGATCTCTTTGTCACCTCCATAAACGAGAAACATGTCCTTAGTCCTTTTGAGGTATTTCATGATGTTCTTGACAGCTGTCCAGTGATCCACTCCTGGATTACTTTGGTACCTCCCTGCTAAACTAATAGCAAGGCACACATAAGGTCTGGTACACAACATTGCATACATGATAGAACCTATGGCTGGAGCATAGGGAATGACTTTCATTTTCTCTCTATCTTCTGAAGTGGTCGGGCATTGAGTCTGACTCAACTTCACACCTTGTAACACAGGCAAGAACCCTTTCTTTGCTTGATACATTTTGAACTTCTTCAAAACTTTATCAAGGTATGTGTTTTGTGAAAGTGCAATTAAGCGTCTTGATCTATCTCTATAGATCTTGATGCCCAATATGTAAGCAGCTTCTCCGAGGTCTTTCATTGAAAATTTCTTTTCAAGTATCCTTTTATGCTATTTAGAAATTCAGTATCATTTCCAATCAACAATATGTCATCCACATATAGTATCAGAAATGCTACAGAGCTCCCACTCACTTTCTTGTAAATACTGGCTTCTCCAAAAGTATGTATAAAACCATATGCTTTGATCAGACTATCAAAGCGTATATTCCAACTCCGAGATGCTTGCACCAGTCCATAAATGGATTGCTGGAGCTTACACACTTTGTTAGCACCTTTTGGATCAATAAAACATTCTGGTTGCATCATATACAACTCTTCTTTACGTTATCCATTAAGGAATGCAATTTTGATATCCATTTGCCAAGTTTCATAATCATAAAATGCGGCAATTGCTAACATGATTCGGATGGACTTAAGCATCACTACGGGTGAGAAGGTCTCATCGTAGTCAACTCCTTGAACTTGTCGAAAACCTTTCGCAACAAGTCGAGCTTTGTAGACAGTAATATTACCGTCAGCGTCAGTCTTGTTCTTGAAGATCCATTTATTCTCTATGGCTTGCCGATCATCGGGCAAGTCAACCAAAGTCCATACTTTGTTCTCATACATGGATCCCATCTCCGATTTCATGGCCTCAAGCCATTTTGCGAAATCTGGGCTCATCATCGGTTCCTCATAGTTCGTAGGTTCGTCATGGTCAAGTAACATGACCTCCAGAACAGTATTACCGTACCACTCTGGTGCGGATCTTACTCTAGTTAACCTACGAGGTTCGGTAGTAATTTGATTATAAGTTTCATGATCATCATCATTAGCTTCCTCACTTACTGGTGTAGGAATAACTGGAACTGATTTCTGCGATGAACTACTTTCTAATAAGGGATCAGGTACAATTACCTCATCAAGTTATACTTTCCTCCCACTCACTTCTTTCGAGAGAAACTCCTTCTCTAGAAAGGATCCATTCTTAGCAACGAATATCTTGCCTTCGGATCTATGATAGAAGCTGTACCCAACAGTCTCCTTTGGGTATCCTATGAAGACACATTTCTTTGATTTGGGTTCGAGCTTATCAGGTTGAAGCTTTTTCACATAAGCATCGCAGCCCCAAACTTTAAGAAACGACAACTTGGGTTTCTTGCCAAACCATAGTTCATATGGTGTCGTCTCAATGGATTTAGATGGTGCCCTATTTAACGTGAATGCAGCCGTCTCTAAAGCATAACCCCAAAACGATAGCGGAGTAAGAGACATCATAGATCACACCATATCTAATAAAGTACGATTACGATGTTCGGACACACCATTATGCTATGGTGTTCCGGCTGGCGTGAGTTGCGAAACTATTCCGCATTGTTTCAAATGAGGACCAAACTCGTAACTCAAATATTCCCCTCCAAGATCAGATCGTAGAAACTTTATTTTCTTGTTACGATGATTTTCCACTTCACTCTGAAATTCTTTGAACTTTTCAAATGTGTCAGACTTAACTTTCATCAAGTACATATACCCATATCTGCTCAAATGATCTGTGAAGGTCAGAAAATAACGATACCCGCCGCGAGCATCAACACTCATCGGACCACATACATCAGTATGTATTATTTCCAACAAGTCTGTTGCTCGCTCCATTGTTCCGGAGAACAAAGTTTTAGTCATCTTGCCCATGAGACATGGTTCTCAAGCATCAAGTGATTCATAATCAAGTGATTCCAAAAGCCCATCAACATGGAGTTTCTTCATGCGCTTTACACCAATATGACCTAAACGGTAGTGCCACAAATAAGTTGCACTACCGTTATTAAACTTATATCTTGTGTCTTCAATATTATGAATATGTGTATCACTACTATCATGATTTAGTAAAAATAGACCACTCATCAAGGGTGCATGACCATAAAAGATATACTCATATAAATAGAACAACCATTATTCTCTGATTTAAATGAATAACCGTCTCGCATCAAACAAGATCCAGATATAATGTTCATGCTTAACGCTGGCACCAAATAACAATTATTCAGGTCTAAAACTAATCCCGAAGGTAGATGTAGAGGTAGCATGCCGACGGCGATCACATCGACTTTGGAACCATTTCCCACGCGCATCGTCACCTCGTCCTTAGCCAATCTTCACTTAATCTGTAGCCCCTGTTTCGAGTTGCAAATATTAGCAACAAAACCAGTATCAAATACCCAGGCGCTACTGCGAGCATTAGTAAGGTACACATCAATAACATGTATATCAAATATACCTTTCACTTTTGCCATCCTTCTTCTCCGCCAAATACTTGGGGCAGTTCTGCTTCTAGTGACCAGTCCCTTTGCAGCAGAAGCACTCAATTTGAGGATTAGGTCTAGACTTGGGCTTCTTCACTTGAGCAGCAACTTGCTTGCTGTTCTTCTTGAAGTTCCCCTTCTTCCCTTTCCCTTCTTCTTGAAACTAGTGGTCTTATTGAGCATCAACACTTGATGATCCTTCTTGATTTCTACCTCCGCAGCCTTTAGCATTGCGAAGAGCTCGGGAATTGTCTTATCCATCCCTTGCATATTATAGTTCGTCACGAAGCTTTTGTAGCTTGGTTACAGTGATTGAAGAAATCTTTCAATGACAATATCAACCGAAAGATTAACTACCAGTTGAGTCAAGTGATTATGGTACCCAGACATTCTGAGTATATGCTCACTGACAGAACTATTCTTCTCCATTTTGTAGCTGTAGAACTTATTGGAGACTTCATATCTCTCAGTCCGGGCATTTTTGCTTGAAATATTAATTTCAACTCCTAGAACATCTCATATGCTCCATGATGTTCAAAACGTCGTTGAAGTCCCGGTTCTAAGCCGTAAAGCATGGCACACTGAACTATCGAGTAGTCATCAGCTTTGCTCTGCCAGGTGTTCATAACATCTGTAGTTGCTCCTGCAGCGGGTTTGGCACCTAGCGGTGCTTCCAGGACTTAATTCTACTATGCAGCAATGAGGATAATCCTCAAGTGATGGACCCAGCCCGTGTAGTCGCTACCATCATCTTTCAACTTAGCTTTCTCTAGGAACGCATTAAAATTCAATGGAACAGTAGCACGGGCCATTTATCTACAACAACATAGACATGCAAAAATACTATCAGTTACTAAGTTCATGATAAATTAAAGTTCAATTAATCATATTACTTAAGAACTCCCACTTAGATAGACATCCCTCTAATCATCTAAGTGATCACGTGATCCATATTAGCTAAATCATGTCTGATCATCACGTGAGATGGAGTAGTTTTCAATGGTGAACATCACTATGTTGATCATATCTACTATATGATTCACACTCGACCTTTCGGTCTCGGTGTTCCGAGGCCATATCTGCATATGCTAGGATCGTCAAGTTTAACCCGAGTATTTTGCATGTGCAAAACTGGCTTGCACCCATTGTATGTAAACGCAGAGCTTATCACACCCGATCATCACGTGGTGTCTCGGCGCGATGAGCTGTAGCAACGGTGCATACTCAGGGAGAACACTTTTACCATGAAATTTAGTGAGATATCATCTTATAATGCTACCGCCGAACTAAGCAAAATAAGATTCATAAAGGATAAACATCACATGCAATCAAATAAGTGATATCATATGGCCATCATCATCTTGTGCCTTTGATCTCCATCTTCAAAGCACCGTCATGATCACCATCGTCACCAGCTTGACACCTTGATCTCCATCGAAGCATCGTTGTCGTCTCGCCAACTATTGCTTCTACGACTATCGCTACCGCTTAGTGATAAAGTAAAGCAATTACATGGCGATTGCATTTCATACAATAAACCCACAACCATAAGGCTACTGCCAGTTGTCGATAACTTTTAGAAAACATGATCATCTCATACAACAATTTATATATCATCACGTCTTGACCATATCACATCACAACAAGCCCTGAAAAAACAAGTTAGAGTCCTGTACTTTGTTGTTGCGAGTTTTACGTGGCTACTAGAGGCTTCTAGCAAGAACCGTTCTTACCTATGCATCAAAACCACAATGATTTTTCGTCAAGTTTGCTGTTTTAACCTTCAACAAGGACCGGGCACAGTCACGCTCAATTCAACTAAAGTTCGAGAAACAGACACCCAGTAGCCACCTGTGTGCGAAGCAAGTCGGTAGAACCAGCCTCATGAATGCGGTCATGTAATGTTGTCTGGGCCGCTTCAGCCAACAATACCGCCGAATCAAAGTATGACATACTGGTAAGCAGTATGACTATTATTGCCCACAACTCTTTGTGTTCTACTCGTGCGTATAACATCTACGCATAGACCTGACTCGGATGCCACTGTTGGGGAACATAGTATTCAAAAAAATTCCTACGATCACGCAAGATCTATCTAGGAGAAGCATAGCAATGAACGAGGAGAGTGTCTCCACGTACCCTCGTAGACCGAAAGCGGAAGTGTCGGTGTCAAAACCGGCGGATCTCGGGTAGGGGGTCCCGAACTGTGCGTCTAGCCTGGATGGTAACAGGAGGCAAGGGACACGAAGTTTTACCCAGGTTCGGGCCCTCTTGATGGAGGTAAAACCCTATGTCCTGCTTGATTAATATTGATGATATGGGTAGTACAAGAGTAGATCTACCACGAGATTAGAGAGGCTAAACCCTAGAAGCTAGCCTATGGTATGATTGTTGGTATATTCTATCGACTAGCCTGGCCTCGGTTTATATAATGCACCAGAGGCCTAGGATAACAAGAGTCCTAGCCGAATACGCCAGTGGGGAGGAGTCCTTGTCTTGATTGCCAAGTCTTGTGGAATCTTCCTTGTATGCGGCAGCTGTCCAGACTGGCCCATGGGTATACGGCCATGGGGGTCCTCGGCCCAATCTAATAGATCGAGAGATGATGTGGTGAGTACCCCCTAGTCCAGGACACCGTTAGTAGCCCCCTGAACCGGTCTTCAAGTTAGGGACGCTCCTCGGTTCTTCCGAACTGTTCTTCATCTTCAGTCGTCGGTCTTGAAAACTGGTTCAACAAATCTTCTCATATTGAGGATCGCCGAAATACATTCGACGAGTTTACACGTCGGGTATCCGAGGAGCCCATTTAAGTTTCCGGCCTTTATCAATGCCTTGTTTATTTTTATGCCACACCTCGGGTTTGAAGTTGTTCCCGGGAGGCAGTGTCCTCTTGCGTCCGAGCTCCAACGCCGGACTGCATTCGAGGTATCTTTTGCAGCCAAGCACCAACGCCAGACCGCTTCCCAGCTCTAATGCCGGAATGTATCCGAGCTCCAACGCCGGACTATGTATCCGAGCTCCAACGCCGGACTATATCCGAGCTCCAACGCCGAACAGTATCCGAGGTGTCGTAAATCATCTTGGTTCAAAGAAGTTTGAAGGAGTTTACCCGAGCTTAATGCCGGAAATGCCCTCTATGGAGCCAACCACTAGCGCCCGAGCTTTATGCCGGACTATTTCCGAGGTGGTGCACCACCCCGAATGTGGGCCGATTTTTGTCAATATTTTTGATTGGTGCAATTTATTCTCTGCCGAGATATATAGCCAATAGCCCTCAAGGTGGGTATCGGTCTAAAACCCGAGATGCACATGAAGGATGACATAAGACCGCTGATCCCAGTAGCCGCTGAGACTCAGGTCGATTTGCAAAATCGGCCTGAGGATCAAGTCCTAGCTCGACAGAATACTTCGGGACACTAGAAGCGGCGTGCTCCGTCCTCGAGACTCAGGTTGGGTGTGGCCGACCAACCTGAGGATCAAAATCTCCTCAGAAACTATATTGCACATAAAATTTTCTGCATTGGACAAGCAATGCAGTAGCCCCCGAGACACTGGTCGGGTGGCAACACCAGATCAGGGGATCGATGTGCCCCTTTAATATGTTTAAATGATAAGCCCAAAGCCCAGTAACCCCCGAGCCTTAATGCGGGCACGGGTGGCCGAATTAAGGATCGATATCCATAGTAAAATCACAAATTGTGTGTAATGACTCTATGTATCCAAGTACTTTACGTCATTTAATGCTCGGATCCACATTGTACAAAACTTTGTTGACTGACCATCGGCTTCCACCTCCTTGGCCAGTAGCCGAGGAGTATTTGTCTTACTTTATAAAGCCTTTATGAGGGCAAAGATTTACGACAAACAAGGCAATCTGGCCATACGGTTTTATAAACAAAGGTACGCGGAGAGATATGTTATATTACTGTTTAACAGAAGAAATGTCTTCCAAAGAAAATAGTCCCGCTATCGGTTCCTTTCTTTGGGTTGTCATGCTAAGCATGATCATAAAACCTCAGCTCCAATGTAAGAGCAAAATATCGAGGATTTAGTTTGGGAGGCTAGTTAATAGCCCCCGTTAGTGTTTGGCGACAGTCGAGGTCAAGCTGTAAACACTTCGGCCAATGTTATGAACGGCCTGTTATTTAACATAGTCATCGGATCGCTGACCAGTTTACGCTTATTGTGGCAATCAGTTTTCGGCTTTCTCCACTGAGGTGCTTAACCATGTGAGCTGGAAGCACAATCGCAGTGGTTCTCCCTTTGCACGCCTAGCCGAACAAAACGGAACGTAGGAAGCACGTGCAGGAGCCGGGCAACCCAACTATTGACCAAAGACACAATTTGAAACCGTTGCATATATAGCAATATCTGAGAATGTTTTTGCCGAATCCCTAAAAGGTGTCCGGCGTTGCACTGCGAGACTAATGCTTGAAAAGCACAAATAGTTTAAAAGTGCCAAAAAGCTTGGAAAACCAAGAAACGTCTGTAAAAACATGACGTCCGAACAATATCAAGTGTTCGGTGCCAATCCGAAAATTGGTCTTAGAAAAAAGAAGTGCTTCTGTCGTGCTTTAACATGATACGTCCTATCTCAAGACTTCAAGCGGGTCAGCCTACGGCTTCAACCTCCTATCCCGAGGGCGGAGTACTTCTCATCAGGCCAGTTTAGCAAACTAAACTCTAGCGGCTTTGAGAGAGAAATTAGGCTCCCGGCTAGTGACCGCACACTCGTGTCGAAAAAAGGAGTCATAAATAATAATAATAAAACTTTGCAACGACTAAGAAGAAGAACACTTATTATAAAACGGCTCAAATAAACTTAAGAGCCCCCAAGTGACTTGGGTAGGAGAATGATTGCATGTACCGAAGTACTTATATCATATCTATGTTCAACCGAACTTTAAACGCGGCTTAACTGACCGTCGGCTTCTCCCTCTTTGGTCAAGGACCGAAGAGTGTTATGTACTTCATCGGTCGAGAGTATCAACGGTGTTTCCAATAACCAGGCAATCAGGCCATAAGGCTGTAACAGACAAAGCGCGCTCAGGGAACTTATGTTATATTACTGCGAAGTGTAAGAAGCATCTTCGAAGAAAATAGTACCCCCACCGATACCTTTCTTCGGTGCTCATTGTTATTATGAGACTTGTGCAATAGATTTTTTGTACTCATGAGTTTCGTTGTGTGCCGACCATCATTGAAAACTATAAGAGCGCTAGCTTTCGGCTTCACCCAGTCTGAGGTCCGGCTCGGGCGACCCGATCGTGACAATCGCAGAGGTGCTCCCTTTACTCCCTAGCCGAACAATCGGGAACGTAGGGGTAAACACAGGAGCGAGGCAACCCAGCATGCAAATCGCTTAAGTCAATATGGCGCATATTGTGGCATAATACACGAACAAGGAACGAAGCCGTACAAGTATAATCATATGCAATAGGAAAAGCTTCATAAAGAAAGCCCCCAAATAAACGGGGTATTTGAATTTATGCGTCACAAACAAAGTTTGGACAAGGAATTTTTTTACAAGTAACTTTTTCCAAAAAGGTATAACGCTTGGTCGAACAGAACACAAGTTAAAAATTAAAGCTTTGAGCATGAAAGTGACTTAGCTGGTTAATGTGTTTGCAGTCCGAGCTTGATGCGGGACAAGGTTCTATCCCCCAAGCCGGTCCCGAGGTGGCGGAGCGGAGAGCTCGACACGCCGAAGTGGTGACATAGCACGGTCGATGCAGACCGGCAGAGTGACGCCGCAGTCCCCGGATCATTTTCCTGTGCACAAAAATAGCGCAAACGGGAGATAATAGTAATAATGATAATTAAAAAAAATCGTTGCACAATGAATAATTTATGCAAAGTGAGTAATAAAAGAAATATGGCCTGGCGCTGAAGTCAATGTCGATGCAGGGCGTCGGCGTGATACGGTAAAGGCATGGCAAAGCCTGAATTCGCAGATCGGTCCGAGCTCCGGACGCAGCGTTCGCCGGACTATGTACGGAAACTGACCGAACCACCATGTGACTGTCGTGAATGCGGCCACCATTTGATAGACCTGTGTACATATGATGGACAAACGAGAGTATTAATTCCTTGGGAAAATGAAACCAAACAAGCAAATAATATTAGGGATTGATAGCACCTGGTTTATTTGTTGTAGCAATCCGAAGGAAGGTGATTCCCAAAATTGGGACTCGCTCCGCACACCCATTGCCTGATGGGCGATAAAACGACGGCATGGCAATGCTGGTAAAGGTTGGCTCGCCGAGGCAAAGCCCTCGGCCCAGCTAACGTGACGGAGCTGGTCGGCTAGTGACGCCGAACTGTCCGGAGTAGGTTGATGAAGAGATGGCGAAGCCCCCGGTCCAGCCGAGATGTCGAAGCCCCGATGTCAGCCGATGAGTCGAAGTAGGTCGGCGTGATGGACACCAGCTTGAAGAAGCGATAGTGCGGCCCTGTCGATGCAGGTCATGACGTGGTCGATGCCGGCTTGATGAAGCAACCGTGCGGCGATGCCGGCATGCCCGCTCCGTGTAATCCGTGGGGCGGCGATGTTGGTGATGTTTTATCCCTCGCGATGCCGGACTCTTGTTCGGCTTGCCGAGATGATGATCCGAAGAAGTTGAGCTCAGCTCAACAAAATGACGCCGTGTGTTAGCGCAGGTCGGCAGCCGTGGAGTAATATTGCTGGACTGGTTTGACACCAGCATGATGTTGAAGATCATGTTCAAAAGATCTTAAAGTTAGTGGGATGTGTTCGGCAACAAAACACAATACCCCATACAAAACTTCCTTCAAAAAGGATGTCCAAAATCCCGTTCATAGAAAAGATGAACTCGGGTCGGATTCGTTTTCGCGCAGAAAACAGATCCAAAAAGTGATGCACTAATCGGAAGGTTCCCGGAGTTTGGACGGTCGGATCGAGCTGAAATTTTGAGAGGTGGTAGATACAGGAATTCCGCAGCCGATCAACGGTTGGATCTTCCAAAGGACGTCCGAGCTAGAAGCTGGACACCACGCCCTAAACACATCCAAATTCCCGTCTAGATTTGACAGAGCTCCAGTATATCGTGGATTGCCAGAGATTCCTCCATCGGAACTCGACGAAATTTTCCAGGGTTGTTGTAGACTCAATTCCGCACAATTCCACAAAAGCGATCGTCAAAGCGATACTCGAGGAGGTGGTGGCAGCAGATACGAGTTTGCTGTCCAGAAAAACAGCACGGTCGCTTGAGGGCAATGTTGACATTGAGCCCCCGAGCTCCGTGGATGATTCCTCCATGATCTTGATAGAGATCGGAGTTGATGTACGATGAAGGCCCTTGTCCGAACATGGTGATGCGAACACGAGGCGCAATTCTTGGTCGAACCAAGGTGACCAGTCGAGCTGGTGAAGAAGATGCCGAAGTCGCAGTTGATCTGCAGGCGAGCCATCGATCCTTCTGTCTATCACACAGCGGAACTCTCAATGAAAGCACCAATGTCGGTGTCAAAACCGGCGGATCTCGGGTAGGGGGTCCCGAACTGTGCGTCTAGGCTGGATGGTAATAGGAGGCAAGGGACACGAAGTTTTACCCAGGTTCGGGCCCTCTTGATGGAGGTAAAACCCTACGTCCTGCTTGATTAATATTGATGATATGGGTAGTACAAGAGTAGATCTACCATGAGATTAGAGAGGCTAAACCCTAGAAGCTAGCCTATGGTATGATTGTTGGTATATTCTATCGACTAGCCTGGCCTCGGTTTATATAATGCACCAGAGGCCTAGGATAACAAGAGTTTTAGCCGAATACGCCGGTGGGGAGGAGTCCTTGTCTTGATTGCCAAGTCTTGTAGAATCTTCCTTGTATGCGGCAGCTGTCCGGACTGGCCCATGAGTATACGGCCATGGGGGTCCTCGGCCCAATCTAATAGATCGGGAGATGACGTGGTGAGTACCCCCTAGTCCAGGACACCGTCAAGAAGCATTAAGTAACACGGTTGATGTAGTCGAACGTCTTCGCGATCCAACCGATCAAGTACCGAACGCACGACACCTCCGCGATTTGCACACGTTCAGCTCGGTGATGTCCGTCGAACGCTAGATCCAGCTGATGCCGAGGGAGAGTTTTGTCAGCACGACGGCGTGTTGACGGTGATGATGAAGTTACCGACGCAGGGCTTCGCCTAAGCACAATTACAATATGACCGAGATGGAAATCTGTGGAGGGGGGCACCGTACACGGGTAAGAAAATCAACTTGTGTGTCTATGGGGTGCCCCCTCCCCCGTATATAAAGGAGTGGAGGAGGGGGGCGGCCAGCCTCATAGGGCGCGCCCCAAGGGGGAATCATACTCCTACTAGGAGTAGGTTCCTCCCTTTCCTAGTCCAACTAGGAGGGGAAGCAAAGGGAAGAGGGAGAGAAAGGAAGGCCCTCCCATTTGGATTGGGCTTGGGGGGCGCACGCCTCCCACTTGGCCTCCTCCTCCTCTCTTCCACTCAAGCCCATGAAGGTCCATTAACCCCCCGGGGGGTTTCGGTAACCCCCAGGTACTCTGGAAAATGCCCGAACCTATCCGAAACCTTTCCGGTGTCCAAACATAACATTCCAATATATCAATCTTTATGCCTCGACCATTTGGATACTCCTCGTCATGTCCGGGGTCACATCCGGGACTTCGAACAACCTTCGGTACATCAAATCACATATACTCATAATACCAATCGTCATCGAACGTTAAGCGAGCGGACCCTACGGGTTCGAGAACTATGTAGACATAACCGAGACTCATCTCTGGGAAATGACCTATAGCGGAATCTGGATGCTCATATTGGTTCCTACATATTCTACGAAGATCTTTATCATTCAAACCACACAACAACATACGTTGTTCCATTTGTCATCGGTATGTTACTTGCCCTAGATTCGATCGTCGGTATCATCATACCTAGTTCAATATCGTTACCGACAAGTCTCTTTACTCGTTCCGTAATGCTTCATCCCGCAACTAACTCACTAGTTACATTGCTTGGAAGGCTTATAGTGATGTGCATTACCGAGAGGGCCCAGAGATACCTCTCCGACAATCAGAGTGACAAATCCTAATCTCGATCTATGCCAACTCAACAAACACCATCGAAGACACCTGTAGAGCATCTTTATAATCACCCAGTTATGTTGTGACGTTTGATAGCACACTATGTGCTCCTCCGGTATTCAGGAGTTGCATAATCTCATGGTCATAGGAACATGTATAAGTCATGAAGAAAGCAATAACTATAAACTAAACGATTAAAGTTCTAGGCTAATGGATGGGTCATGTCAATCACATCATTCTCTAATGATGTGATCCCGTTCATCAAATGACAACTCATGTCCATGGCTAGGAAACTTAACCATCTTTGATTAAAAAGCTAGTCAAGTAGAGGCATACTAGTGACACTTTGTTTGTCTTTGTATTCACACATGTACTAAGTTTCTGGTTAATACAATTCTAGCATGAATAATAAACAATTATCATGATATAAGGAAATATAAATAACAACTTTATTATTGTGTCTAGGGCATATTTCCTTCAATTAGTTCATCCAAATGGGGAGATGGAGTTCAAATTCAAGCTAAACTAAAATAAAATAACTAAAATATATAAATAAGGCAATGGTGGGCGGCCTGCCTTAATCACGGCAGGAGGATCATCATCTTCGTTGTCCACGGGCGAGTGTGTCGCTCTCCGATGCCGAGGAGATGTAGTCGGACAAGCAGCGGATGGCGTGGGCCTACTTCCTCATGTGTCATGCCGCCTTTGCCTTGGCGTTCTCCCTTTCCCTCACGAGGCGCTCGGAAGCCTCAAGCCCGAGGCGGAGCACTTTTGCATGTTGGCGTTGGAGGCGCCCAGCTTCGGACTCCGCCATGGTCAGTCGACGCCATATGACCTCGTGGATGAGAGCCTCCTCCGGGTCGACGGGGACAGAGCATGCACATTCGACTCCGTCGGGGCTGCCTCTCATTGCCGCTCGTGCTGGGCCGCCTTCACCTTCGACTCCTGCTTGTGCATGCGCACGGGAGCCATGGGCACGAGCACCTAGCGCTGCCCAGAGGGTGCAGTGACCGGAGGGGAAGGGGAGACGGGCTCCCTATGGATTCACTTCCCTCCCCTCCCTCCCCTCCCGGTCGCTCTCGCGAGCGACGCGGAGGGGAAACCCTAGCCGCTGGCCTCTGAACCCCTCTCCCACCTCCCCCCTTGCCGCCGCCGGTTCACGCGAAGGGGCGAAGCTCTGTCAGTATCGGTGGTGGTGGAGCGTCTCTTCCCTTACTCTAATGATGGCTAGCGTGGGCCGGCGAGGTCGAGTGGCAGTGCAGTGCTAGCACAGGGCGAGGCGTCAGGCGACGGCGGCGGGACTGGTGCCTGGCAGAAGTGCGAAGGGCCCTATGGTGGTGGTTCTTGTGCGTGTGCGAGTGGTGATGCCTGCTCGTGCTATGCTGGATCTATGTCAGCGGCCACTGCTGGGAGGTGCATCGGCTCCCCTGCGGTGGGTGGCTGGTGCTGATGCGAAAGGCCGCCATGTCTGGCCGCGTGGGCGGCGGGCTACCGGCGGGCACAGAGCTGGCTCCAGGAGCCTCCTCGTTGGCCCATTGGAGCGGATCTGACGACGATGGCCCCTGAGGGAGTCCTGGACTAAGGCGTCCTCGGGCATCCGGCCTGTTATCCATGGGCCGGACTGATGGGCTGTGAAGACCGAAGACCATACTCGTGTCCGGATTCGACTCTACTTGGCGTGGAAGGCAAGCTTGGCGACCGAAGATTCTTTCTTATGTAACCGACTCCATGTAAACCATAGAGCCCCTCGGTGTCTATATAAACCGAAGGGGATAGTCCGGAAAGGACATCACATATACTCATTACCATATTCACATAGGCTAGACTTCTAGGGTTTAGCCATTATGATCTCGTGGTAGATCAACTCTTCTAATACTCATATTCATCAAGATCAATCAAGCAGGAAGTAGGGTATTACCTCCATAGAGAGGGCCCGAACCTGAGTAAACATCATGTCCCCCGTCTCCTGTTACCATCGATCCTAGACGGACAGTTAGGGACCCCCTACCCGAGATCCGCCAGTTTTGACATCGACATTGGTTCTTTTATTAAGAGTTCCACTATGCCGTCGGCAGAAAGCTCAATGGCCCCTTCGATCATTAGTAATGATGTTGTCTAGGGAGAAACCTTCCTCCCCGGGCAGATCTTCGTATTGAGCGGCTTCATACTGCGGGCCAACTCGCCTGGCCATCTGGAGCAGATCAGCAGCTACACCCCTGCCCATCAGGTCAGATTCGGAAGCTTGAATTACGTCGTGGACATCCGTGGAGATTTGGTCTTCGACGGATTCGAGACCGCGGCAACCACTCCCCATCGCCTTGATGAACATGGCTTAAACCTGTCATCGGGCCGCATCCAGGAGATAGCTCCTGTAGCATCTCTGGCCTTAAATCCGGAGCAGATCAAGTCGTCCGAAGATGGGAAGCTCGACCCCATCACGAGGGCTACCGATTCCACGGCGCTAGAGCCGCACGCAGATTCCACTTCACACGGTATCTGCATCAACGGATCCTCAGACTCCGAACCCAGCGAGCCCACGTATACCAAACTCGACTGGTTATCGATCTTCATGTTCAGTGCTGCATATGTCTTCCAACACTAGCCCATGGGCGACATACTAAACTCGCTAAAAAACCTATCCCTAGCAGACGACCTGTCGCTGAACTACGTTCGGTTCAAACTTTCGGCGGACGATTGAGAATTTTGTTTCCCACCCGCCACCCACTTCGTAGCCATTGTTGAAGACCTAACCAACACGCAGACCCCCGCTCCGAAGACATCGACGGTGTGGACGACGATGAGGGGCAAGGCCAGAGCTTACTATCCGCTAGACACGGGATGACCACTTCCTGGTATGACGTGTGTATGATAGTGTCGGTGGAAACGACACCTATGGGATCACAAGAATCCCTACTACGGTTAGCGGGGTGCGGGGTTGAGAGAAGAGCGGATCAAACAGATAGCACGCGGTTCGTTTATCTAGGTTTGGGCCGCGAGGATGCGTAAAACCCTACTCCTGCTTTGGTGGATGTATATTTGTGTTCTTGAACTAGCTATGGGGCGTGAGGAGCTCCAAAAAGCCGAATCCCTCTCCTCGTCGCCTCGGGGCTCCTTTTATAGGGAAAAGGGGCTACCACAGTGGCACACAGGAGGTGGAATGGGCATAGTGCTGCGAGGTTATCCCTCGCATTACATGACAAGGCGCATTTAATGCATTTGCTTAGGTGTCCTCTTGCTTTATCGGGGACAAGGGCGAAGCCCGTCGCGTCCGTTGCCGCTCCTCCTCGTGTTGACACGCGCCCTGGCCAGCGGTGCTTTCGATGCCATGTAGGCAGGCAGGCAGCTCAGGTGGCGCGGTGGTGGACTCTTCACGAAGATCTGCATGCCGCCACGCAGGTGCCTGCCTAGTTGGTTGGGTCGGCAGCTGCATGTGTACGGTGGTGGAGGCTTGGTCGGCACGGGCCTGGCGGTGGCCCTGTAGACGTCCTCGGCAAGGGTCTTGCCGGGGCCCTGGCAAGGGTCTTGAAGTGGCGCCCGCTATCGTCCCTAGCAGGGCGCTTGCCGGGGGTCTCGTGGTTTTCCTTGGCTGAGATCTCGCCAAGGGTCGTCATCTTCTAATGCTCATCTGATCTTGAATGTTTCTTCACAAAGATCTGCATGCCAGCACAACGGTGTCTCCCGAGCCCTCGCCCCAACATTGTAGACCATTGTGGGGGCTGTGGACTCAAGGGTGACTCGCTCCGTAGGCGCAGGGCGAGCTGTCGCGGCAAGAGTCTTGCTGGGGCTGCTAGGGCTGACCCCGGCAAGGATCTTGCCGGGGGGGGAGCCCGCTTCGACCCTTTGCTCTTCGTGGTCTTGGCCTTGGCGTTGTTCCAGCTATCTTGGGCTTCGGTCTTACCCTGGTTCACCTCCCTTGCCGTGCTTGGTGAGGTCGCGGGTGTGGCTCTGACTGCCCGTGCACGGTCATAGGGGTACAAAAAGTGTACCCCTCTTTTTGTACACCGACAGGAGCCCCCGGGCCTGGGCCACACATAAGCGCAACGCGTTGTTGGGCTAGGCCCAGAACAGTGCGCGGGCAGGCGGGGCGGTTTTTACCGTGGTAAGATTCTTCACGCGCTGCGCTTCCCACGACCCGCGCGCGCGGTGTGGCATGGAGGGGTGTGCGTGATGTGGGCGGCATGCGTGAGGTTGGTTTCCGCACGCAAGCGTCACGTCGCAGTAAAGAGGCGGTCGCGCCTTCCTCGTAAACGGAGGGAGGCGTGGAGGCACGACCCTTTTACTGGATGGGGCCGAGGCGTGGTCTTCAAGGCGTCCACTCCCCACGATCACGGGGTAGCAGAGGTCGCCTCACCCGTCCCTTCAGTTCTGCACGTCTGCCACGCGTCTCCCATGCGCTTGTGGTGGCAAGCGGTGGAGGCGGGAAACCGGGCCGTCGCTGGTTGGGACAGCGGGTCGGTCCTGGTTCCCTGCGCCTCCCGTGTCTTGGTTGGCCGAGCGGGGCGGCCGAGCCCCAACCCCTTTCCTTTATAAAGAGCGGGAAGGGGGGGTGGCATCTCGCATTCTTCCTTGTGCTTCAGCTCCTTTCTTCCACTCGTCCTGGAGAAAGGAAATCCGTGTCCTTCAACGGTAGCGGCAAGGGTCGCCGCTCGTCAACGCGCCCCTCCTTCCCCTGCTCCTGCGGTGTCGGAGCCAGCCGCGAGGGGAAGGGGGAGGGGGCGAGGCCGGGGCAGAGGCCGCAACGCTCGGGGAAGAGGAGGACGGGGTGGCGCGCCGGCCTCGCCCCCGCCAGCAGCTCCTCCTCCAATGGAGGGCCACGTTGGGGACGACCCCTGCGTGTTCTTTGTCGGGCTACGCCGGCTGCCGCGCCGTCGCCTTCGCCTCCCGACTCCATTCGCGCGGGAGATGGAGCTGGATCCACCGCAGTCGTTGCGACTGCACATGAGGGGCTGCGGGATCAGTGGCATGCGGGTCCGTGTCGACTTCCCTGCCCTCACGTGATGTATCTCCGTCTGGGATGGAAAACGTTTGCCCGTATCCACAGCATGACATATGGGCTCACTCTCCATTTTAAGCTGATGGAGGGTGGCCTTCTCTTCGTCAAGGTCTTCGGGCACTTTGGGACTCGCGCAAGGTGCTGCGTGGAGAGCTCTTCTGATGACGAAGATTCCTCCTCGAGCAAGAGTGACGAGGAGGACAGTGACAGCAACGACGGGGGTGGTAGGCGGCAGGATAACGGGTCCGACTAGGCGTCGGACGCTGCTTCGAGCGGGACCGGCGACCCCATCATCCGTGTCGCCGGCTCCTTGAACTTCTCGGTGTCGTCTCCTTGGGCGGCTGGCGTTGGGAGGCTGCGGAAGAGGAAGAGGGCGGGCGGCAAGGCCGTCAAGTCGGAGTACGCGGGCACCGACGCCTTCGACACGTACTGACGTCCTGCCTCCTCGTCTTCGAGCTCTGCCTCCAGCACCACCACCATCATCCAGCCCTTGGACGGCCACCAAGATGTTCTCCTGGTGTCTTCTGCCACTCGTAGCTCGCCTAGGTGCCCCTTTTGCCCTTTTCGCCTCCTTGACCTGCCTCTTGAGGAGAGGGACAAGAAAGGGATTACGTGCATCTTATCTCTTTTTAGTTTGTAAGACTTCAGGCCTTTGTTGAATTTAAAACTTGTAATCCCCTTGTTCATGTTTTTCATTCCCTATGGACTGTACCTGAGCGGGATGTTTTTTTAATGAAAAAGGGATGTTTGCCGGGTTATTTGTTTGCGGGTGGAACCCACGACAAGTAATAAATCCTTGATATCTCTAAGATAAACATTTTCTTGCCTGGCAACAGGCCTTGCCGTTCCCCCACTTCGCTCGACCTTTCTCACGCCCTCGACGGAGGCAGGGATGAAGCGGGTTTAGGCTCCTTGCTTCATCCTTCTGCTGCCGCGACTACGACCAAACTTGGTCCCAGGGACGAGCCCTAGGGCTTAGAGTTAGGGGAGCATGGTAGCCTAAGGATAAAACGAGGTTTCACATACCTCAGTTCATAAGGAAATGCATGATATGGGATGGAAAACTTATCTGAATCTGCAACCCCCGGTAACCTTGATTTGCCGTGGGTGAACTTTTGCTCTTGCAGTCCCCGGTAATACTGGCTTGCCCGGGACCGGATGCTGGTCTGCCCCTTTTTCTTCCCAAGCGGCTCGGCAAGGATATTTGTGTGTCCTGCAAACCAAAGAAGACAAAGAAGGACAAAAAGATGCACACTCGACCTCTAAACTAGGGATTAGCCTCTACTAAGCACTATCAACCCTAACCAAGGACGAGACTCGACCTAGCATGCATGCTATAACTTAGGGCGCAAGCGCTTCATTTATTTATGCTCAGGGTCTGCGCCTGGCTTTGTACAAAGGGTTACATGCTTCACCGGCAAGGCTTGTACAAAATGTGGCTTGCCGGGGGGCCCGACAAGCCACGCCTTATGGGTAAAACTTGCGAAGATTCCCAATGTTCCAGGAATTGCTCACTGGAATGGCATCTTCGGTCTCCAGGCGGACTGCGCCGGGCCTGGTGACTCGTATTACCCGATAAGGGCCTTCCCACTTTGGCGTCAACTTGTTGGTATTCTTGGTCGATTGAACGCGCCGAAGAACAAGGTCGCCTTCCTCAAAGCTTCGGGCATGGACCTTGCAGCTATGGTAGCGGCGCAAGGCTTGATGGTAGCGTGCTGCTCTCACAGCCGCCCGAAGACGATCTTCCTCAAGGAGCGTTGCATCATCTTGCCGCAGTCGCTCTTGCTCAAGCTCATCATAAGCGAGCACTCGAGGTGACCCGTATGTGAGTTCCGTGGGGAGAACTGCTTCTATCCCGTATACCAGGGCAAAGGGTGTCTGGCCGGTGGCTCGATTTGGTGTCGTTCTGATTGACCAAAGAACCGTCGGCAATTCGTCAATCCAGCGCCTTCCACTCTTGTGCAGCTTGTCAAAGGTCTTTGTCCTCAGGCCTCGCAGTACTTCAGCGTTTGCCCTCTCAGCTTGGCCATTGCTTCGTGGGTGAGCAACGGAAGCAAAACAGACCTTGCTGTCGAGGTCTTGGATGTATCCCATGAAGGCGCGGCTTGTGAACTGCGTGCCGTTGTCGGTGATGACCCTGTTGGGTACACCGAAATGGCACACTAGCCCCTTGAGGAACTTGACGGCTGACTGGGCTGTAACTTTCCTCATTGCTTCCACCTCTGGCCACTTTGTGAACTTGTCGATTGCGACGTACAAGTACTCAAAGCCCCCGACAACGCGGGGGAAGGGGCCCAGTATGTCGAGCCCCAGACCGAGAAGGGCCAGGAGAGAGGAATGGTTTGAAGGGCTTGAGCTAGCTGATGAAGCTTCTTTGAATGGAACTGACATGCTTCACACTTGGTGACTAGAGTCGTCGCATCCTGGAGGGCAGTGGGCCAGAAGAAGCCCTGCCGAAATGCCTTGCCGGGAAGGGCTCTCGACCCTATGTGGGATCCACATATGCCTCCATGTATCTCCGCCAACAGCCCCAGTCCTTCCTCTCGAGGGATACACTTCAATTTCACACCGTTCGTCCTTTTCCTATACAGGACGTCATCGACGAACTGATACATAGCAGACCGGCGGGCTACTTTTTCCGCTTCTTCCCGCTCCTCAGGAAGATCCCCTATTTGGAGGAATCGAACAGTAGGCTGCGGCCATGCCGGAGCCTGAGGCTCGACGGTAAGGACCAAAGGCATTTATTCCATCATAAGGGCGACCCTCTCTACGGCAAGAGTTTGACGCTCTGCCGGAGCTGATCGCCCTATGACGGGCTCAGCGTCTCCGGCAACATCTTCGCCGGCGGCTCTGGGAGCTCGGCGGGAAAGTACTTGCCGGGCCCTGATTTCCTTCTCTTGCTCTGCCCTGCTGATGGATCAACGGATGGCTGAGTTAGCTGGAGCACGAAGGTACCTGGTTCCACAGGCAGCTTGAGGGCAGCACGCTTTGACAAGTAATCGGCGATGTCGTTCTCCGCTCGAGGAACGTGCTCTGCCTGTATACCGTCAAAGCGCTCTTCCACCTTTCTCACTTCATCTACGTATGCCTTCATCAACAGGCTCTGGTAGTCTTTGTTGACTTGCTTGACGACAAGTTTCGAGTCGCCCCTGACGATGAGTTCCTTGATCCCGAGGTCTGCCGCGATCCTGAGACCAGCAAGCAACCCTTCGTACTCGGCAGTATTGTTTGTCGGCACCTCCCTGGGGAAGTGCATTTGGACCACGTACTTGAGGTGCTCTCCAGTGGGCGCGACAAGCAGTATGCCAGCCCCGGTGCCCTGTAAGGAGAAAGCTCCATCAAAGTACATGACCCAGTTGCCACTTGCCTCCTTGCCGGGGAGGACAGTCTCCTGAGCTTCTTCATCAGGCGTCGCGGTCCACTCTGCAACGAACTCCGCCAGGACTCGACTTTGGATCGTCAAGGTACTCTCAAATTTGATGCCAAAGCTGGACAGATCCAGTGCCCACTCTACGATCCTTCCAGTCGCGTCTGGATTGTGCAATATCCGTTGTAGAGGGAGGCGAGTGACGACAGTGATTTCGTGCACCTGGAAGTAGTGACGCAGCTTCCTCGAAGCCATAAGAAGGCCGAAGAGCAGTTTCTGCACAACGGAGTACCTTGATCTAGCCCCCTGCAGGAGGGAGCTAACAAAGTAGACCGGGTGCTGCATCATTTTCCTCCTTGGCAGCACTCCAGCTGGCTGCGTCGTCTCTACGCCAATGGCATCAGGCTCTATTGCTGCTATCACCTCATCGTCGACTTCCCTCTGCGCCACTAGTGCGGCACTCACCACCTGGTTCGTTGCCGCCAAGTACATCAACAACGGTTCCCGTGGTTTAGGCGCAACTAGCACTCGCGTAGAGGAGAGATACCTCTTCAAATCTTGTAATGCCGCTTCGGCTTCTGGTGTCAACTCCATCAGGCCCGCCTTTTTCAAAATCTTGAAAAAGGGGAGGGCGCGCTCGGTGGACTTGGAGATGAACCTGCTCATGGCGGTAACACAACCAGCAAACCGACGCACATCCTTGACCCGCTTGGGTGCTTCAATATGCTCTATAGCCTTGATCTTGTCCGGATTGGCCTCTATCCCACGCTGCGACACAAAGAACCCGAGAAGCTTGCCGTACGGGGCGCCAAAGACGCACTTCTCAGGGCTCAACTTGAGGTATCTTGCGTAGGTTTGCAGATGTCTCTTGTAAATCCGGTATGAGGGTCGCCCTATTCTTGGTTTTGACCACTATATCATCCATATAAGCTTCCATATTTCTATGGAGCTGGGGTTCAAAACCAATCTGGACCGCCCTTATAAATGTTGAGCCAGCACTCTTCAACCCGAAAGGCATTCGTATGAAACAATACGTACCACATGGGGTGATGAACGCTGTCTTCTCTTCGTCTTCTCTTGTCATGAAGATTTGGTGATAGCCGGAGTAGGCGTCGAGGAATGACAACAGGTCACACCCAACCGTGGAGTCAATAATCTGGTTGATGCGCGGCAATGGGAAAGGGTCCTTGGGACAAGCCTTATTGATATCTGTGTAATCAATGCACAGCCTCCACTTCCCATTTGCCTTGCGCACTACCACTAGATTGGCCAACCACGTTGGATGGAGCACTCCTCTTACCAAACCCGCTGCTTCTAGTTTCCAGATCTCCTCCGTAATGAACTCTTGCCGTTCCAAAGCTTACTTTCTGACCTTCTGCTTGACGGGCCGCGCATGAGGACAGACAACAAGGTGGTGCTCAATCACCTCCTTGGGAACGCCGGGGATGTCGGATACTCGCCACGCAAATACATCGACATTCGCCCGCAGGGAGGTGATGAGCGCGTCTTCCTATTTGTCGTCAAGGGCGGAGCTTATTGTGAAAGCTCCTCCCGTGCCGTCCTCCTTGACGGATACCTTCTTGGTCTCCGGCGACGTGGCCGTGGATTTCTTGTTCCTGCCGGTGGAGCTCTCTGGCACGTCCTCGACGGGAGCACTACACTCCGAAGAGGTGCGCTTGCCGGAGTGGGTGTCCGAGGCCTCGCCGGTCTTCTTCTTCTTCCCTCCCGGGGTTCCAGTGGCAGGAGCAACTGCCTTAGCGGCGGCGGCTGCTGCAACTGCTTCTTCGTAGAGTTGATCAACGCAAATCAGCGCATCTTTCTTATCGGAGGTGACGGTGATGACCGTTACAGGCCCTGTCATCTTCAAGGTGTTGTAGGCGTAGTGTGAGGCTGCCATGAACTTGGCCAGCGCTGGGCGGCCAAGGATCCCGTTGTAGGGCAAGGGGATCTTGGCAACATCGAACACGATCCTTTCCGTCCTGTAGTTCAGATCACTCCCGAAGGTCACAAGCAGCGTGTCCTTCCCCTTTGGTTGACTCCTTCCTGGATTGATCCCCTGGAACGTGCCCGTTTCTTCGAGGTCTCCGTCAGGAATCTGCAGCTTCTTGATCACGGCGGGCGAGATTAGGTTCAGATTGGCCCCACCATCGACTAGCATTTTCGTCACCTTGAGGTTGCGTATTGTCGGTGAAACCAACAACAACAAGCACCCGACCGCAGTGGTGCGGTCAGGGTGATCCTCAGTGTCAAAAATGATAGGTGTGCTGGACCACTTCAGCGGCTTTCGGGCATCAAACTACGGCTCTGCTGCTGTAATCTCACGCGCCCACTGTTTAAGATGGCGGTGAGAGGTATGCAGCGAGGCGCCTCCATCGATGCACATGGCCTCTGTAGCTTTCTGAAACTCTTGGTCACCGGACTCGTCGTCCTCTTCGCGATCATCGTCTTCTGGCTTCTTGTCGCGGCCCTGGGCGGGCCTCTCTTGCTGTTTATCCTTACCGCGACGGCCTGCCTGGCCGTCACACTTCTTGTCGGACCCCTCAACACCGTCCTGGCCCTTCTCCTTGTCCTGCCTCTCATATTTAGCTTTCTGCTTCTCAGCAAGCAGCTCAACCTGTCGGCAGTTCTGGAGATCATGGCCTTTGGTGCGATGGATCTTGCAGTATTGCTTGTCGGAGTTCCCTAGTTTCTTGGCAGCCGCCAAGGCCCGGCAGGCGACACATCCGGCTATTTCCTTGCCGGGGTCATCTGACTTGGTTTTCTTGGCGGAGCCGGCGTCATCAGATTCCTCGACGGCAAGCACAGCTTTACCCTTGCACTTCCTGTTGCGGCGTCGGCCCTTCTTCACCGGGGCGGCAATATCCTCGTCTGAAGAGTCGGTTTCCACGCCGGCATCTTCGCCGGGGTACTTCCTTCCCTCTTCATCCTGGGCACATCTGTCGGCAAGAACGTAGAGTTCCGCCACATCCTTCACCTTGTTCATTGCCAGCTCTTCGCGCATCTTGCGGTTGCGCACGTTCTGATGGAACGCGCTGATGATTGCGGCAGGATGAACATCAGGGATATTGTACTGTACCTGGCTGAATCTCTGTATATACTTGCGCGGACTCTCGCCTCCCTTCTGGGGGAGGACATGCAGGTCGCTTGCTTGGCCATGGGCTTGGTGGCCTCCAGTAAAGGCGCCAACAAACTCATGGCACAAATCCGACCAAGAGGAAATAGAGTCTACTGGCAAGTGCATCAACCATGACATGGCATTGGGTTTAAGAGCCAATGGAAAGTAATTCGCAAGCACCTTACCGTCGCGGGCTCCGGCAGCTTGCATCGCGATGGTGTAGATGCTGAGGAACTCCGACGGGTGGGTCTTGACGTTGTACTTCTCGCCAACGTCAGGTTTGAAAGTGCGGTGAGTGGGCCACTAGAACTGCCGCAGCTCACGGGTAAAAGTCGGACAACCTACCTCGTAAGGTAGACCTCCATGGCTCCCCGGTGCTGGGTGGCTCACAGCAGGCCCTGCTCGCCTGTCTGACTGGTGGCGCGCTCCGCGCCGGCGCTCGATGGTGGTTCGAGCGTCTTCATGGCCTCGCTCCCGAAGAACTTGACGCTGGTCACAGTGGGTCCGTGGGTCGGACGACGCTATGGAGATGTCGTCGCCCGTAACGTCGCGACGAGTCGACATCCGCGGTACAAGGTGAGGAGGGGATGAGTGCACCGTGGCCGCGGCACCGCCGGTCCTCCCGCCGCTAGGGCGTGGGACTCCATCGGAGCGTCGACCCGAGGGCCCCGCTGGACTTGGTTCGTCTTTGTTGGCGACGGCAACAAGGCTTCGGATGGTAGCTCTCCATTCGTTGAGTTTCCGCGTAGCGGGAGGAAAGTCGAGGAGCAACTGTGCGCGCGCCAGGGCCTCTGCTGGCGTCAGCGGCAGTGAAACCTGCACGGACCGCGTTGCGCTTCGACTTCTAACCATGTTAGAAGGAGATCTATCACGGTCCCGCGGTCGCACGCCGTTTTCGTCGGTGCTTCGGCAAGCGGGCAGGTCTTCTGCGTCCCAGGAGTGGTGCTCGGGGCACTTCCTGCAGCGGCGTCCGGGATCTTCAGCGCGACGACGCCGCTCGTTGCGCGCAGCTTGAGAGGAGTGCGCCGTGGGCGCCGGCGTGGGAGTCTTCGAGGCCACCGCGCCGCCTCTGGAGGGCCCCGTGCCGCCTGTGGAGGGTCTGGCTCCATTTTTAGGCTTGGCGACGTGCGGCTCATTGCTAAGCACGTGAACATCGCCGCCTCCCATGCTCCGGCTGCTGGGGTCGTGTTGGTGCTCGTGATCTGTGCCCCGGGTCCTCTCCGCGACCGGTCCGCTGCTCACCCGCGTCGGGACGGGTCGTCCGGCTCTCGACGGGCCGACCATCACCGTTGCCTTCTTCTTGGGCGCCATGACGATGAAGAAGCGCTGAACTAACTGCTAAAGCCGATTCTCACAACTGCAGACCCCTACCTGGCGTGCGAAAGATGTTGGTGGAAACGACACCTATGCGATCACTACGGTTAGCGGGGTGCGGGGTTGAGAGAAGAGCGGATCAAACAGATAGCACACGGTTCGTTTATCCAGGCTCGGGCTGCGAGGATGCGTAAAACCCTACTCCTGCTTTGGTGGATGTATATTTGTGTTCTTGAACTAGCTATGGGGCGTGAGGAGCTCCAAAAAGCCGAACCCCTCTCCTCGTCGCCTCGGGACTCCTTTTATAGGGAAAGGGGCTGCCACAGTGGCACACAAGAGGTGGAAAGGGCACAGTGCTGTGAGGTTATCCCTCGCATTACATGACAAGGCGTATTTAATGCATCTGCTTAGGTGTCCTCTTGCTTTATCGGGGACGGGGGCGAAGCCCGTCCCGTCCGTTGCCGCTCCTCCTCGTGTTGACACACGCCCTGGCCAGCGGTGCGTGCGATGCCATGTAGGCAGGCAGGCAGCTGAGGTGGCGTGGTGGTGGAGTCTTCACGAAGATCTGCATGCCGCCACGCAGGTACCTGCCCAGTTGGTTGGGTCGGCAGCTGCATGTGTACGGTGGTGGAGGCTTGGTCGACGTGGGCCTGGCGGTGGCCCTGTAGATGTCCTCGGCAAGGGCCTTGCCAGGGCCCCGGCAAGGGTCTTGCCGTGGTGCCCGCTGTCATCCCCGGCAAGGCGCTTGCCGGGGGTCTCGTGGTTTTCCTTGGCTGAGATCTCGCCAAGGGTCGTCGTCTTCTAATGCTCATCTGATCTTGAATGTTTCTTCACGAAGATCTGCATGCCACCATAGAGGTGTCTCTCGAGCCCTCGCCCCAACATAGTAGACCATGGTGGGGGTGAGGGAATCCTGGATTAGGGGGTGTTCGGATAGCCGGACTATACCTTCAGCCGGACTCCAGGACTATGAAGATACAAGATTGAAGACTTCGTCCCGTGTCCGGAAGGATCTTTTCTTGGCGTGGAAGGCAAGCTAGGCGTGCGGATGTTCGAGATCTCCTACCATTGTAACCGACTCTGTGTAACCCTAACCCTATCCGGTGTCTATATAAACCGGAGGGTTGTAGTCCGTAGGACAACCATCATCATACACAATCATACCATAAGCTAGCTTCTAGGGTTTAGCCTCCTTGATCTCATGGTAGATCCACTCTTGTACTACCCATATCATCAATATTAATCTAGCAGGAGTAGGGTTTTACCTCCATCGAGAGGGCCCGAACCTGGGTAAAATAGAGTGTCCCTTGTCTCCTATTACCATCTGAGCTTGACACACAGTTCGGGACCCCCTACCCGAGATCCGCCGGTTTTGACACCGACATTGGTGCTTTCATTGAGAGTTCCTCTGTGTCGTCGCTTTTAGGCCCAATGGCTCCTTTGATCATCAACAACGATGAGGTCCAGGGTGAGACTTTCCTCCCCGGACAAATCTTCGTCTTCGGCGGCTTCGCCCTGCGGGCCAATTTGCTTGGTCATCTGGAGCAGATCGAAAGCTACGCCCCTGGTCATCAAGCCAGGTTTGGAAGCTTAAACTACACGGCTGATATCCGCGGAGACTTGATCTTCGACGGGTTTGAGCCACAGCCAAGCGCGCAACGCTATTTCGAGGGGCATGATATAGCTCTGCCTCCGAATAGAACCCTGGAGGCCGCACATGCTCCGGCCCCGATTTTTGACTCGGAGCCCGCTGCGTTGTCTGAGGATGAATGGTTGGATGTCACCTCGGGGGCTGCGATCTCAAAGGCGATCGAGCCGAATGCCAGCCCCGTACTCCGCACTGCCCAGGACTCCAAGGAGCCGGACTCTTCTCCGAACTCCGAGCCTTCCGCGCCCCCGCCGATCGAATCTGATTGGGCGCCTGTAATGGAGTTCACCGCCGCGGACATCTCTCAGCGCTCACCTTTCGGTGATATCCTGAATTCTCTCAAGTCTCTCTCTTTATCAGGAGAGCCCAGGCCGGACTATGGTCTGCGAGGTTGGGATTCGGACGACGAAGAAATTCAAAGCCCACCCACCACCCACTTAATAGCCACTGTCGACGATTTAACCGACATGCTTGACTTCGGCTCCGAAGACTTCGACGGTATGGACGACGAAGGAGGAGACGAACAAGAACCAGCACCTGTAGGGCGCTGGACCGCCACCTCGTCATATGACATATATATGGTGGATGCTCCAAAGGATGCGGATGGCGATGGAGCAGTAGAATACGACAACTCGAAAAAACCGCAAAAACGTCGGCGCCAACGGCGCCGCTCTAAATCCCGCCACAGCAGAAACGGTGATTCCGGCACGGGAGATAATACTACCCCGGACACCGCCGAAGAACACCAGAACCAGCAAGATTCGGCACAGGAAGATGGAAAAGCCAGCCCTCAAGAGAGAGCGACAGAGCAAGAGGTTGAGGATGATAACTACATGCCTCCCTCCGAAGACGAGGCAAGCCTCGACGACGATGAATTCGTCGTAACATCAGACCCCGCCGAACAAGAGCGTTTTCAACGCAGGCTTCTAGCCACGGCGAACAGCCTAAAGAAAAAGCAGCAATAGCTTAGAGCTGATCAAGATCTGCTAGCTGATAGATGGACTGAAGTCCTTGCGGCCGAAGAGTATGACACTACTAGGAAAAGGGCTATAGATGGAATTGACACTAATGGCGCACCAGACATGTGGTGCGCCATTACTATATACTAATGGCGCACAATGTGTTGGTACGCCATTAGTGTCCAAATACTAATGGCGCACCACATCCACGGTGCGCCATTAGTAAAAATATTTTTTAATTTTTTTTTTCAAAACTACTAATGGCGCACCGTGGCATGGTGCGCCATTACTAGTTGAACTAGTAATGTAGGCGAGCGCCTCTCCGGTGACCTCCTCCTCCTCCTCTCCGACGAACTCCTCTCCGGAGAACTCCTCTCCGGCAAAAGAACACGACAAAAGAACGTACAAGATCCAAAAACAGGAACAAAATTTGAAATAATGTCGTGCCAAAAAACGAGCAAAAAAAACGAGCAAAAAATGGGCAAAAAATCACGATCCAGATCTAGATTCAAAATGGCGCATCACTAATGGCGCATCACTAAACAGTGCGCCATTAGTATGCCGAAGTTACTAATGGCGCATCCCGTTGTCGTGCGCCATTAGTATGCCAAAGCACCTGGGTATACATGGCCCCCGGGAGGCATACTAATGGCGCACCGTGGCCTATACTAATGGCGCACCAGTGGTGCGCCATTAGTATACCAGATACTAATGGCGCACGAGTGGTGCGCCATTAGTAAAAATTACTAATGCATGCTAGTAATGGCACACCAGTGATGCGCCATTAATGGCCAAATTAGGTGCGCCATTAGTAGCGGTTTTTCTAGTAGTGTGAACTCGTGCGCCCCTCCAAAAATTATCCTAAGCGCAGGCCGCTACCCCAATCAGAGGGGGAAGCATATGACATGGCACACCGGCCACCCCGTGGCCGCGACAGAGAGGCCTGTCGAGCCCTTAAGCAAGCCATGCCCTGGTGCCGGTCGAATAAGGCACGGAAAAACGAGCCAGACCTGCAAGACGTACTGGAGGATAAAGCAAAGCAAACAAGATAGATCTATGGATCGCGCGGACGCCCGACGACACATGATGATCTTAACTCCGGACACAATAAATCCGGCTGGGCCGAACACAGCAGGCACAGCTCTTCCGAGCTGCGTCGTGACATAGCCCAGTATAGGGGCGCCGCATACCCATTATGCTTCACAGACGAAGTAATGGATCATAAAATCCCAAAGGGTTTTAAACCCGTCAATATCGGGTCGTACGATGGTACGACAGATCCGGCAGTATGGATTGAGGATTATCTCCTTCACATCCACATGGCACGTGGCGATGATCTGCACGCCATCAAATACCTACCCCTTAAGCTTAAAGGACCAGCCCGGCACTAGCTTAACAGCCTACCAGCGGACTCAATCGGTTCTTGGGAGGACCTGGAAGCCGCATTCCTCGACAACTTTCTTGGGGACCTATGTGCGGCCATCGGACGCCGATGACCTAAGCCACATAATTCAGCAGCCAGAAGAATCGGCCAGGCAATTCTGGACACAGTTCCTAACAAAGAAAAATCAGATAGTCGATTGTCCGGACGCAGAGGCCCTAGCGGCCTTCAAACATAACATCTGTGACGAGTGGCTTGCCCGGCACCTGGGACAGGAAAAGCCGAAAACCATGGCAGCCCTCACGACACTCATGACCCGCTTTTGCGCGGGTGAAGATAGCTTGCTAGCTCGCAGCAACAACTTATCGAAGAAGCCCAGTAATTCGGATACCAAGGACAAAAGTGGCAGGTCACGTCGAAATAATCAAAAGCGCCGCGTTAGCAGCGACAACAATGAGGATACGGCAGTCAATGCCGGATTCAGAGGCTATAAATCGGGTCAAAGGAAAAAGCCGTTTAAAAAGAATACCCAGGGCCCGTCCAGTTTGGACCGGATACTCGACCGCTCGTGCCAGATTCATGGCACCCCCGAAAGGCCAGGCAATCACACCAATAGGGATTGTTGGGTGTTCAAGCAGGCAGGCAAGTTAAGAGTCGAACACAAGGACAAGGGGCTGAACAGTGACGGCGAGGAGGAGCCCAGACCGCCGAACAACAATGGACAGAAAGGGTTTCCCCCACAAGTGCGGACGGTGAACATGATATACGCGACCCACATTCCCAAGCGGGAGAGGAAGCGTGCGCTACGGGACGTATACGCGATGGAGCCAGTCGCCCCAAAGTTCAACCCATGGTCGTCCTGCCCGATCACTTTCGATCGAAGGGACCACCCCACTAGCATCCGTCACGGCGGTTTTGCCGCACTGGTCCTCGACCCAATCGTGGATGGATTTCATCTCACAAGAGTCCTCATGGACGGCGGCAGTAGCCTGAACCTGCTTTATCAGGATACGGTGCGGAAAATGGGCATAGATCCATCAAGGATCAAGCCCACAAGGACGACCTTTAAAGGCGTCATACCAGGTGTAGAGGCCAATTGCACAGGCTCGATAACACTTGATGTGGTCTTCGGATCTCCGGATAACTTCCGAAGCGAAGAGTTAATCTTCGATATAGTGTCGTTCCGCAGTGGCTATCACGCCCTGCTCGGACGAACCGCATTCGCTAAATTCAATGCGGTGCCGCACTACGCATATCTCAAGCTCAAGATCCCAGGCCCTCGAGGAGTAATTACGGTCAGCGGAAACACAGAACGCTCCATCCGTACGGAGGAGCACACGGCGGTCCTCGCAGCGGAAGTACAAAGCAGCCTTTCAAGGCAACTCTCCAGTCCAGCTGTTAAAAAACCGGACAATGCAAAGCGCGCCCGGAGTAACCTGCAACAAGACTACCTGGCACGATCAGAGCAAGCGTAGTAATACGGCCCCGACCCCAGCCATCGCAACATAGCGGAGCAAGTACCTCGATTACACAATTACGCCCTTAAAATTCCATGGGCACAGGGGGAGGGGCACATTAACAGTATGCCTACAACACGGCATCAAACATACTAGGGGCTGCCGGATTTTTCTTTTTTACTTTCAGGACTCCATACTCTGGATAACCGGTTCGGCAGTGTTGCCGCACAGATGATGCAGGATCCAAGAAAGCAGACAAAGCTACGCCGCATTCCGGAACTCTCAGGTGGTCTCTCTTTCGAGCGATATATCTGTTTTTAAATTCCGCGGCCTACGCCTGGTCAGGACATGTTAAATAGTCTAATATCTTTTTTGCTTATCGCACTACTTGTATCGTTTGGCTTTGATAAATAGCCTCTTTATAAACAATGCATAGCTTTTCGTCTATTTTTTGCATTGTCCCCTTTGAATATATATGTTTATTACATAACATGATCGCACTCGTACACCATGGTACGGCAAACCACGCCAGGGGCTTCATTACCCTTTTATCTGGTGTGAGAAGTCCGTACACTTTCACAAGTGCGACACCCCGAACTTATAGCACTATATGCATCGGCTCCGAGTCATGATTTTGGTCACATGTTGGGTTTGCCCGGCTCCTATGTTTTGGTACCTTATGTTCCGCTCTATCGGCTAAGGTAGCACTAGGAGAACCACTGCGATTGTGCCCCAGATCAGGTGGGTTGAGCACCTCAGTGGAGAAAGCTAAAACTGACTGTCATGATAAGGCGTGAGACCGGTCGCTCTTCGAGAGGTTTTTAGAGTCCTTAAAGGCTTATGCCGCTTTGAGCGAGGAGCTGGCTATGTCCGGCCAAAGGCGTGGATAGCGCCCCGAATTCGGCCTTCCAAACTAGGGGCTTCGCCGAAATTTAAAATTAACGTTCTATGGCTAAGTGAGAGTGTTCAAGCATTATAGTCCGATTGCCTGGTTCGTTGTGCTGAGCGCCTCCCTCGAAGGACCCAACTATGGGAATAAGAGCCCTCAGGTTTATCCCGAACACCCCAGCACTAGTGGCATGGGGGCAGAAGCCGATGACTTGTCATCTCTCAATTTTTGATAAACGGCCGCACAAAAAATAATATTTTAAATTCAATAAGCATTGCTTAGCGCATATGAACAAGTTTTTAGCGCACAGGATACAAACGAGCGAGTTCATTCAAATATTACATCTTTAGTACATTCATCCGCGACAAGGCGGGCTCCGGCAAGAACATCCTTGTAGTAGTTCTCGGGCTTGCGATGCTCCTTCCCCTGCGGCGGCCCGTCCTTCACCAGCTTCTCTCCGTCCAGCTTACCCCAGTGTACCCTTACACGGGCAAGGGCCCTCCGGGCACCTTCAATGCAGACGGAGCGCTTGACGACCTCAAGCCGTGGACAGGCCTCCACCAGCCGCCGCACCAGCCCGAAATAGCTCCCAGGAGGGGCCTCTCCAGGCCACAGCCGAACTAGTAAGCCCTTCATGGCCTGTTCGGCCGCCTTGTGGAGCTCGACCAGCTGTTTCAGCTGATCGCTTAAGGGCACAGGGTGTCCGGCCTCAGAATACTGAGACCAGAACTCACTCTCCGTCGAGCTGCCCTCTTCAGCTCGGTAGAACGCGGCGGCGTCGGATACGCTGCGGGGAAGATCGGCGAACGCCCCTGGAGAACTCCGGATTCGGGTAAGTAATAGGTAGTTTACTTTTATATTCCTACTCTGCATTGAGAATGCCTTACCCATTGCTATCTTTTTCACCTCCCCCAACTCTTGGAGGGCCTTTTGGGCTTCGGCCTTGGCACTTTTGGCGGTCTCAATGGCCGACGCGAGCTCGGTTGCTTGTGCTTTTGACTCAAGCTCCAAACCCTCATGTTTTTTCATGAGAGCTTGCAGCTCTTGCTGCACCTCGCCGACCTGAACCCCAAGCCTTTCTCGCTCGGCGCGCTCCTCGGCCGTTTTCTTTTCGGCCTCAGCCAGCGCCTGCTTCAGGGTTGCCACCTCGGTTGTGGCCCCTACAATAAGCAGTACAATCCTGTCATTTCTTTCTGCAATCAGGCCTCTCTATAGGCACCTTTTTTTTCCTTTTTCTTTTTTTAGGTATTTCTTACCTCCCTTCTCCTCGAGCTGCCGTTTGGCAAGGCCGAGCTCTTGCTCGGTCCGCCCGAGGTCCTTTTTAAGGACATCCACCTGTGCAGTCAGTGCGGCGGTGGACAACAGTGAAGCTTGCATACGCATATTTGACCTTTTTTGTTAGACTCCTACGAAAATCACTAGATCCTCTATCCGGCTTTTCTTTTCGAACACCGAACAGAGCATCAGGGGCTACTGTCTATGCCGTAAATAATTTGACATATTTTTACTTACCTCGAAGCCTGTTAGAAGGCTAGCGCAAGCTTCATTCAGTCCGCTCTTGACGGACTGAATCCTTTGGATCACCGTACTCATAACAGTACGGTGCTCCTCATCGATGGCGGCGCCCTTAAGCACCTCTAGCAGATTGTCCGGCGCCTCCGGTTGGACGGAGGCCGCCGGCTCAGATGGCTTGCTCCTCTTGGAAGGAGTTCGCCCACCACGGACCGGGACTATCGAGTCCGTCGCGGTGTCCGGCACAAAGCCGGACTTGGAGCCCTGGGGGGTTTCATCCCCTTTACTCCTGGGGTCCGTAGGATTGCCTTGTGGCTCCTCCAGGACCATCTCCTCCTGCCCCGAAGCTTGGCGGGGCGCCACTTCGGCGTCGTCCGCCCCGCGAGGGGGAGACCGCGGGCGGAACAGAGTTCACGTCCGACGAGTCCAGGGAGCCGCTCGACGAATCGTCGAGTTCGGCCCGGGGCGAGCTGCATAAATTACGTTCGATATTAGGGAAAGCAGCGCATTAAAAGAATATCATGAGTCACTCTGGTATATAAATACTTACGATTTTGCCGGACGCTTGGTTCTGTCCGGCCACTCCTCTCCGCCCTCTTCGGCGTCGTGGGAGTAGTCCGACGGAGGGGTCTTCCTTTTCCTCGACCCCTCGTCCTCCCACGTTGGGGTGGCCTTCTTCCTCTTTGATCCCCTCACTTGGGGGGGGGAGAGCTTCTTTGTTCCTCCTCCTCGTTTTCGCGAGAGGAGGGCGTTGCGGACTCGTCAGATGACAAGTCCGACACCACCATGTTGCGGGAACTTTTTCGAGTCCCGGTGGTTTTCTTCTTCTTGGCCTTCCTCTCCGGCACCACGTAAGGTGCCGGAGCCATTAGCTTCACCAAGAGAGCTGGGGCCGGGTGTTCGGGCAGAGGAGCCGGACAGTTAATTGGTACGGATATCTCCTGCCAAGCCTGTCAAAGGTAAAAGGGAGTTTAGATCCCGCATAGAGTTAATCTATGAAGAAGAGCTTAACGAACCTGTCAAAGGTATAGATAGCTTACCTCGCTATCGTTACGCTGCGAACTGTATCCGTGATCCTCGGAGGCGGATGTGGGGGACTCGGCGACTTTGGTCAGCACCTTCCAGACGTCTTCATACGTCGTGTCGAAGAGCCTACTGAGGGTTTGGTGCTGCGCCGGGTCGAATTCCCACAAAGTAAAATCCCGTTCTTGGCACGGGAGGATCAGTCGAACGAGCATGACCTGGACTATATTGGCAAGCCGGATTGGCTTGTTCACCAGGGACTGGATGCATGTTTGCAACCCAGTCACTTCTTCCTCGTTGCCCCACGACAGGGCTGTCTCTTTCCAGGACATGAGCCGCGTGGGGGGTCTGGATCTGAACTCGGGGACGGCGACCCATTTCGGATCGCGGGGCTCGGTGATGTAAAACCACCCAGCCTGCCACCCCTTTAGGGACTCCACGAGGGAGCCATCGAACCAGAGGACGTTGGCTATCTTGCCAACCATAGCGCCTCCGCACTCCGCCTGGGTGCCGGACACCACCTTGGGCTTGACGTTGAAGTTCTTGAGCCAGAGGCCGAAGTGGGGACGAACGCGAAGAAAGGCCTCACACACGACGATAAACGCCTAGATGTTGACAACAAAGTTCGGGGCCAGATCGTGGAAATCCAGGCCGTAGTAGAACATGAGCCCCCGGACAAATGGGTGAAGTGGAAAGCCCAGTCCGCGGAGGAAGTGGGGATGAAAAACTACCCTCTCATTGGGCCTTGGGGTAGGAAGAAGCTGCCCCTTGTCAGGAAGCTGATGCGGGATGTCCGTGGACAAGTATCTGGCTTTCCTTAACCTTTTTACTTGAGCCTCCGTAACGGAGGAGACCATCCACTTGCCTCCCGCTCCGGACATTGTTGGAGAAGGTTGAGGAAGGAAGAGCGGACTTGGGCGCTGGAGCTTGAGTGCGCGAGAGATGGATTGGCAAAGGAGGAAGAAGGCGTAGGTTAAAAAGGTGAATCCTTATCCCTTTATATAAGCAGGTACGGTTAGGCGTCCCCATCTACCTAATAAAACTCACTTGCCTCCCAAACGCCGTGGTAAATGGCGTGGTTGGGTTACCCACGTCCGTATTAATGAGAATCCCGTTAAAGGGGGCACATGATCTCTGCTTCGACAAGACGTGCCAAGGAAACCGCCTCGCTAAACGAGCTGAGGTGGAACAATGAAAACAATTTATATAAAGGGCTTGGCCGCAGTGTTATAACGCACTGCGGAATACGTCTGCAGATTTGATTTGTGTTAATATTATTCTCTATATGGCAATATGTGGAAACTTATTTTGCAGAGCCGGACACTATTTTTTGGTTTTTATAATCTTCTTAAAGAACTTGGAGGAGGAACCCGCCTTGCAATGCCGAAGACAATCTGCACGCCGGACTCGTCGTCATTGAAGCCTGGTTCAGGGGCTACTGAGGGAATCCTGGATTAGGGGGTGTTCGGATAGCCGGACTATACCTTCAGCCGGACTCCAGGACTATGAAGATACAAGATTGAAGACTTCGTCCCGTGTCCGGAAGGATCTTTTCTTGGCGTGGAAGGCAAGCTAGGCATGTGGATGTTCGAGATCTCCTACCATTGTAACCGACTCTGTGTAACCCTAACCCTATCCGGTCTCTATATAAACCGGAGGGTTGTAGTCCATAGGACAACCATCATCATACACAATCATACCATAGGCTAGCTTCTAGGGTTTAGCCTCCTTGATCTCGTGGTAGATCCACTCTGGTACTACCCATATCATCAATATTAATCTAGCAGGAGTAGGGTTTTACCTCCATCGAGAGGGCCTGAACCTGGGTAAAATAAAGTGTCCCCTGTTACCATCTGACCTTGACGCACAGTTCGGGACCCCCTACCCGAGATCCGCCGGTTTTGACACCGACAGGGGGCTGTGGACTCAAGGGTGACTCGCTCCGTAGGCGCGGGGTGAGTTGTCGCGGCAAGAGTCTTGTCGGGGCTGCTAGGGCTGACCCCGGCAAGGATCTTGCCGGGGGGAGCCCGCTTCATCCCTTTGCTCTTCGTAGTCTTGGCCTTGGCGTTGTTCCAGCTATCTTGGGCTTCGGTCTCACCCTAGGTCACCTCCCTTGCCCTACTTGGTGTGGTCGCGGGCGTGGCTCTAACTGCCCGTGCACGGTCATAGGGGTACAAAAAGTGTACCCCTCTTTTTGTACACCGACAGATAGACACACCTTACGCCGCTCTCGACGATGACAAGGAGGATCCGGTCGATGATAAACCGCCTGGTACACAGCCCGGACACCGGCGCTCTAGGTCACATTGGCCAAGAGAAAACACTGCCAGCACCAGAGAAGACGATTCTAAGGACAACAAAGACCCTCTTGAGGTAGAATCCGAGTAAGAGGAACAGGAAGGCGGGCAAGACAACTCTGATGAACAGACCACATATGGGGACTCGGAGGACAACAATTATCTCCCACTCTCTGAGGAAGAGGAGATCCTCGACAACGAGGATTTTATTGTTCCCAAGGAACCTCTCCAGCATGAGCACTTTAAACGCCGGCTTATAGCCACTGCAAGGAACCTAAGAAAGAAGCAGCTGCAGCTTCAAGCAAGCCAAGATTTGCTCAATGATAGATGGACCGAGGTCTTGGCCGCTGAAGAATACGGCCTTAGCAGCCCAGTCAAAAGCCACCCCAAGAATAGGTGGCTCCCTCAATACAATGGCAGGGCGATGGAGCCCATATCACCATCGAACAATGCGGCGGGCCGACCACATTTTGGTCCAAACAAAGCAGCAGCCCAAGCAGAGCACCACACTAACCCCATCCGGTCGTCAAAGCAAAAACAAAATGGCTCGAGGGAACACTCGCGACATCAACCAAGACACGGAGGGTACAGCAGGACGCACAAGATCGATGTACAGATCACGAAGATATACCCTGACCGACGATGATGGTCGCCTATTCGGACACTATAAAGCCGTCCATGCCTAGTCCAAGCACTATAAATGGAGCCCGCCGGAGGTGCTTCATAGTGTGGCCCAACATAGAGGAGCCGCACACCCTCTCTGCTTCACTAACGAAGTAATGGAACACGAATTTCCAGACGGGTTTAAACCCATTAACATCGAATCATACGATGGGACAGTAGATCCCGCGGTATGGATAGAGGATTACCTCCTCCATATTTACATGGCCCGCGGAGACGACCTCCGTGCCATTAAATACCTACCTCTCAAGCTTAAAGGGCTAGATCAGTATTGGCTAAACAGTTTGCCAGAAAATTCTATTGGCAACTGGGAAGATTTGGAAGACGCCTTTCGAGGTAACTTCCTGGGAACATATGTCCGGCCATTATACACCGATGACTTAAGTCACATTGTCCAGGAGCCCGGCAAGTCAGCCAGGGAGCTCCGGACCAGGTTCTTAGTCAAAAAGAACCAAATTGTCGAATGTTCGGACGCAGAAGCCCTTGCGGCTTTCAAACATAGCGTCCGGGATGAATGGCTAGCGCGTCACCTCGACCAGGAAGGACCTAAATCCATGATAGCCCTTACTGCTCTAATGAACCGCTTCTGCGCAGGAGAAGACAACAGGCTTGCTCGTAAAAGCAACGACGCCAGCAGCCCGGGCACTTCCGAAATCCGAGACTGCAACGACAAGCCACGACGAACCGAACACAACAGTCGCAATAATATACACGACACAGCGTTGAACAGCGGATTTCACAATCCGAAGCCCGGTCAACGGAAGAAGCCACTAAAGGCAAACCAGGATGGACCATCCACCCTTGACAGGATATTGGACCGACCTTGTCAGATTCACGGTCACCCTGATAGGCCAGCTAATCATACCAACCGAAACTGTTGGGTCTTCAAGTAGGCAGACAAGCTTAACGCTGATCACAAGGAGAGGAGGCCACCAAGCGATAAAGACGACGGATCGGCTCGCAACAGAACACCAGGGGCCAGAAACAATTCCTCTCTGACGTTCGACCACTCCCGGAACGCAAATAGCAGTTCGTCTTCCGCCACCCACATACTGTACTGGCAAAATTTGCACCACACGCGCATCACTACGCACTCAAGATACCATGGGCATCGGCGGAGGCACAATACGGACAACCCTACAAGCATTCCCGTAATGTTTTTTATCTGTTTTCCTTATTTTTCTGTATCATCCCTAAAGAACAAGTGACCAGTTGGACAACATCTGCAACGGACTCTATCGGAGTTTGGATCCGTATGCTCACCTAAGGGGCTACTTCCGTTAAGGATTCCCCTCCCCGAGGACGGGCTACGCAGACGTGCGACAGGAGGTCCAAAATAACTTTTTGTAGACCACACTCTGTATTCCGAGCCTGTACTACGCCCTTTTTCCTCTAACCCCGACCCCGAGCATGTCAAATAGCCGGGTATGTGGTTTCTTTCTTTTTTCTACACACACACACACACACACACACACACACAAATTTATCATTGGCACATCGCTCCGTTCTCAGTAAGCCCCATATGAACCAATCTTTCATACTCTTTCAAAAATAAGTACGGCCTCAACGGCTGCTTTGCAGATGCGCCTCAGCATACCCTGCCAGGGGCTCGGCATGGGAACAAATGAGTCGCCAATAGAAGTCCGAACAACTCTATAGCGTACTTCGGCGTCACAAGTTTGGCCTTATATGCATCAACTCCGAATCATTGTCTTGGGTCAATAGTTGGGTTGCCCGGCTCCTGTGCTTGCTACCCTACGTTCCGCTCTATCAGCTAGGGTAGTAAAGGGAGAACTACCGCGATTGTGCCCTGGCCTAAACCGGATGAGCACCTCAGTAGAGAAAGCCGAAAACTGACTGTCATGATGCAGTGAGAGCTGGTCAACCACTTGACGACTTATTGGAATCCTTAGCGATTATCCGTGTAACATGAGGGATCTTTTTCAGATCAGATATGTAAGGCACCATACACCGCGTACACACCAGGGGCTATGTCGTAGCCCCACCATAAAACTCCTATGGTCAAGTGAAAGTGTTAACGCCTTATAGTCCGATTGCCTGGTTCGCCGCATTATCACCTCCTTCATGGACCAAGACGTTGGATAAAGAGTGATTAAATGCTTTTCTGAACACCCCTGTACTTCCTACGAGGGGGCTGAAGCCGATGACTGGAAAACTTTCAGATTATATTAAAACGGCCGCACAGGAGGAATTCAAGCTTTTCGAGCAAAACATAAATAGATTAACTATAAAATTGTTTTTACAATCATCATACACCTCACTCGAACATTATGTTCTTCGAGCAGTGACCCTCTATCAAGCGGGCGGGCTCCAGGACGTCTTCAAAATAACGCTTCAGTTCCAGACGGTCCTTGCCTTCATGCGGACCCTTCGTCGCGACGTCGATGGCCTTCATCTTTCCCCAGAATGTCTTGACTCGGGCAAGGGCCATCCGTGCACCTTTAACACACACCGATCGCTTCGCAGCATCGATTCACGGCACCACATTGACAAGCCTCTGCACCAAATCGAAATAGCTACTCGGCGCAGGCTCGGTTGGCCACAGCCGGATTATGGCATCCTTCATGCCAGCGCCAGATACCGTATGAAGTTCGGCCCATTGGGACATCTGTTCATTGAGCAGCAGCGGGCGCTTTGACGCGCCAAGTTGTGACCAAAAAAGCTTCTCCGTTGCATATCCAGCTCGCGCTTGGTAATACCGCGCCGCATCGGAAGAACTCTTCGACAAGTCCAAATACTCGTCCGAAGAACTCCACACTTGGTTCAGCTAAGCATAGTCCAGGTCGCCGAACTTAGTTTGCAGCAGAAAAGGCTTTCCAGCCACTATATCCTTCGCCTGCCGAACCTCCTCACGGAGCACTCTGGATTCTGATCGCGCTTCTCTCGCCTCCGACCGGGCCTTGTCCAGTTCAACCACTAAGGCTTTATTCTCTTTCTCAAGAAATTCGTAGCGGCCAGTAGCATTCTCCAAAGGCGTGGATACGTTCTCCTCGCCCTGGCATCGCGCAGGTTGTTCGACCTTCAGTTCAGCCGATGCCCTTTCAGCAGCATCATCATCACTAAACCAGGCCCGCTCCTTGGCCCGGACTAGCTCCGCCTGAAGAGCCTCCACGGCGGCAGCACCATCTGTATTTCATGCACATTTCATATAAAGCTCTGTTCGGCATCAAGCACACTGGTGTAAAGAATGCTTGAAATACATACCCTGCAAGTCTTCAAGACACCTATTGATCAATGCAATGTCATCCTCCGCAATATCCAGCTTTCGCTGCAGTTCGGCTACTCCCGCATTCCGGGCAGCCACAGGAGGGGAAGCAGCCTATATTTCAAACTAAATCAAGGTTAATACCTGAGCATATCTCTTTGATCCTCCTATCGCTTCCTTCAGAAGACAATCCGAGTCTCTGGGGCTACTGCATATACAACAGGTGCATTCTGTCAATAAAATTCAATTGATAAAACTATATCACAAACCTCAAAACCTCTTAGAAGGCTCGTGAAGGCCTCGTTCAATCCACTCTTCGCGGATAGAACCCTTTCGACCACCGTAACCATCAAGGCACGATGCTCTTCTGAAATGGACGCTTGTCGCAGCATGTCCGTCAGCATTTTCGGCGCTCCCGGGTCTTCGGAAACCGCCGTCGGAGTACGGCGTTCCTGTGAAGGAACCTACTTACTTGCTCCAAGAACCATCTCCGGCTATAAACCGGATGGTTCGGGGACGCCAGTCTTGATCTCAGAACCCCGAGTGACGGAGGCACCGCCTTTGGGTAACGCCTTCTTCGTTTCCTGTACTACTTGGTGTTCGGGAGGAGCCCTTCGGGACGATACCTCAGTATCATCCCCCCTATTGGGCGATGAGGCCGGAGAAGGCGTGTCACTCTCCATCATCTCCGGAAGAAGATCTCCCAAGGAGGAGGACGATTGAGAAGCACCATGCGTTAACCTGCGTGGACAAACATATATCAGATGATTACTTCACTAAAAGGAAAAGAACGAGGTGCGTTTAAAGTGCCCCAGCCTTGCAGAGTCTGCACTTCATTGACAGATCCCCAATCCCTTATTGATCCATGAAGCGAGCTGAATTGGAGGCCCGGGTCGGAACGCAGGCGTAGCCGCCCACTTGGAGCCCCGCGGCTCGTTGATATAAAACCACCCCTGCTGTCATAGGTCGGAAGGTTTGGCGAAAGATCCTTCGGGCCAAACCGCGCCGACCAGCTTGCCTATTATGATGTTGCCGCACTCTGCCTGCTCCTCCTCTATCACCTGCGGCCTCACATCAAAGGTCTTGAGCCACAAACCAAAGTGTGGAGGAGTCCGGAGGAAGGCCTCACACGTGACGATAAATGTCGAGATGAGGAGAATAGAGTCTGGGGCCAGATCGTGAAAGTCTAGCCCGTAGTAGAACATGAGCCCCCGGACGAAGGGGTTAAGCGCGAACCCTAGCCCATGAAGGAGGTGGGATACGAATACTACTCTCTCGCTAGATCTGGGGGTCGGTATAACTCGCCCTTGTGCCGGAAGTCGATGAAGGATTTCCGAGGTCAGATACTTCGCTACGTGGAGCTTCGCAATATCCTCCTCTGTGACATAAGAAAAAGCCACCACCAGCCCTAACGGTTGGATCTGGACATGATTAAGGCTGGTGGCGATTGGAACCCGAGCGTTGGAACTTGGGGTCCCTGGGGTTGAGGAAGGAGCAAGCGCAAGGGAAGAAGACGAGATTGGGTCTCTATATAAAGGCCTCGAATACTGGGCGTCTCCCCCTTGGTCTCTAAACTTACCTATTACCAGGGAGTAGTACCCAGGGGACGGTTGGGTTACCCATGCTTGCATTAATGAAAATCCCGTAAATAAAGGGACACGATCTCTGCCTTGACGAGACGTGCCAATAAAATCGCGTCCCAAGACATGGGGCGGCTCGCTAGCGGACGGTTGGAGATAGTAACCGGGCAGGCATGATACAATGTCATGAATAGTTATCAACAAGTTGGGCCCATGGGATATTGTATACTCTGCAATTATATACACAGGTCTGGATATACTTACTTCATCCGAAGACTATTCTGGAGTTCGGAAGGATTGAACCCGCCTTGCAATGCCGAAGAAAAACCTGCGCGCCGGACTCCTCGTCATTGAAGCCAGGTTCAGGGGCTACTGAGGGAGTCCCGGACTAAGGGCTCCTCGGGCGTCCGGCCTGTTATCCATGGGCCAGACTGATGGGCCGTGAAGACCGAAGACCATACTCATGTCCGGATTGGACTCTACTTGGCGTGGAAGGCAAGCTTGGCGACCGAAGATTCTTTCTTATGTAACCGAAACCATGTAAATCCTAGATCCCCTCGGTGTCTATATAAACCGAAGGGGATAGTCCGGAAAGGACACCTGTCGGTGTCAAAACCGGCGAATCTCGGGTAGGGGGTCCCGATCTGTGCGTCAAGGTCGGATGGTAACAGGAGACAAGGGACACTTTATTTTACCCAAGTTCGGGCCCTCTCGATGGAGGTAAAACCCTACTCCTGCTAGATTAATATTGATGATATGGGTAGTACAAGAGTAGATTTACCACGAGATCAAGGAGGCTAAACCCTAGAAGCTAGCCTATGGGTATGATGATGGTTATGATGTGTTCGTCCTACGGACTACAACCCTCCGGTTTATATAGGCACCGGATAGGGTTAGGGTTACACAGAGTCGGTTACATTGGTAGGAGATCTTGAATATCCGCACGCCTAGCTTGCCTTCCACGCCAAGGAAAGAACCTTCCGGACACGGGACGAAGTCTTCAATCTTGTATCTTCATAGTCCTGGAGTCCGGCTGGAGATATAGTTCGGCTATCCGAACACCCCCTAATCCAGGACTCCCTCAGTAGCCCCTGAACCAGGCTTCAATGACGACGAGTCCGGCGCACAAATTGTCTTCGGCATTGCAAGGCGGGTTCCTCCTCCAAATTCTTCAAGAAGATAATAAACACCAAAAAAAGTGTCCGGCTCTGCAAAATAAGTTTCCACGTATTGCCATATAGAGAATAATACAAACACAATTCAAATCTGCCGACGTATTCCGCAGTGCGTCATAACACTGCGACCAAGCCTTCTGTATGGATTATTTTTTGTTGTTTCACCGCAGCACGTTCAACGAGGCGGTTTCTTTGGCACGTCTTGTCGAAGCAGAGATCGTGTGCCCCTTTTAACGGGATTCTCATTAATGCGGACGTGGGTAACCCAACCGCGCCATTTACCACGGCGTGTGAGCGGCAAGCGAGTTTTATTAGGTAGGTGGGGACGCAAAACGGCATCAGCCTATATAAGGGGATAAAGATCCACCTCCTTCACCTACGCCTTCTTACTCCTTTGCCCATCCATCTCCTGCGCACTCAAGCTCCAACGCCCAAGTTCGCTCTTTCTTCCCCAACCTGCTCTAGCGATGTCCGGAGCGGGTGGCAAGTGGATGGCTTCCTCCGTTACGGAGGGTCAAATCAAAAAGCTTAGGAAGGCCGGATATCTGTCCAAGGACATCCCGCACCGGCTTCCCGCGGCGGGGCAGCTTCTTCCCACCCCAAGGCCCCATGAGAGGGTAGTTTTTCTCCCCCATTTCCTCCGCAGACTGGGTTTCCCACTTCACCCTTTTGTCCGGGGGCTCATGTTCTACTACGGCCTGGACTTCCACGATCTGGCCCCGAACTTTATCCTCAATATCTCGGCGTTTATCATCGTGTGTGAGGCCTTTCTCCGCATCCGCCCCCACTTCGGCCTCTGGCTACAGACCTTCAACGTCAAGCCCAAGGTGGTGTCCGGCACCCAGGCGGAGTGCGGAGGTGCTATGGCCGGCAAAATGGCCAAAGCACTCTGGTTCGATGGCTCCTTTGTGGAGTCCTTAAAGGGGTGGCAGGCAGGGTGGTTTTACATCACCGAGCCATGCTACTCGAAATGGGTCGCGGCCCCTGAGTTCCGATCCGGACCCCCCACGCGGCTCATGTCCTGGAAAGAGACGGGCCTATCGCGGGGCAACGAAGAAGAAGTGACCGGACCGCAAACTTGCATCCGGTCCCTGATGAACAAGCCCATCCGGCATGTCAACATCATCCAGGTCATGTTCGTTCGCCGGATTCTCCCGTGCCAAGAACGGGAGTAAACCTTGTGGGAATTCGACCCGGCGCAGCACCAAACCCTCAATAGGCTCTTTGACACGACGTATGAAGACGTCTGGAAGGTGCTAACCAAAGGCGCCGAGTGCCCCACATCCGCTTCCTAGGACCGCGGATACAGCTCGCAGCGCAACGCTGGCGAGGTAGGCTATTTATACCTTTCACACGTTCATTAAGCTTTTCTACATAGATTGACTCTATGTGGGATCTAAAAAATCGCTTTGCCTTTGACAGGCGTGGCTGAAGATAGCCGGACCAATCAACTGTCCGGCTCCTCTGCCCGAAGACCCAGCCCCAGCTCTCTTAGAGAAGCTGCTGGTTCCGGCGCCCTATGTGGTGCCGGAGAAGAAGGTCAAGAAGAGGAAGACCACCGGGACTCGAAAGAGTGCCCGCAATGTGGTGGTGTCGAGCTCGTCATCTGGCGAGTCTGCGACGCCCTCCTCAAGTGAAAACGAGGAGGAGGAACAAGGAAGCTCTCCCCCTCCATCGAGGGGAGCGAAAAGGAAGAAGGCCGCCCCAACAGGGGAGGCCGAGGGGTCGAGGAAAAGGAAGACCCCTCCGCCGGACTACTCCCCCAACGCCAAAGAGGGCGGAAAGGAGTGGCCGGACAGAACCAAGCGCCCGGCGACATCGTAAGTATTCACATACCAGAATGACTCATAGTATCTTCAAGTGCGCAGCTTACCCTAATGTCGAATGCTATTTGCGCAGCCCACCCCGAGCCGCACTCGATGATTCATCGAGCGGCTCCCTGGATTCGTCGGACGTGAACTCTGTCCCGCCCGCAGTCTCCCCCAGCGGGGCGGACGACGCCAAAGCGGCGTCCCGCCAAACAGGGCAGGAGGAGGTGGTCCTGGAGGAGCCGCAAGGCAATCCTCAGGACCCCAGGAGTAATGGGGATGAAACCCCCGAGGGCTCCCAGTCCGGCTTTGTGCCGGACACCGCGCCGGACTCAACCGTCCTGGCTCGCGGTGGGCGAACTCCTTCCAAGAGGAGTAAGCCGTCTGAGCCGGCGACCTCTGTCCAACCAGAGGCGCCAGATAGTCTATTGGAGGCGCTTGAAGGCGCCACCATCGACGAGGAGCACCGTACTGTTATGAGTGCGGTGGTCCAAAGGGTTCAGTCCGCCAAGAGCGGACTAAATGAAGCTTGCGCTAGCCTTCTAACAGGCTTCCAGGTAAGCAAAAAATATGCTAAATTCATTACCGCATAGACAGTAGCCCCTGATGCTCTGTTCGGTGTTCGGAAAGAAAAGCCGAATAGAGGATCCAACAATTTTCGCAGGAGTCTAATATGCGTATGCAGGCTTCCCTGCTGTCCACCGCTGCACTGACTGCGTAGGTGGAAGTCCTGAAAAAGGACCTCGAGCGGTCCGAGCAAGAGCTCGGCCATGCCAAAAGGCAACTCATGGAAAAGGAAGGTAAGAAATACCCCAGAGAAGAAAAAAAGAAAAAAAGTGGTGCCTATAGAGAGGCTTGATTGCAAAAAGAAATAACAGGATTGTACTGCTTATTGTAGGGGCCACAACCGAGGTGGCAACCCTGAAGCAGGCGCTGACTGAGGCCGAGAAGAAAGCGGCCGAGGAGCGCGCCGAGCGAGAAAAGCTTGGGGTCCAAGTCGGCGAGGTGCAGCAAGAGCTGCAAGCTCTCATGAAGAAACATGAGGGTTTGGAGCTTGAGGCAAAAACGCAAGCATCCGAGCTCGCGTCGGCTGTTGAGACCACTAAGAGTGCCAAGGCCGAAGCCCAAAAGGCCCTCCAAGAGTTGGAGGATGTGAAAAAGATAGCAGCGGGTAAGGCATTCTTAATGCAAAGTAGGAATATAAAGGTGAAATACCTATTACTTACCCGGATCCGGAGTTCTCCAGGGGCGTTCTTCGATCTTCCCTGCAGCGCATCCGACGCCGCCGCATTCTACCTAGCTGAAGAGGATAGCTCGACGGCGAGTGTGTTCTGGTCTCAGTATTCTGAGGCCGGACACCCTTTGCCCTTAAGCGATCAGCTGAAGCAGCTGGCCGAGCTCCACAAGGCGGCCGAATAGGCCATGAAGGGCTTACTAGTTCGGCTGTGGCCTGGAGAGGCCCTGCCTGGGAGCTACTTCGGGCTGGTGCGGCAGCTGGTGGAGGCCTGTCCACGGCTTGAGGTCATCAAGCGCTCCGTCTGCATAGAAGGTGCCCGGAGGGCCCTTGCCCGTGTAAGGGTACACTGGGGCAAGCTGGACGGAGAGAAACTGGTGAAGGACGGGCCGCCGCAGGGGAAGGAGCATCGCAAGCCCGAGAACTACTACAAGGAAGTTCTCGCTGGAGCTCGCCTTGTCGCGGATGAGTGTGACAAAGATGTAATATTTCAATGAATTAGCTCGTTTGTATCCTGTGCGCTGAAAACTTGTTCATATGCGCTTAAGCAATGCTTTCTAAATTTAAAATATTATTTTCTGTGCGGCCGTTTATCAATAACTGAGAGATGGCGAGTCGTCTGCTTCTGCCCCCATGCAACTAGTGCTGGGGTGTTTGGGACAAACCCGGGGGCTCTTGTTCCCATAGTTGGGTCCTTCGAGGGAGGCGCTCAGCACAGCGAACCAGGCAATCGGACTATAATGCTTGAACACTCTCACTTAGCAATAGAACGTTATAATTTTAAATTTTGGCGAAGCCCCTAGTTCGGAAGGCCGAATTCAGGGCACTATCCACGCCTTTAGCCGGACTTAACCAGCTCTCCGCTCGAAGCGGCATAAGCCTTTAGGGACTCGAAAAACCTCTCGAACAGCGACCGGTCTCGCGCCTTATCATGACAGTCTGTTTTAGCTTTCTCCACTGAGGTGCTCACCCACCTGATCTGGGGCACAATCGCAGTGGTTCTCCTAGTGCTACCTTAGCCGATAGAGCGGAACGTAAGGCACCAAAACATAGGAGCCGGGCAAACCCAACATATGACCAAAATCATGAATCGGAGCCGATGCATATAATGCTATAAGTTCGGGGTGCCGCACTTGTGAAAGTGGACGGACTTCTCACACCAGATAGAAGGGTAATGAAGCCTCTGGCGTGGTTTGCCGTACCATGGTGTACGGGTGCGATCATGTTATTTGAGTAAACATATGTATATTAAAAGAAGATAATGCAAAAAATAGAAAAAGCTATGCATTATTTATGAGGAGGCTGTTTATTCAAGCCGAACGATATAAGTGGTGCGAAAAAAATTTAGACTATTTAACATGTCCTGACCAGGCGCAGGCCGCGGAATTTAGAAACAGATATGTCGCTCGAAATAGAGACCACTTGAGAGTTCCATGATGCGGCATTGTTTTGTCTGCTTTCCTGGGTCCTGTATCGTCTGTGCGGCAGCGAGGCCGAACACTGTATCCAGAGTATGGAGTCCTGAAAGAAAAGAAGAACCCGGCAGCCCCTAGTACGTTTGACGCTGTATTGTTGGCATGCCGTCTTATCTGCCCCTTCCCCTATGCCCATGGAATTGTAAGGGCGTAATTGTGTACTCGAGGTACTAGCTCCGCTATGTAGCGATGGCTGGGGTTGGGGCCGTATTGCTACGCGTGCTCTGAACGCGCCAGTCCGTCTTGCTGCGGGTTACTCCGGGCGTGTTTTGCTTTGTCCTGCTTTGTAGCGGCCGGAATTGAGAGCTGCCTTAATAGGCTGCTTTGTACCTCTGCTGCGAGGGCCGCCGTTTGTTCCTCCGTACGGATGGAGCGTTCGGTGTTTCCGCTGACCGTGATTACACCTTGAGGGCCTGGCATCATGAGCTTGAGATATGCGTAGTGCAGCACCGCATTGAATTTAGCGAATGCGGTTCGTCCAAGCAGAGCATGATAGCCACTGCGGAACGGAACTATGTCGAAGATTAACTTTTCGCTTCGGAAGTTGTCCGCAGATCCGAAGATCACATCAAGTGTTATGGAGCCTATGCAATTGGCCTCTACACCTGGGATGACGCCTTTAAAGGTCGTCCTTGTGGGCTTGATCCTTGATGGATCTATGCACATTTTCCGCACTGTATCCTGGTAGAGCAGGTTCAGACTACTGTCGCCGTCCATGAGGACTCTTGTAAGGTGAAATCCGTCAACGATTGGGTCAAGAACCAATGCGGCGAAACCGCCGTGACGGATGCTAGTGGGGTGGTCCCTTCGATCGAAGGTGATCGGGCAAGAGGACCATGGGTTGAACTTTGGGGCGACTGGCTCCATCGCGTATACGTCCCGTAGCGTACGCTTCCTCTCCCGCTTGGGAATATGAGTCGCGTATATCATGTTCACCATCCGCACTTGTTTGGGAAACCCCTTCTGTCCATTGTTGTTCGGCGGCCTGGGCTCCTCTTCGTCATCGCTGTCTAGCCCCTTGTTTTTGTGTTCGGCTCTTAACTTGCCTGCCTGCTTGAACACCCAACAATCCCTGTTGGTGTGATTGGCTGGCCCTTCGGGGGTGCCGTGAATCTGGCACGAGCGGTCGAGTATTCGGTCCAAACTGGACGGGCCCTGGGTATTCTTTTTGAATGGCTTTTTCCGTTGACCGGATTTATGGCCTCCGAATCCGGCGTTTACTACCGTATCTTCATTGTTGTCACTGCTGACGCGGCGTTTCTGTTTATTCCGTCGCGACCTGCCACTTTTGTCCTTGGTATCTGAATTACCTTGCTTCTTCGATAAGTTGTTGCTGCGAGCTAGCCAGCTGTCTTCGCCCGCGCAAAAGCGGGTCATGAGTGTCGTGAGGGCTGTCATGGATTTCGGCTTTTCCTGTCCCAGGTGCCGGGCAAGCCACTCGTCACGGATGTTATGCTTGAAGGCTGCTAAGGCCTCTGCATCCGGACAATCGACTATCTGATTTTTCTTTGTTAGGAACCGTGTCCAGAATTGCCTGGCCGATTCTTCTGGCTGCTGGATTATGTGGCTAAGGTCGTCGGCGTCCGGTGGCCGTACGTAGGTCCCCTAGAAGTTGTCGAGGAATGCGGCCTCCAGGTCCTCCCAAGAGCCGATCGAATCTGCGGGGAGGCTGTTAAGCCAGTGCCGGGCTAGTCCCTTAAGCTTAAGGGGTAAATATTTCATGGCGTGCAAATCATCGCCACGTGCCATGTGGATGTGGAGGAGATAGTCCTCAATCCATACTGCCGGATCTGTCATACCATCGTACGACTCGATGTTGATGGGTTTAAAACCCTCTGGGATTCTATGATCCATTACTTTGTCTGTGAAGCATAGTGGGTGTGCGGCGCCCCTGTACTGGGCTATGTCTCGATGCAGTTCGGAGGAGCTGTGCCTGTTGTGTTCGGCCCGGCCGGATTTATTGTGTCCGGAGTGAAAACTATCACGTGCCGTCGGGCGTCCGCGCAATCCATAGATCGATCTTGTTTGCCTTGCTTTGTCCTCCAGGATGTCTCGCAGGTCTGGTTCATGTTCCCGTGCCTTGGTAAAGTGGTTGCGGGGCATGGCTTGTTTGGATGTTCGACAGGCTTCTCTGTCGCGGCCGCGAGGTGGCCGATCTACCATGTCTTGGGCTTCCTCCTCTGATTGGGGTAGCGGCCTGCGCTTAGGATAGTTTTTGTAGGGGCGTCCGAGCTCATGCTCTTCGGCCGCAAGGACTTCAGTCCATCTGTCAGCTAGCAAATCTTGATCAGCTCTAAGTTGTTGCTGCTTTTTCTTTAGGCTGTTCGCCGTGGATAAAAGCCTGCGTTGAAAGCGCTCTTGTTCGGCGGGGTCTGATGGTACGATGAATTCATCGTCGCCGAGGCTTGCCTCGTCTTCAGAGGGAGGCATGTAGTTATCGTCCTCGACCTCTCGCTCTGACGCTCTCTCATGAGGGCGGTCTCCTCCATCTTCCTGTGCCGAATCCTGCTGGTTTTGGTGTTCTTCGGCGCTGTCCGGGGTAGTATTATCTCCCGTGCTGGAATCACCGTTTTTGCTGTGGCGGGATTTGGAGCGGCGCCGCTGATGTCGGCGTTTTGGAGGCTTTTTCGAAGTGCCATCCTCCGCTGTTCCATCGCCATCTCCATCTTTTGGAGCATCCACCATGTATATGTCGTATGACGAGGTGGCGGTCCAGCGCCCTACAGGTGCTGGTTCTTGCTCGTCTCCTCCTTCGTCGTCCATACCGTCGAAGTCTTCGGAGCCGAAGTCGAGCATGTCGGATATATCGTCGACAGTGGCTATTAAGTGGGCGGTGGGTGGGCTTTGAATTTCTTCGTCGTCCGAATCCCAACCTCGCAGGCCATAGTTCGGCCCGGGCTCTCCTGACAAAGAGAGAGACTTGAGAGAATTCAAAATATCACCAAAAGGTGAATACTGAAAGATGTCCGCGGCGGTGAACTCCATTACCGCCGCCCAATCTGATTCGATTGGTAGGGGTGCGGGAGGTTCGGAGTTCGGAGAAGAGTCCGGATCCTTGGAGTCATGTGCCATGCGGAGTGCGGGGCTTATGTTTGGCTCAATGGTTTTTAAGATCGCAGCCCCTGAGGTGACGTCCAACCGTTCATCCTCAAAGAACGCAGCGGGCTCCGGATCGAGGATCGGGGCCGGAACGTATGCGGCCTCTAGGACACGGTTCGGAGGCAGAGCTATATCATGCCCCTCGAGATAGTGCGGCGCGCTTGGCTGTGGCTCGAATCCGTCGAAGATCAAGTCCCCGCGGATATCTGCCGTGTAGTTTAGGCTTCCAAACCTGACTTGATGGCCAAGGGCGTAGCTCTCGATCTGCTCCAGATGGCCAAGCGAGTTGGCCCGCAGAGCGAAGCCGCCGAAGACGAAGATCTGTCCGGGGAGAAAAGTCTCACCCTGGACCTCATCGTTGTTGATGATCAAAGGAGCCATCGGGCCTAAAGGCGATGACACAGAGGAACTCTCAATCAAAGCACCAATGTCGGTGTCAAAACCGGCGGATCTCGGGTAGGGGGTCCCGATCTGTGCGTCAAGGTCGGATGGTAACAGGAGACAAGGGACACTTTATTTTACCCAGGTTCGGGCCCTCTCGATGGAGGTAAAACCCTACTCCTGCTAGATTAATATTGATGATATGGGTAGTACAAGAGTAGATCTACCACGAGATCAAGGAGGCTAAACCCTAAAAGCTAGCCTATGGGTATGATGATGTTTATGATGTGTTCGTCCTACGGACTACAACCCTCCGGTTTATATAGGCACCGGATAGGGTTAGGGTTACACAGAGTCGGTTACATTGGTAGGAGATCTTGAATATCCGCACGCCTAGCTTGCCTTCCATGCCAAGGAAAGAACCTTCCGGACACAGGGCGAAGTCTTCAATCTTGTATCTTCATAGTCCTGGAGTCCGGCTGGAGATATAGTTCGGCTATCCGAACACCCCCTAATCCAGGACTCCCTCAACACCACATATACTCATTACCATATTCACATAGGCTAGACTTCTAGGGTTTAGCCATTACGATCTCATGGTAGATCAACTCTTGCAATAGTCATATTCATCAAGATCAATCAAGCAGGAAGTAGGGTATTACCTCCATAGAGAGGGCCCGAACCTGGGTAAACATCGTGTCCCCCGTCTCCTATTACCATCGATCCTAGACGCACGGTTCGGGCCCCCCTACCCGAGATCCGCCAGTTTTGACCCCAACAGCCCCCTCCCTTGCGCCTCTTCCAGCCTCGCTGGTCTGTGCGGTGGCCATCCGTGTGCTCGGTGCTGTTGGCCGATTGGGGACGAAAGGTTTGGTAGGTATGGACCGGTTCGGTGGTGATGGTGTTGTGTCGTCGTTGTCCTTCTTAAAGGCGCCACCTTTGGTTGGCGAAGAGGTGATCGAGGCTTCACAAGAGGTGGGTTGTCTTCTTTAGTGGTGTTCCTGCTCAGCTGCTTTTGGTCGACGTTGATGCGGGCAGCGGTGGTCGCGATGTATGGCCTATGGCGGTGCGGGGTGATGTGGTCTGCCACCTCTTGAGCATGCGTTAGTCTTACCTTGAAAAGGAAAGGGTGATGCAGCAAAGTAGCGTAAGTATTTCCCTTAGTTTTTGAGAACCAAGGTATCAATCCAGTAGGAGACTACACGCAAATCGCCTAGTACATTGATACGTCTCCGTCATATATACTTTTCCAAACACTTTTGCCCTTGTTTTGGATCTTAACTTGCATGATTTGAATGGAACTAACCCGGACTGACGTTGTTTTCAGCAGAATTGCCATGGTGTTATTTTTGTGCAGAAACAGAAGTTGTCAGAATGACCTGAAACTTCACGGAGATTATTTTTGAAAATAATAGAAAATACTGGCGAAAGAATCAAGGCTAGGGGGACCACACCCTGTCCACGAGGGTGGGAGGCACGCCTGCCCCCCTGGGCGCGCCCCCTACCTCGTGGGCCCCCTGGAGCTCCACCGACCTCAACTACAACTCAATATATTAACGTTCGGGGAGAAAAAAATCAGAGAGAAGGATTCATCGCGTTTTACGATACGGAACCGCCGCCAAGCCCTACACTCTCTTGGGAGGGCAGATCTGGAGTCCGTTCGGGGCTCCGGCGAGGGGAATCCGTCGCCATCGCCATCATCAACCATCCTCCATCACCAATTTCATGATGCTCACCGCCGTGTGTGAGTAATTCCATCGTAGGCTTGCTGGACGGTGATGGGTTGGATAAGATTTATCATGTAATCGAGTTAGATTTGTTAGGGTTCGATCCCTAGTATCCACTATGTTTTGAGATTGATGTTGCTATGACTTTGCTATGCTTAATGCTTGTCACTAGGACCCGAGTGCCATGATTTCAGATATGAATCTATTATGTTTTCATGAATATATGTGAGTTCTTGATCCTATCTTGCAAGTCTATAGTCACCTACTATGTGTTATGATCCGGCAACCCCGAAGTGACAATAATCGGGACCACTACCGGTGATGACCGTAGTTTGAGGAATTCATGTATTCACTATGTGTTAATGCTTTGGTCCGGTACTCTATTAAAAGGAGGCCTTAATATCCCTTAGTTTCCGCTAGGACACCGCTGCCACGGGAGGTAGGACAAAAGATGTCTTGCAAGTTCTTTTCCATAAGCACGCATGACTATATTCGGAATACATGCCTACATTACATTGATGAATTGGAGCTAGTTCTGTGTCACCCTATGGTATAATTGTTGCATGAATAATCGCATCCAGCATAATTCTCCATCACCGATCCAATGCCTACGAGCTTTTCACATATTGTTTTTCGCTTATTTACTTTACTGTTGCTACTGTTACAATCACTACAAAACCCAAAAATATTACTTTTGCTATCGTTACCGTTACTATCATACTAATTTGCTACTAAATACTTTGCTGCGGATATTAAGTTATCCAGGTATGGTTGAATTGACAACTCAACTGCTAATACTTGAGAATATTCTTTTGCTCCCCTTTTGTCAAATCAATAAATTTGGGTTGAATACTCTACCCTCAAAAACTATTGCGATCCCCTATACTTGTGGGTTATCAAGACTATTTTCGGGCGCCGCTGCCGCGGAGCATAGTTCTATTCTTTGAGTCACTTGGGATTTATATCTGCTGGTCACTATGAAGAACTTGAAAGACGAGAAAACCAAAATTTATCCCTCAACTACGAGGGGAGATAAGGAATTGCCATCTAGCTCTGCAGTTGATTCACCTTCTGTTTTGAGTAAACTTGCGACACGTAGACCTGCTTCTGCTATTAATTCTGATATGTCGCACGTTATTGATGATGCCACTTCTACTATGCATGATACTTATGATGAGACTAATTCTATGCTTGATACTACTGTGCCACTTGGTGAATTTTTCTTGATGAACAACTTGCTAGGGATGTAGAGAATGAGATTATTGAAACTGATAATATTGATGAAAGTGATGATGAAGATTCTCCCCCTAGATATGAATTTCCTGTTGTGCCTGAGGGTTATGTTATGGATGCAGAAACTGCTAGAGACTTTCTTGCTTGCAATGATAGAAGAGATCTTAAGAAATTATTAGCTAAGCTGAAACAAAAATCTCTGAATGCTAGAATGAAGTATGATCCTGCTTATGCTACTTCACCTATCTTTATTACTGATAAGGAGTACGATTTCTCTGTCGACCCTGATATAATTATTTTGGTTGAATCTGATCCTTTCTATGGCTATGAATCTGAAACTATTGTGGCACATCTTACTAAACTAAATGATATAGCCACCCTGTTCACTAATGATGAGAAAACTTGCTACTATTATATCCTTAAGATATTTCTGTTCTCATTAAAGGGTCATGCTAAGATATGGTTTAATTCTCTTAATCCTGGTTGTGTGCGTAGTCCCCAGGATATGATTTATTACTTCTCTGCTAAATATTTCCCCGCTCATAAGAAACAAGCTGCTTTAAGGGATATATATAATTTTGTGCAAATTGAAGAAGAGAGTCTCCCACAAGCTTGGGGGAGGCTTCTCCAATTACTTAATGCTTTTCCTGATCATCCTCTCAAGAAAAATGAAATACTTGATATCTTTTATAACAGACTAACCGATGCTTCCAGAGACCACCTAGATAGTTGTGCTGGTTGTGTTTTCAGGGAAAGAACTATTGATCAAGCTGAAATTCTATTGAATAATATGTTGACTACTAAAAACAATTGGACACTTCCTGAACCAACTCCTAAGCCAACTCCAAAGAAAAGGGCTATTCTATTTCTCAGTCCCGAAGATATGCAAGAGGCAAAGAAATCTATGAAGGAAAGAGGTATAAAAGCTGAAGATGTTAAGAATTTACCGCCTGTCGTAGAAATACATGGTCTTAATTTACCGCCTATTGAAGAAACACATGGTCTTGATAACCCGACACATGTAGTAAAGGTAAATTCTCTCTATAGATTTGATGAACGTGATATTCCTCACTATAAATCTGCTAGACAATGCTTAGATGAGTTTGACAATTTTATGGTTAAACAAGAAAACTTTAATGCTTATTTTGGTAGAGAATTAAAACGCAATGCTTATATGATTGAACACTTGAGTGATTATATGTCTAGAGTCAAAGGTGAACTTAAACTCATCAGTAAACATGCTTCTATAGTTACCACTCAAGTAGAACAAGTACTTAAAGCTCAGAATGATTTGCTCAGTGAATTGAATAGTAAGAATAATGACTTTGCTGTTAGAGTTGCAACTAGAGGGGGTAAAGTGACTCAGGAACCTTTGTATCCTGAGGGCCACCCTAAGAGAATTGAGCAGGATTCTCAAAGAAACAATGTTGATGCACCTAGTCCTTCTAAAAGGAAGAAAAAGAAAAATGATAGGACTTTGCATACTTCTAGTGAACCTGTTGTTAACACACCTGAGAATCCAAATGATATTTCTATCTCTGATGCTGAAACAAATCTGGTAATGAACATGAACCTAGTGATAATGTTAATGATGATGTTCATGTTGATGCTCAATCTAGCAATGTTAATGATGTAGAAATTGAACCTGCTGTTGATCTTGATAACCCACAATCAAAGAATCAACATTATGATAAGAGAGACTTTGTTGCTAGGAGGCATGGTAAAGAAAGAGAACCATGGGTTCAGAAACCCATGCCCTTTCCTCCTAAACCATCCAAGAAAAAGGATGATGAGGATTTTGAGCGCTTTGCTGAAATGATTAGACCTATCTTTTTGTGTATGCGTTGGACTGATATGCTCAAAATGAATCCTTATGCTAAGTACATGAAAGAAATTGTTACAAATAAAAGAAAGATACCGGAAGCTGAAATTTCCACCATGCTTTCTAATTATACTTTGAAGGGTGGAATACCAAAGAAGTTAGGAGATCCGGGAGTACCCACTATACCATGCTCCATTAAAAGAAATTATGTTAGAACTGCTTTATGTGATCTTGGAGCCGGTGTTAGTGTTATGCTTCTCTCTTTATATCATAGACTTGATTTGAATAAGTTGACACCTACTGAAATATCTTTGCAAATGGCTGATCAATCAACTGCTATACCTGTCGACATTTGTGAGGATGTGCCTGTTGTGGTTGCAAACGTTACTATTTTAAAGACTTTGTTATTCTTGATATTCCCGAGGACGATAGTATGTCTATTTTTCTTGGAAGACCCTTTTTGAATACTGCAGGGGCTGTTATTGATTGCAACAAAGGCAATGTCACTTTTCATGTTAATGGCAATGAGCATACGGTACAATTTCCAAGGAAACAACCTCAAGTTCATAGTATAAACTCTATTGGAATAATTCCATCGATCATTTTTTGAGGTTTTGAATTTCCTCTTCCTGCTGTCAAAAAGAGATATGATATTCTTATTATTGGGGACGTGCATATCCCCGTTGAGGTAACATAGTGTTATTCGAAATTTCCCCGGTTCCATGTTATTCAGAATGAGTTTGTTAACAAGACTTGATCAACCTTGTTAGTGGATTCCTTTTGATGAGCATGAGATGGATGAAGTTAGAAAGCACAACCTTCTGTACCCTCCTTTTACTTTCTGTTATTTAGTTGAAATAAAGCAAAAAATAGTATTTTCTGTCTGTTTTCTGAATTATCCGTGTAATAAAAAATATCCCAAAAATAAAAATTCTCCAAATGCCCCGAATATGAAATATGATTTTTTCTAGAATATTTGAGAATATCTGGCACTGAGAGCACAGCAGGGGGAGCAAGCACCTGACCACGAGGGTCCAGGGCGCGCCCACCCCCCTGGGCGTGCTCCCTGCCTCATGGGCCCATGGTGGCTCCCCTCCACTTATTCCTGCACCCACACACTCCTTCTTCCTCCCAAAAATATCACCAAAACTGCTTTGGGGATTGTTCCTTGGTATGTGACTCCTCCAATGGTCCAATTAGTTTTTGGTCTAGTGATTTATTCATTGCAAATTTTTGCTGCCTAGGTGACCATGTTCTTGAGCTTGCATGTCAAATTTATATGGTCCCAAGTAGTTCTAATGCATGATATAGTCTCTAGGCACTTGTGGGAGTAGTTGCTATCAATTTTGTTGGGTTTGGTTCACTTTTATTTTGAGTTACTAAAATTTTCAGAAATTTTTCAGAGGAAGAAATATGTTTAGGAAAATGTACCAAGGTGGTCCTTCAAGGAAGCAAGGGACTAGGCCCGCAATACGCGATGCGGACGATGAACAACCAAGGGAAGCTCAAGTGCGGGCTTGTGAATGGCCTTCAGAGGACTTCATGGATCGAGCAGGAATTAAGGAAGAATTTAACGCATATGTGTGTAACGCTGATCTTGTGAGCTTCGAGGCAGATAAGTGTCGTCAGTACCACTATTTCACTGATTCCTTTGTGAGAAGGTTTGAATTTTCATCTTCACGCAATTCTCAAACTATCCTGTTTGATCTTTATGAAATTTCTTATACTATGGATTTGGAGGATCTTAATACTGCTTGCAAACTTCCACAATGGGGTAGCACTAGTGACCCTCGCAAGTCTGAGTTTATAGATTTTCTTGCTAGTATAACTATGGGGGAGTCTAGAGATATAACACAAGCTACCATAGGGAGCATTCATTTTCCTGCTATACATTATTTTGCTCTCTTCATAGGTAGGTGCATAAATGGTAAGGATGAAGCATTCACATGTGTGTCCCTGGTCTCAGTGTTCTCGGGAGTGCTGTGTTAGGGGATAAACATTATAATTTGGGAGCCATTGTTGCACGAAGGTTGCATAATAATAGAATTAATGGAGACTTCTTTGGTGGAATTTATGCAACCCGTCTAGCTAATTTTCTTGGTATACCTATTCGTGATTATGATATGGAATTGCCTCCTTCTTATCTAGATTTTAATGCCATGGTTCACCATCGGTTCGTTGAGAGGAATGAGCCGCCTCTCCAGTACCGACTAATCTTTGGCAGGCGTCACGCCGTCAATATTGTCCTCACTTCTCCTACTCTCTTTGACTTTCAGGCGAATGGGAGATATGTCATAACTAGGGAAGAGGCAAATGAGTACGAGAGGAGGACGAGGGCAGCTCGCCTCCAAGCCGCAGCCCACGAAGCAATAGCTGCTGCATCTCAGTACGACCCCAACTATAACTTTGGATATCTGTCAGCCCAGTCGTGGCCATAGACCAACTTAGGCCAAAAGCCTAAGCTTGGGGGAGTACATATTTCTCACCGACATTACATTCATATTCACACACTCATGCTAGTTGTCAGTGATCATACTTTTTCACTGTAATATCCATGCTAGTTTATTTTCCTTTTTACGCTTTCTTCTTGTGTGTTTGAAAAACCTTAATAAAAACAAAAAAATTAGCTGTAGCTTTTAGCTAGTTTACTTTTCTTGCCGTAGTACTAATAATTAAATAGAAAAACCAAAAATATTTCCTATTCTTCTTTTGCTTGTTGGGAGCTTTCCCATGTACATAGTTTTATTTCTTTTCTTTTCTTTGGGGGTCGATAGGAGAAGACCATAATGAAAATGTTCAAGTGGCTCTTATATGCATTGTTGTTGATTTAACCAAGAGCCCATATTGTCTTGTCTTCTCATGTTTATTGAATGCTTGCAAATTCCAGCTTAGTCCAATGCACGTGCACTATTATTATTATACACATCATTTGGTCGTGCAAGTGAAAGGCAATAATGACGATATATGATGGACTGATTTAGATGAGAGAAGCTGGTATGAACTTGACCTCTCTTGTTTTTGTAAATATGATTTGTTCATCGTTCCTGATTCATCTTATTATGAATAAACATGTTTGCAATGAGAATTAGAGATTATAGTTGCTTATGCCATGCTTAATCAGCTAGGAGTGTATAATGGTTTACCTTGCGTGCCAACATGCTATTAAAATGGTTGTGATGTGGTATGATAGGGTGGTATCCTCCTTTGAATGATTCAAGTGACTTGACTTGGCACATGTTAACACATGTAGAAAAATCAACATAGCCTTCACGATATTTATGTTCATGGTGGATTATATCCTACTCATGCTTGCACTCAATGTTTATTAATTTTAATGCATGTTCATGACTGTTGTCGCTCTCTAGTTGGTCGCTTCCCCGTCTTTTTCTAGACTTCACTTGTACTAAGAGGGAATACTTCTTGTGCATCCAATCCCATAAAACCCAAAGTTATTCCACATGAGTCCACCATACCTTCCTATATGCGGTATGTACCTGCCGTTCCAACTAAATTTGTATGTGCCAAACTCTAAACCTTCAAATGAAATTCTATTTTGTATGCTCGAATAACTCATGTATCAACTAGGTCTGTATGTATCTTCCATGGTAGGTGGGTTATTCTCAAGAGGAGTGGACTCTGCTCCTGACTCACGAGAAAATGGCTGGTCACCTGGATGCCCAATCCCATGCTCTAAGCAAACCAAATCAAAATAACTGCAAACAAAACTCTCCTAGGGCTATTGCTAGTTGGAGGCACTCGTTGTTTCGAGCAAGCCACGAATTGATGATTCTTGGTGGAGCGGGAGTATAAACTTTACCATTCTGTTTGGGAACCGCCTATAATGTGTGTAGCACGGAAGATATCGCCATCTCTCGGTTGTTATGTTGACAATGAAAGTATGCTGCTCAAAATATTATTTATCTCTATTTCAAAATTGAGCCGTGGCACCTCTACAAATCCCTGCTTCCCTCTACGAAGGGCCTATCCATTTACTCTTATGTTGAGTCATCACCCTCTTATTAAAAAGCACCAGCTGGAGAGCACCGCCGTCATTTGCATTCATTACTATTAATTTATATTGGGTATGACTATGACTGGATCTCTTTTACCATGAATTACAATGTTTAGTCAGTCCTTGATCTTTAAAGTTGCTCTACATTTATATTTTGCAGTCTCAGAAAGAGCTAGCGAGATACCATCTTGTTATATCATATCATGATTGTTTTGAGAAAGTGTTGTCATCCGAGATTTATTATTATTGCTCGCTAGTTGATTATGCCATTTACATGAGTAAACGTGAGACCTAAGTATTATTGTGAATATGGTTAGTCATAATCTTTGATGAAAACTTGAATGCTGGCTTTACATATTTACAACAACAAGAGCAAACAGAGTTTGTAAAAGTTTTTCTTTATCACTTTCAGTTTATCAACTGAATTGATTGAGGACAAGCAAAGGTTTAAGCTTGGGGGAGTTGATACGTCTCCGTCGTATCTACTTTTACAAACATTTTTGCCCTTGTTTTGGACTTTAACTTGCATGATTTGAATGGAACTAACCCGGACTGACGCTATTTTCAGCAGAATTGCCATGGTGTTATTTTTGTGCAGAAACAAAAGTTCTCGGAATGACCTGAAGCTTCACGGAGATTATTTTTGGAAATAATAAAAAATACTGGCGAAAGAATCAAGGCCAGGGGCTCCACACCCTGTCCACGAGGGTGGGAGGTGCGCCTGCCCCCTGGGCGCGCCCCCTGCCTCGTGGGCCCCCTGGAGCTCCACCGACCTCAACTCCAACTCTATATATTCACGTTCGGGGAGAAAAAAATCAGAGAGAAGGATTCATCGCGTTTTACGATACGGAGGCCACCGCCAAGCCCTAAACTCTCTCGGGAGGGCAGATCTGGAGTCCGTTCGGGGCTCCGGAAAGGGGAATCCGTCGCCATCGCCATCATCAACCATCCTCCATCACCAATTTCATGATGCTCACCGCCATGCATGAGTAATTCCATAGTAGGCTTGTTCGACGGTGATGGGTTGGATGAGATGTATCATGTAATCGAGTTAGATTTGTTAGGGTTTGATCCCTAGTATCCACTATGTTCTGAGATTGATGTTGCTATGACTTTGCTATGCTTAATGCTTGTCACTAGGGCCAGAGTGCCATCATTTCATATCTGAACCTATTATGTTTTCATGAATATATGTGAGTTCTTGATCCTATCGTGCAAGTCTATAGTCACCTACTATGTGTTATGATCCGGCAACCCCAAAGTGACAACAATTGAGATCACTCCCGGTGATGACCGTAGTTTGAGGAGTTCATGTATTCACTATGTGTTAATGCTTTGGTCCGGTACTCTATTAAAAGGAGGCCTTAATATCCCTTAGTTTCCTCTTGGACCCCGCTGCCACGGGAGGTAGGACAAAAGATGTCATGCAAATTCTTTTCCATAAGCACGTATGACTATATTCGGAATACATGCCTACATTACATTGATGAATTGGAGCTAGTTCTGTGTCACCCTATGTTATAACTGTTGCATGAATAATTGCATCCGGCGTAAGTCTCCATCACCGATCCAATGCCTACGAGCTTTTCACATATTGTTTTTCGCTTATTTACTTTACTGTTGCTACTATTACAATCACTACAAAACCCAAAAATATTACTTTTTCTACCATTACCGTTACTATCATACTACTTTGCTACTAAATACTTTGTTGCAGATATTAAGTTATCCAGGTGTGGTTGAATTGACAACTCAACTGCTAACACTTGGGAATATTCTCTGGCTCCCCTTGTGTCGAATCAATAAATTTGGGTTGAATACTCTACCCTTCAAAACTGTTGCAATCCCCTATACTTGTGGGTTATCACACATGCACAAACAATCAAGAACCTTGCAACAAACGCATAAAGGGGTTGTCAATCCCTTCACGACCACTTGCAAAAGTGAGGTTTGATAAAGATAATAAGATGATTATTTTTGGTATTTTTTGTTGTATAGATTGGAAAATAAAGATTGCAAAGTAAATAATAAACTGGAATTGTAGATTGGAAACTTATATTATGTAAAGTAGACCCGGGGACCATAGGTTTCACTAGTGGCTTCTCTCAAGGTAGCATATATATTATGGTGGGTGAACAAATTACTGCCGAGCAATTGATAGAAAAGCGCATAGTTATGAGAATATCTAGGCATGATCATGAACATAGTCCTTGACAAGTAGACTAAAACGATTCTGCATCTACTACTATTACTCCACACATCGACCGCTATCCAGCATGCATCTAGAGTATTAACTTCATAAGAACAGAGTAACGCATTAGGCAAGATGACATGATGTAGAGCGATAAAATCAAGCAATATGATATAAACCCCATATTTTTATCCTCGATGGCGAAAATACAATACGCATCGTTTCCCTTTCTGCCACTGGGATCGAGCACTGCAAGATTGAAACCAAAGCTAAGCACTTCTCCCATTGCAAGAAAGATCAATCTAGTAGGCAAAGCTAAACCGATAATTCAAAGAGACTTGCAAAGATATTTAAATCATGCATAAAAGAATTCAGAGAAGAACCAAATATTGTTCATAGATAATCTTGATCATAAACCCACAATTCATCGGATCTCGGCAAACACACCGCAAAAAGTATAACATCGAATAGATCTCCAAGAAGATCGAGGAGAACTTTGTATTGAGATCCAAAGAGAGAGAAGAAGCCGTCTAGCTAATAACTATGGACACGAAGGTCTGTGGTAAACTACTCACACATGATTGGAGAGGCTATGGTGTTGATGTAGAAGCCCTCCATGATCGAATCCCCCTCCGGCAGATCACTGGAAAAAGCCCCAAGATGGGATCTCATGGGTACAGAATGTTGCGGCGGTGGAAAAGGTGTTTTGTGGCTCTCCCCGATGGTTTCATGGTATAAGAGTATATATATAGGCGAAAGAAGTAGGTCGGTGGAGCTACGAGGGGCCCACAAGGGTGGGGGCGCGCCCACCCCCTGGGCGCGTCATCCTGCCTCGTGGTCGCCTCATGGCCACCTCGTGGCTTTCTTGACCTCCACTCCAAGTCTCCTGGATTGGGTTTGTTCCAAAAAAGATCCTTGCGAAGGTTTCACTCCCTTTGGAGTCCGTTTGATATTCCTTTTCTGCGAAACACTAAAATAGGAAAAAAAACAGCAAATTGCACTGGGCCTTCGGTTAATAGGTTAGTCCCCAAAATAATATAAAAAGGTATATTAAAGCCCATTAAACATCCAAAACGGATTATATAATAGCATGGAACATCAAAAATTATAGATACGTTGGAGACGTATCAAGCATCCCCAAGCCTAGTTCCTGCTCGTCCTCGAGTAGGTAAATGATAAAACAGAATTTTTGATTTGGAATGCTAGCTAACATAGTTTTTCCATGTAATTCTATTTATTTTGGCATGAGTGTTTAGACCTGAAAGATTATAGACAAAGTTTTAATATTGACATAAAAATAATAATACTTTAAGCATGCTAACCAAGCAATTATGTCTTATCAAAATAACATAGCCAAAGAAAGCTTATTCCTACAAAATCATATAGTTTGGCCATGCTTCATTTTCGTCACACAAAATGCTCGCATCATGCACAACCCCGATGACAAGCTGGGCAATTGGTTCATACTTTTTAACGCGCTTCAGCCTTTTCAACCCTCACGCAATACATGAGCGCAAGCCATGGATATAGCACTATGGGTGGAATAGCATATGATGATGGGGGTTATGTGAGAAGACAAAAAAGGAGAAATCTCACATTGACGCGGCTAATCAATGGACTATGGAGATGCCCATCAATTGATGTCAATGCAAGGAGTAGGGATTGCGATGCAACGGATGCACTAGAGCTATAAATATATGAAAGCTCATAGAAAGAAACTAAGTGGGTGTGCATCCAACTTGCTTGCTCATGAAGACCTAGGGCAGTTTGAGGAAGCCCATCATTGGAATATACAAGCCAAGTTTTATAATGAAAGATTCCCACTAGTATATGAAAGTGACAAAATAAGAAACTCTCTAACATGAAGATCATGGTGCTATTTTGAAGCACAAGTGTTGAAAAAGGATAGTAACATTGTCCCTTCTCCCTTTTTCTCTAATTTTTTTGTTTGGGCTTCTTTGGCCTCTTTTTTTATTTGGGTTTCTTTGGCCTCTTTTTTTAATATTTTTTCCGTCCAGAGTCTCATCTCGACTTGGGGAGGGGGGGGATCATAGTCTCCATCATCCTTTCCTCACATGGGACAATTCTCTAATAATGATGATCATCACAATTTTATGTATTCATAACTCAAGAATTACAACTCAATAATAGAACGAAAACATGACTCTATGTAAATGCCTCCGGTAGTGTACCGGGATATGCGATGAATCAAGAGCGACATGTATGAAAGAATTATGAAGGTGGCTTTGCCACAAATACGATGTCAACAACATGATCATGCAAAGCAACATGACAATGATGGAGCGTGTCATAATAAACGGAATGGTGGAAAGTTGCATGGCAATATATCTCAGAATGGCTATGGAAATGCCATAATAGGTAGGTATGGTGGCTGTTTTGAGGAAGATATAAGGAGGCTTATGTGTGATAGAGCGTATCATATCACGGGGTTTGGATGCACCGGCAAAATTTGCACCAACTCTCGAGGTGAGAAAGGGCAATGCACGGTACCGTAGAGGCTAGAAAATTGAGGAAAGGTAAGAGTGTGTATAATCCATGGACTCACATTAGTCATAAAGAACTCACATACTTATTGCAAAAGTTTATTAGCCCTCGAATAAAAGTACTACTATGCATGCCCCTAGAGGGAAGATTGGTAGGAAAAGACCATCACTCATCCCCAACCGCCACTCATAAGGAAAGCAATCAAAGAACACCCCATGCTTCAAATTTGTCACACGACGTTTACCATACGTGCGTGCTAGGGGACTTGCAATCCTCAACACAAGTATTTCTCAATCCCACAATTACCCAACTAGCATGACTCTAACATTACCACTTTTATATCTCTATATGAAAGTTTTTATTATACCCATCTTGGATGACTATCATATTAGGACTAATTTTATAGCCAAAGCAAATTACCATGCTGTTCTAAAAGACTCTCAAAATAATATAAGTGAAGCATGAGAGATCAATAATTTCTATAAAATAAAACCACCACCGTGCTCTAAAAGATATAAGTGAAGCACTAGAGCAAAATTATCTAGCTCAAAAGATATAAGTGAAGCACATAGAGTATTCTAATAAATTCCAATTCATGGGTGTCTCCCAAAAGGTGTGTACATCAAGGATGATTGTGGTAAACTAAAAAGCAAAGACTCAAATCATACAAGACGCTTCAAGCAAAACACATATCATGTGGTGAATAAAAATATAGCCTCAAGTAAAGTTACCGATAGACAAAGACGAAAGAGGGGATGCCTTCCGGGGCATCCCCAAGCTTAGGCTTTTGGTTGTCCTTGAATTTTACCTTGGGGTGCCTTGGGCATCCCCAAGCTTAGGCTCTTGCCACTCCTTATTCCATAATCCATTAATCTTTAACCAAAACTTGAAAACTTCACAACACAAAACTCAACAGAAAATCTCATGAGCTCCGTTAGTATAAGAAAACAAACCACCACTTTAAGGTACTATAATGAACTCATTCTTTATTTATATTGGTGTTAAACCTACTTTATTCCAAATTCCCTATGGTTCATACCCCCCGATACTAGCCACAGATTCATCAAAATAAGCAAACAACACACAAAAAATAGAATCTGTCAAAAACAAAACAGTTTGTAGCAATCTGATTTGTTCGAATACTTCTGGAACTCCAAAAATTCTGAAAACCTAGGACAACCTGGATAATTTGTAAACTGATCTACTTAAAAACGAATTGGTATTTTATCACGTTCTGGTGAATTTTAACAATTATATTCGTGAGCATAAAGTTTCTGTCTTTTTCAGCAAGATCAAACAACTATCACCCAAGAAGATCCTATTGGTTCTACTTGGCACACACACACTAATTAAAACATAAAACCACATCTAAACAGAGGCTAGATGAATTATTTATTACTAAATAGAAACAAAAAGCAAGGAACAAAAATAAAATTGGGTTGCCTTCCAACAAGCGCTATCGTTTAACGCCCCTAGCTAGGCATAAAAACAAGAATAGATCTAAGTATTGTCATCTTTGGTAAGCAATCCATAAGTGGCTCTCATAATAGATTCATAAGGTAATTTATTTTCTTCCTAGGAAAGTGTTCCATGTCTTTCCTTAATAGAAATTGCAATCTAATATTTCCTTCTTTCATATCAATAGTTGCACCAATCGTTCTAAGGAAAGGTGTACCAAGAATAATAGGACATGTAGGATTGCAATATATATCAAGAACAATAAAATCTATGGGCACATAATTCTTGTTTTTAACAATAAGAACATCATTAATCCTTTCCATAGGTTTCTTAATGGTGGAATCCGCAAGATGCAAATTTAAAGAACAATCATCAAATTCACGGAAACCTAGCACATCACACAAAGTTTTTGGAATCTTGGAAACACTAGCACCCAAATCACGTAAAGCATAGCATTAATGATTTTTAATCTTAATTTTAAAAGTAGGTTCCCACTCATCATAAAGTTTTCTAGGGATAGAAACTTCTAATTCAAGCTCTTCTTCATAGGATTGCATTAAAGCATCAACGATATGTTTGGTAAAAGCTTTATTTTGACTATAAGCATGAGGAGAATTTAACATGGATTGCAACAAGGAAATACAATCTATTAAAGAACAATTATCATAATTAAACTCCTTGAAATCCAAAATAGTGGGTTCATTGCTATGTAAAGTTTTGACCTCTTCAATCCCACTTTTACCAATTTTTGCATCAAGATCTAAAAACTCCGAATCATTGGGACGCCTTTTAACTAAATTTGAATCATCTCCAGTCCCATCTTTATCAAGATTCATATAGTAAAACAAAGATTTAATAGGGGACACCTCAATCACTTTTAGATATTCATTATTATTGTCATGAAAACTAGAAGGACACGCTTTCACAAAGCAATCTTTTTTAGCACGCATCCTAGCGGTTCTTTCTTTGAACTCATCAATGGAAATTGTCATAGCTTTGAGAGACTCATTGATATCATGCTTAGGTGGAATAGATCTAAGTTTCGAAGAATCAACATCAAGAGAAATTCTATCCACGTTCCTAGCCAACTCATCAATCTTAGGCATTTTTTCTTCAAGCAAAGCATTGAAATTCTTTTGCAAAATCATAAATTGTTTAACACTACTCTCAAAATCAGAGGGCATCTTATTAAAATTTCCATAAGAGTTGCTGTAGGAATTAGCATAATTATTAGAGGAATTACTAGGGAATGGCCTAGAATTAAAGTTTCCTCTATACGCGTTGTTACCAAAATTGTTCCTACCAACAAAATTCAAATCCATAGATTCATTATTATTCTCAATCAAAGTGGACAAAGGCATATCATTAGGATCAGAAGAAACACTCTTATTAGCAAACAATTTCATAAGTTCATCCATCTTTCCACTCAAAACATTAATCTCTTCTATCGCATGAACCTTTTTACTAGTAGATCTTCGGTGTGCCATTGAGAATAATTAACCATAATATTATCTAGGAGTTTAGTAGCTTCTCCTAAAGTGATTTCCATAAAAGTGCCTCCCGCGGCCGAATTTAAAAGATTTCTAGAAGCAAAATTCAATCCAGCATAAGAAATTTGTATAATCATCCATAAATTCAAACCATGTGTAGGGTAATTACGTATCATTAATTTCAATCTCTCCCAAGCTTGTGCAACATGCTCATGATCAAGTTGCTTAAAATTCATAATATCGTTTCTAAGAGAGATGATCTTAGCGGGAGGAAAATACTTAGTGATAAAAACATCTTTGCACTTATTCCACGAATCAATACTATTTTTAGGCAAAGAAGAGAACCAAGTTTTAGCACGATCTCTAAGCGAAAATGGAAATAGCTTCAATTTGACAATATCATTGTCCCCATCTTTCTTCTTTTGAATATCACACAAATCAACGAAGTTGTTTAGATGGGTAGCGGCATCTTCACTAGGAAGGCCAGAAAATTGATCTTTCATGACAAGATTCAACAGAGCAGAATTAATTTCACAAGATTCAGCATCGGTAATAGGAGCAATCGGAGTGCTAATAAAATCATTATTGCTGGTATTGGAAAAGCCACACAATTTAGTATTATCTTGAGCCATAGTGACAAACAATCAATCCAACACACAAGCAAACAAGAAGCAAGGGGAAAGAAGCGAATGAAAAAGGGCGAATACAACGGCAAAGGTGAGGTGGGGGAGAGGAAAACGAGAGGCAAATGGCAAATAATGTAATGCGAGGGATAAGAGTTTGTGATGGGTACTTGGTATGTCTTGACTTGGCGTAGATCTCCCCGGCAACGGCGCCAGAAATCCTTCTTACTACCTCTTGAGCATGCGTTGGTTTTCCCTTGAAGAGGAAAGGGTGATGGAGCAAAGTAGCGTAAGTATTTCCCTCAGTTTTTGAGAACCAAGGTATCAATCCAGTAGGAGACTACACGCAAATCGCCTATTACCTGCACAAACAATCAAGAACCTTGCAACCAACATGATAAAGGGGTTGTCAATCCCTTTACAGCCACTTGCAAAAGAGAGATCTGATAAAGATAATAAGATAATTATTTTTGGTATTTTTTGTTGTATAGATTGGAAAATAAAGATTTCAAAGTAAATAATAAACTGGAATTGTAGATTGGAAACTTATATGATGTAAAGTAGACCCGGGGGCCATAGGTTTCACTAGTGGCTTCTCTCAAGATAGCATATATATTACGGTGGGTGAACAAATTACTGCCGAGCAATTGATAGAAACACGCATAGTTATGAGAATATCTAGGCATGATCATGAACATAGGCATCACGTCCGTGACAAGTAGACCGAAACAATTCTGCATCTACAACTATTACTCCACATATCGACCGCTATCCAGCATGCATCTAGAGTATTAAGTTCAAAAGAACAGACTAACGTGTTAGGCAAGATGACATGATGTAGAGGGATAAACTCAAGCAATATGACATAAACCCCATCTTTTTATCCTCGATGGCAACAATACAATACGTGTTGTTTCCCTTTCTGTCACTGGGATCGAGCACCGCAAGATTGAACCCAAAGCTAAGCACTTCTCCCATTGCAAGAAATATCAATCTAGTAGGCCAAATTAAACCGATAATTTGAAGACACTTGCAAAGATATTTAAATCAAGCATAAAAGAATTCAAAGAAGAATCAAATATTGTTTATAAATAGTCTTGATCATAAACCCACAATTCATCGGATCTCGGCAAACACACCGCAAGAAGTATTATATCGAATAGATCTCCAAGAAGATCGAGGAGAACTTTCTATTGAGATCCAAAGAGAGAAGAAGCCATCTAGCTAATAACTATGGACCCGAAGATCTGTGGTAAACTACTAACACATTATCGGAGAGGCTATGGTGTTGATGTAGAATCCCTCCGATCGAATCCCCCTCCGGCAGATCGCCGGAAAAGGCACCAAGATGGGATCTCACGGGTAAAGAAGGTTGTGGTGGTGGAAAAGGTGTTTCTCGGATCTTCCCGATGGTTTTAGGGTATAATAGTATATATAGGCGAAAGAAGTAGGACGGTCGAGCTACGAGGGGCCCACAAGGGTGGGGGAGGCGCCCACCCCCCTGGGGCGCGCCCTCCTGCCTCGTGGCTTTCTTGACCTCCACTGCAAGTCTCCTGTATTGCGTTTGTTTCAAAAATATACTCGCGAAGGTTTCATTCCGTTTGGATTCAGTTTGATATTCCTTTTCTGTGAAACACTAAAATAGGCAAAAAAACAACAAATTGCACTGGGCCTTCGGTTAATAGGTTAGTCCCAAAAATAATATAAAAATGTATATTAAAGCCCATTAAACATGCAAAACAGATAATATAATAGCATGGAATAATAAAAAATTATAGGTACGTTCGAGACGTATCATGGTTGTTCTTGTAGTCGTCTCCCCGACATCCTGTTGGCCCCGGACTTCCGCTGGGGATGAGCGGCTTTACCTCCCGACGGCGTGGCGGCCTACGGTCCGGGGAGCACTACTAGAAAAATGGCTATAGATAATATGGACATTAATGGCGCACCATGCATGTGGTGCGCCACTGCTATATAGCAGTGGCGCACCAGATATAGGGACACCATTATTGGCCACATTAATAATGGCGCACCTGCTGTGTGGTGCGCCATTACTAGTTTCAAAAAAAATAAAGAAAAGTTGTTAGCAGTGGCGCACCAGGGGATAGTGCGCCATTACTAAGTTGACATAGTAATGGCGCACCTTCACAAACTGCGTCATTACTATGTGTATGACTTGGTCAAACCTTGGTCAAAGTTAGTAATGATGGGCCTGTACATAGTAATGGCGCACCTGTACAAAGTGCGCCATTACTAACTTTGACCAAGGTTTGATCAAGTCATACACATAGTAATGGCACACTTTGTGAAGGTGCGCCATTACTAACTTTCTTTGCACCCCCTGGACCGCCTTTTCAGTTTTCAAAATAAAAATAAAAGAAAATGATGGAAATGTAAAAAAATAAAAGGAAAGAAGTTTCCCATGTGATATGTGGTCAAGTTATTGGGAAAATTTACAAATATGAATTTTGACTTTATTTGCAAAATCTCTGGAATTTAGTAAAATGGGCATAACTTTTGCATACGAACTCGGATTAAAAAGTTTTTTATATGAAAAATCATTTACTTGAAAAGTTACATCTGAATTCAACCGGGAAAACCCCGTTGAAGATTTTTAGAATCTCCAAAAACCTAACAAAATAAAAGATACGGGGCTTTTAAGATCTAGAGGGGGGAATGGAAAAAATCAAACATAGTAATGGCGCACCATTTGCTAGGTGCGCCACTAGTAACAGAAAAAAAATTGGTTTCGATTTTTTTGGAAAAAATGTTCAAAATATGATACGTAATATGACCGGGAAGTTTGAAATATTTTTTCAAAATTTCATCACACTCATGAACATGAACAAAGTCCTAGACATCAACAAGGTTTAATGGGATTGATATGATAGATATATCAACAAGTGCCTGTTAAGTGAGCTGATGCTGGGGTTGGATAGAACTGGGAAGTTAAGCGTGCTCGGGCTGGAGTAGTAACTGCAAAGTTAAGCTTGCTCGGGCTGGAGTAGTGTGAGGACGGGTGATCTTTCGGGAAGTTTGACCACGGAGTGCGATTTGACTTGAGATTAAGCATATTGACCCGAGATTAAACCATAGTGACCCGAGATTAAGAAAAAACAAAAAAAATTGAAAATAAATTGAAAAAATATTTTCTGAAAAAAAAATTGAAGAAAAATTGTTAGTAATGGCGCACCAGATATGTGGTGCGCCATTACTAAGTCAGATAGTAATGGCGCACTGTTGGACATAGTAATGGCGCACTATATGGTGCGCCACTATTATCTGGGATAGTAATGGCGCACCAGAGATGCGCCATTACTATTTGTTACTAGTGGCGTGGTAATAGTGGCGCACTTATAGTGCGCCATTAATGGCAAAAATAGGTGCGCCACTAACAGGCATTTTTCTAGTAGTGACGACAGGGTAGGGGGCCTTCTTCGGAGGTAGAGACGGCTTTTTGGTGCTAGATACGTTGGTTAGCCTCGGCAGAGTTGGCGGTACGTGGCCTCCTCCGGCTGCGGGTTACTACCCTGTCTTCGTTGTGTCGTATGCAGGATCGTGTTAGCCGAGTTAGTGGATCTTTCTGTGCCTTGTATCTTTACCGTTCTTGCTCTTTTCTTTTCTTTTGTTGTATGGGCTAGCTGTTGTATGCTGGAGGTGGTGCTTTATAATATAAAGCGGGGGGAAATCCTTTATCGTCAGATGGCCTTCCTTCACCGGATCTGGAGTAGCATGGAGAACGACGGGCTGGCATGGGAAGGGCAACCACGGCCCTCATTGCAGCGATGGAAAGCAGAGGAGCTGGCGGCGGACACGGCAGAGCTCGAGCTCCCGTCGGTGTCCAGCCACGAGCGTTGGATGGCAATGCGGAGCGTGAGCACCTTGTCGTCCGTGCGTTGTAGCCAGAGCCTGTGTCCTCCTCCTTCACGAGGCCATCCCAGTCCATGGGACCGGTCTTTTTCTCGGAGTCGTGCCGGACTAGGCCATGGTGGAGGGGGTGGAGAGACTGGAGAGGAAGTGGGGGATACGGTGGGGGAACGGAAAGGGCGAGATAACTGAGAGTGAGGGTTTGACTAGGGTTCATCCGAGTGGGGGAGAAGTTTGTGGGGACGATGATGGGAGCAGCGTGGGCCAGAGCGGCCGATCCGACGTGGTGGCAGTTCCCGGGCGTATTTGCCAGGTATGGGGACTTCTGAAACCACCGATCGTTTGGGCCAGATTTGTCAGCCGCAGTTTGGTGCGGTTTTTTGCGTCCAGGCATTGACTGGGCAACCCATCCGGTCGTGTTTGACGGGTACATGAGGGATCCAGTTGTAGATGTTCTTAGAAATATGTGCTAGGCAACTCTCTCACTTCTTTCCCTAATCTCTACCTAATAATAAAGCACGGTGGGTTTCGGCCGTCCGTCATCCCTATTTGCAAAAAAGTCACTGCAGTTTGTTTAAATCAACCCGCAGTCCATCTATAAGTCATACCGAACCGTTTTTTTAACTTTCTCAGAAAACCCCCTGAAGTTTCAGGTAATCAACCCGCCGTCCATATTTAAGTCATACGAATCGTTTTTTTGTGTTTTAACAGAAAACCCCCTAACCTTTTGGTTAATCAATCCGCAGTTTATCTAAAACAAAATTATCCATATCTTTTAAACCGTAACTCCGATTTTAACATATTACATATGAAATTTGATTAGAAAAATGTGTAGAATCTAAATATGCTGTTACTTTTAGCTGTTAAATATTTCTAAACTATTAATTTGGGTGCAAACTTAATCTATTGTGCACGATATGTTTTTCTTTCGCATCGGCGGCGATACAAATTGCAAATAAACACGCATTAAAACCAGATTGAGTGGGAAAAAACATTGATAACCACGCATGCACAACTCTAAAAAACCTCGCGGGAAAAAACAACACTTTTCTCATCTTATTCTGAGCGATTGTGTGCGTGCGAGCGCGCGCGCGTGTGTGTGAGAGAGAGACGCCTTAGGACTGACCACATTCAAATGCGTTTTCGTTGTGTGAGCATTGAGACCACCGTCGGGAACACGAATGTGATGCCATTTTAACAAAAAGAACGTCTACCTATCAGGGTCTCGAGTCGTGGTTATTTGGTTAAGAGCGTGTGTTTTTTCTGTCCCGTTGCAACGCACGGGCTCTTTTGCTAGTAATAACAAAGCATGGATTGCTTCTTACCCCCTGATTTTCGTCCGTTTCATCCGTCCACCGTTTCACCGTCCTTCATACGTCAGCGATGCGTGTATACAAAGTGATGCGTAATAGTCCCACCCCGCTTCTCCGGACCCAATTCCATCAACTTTTATATGTCAGCGGCCTTGCTGCATCAGGAGTCAACATGCATAGAATCAAAACAGATCAAAGAAGAGAGAACAATTCCACACAAATCTTGTTATCCCAGGCGGATACACAACTGGTAGGATGCAGATAAATGAGATTAAAGAACGACGAACCCAAAGAGGAGTCCTGGTCACTGTCGCAGCGCCCGCTCGTCGGCGTTCGTAGCATCAGATTCTTCCGGTTGAGGGGCGGCTACCTGTGCGGCGATCCACGCGCAGTGCGCCACACATGAACGAGGCGAGGGACGGCCCGGGTCGGTCGATGGCGGCGCTATCGCAATTTGTCGTCCTCACGCATAATGGAGGTGAGGCATAGGGTGGCGGTGCCGGTCGTACATGAGGACAGGCACCGGCGGCCGGCAACTCGGAGGCGGTTGCGGTGTGGCGACGTCCGTGGTGGTGGTGGCGGCGGCGGCAGTGGCGAGTGGTAAACGATTGAATGGGATTCGCTTGGGCAACGAAATCAAGTCATGGTCCCCTTTTCTCTCTTATTGAATTAACTAATTCATTTCCTTTTTATTTTTGGATTTTTTATTTGATTTGGCATTATTCAACAATAAAAAAGAAAAATTTCGACAAATTATTTTTTTAATTATGTGATAATTATGAGAACCAATCCTACTACTTCTCCTCCCGGGGTTTCCACAATTAAAGAAAAAAGTACAAGTCGTATCGATCAAATTAGCCAAAAAGAAAGAACTGAGAGGCAGGGAAAGGAAGATAGGGGAAAGGGGAGGGAGAAGTAGGCGCTGGAGCTCCGGTGGGGCAGCGTGCGCGAGGGCGCGTGGAGGAAGAAGGAGGCGCTCGAGGGAGACCCGGTGGTGGCCTCGATCGAGATCTGCGGGGGAGGACTTGAGGCAGCGGTGGCCGTTGAGGAGGGCTCGAGTGCTGCGCATGGCATGGTAGTTTCCGGCAGGGGCGGAGCCAGGATTTGAGCATGAGGGGGGCGAAGAATACATTGGTCATGTCTAAAAAACAGAGAATACTTGCAGCACTAAACCTTAATATGGCTTGGCGCGACCCAATTTTCACTGTGCGACCGGCCTAGCTGTTGAGGGTGTGCATGCCAAAGACAACATGTTGCCGCTTTGGCTCACGTGCAGCGCATGTCGTGCATTCAACCCGTCTCGGCATATCATAGTCCAAAATTTGAAAATACCACCGAAATCAAATAATTCGGGACGTTGAACGAAAAACCTTTAGAATAATTTTACCTCTATAATTGCCAACTAAATCGAACAAAACTATGAGAAAAAATATCAAATAGTTTGAAAATTTTACATCATGGTAATACTAATGAATTAGACCTTGTACGTAGTCCTCCAATTAATCAAGACTAGTAGATTGATATCCAGATGGAATAAGACTTGTATGTATAGCAGTTACCTTTAGATTGGCGTGCTCAAGGACCAAAAGCGGGTTAGAGTATTTGATTAAATATGATCACCGGGGGACTCCAATGGACAATACTTCGGCAAGATTAAAACAGGAGAGGCTGGATAGCACCGCGGCAGTATCCTGGTCCGCTCGCGGCTGCCGTGGCAGCAAGCAGAGGCGCAGCGGCGGGATCAATCGATCGACTAGCGTCTAACTAGGTTAGTGGTAATTAGCGTCTAGGTTACGCAGAACGGGCTCTCTAGGCTTACACGAGACCATAATGAGCTATTTTTGGGCTGGGTGTACACGGCGCAAAGGATCTATGGGCCTGGGCCTTAAGTACATACTGATTAGCAGTTAACTACCCATTAGTACACTACGAATATAGCAGATCGCTTGGGGGGTGCGAACGATTGGGGGGGTCTAGCCCCTGCTCGCCCCCCCCCCCCCCCCCCCCCCGTCTCCGCCCCTTTCCGCTGGACAGAGAGAAGAAGGGAAGAGAAGAGAGGAAGGAAATCGGGACTCAGGAGTGTGAGAAGAAGGCGCGGGGAAGAGACAAGATGAGGGCATCTTCAGCCGTTGATCCCCCCAGGACGCATAAAAATCGTCCTCTGGGGGCGAGCCGGCGATACGCTCGGCGCTGGGGGCGGTTTTGCGCCCAGTCGTCGCCCCCAACTCGCACCCAGGCGCCGAAATTGGCCCACTTTGCAGCCCAATTTCGACGAATAAACGGCCCATATGGGCAAGAATAGGCCCATATTCGGCATGGTTTCGCCGTGTCTCGGCGTTCAATTATCAACACAATTATTTCTTATCACATATTTGATCACAGAAAAATCAAATACTTGAACAAAATACTACAACAGCAAATAGTTCAATACAAATTATATAGTTCAACAAATAAAAACTCGTATTTCATCACGCGGCGTCCCCCTTGAGCCTCCATAGGTGCTCAATCAGATCTTTCTGCAGTTGATGATGCACCTGTGGGTCTCGGATCTCCTGACGCATACTGAGATAGGCAGTCCAAGTTGTCGGTAGCTGGTGATCAACTTCGGCTAGAGGACCCTGCCTGTAGTATGGTTCAGTGTCAAACACTGGGTCTTCTTGCTCGCTCTCGATGATCATGTTGTGCAAGATAACACAGCAAGTCATGATCTCCCACATTTGATCTTTCGACCAGGTCTGAGCGGGGTACCGAACAACAGCGAATCGAGATTGGAGCACACCAAATGCCCGCTCGACATCCTTCCTGCAAGCCTCCTAAAGCTTCGCAAACCAGGCGTTCTTGCCTCCTGCCACAGGGTTTGAGATCGTCTTCACAAATGTCGACCATCTCGGATAGATGCCGTCAGCTAGATAGTACCCCCTGTTGTATTGGTGCCCATTGATCTCGAAGTTCACCGGAGGAGAATGGCCCTCAACGAGCTTGGCAAAAACAGGAGAGCACTGCAGCACGTTGATGTCATTGTGAGTTCCTGGCATACCAAAGAAGGAGTGCCAAATTCAGAGGCCCTGTGTGGCTACCGCCTCAAGCACCACACTGCAACCGCCTTTGGCGCCTTTGTACATCCCCTGCCAACCAAATGGGCAGTTTTTCCATTTCCAATGCATGCAGTCAATGCTTCCAAGCATCCCAGGAAATCCTCTTGCTGCATTCTGGGCTAGAATCCGAGCAGTGTCTTCCGCATTGGGTGTTCTGAAGTATTGTGGCCCAAACACTGCCACCACTGCCCGACAGAACTTGTAGAAACACTCTATGCTGGTGGACTCGGCCATGCGCCCATAGTCGTCGAGTGAATCACTGGGAGCTCCATATGCAAGCATCCTCATCGCTGTCGTGCACTTCTGGATGGAGGTGAATCCAAGAGCGCCAGTGCAATCCATCTTGCATTTGAAGTAGTTGTCGAACTCCCGGATGGAATTCACAATCCTGAGGAAGAGCTTTCGGCTCATCCGATAACGGCACCGAAATGTTCTCTTGCCATGAAGTGGAGCATCAGCGAAGTAGTCGGAGTAGAGCATGCAGTAGCCTTGTAGACGATGCCGGTTTTTTGCTTTCACCCGCCCCGGCGCCGAGCCACCTCTCTACGGCTTTTCATTGCTCGCCAGCAGCTGGGCGAGGGCGGCGAGCACCATCAGATGCTCTTCTTCCTGGACGTCGGCCGCGGCTTCCTCCTCCAACAGCGCGGCGAGCTCTTCCTCCTTATCCGAGTCCATCGCCGAGACAGGCAAAACGCCGAACGCCCTGCGCTCGGTGGGCATGTACCCGCCGTTAAACCGCGCCTCCGCGGCCGGAAACGGCGGCCGGAAACGCCCAGCTACTGTGGGAGGGCTGCCGCGGCGAAGCGCTGCTATTTTCCGGCGGGGAATGGCTATCTAGCGGAGTAGGGCGGCGACCGTCGCCGGGATATAGCTAGTGGTGGCCGAGGGCGCGGGGGGGGGGGGGTGCGAGGCGAGTCGGGGGAAGAAAACCTTGACTTTTCCCCTGTCGGTGTGGGCCAGGCGTGCTTTTCCCTAGCGCCGGAGCCCCCAATGGCTCCCCAGCGCGCTGGGTTCGGCCTGTGACCGCCGGGTGGAAACAAAGGTCCGAACCGGCGATTTTCGGCGTCCTGGGGGCGCGACTGGGCCGTTTTATCGGCGCCGGCGCCAAAAAAGTGGCCTGGGGGGACCTGTTGGGGGCGCGGCTAGAGATGCCCTGAGGGGCGGCTTGGAGGGATAGACAGCGGTGCTTGTGGTGGAGTCAGACGACACAGACCGCCCGCACAAGACGGCTCGTGAAATCATTGTTTACAGCGACATCGAACACATTAACGTGTGCAGAAGGAGCGATCGCTCGTGGTGTCCACGTAGGCAGGGCTCAATCGAGCGAGCGCGTGGGTTGGGCAGGAGGTGTCGATGGGAGAGAAAAAAAAGAAGAGAAGAGAGAAAAAAAGAGAAGGAAAGGGCGCTCGTCATCCCTTCCTCACGAAGCAAACCTCGTATCCCTCCTCTCCCGTCTCTCCCGCACACGTAGCGTCCGCATCTCTCTCTCATCACCCCCACCTCTGCCTCTTCTCCTCCCCGTTCCTTTCTCCTAGCCGAGCTGCGGCCCATCTCGTCATCCCTTCCTCTTGAGAAAGAGCACGGGCCCATCGTTGCGCCTCAATCGCCACAAGGGCATCAGGTGGAGGGGATCCGGTGCGGACGGCGCATGTCTCGGCCCCGTAGCAGGAGCGGGAAGGTGTCGGCGGAGGAGATGGTCGATGGGGCATCCTCCTCTCGATCTCTAGGGTTCCCAGCCCCACTGTACCGCCACCGCCCACCCCAGAACCCCCCTTCCGGTTCGTCTCCTCGCCTCTCGTCGCGCCACCGGTTCCTCCCCGAGCTCCGGACACCTCTTCGTGTACGGCGGCCGATGCAGCTCCGCCTCCAACCTTACGCTTGCAGTGGCGGTGGTCCACGGCGCCGTCACCATCACCCCAGCCGCCGCGTCCAGGAGCTCGTTGTCGTCCTTGTTCGATGCCTCCACCTTCGAGGCCAGGAGGCTCCGCTTCGACGCCGACGCCCGGGCCGGGCACGGCCGTGAGGACGAGGGAACCGCGCATTGGAGCGCAACCGCCGCCACGTCCACCACCGCATCCCTAACTTCGATGGTGTCGTCGTCACTGCCGATTCAGTTCGGTCTCTCTCAGTCTCCCTTTCACTTATGTCCCATGCAGCCCTCGCCAAAAATACTACAAGCTGGTGCAGTTGCAATTATACGCAGTTCCTAAATTTTTCTTTGTAGTGTTTGGTGTTGCTTACCTGGATTGTTTGCAATGGCGATGGGCTTGATGGTGGTAACTATGGCAAGAAAGAGATCACTGGGTAATCTCCAGCAGTGCAGAGTTCCTACTTTTGTGGTCTGCAGCGACACGGAGATCCTTTGGTCAATTCGCCATTGTTGTATAGAAGGCTCAGGTTTATCTCTGAGCATTGTTCTGAGATTTCGTTTTTGTTACCGTGTCAATTTTCTTTTGTGGAAATTAAGAGAACTCTATGCACTTTGTAAGCATATAAATAACTTCCCTCCTGTAATAGTTCAGGTCAATTGTTCTTTGTCTTTTCCCGTGTCTGAACAATAGAACATCAGTAAAAACAATAGTAGTTAATTTAAGCCTGCTTTTATCTCTCCTACAATAGTTCAGGGTAATTGTTCTTTGTTTGTCTGTAGTATTTAATTTGATGATCTACTTCACAAAAAAAAAAGCAAGCACCTCTGTTTGTTTGTTGCAGGTTCTGAGATGTGATCGTTGTCCATTTGTCTGAGGTGGGGCAATAGAGATAATTAGCAATATGTATCCTAACCAGAAGAACATCCCTTTCCCAATTTGGTTTTTGGATTATGTTTAGTGTATTAGAAAATTAGTGCCCTTTATAAAACAAACACCACAATTTGCCATGTGAGTCGATATGGAGTTGAAAGCCAATATATGCACCAATATCTATTTAATGGTCTAATAACACTGGCCTGTTTTGGTAGGATTTTTTCATCTCTACGTCTCAGCCGTGGGCTATTCCCAGTTGAGGGTGACTATGCATCAGTTGCGCAATCATGTGTCTTGTGCTTCTTGTTTTAATCGTATAAAATCTGGAGCTGGCTTCCAAATTTGTTCTGATTACTATGGCCTATATAATCTAGAGCTAGCTTATAGAACTATTTTGAAAATAGCTTTGGGCCTTCACATGTGGGTGTAATATAGGACACTTCATATTCCTATTTTATTTTTCTCTCTATATATACATTGTTTTCGGAATCTATTGGTTTGCTGCTGAACCTATTTTTCTTTACGCTCGTTGCATTTTCCTCCAATTACATCATGTCTAACTGAAAATAAATTGTCACACATTGTGATCCCTTTCATCTCGATGTTGTTTCAGTGGTTGGAAACAATCTGTGCAAATACCAAGAGCACATGCGAAAGTTCATCTCTAAATCAGGCCAACTTGAAGATACTATTTTCTTTGCTGACATGAATGATAGTATTACGCTTTTCTGAAATTCATGTCATATTGTTTCACTTTCTTATTGATCATTAGCTGGTTTGCTTGGTTGTTAGGTTCCATCTGATCTGATACAATGCCATATATCTATGTTATCGGTACCTGTAGGTTGTGGTGCAAAAGAACATGGAAAATAGATGGCTGATTTTCAGTTAACTTTTCACGTGTCACCTGAAATTCAAGGAGTTGAGAACTCATATTTGTGTTGTTCTGTGCTGACATTCTCATACGGCCTTAATTCCAAGGTCCTTAGTTGCTTAATTACGTCCGCTTATGTGTCTTCATTTTGGTGTCGCTGGATTATTATTAGTGCAGTTCAGTAGTAGTCATTCTTGGCACTGCTAAATTCTATTTGGAATGCTGGCATAAGTACTAAAACTGAAACAACCTTATATAACTTCTTGCGCATCATCATATGCGTGTCCGGACCACTTCAGGGAGGCATGTTGTGGAAGCATCAGGTTGAAGGCTTGTGCTAAGTGGGAGATATGGTGAAAGTAGAAAAAGGGAAAGGCTCCAGATTGTGGGATTGGGACTCTGCATGGAAAATGTTTGTCGGACTGACAGGCTAGGATTGGGCACTTCTCTGGGTTGCTCTTTGCTTATACAGGCAAAAAGTTATATTGCATTTCCACTGGCTACAGTTCATCTCTACATTCTAGCAAGTATGTTAATTGAAGAGCTTTTCTTATTGCCATAGAAGATAATTGATAGATTCAAAACATATATATATATATATATATATATATATATATATATATATATATATTTTTGCTAATTTCTTCGTTGCTTAAAAAGATGGTAATTTCTTTTTAAAAAGGAAGTAGGATGGATGGTTATATAAAGAGAATTGTTGTACATGGATACCTTTATTTACTGTCGTTTGGAGTGAAGTAATAGCAAGTTCTAGAAATTAGAATATCTTTATGGGTTTGTAAGACACTAAGACTATGGTGACAACTACATGTATCTGGATTAGGTTGATGTTTACCTAATGCCCATATACTCTGGGTTGTTCATGTTTCATGCAGGTTTATCTGTGAAGATTTGGGTTGTTAGTGATGTTCAGGTCCAATGGTATCCTGCATAAATCCACTGCTATGTTGGTTTTCTCAATCTAGATAGTTGCATGGGTGTAGTAACTTGTGTATAAGCAACAAAATATATTGCACTTCCACTGATCATAGTTCATCTCTACATTCTCAGCAGGTATGACATACCGCACCTCATGAAAAACTACTTACATAAACATATGTAAGGCACACATACATTTCAGTTTTGACACATTTGGTAGCATGCTGATGTTGTTGATCACGGATGGAACCATTAGTACAATGAATACCGCCATTGTGTTGCTCTCTTTAGCAATCTCACGGCTTCTCAGGGTTGAGTGAGGCACAGAGCCATCGATGTGCAGCTCTTGCCTCTCTCCCACTACACTATCCATCACAGAGCAGGTCAAACGCTTAGCCAGCATAACCATGTTAAGGAAGGGCACCATATATCTTTCCAATATTCGGTTAAAAAAACTTTTCTTACATAAATGTTGCTGGGTTTTTTCCGAGGTAAGATACGTACCTTGGATATGATACTCACTTTGCTGGGTCTCATGTACGAATATTATTTCTACAGGAACACATTTTCTTGTCCTGTGTGCACATTGATACATTGTCGGTCCCTGATTTTGGTGAACATTGATTATGTCTTCGCTTTTGTACTACTGCTTGTATCATGTCAAGTTATAAATCGTCTCTGGGCCTAATCTATTATTTTACATTCTCAGATCAAAACAATTGTCTTCCGATTTATCCATTTGGGAATAAATTCTTGGAATTTCCTGCTGGAATTCCTTTGGTTTCCCTTTATTGTCTTCAGACCACTCATTCTCCATCACATCCGATGTTTGCTTCAAAAACAATAATCACATGCCAGCCTCTTATGGTGTGTCTTCTTCAACATTAATAATAAAACCTAATGTTCAACTTTTCTGTCTGATTAAATATTGCCTGTAATTTGCATTTTAGGTAAGAATTGCCTCATTCTTAGTTGATGCAGTTGCGCCTCACAGTGCCACATTTGCTGACTCCTCAGTTAACAGTTTGTCGTGTACTCTCAAAGAGTTTGATCTATCACTTCCATTTGATGCTGAAGAAATTCTAAAGTGCAGTGCAACTAAGACCGCTTGCTCCGAGTAATCATTTTCAGCAGCAAGACTTCATGTAGAGGACCTACACTTTTGTGAACCACCATCGGAAAAGTGTACACTGCAGCAGTCGTAGATATACATACCGTTAAGATTGTTCTTTTTTTGGCTGAATTTGATTCACAAAAGGTAGAAAGATACCGCTTCCTTTCTAGATATACATAGCGTTAAGATTGTTCTTTTTTTTGCTGAATTTGATTACTTTTGAACAAGCCACCGTATGTAATGTATCTTCTATATAACCTGCTGCCACTTTCCTAAGTTTGCTCTGCTTCTAAATCCATGGTTTATCTTGCCTTACTGCTGCCTAATATGCACGTGTTACGTAGTATAAACAAGACAGTGAAAGGGGCGCCTCTCACCTGGCACCGCCCAACTTCCACTCAGGCGGCGCCACAGGTGGCGCCCCAACCGCTAGTAAGTTTACTTGCACACCCGAGCGGGCGGAACACAGAGCACTCACCGAATGGAAATTAGATTAACTAGATAGATTAAAGAAGGAAGAATTAACGAGGGACACACTCTTTTACCTATCAAATCTCTTGATTTTTGCCATGCTTGCATCTTTTTCCTTCTCCGGATCCACATGCACACGATTGCCAGGTTTGTTTCTATATTTTTTCTTTTCCTTTTTGAAATTGGATTTTCGTCTGTTTGTGTTTTTCACGTACTCATACTAACTACCCAGGTCAGCACACACACGGCGAAAACTTATATGCCTGAACGTCCAATGAAGTAAATACATAAATTATCTCTGAGCGGTATTGATTTTGGTTTATACGAGTGCATAATAAACCATTTTCTTTCTCGAAATAGGCTTTCGCCCCGCTTTATAAATAAAGCAACGGTCCACACGATTCAAGTTTGAACAACATCCAACAGGTAACGGCTGGGGCACAGCACAAATAAGCCCAAGAAAGCATAAGAGAAATATAAAGAAAAAGCCACCTAGTGGCTACCGCCGAGCAGCCCTACGAGGACGACAGCCGACGCGCCGAGGCCAAAAGCGCATCCATCATCAAGCCAAGGCGATCACGATCACGCTGCCTCGAGAGCGGGTGCCAGTGCTGCAAGAAAGCAAGGAATTTGAAGGAGTCAGAAGCCTTCTTCGGGAAAACCTTCTCAATCACCATCTTATTCCTAGTCGTCCAAAGAGTCCACGACATTGCCGCAAAAATAAGCCAAAATAGGCGGCGATGTCGTGCTGGCTGTATAGCTCGAAGCTGAAGGAACTCCGCGAGATTTAGGGCCTCCCAATTAGGGCACAACGCCTCGCGGACGAAAGTCCATAATACCCTCGCTGTCGTACAAGAGAAGAGAATATGGGTCCCAGTCTCCGGTACTGCACAGAGAGGGCAAATACCATCCCCAGGTCCGTGCCGCTTAAGTACCTCTGTCCCCGAGGGGAGACGATCTCGTAGAAGTTGCCAAACAAAAATCTTAATCTTTAATGGGACGGGGGCTTTCCATAGAGGGACAAGCCAGGGGTGATTTGTCAGTGGGCAAAGGGCCTGGTATGTCGTGCCCACTAAGAACTCCGCTGTCGGCGTGCGCCGCCATGAAACTGTGTCCGGATAATCCAGGAGCACAAGTGGCAGGGCGGCCCGCAATGTAGTCCAGTCATTAATCTCAGCCGGTCCGAACGAGCGACGAAACTCAAGGTTCCACTGTCCATCTTGGAAGGCCGTGGCCACAAGAACAGACGGATCTACACAAATCGAGAATAGGCCAGGGAAGGCGACGCGTAATGGCTCCATGCCCAGCCAGGGATCCAGCCAGAATTGGATCCCGTGCCCGTTCCCTAAGGAGAAGGAAATCCCTAAGCGGATGTCCTCCTTGATCCTTTGGATGGCTCGCCAGAATTGTGAGCCATCCGTCCGGGAGCAAGCCAAGAGCGGTTCTCCCCTAAGGTATTTTGCCTGAATGAGCTGCAGCCATAACCCTCCCTCGCCGCGTAGAATCCGCCAGACCCATCTCAGCATGAGGGCCACGTTCATGCGGCGGGAGGCAATGATGCCCAGACCACCCCGGTCCTTAGGCATGCAGATTGAAGGAAATATGCCCTAGAGGCAATAATAAATTTATTATTTATTTCCTTATTTCATGATAAATGTTTATTATTCGTGCTAGAATTGTATTAACCGGAAACATAATACATGTGTGAATACATAGACAAACAGAGTGTCACTAGTATGCCTCTACTTGACTAGCTCGTTAATCAAAGATGATTATGTTTCCTAACCATGAACAAAGAGTTGTTATTTGATTAACGAGGTCACATCATTAGTTGAATGATCTGATTGACATGACCCATTCCATTAGCTTAGCACCCGATCGTTTAGTATGTTGTTATTGCTTTCTTCATGACTTATACATGTTCCTATGACTATGAGATTATGCAACTCCCGTTTACCGGAGGAACACTTTGTGGGCTACCAAACGTCACAACGTAACTGGGTGATTATAAAGGCGCTCTACAGGTGTCTCCAAAGGTACTTGTTGGGTTGGCATATTTCGAGATTAGGATTTGTCACTCCGATAGTCGGAGAGGTATCTCTGGGCCCTCTCGGTAATGCACATCACATAAGCCTTGCAAGCATTGCAACTAATGAGTTAGTTGCGAGATGATGTATTACGGAACGAGTAAAGAGACTTGCCGGTAACGAGATTGAACTAGGTATTGAGATACCGACGATCGAATCTCGGGCAAGTAACATACCGATGACAAAGGGAACAACGTATGTTGTTATGCGGTCTGACCGATAAAGATCTTCGTAGAATATGTAGGAGCCAATATGAGCATCCAGGTTCTGCTATTGGTTATTGACCGGAGACATGTCTCGGTCATGTCTACATTGTTCTCGAACCGTAGGGTCCGCACGCTTAAGATTTCGATGACAGCTATATTATGAGTTTATGAGTTTTGATGTACCGAAGGAGTTTGGAGTCCCGGATGAGATCGGGAACATGACGAGGAGTCTCGAAATGGTCGAGACGTAAAGATCGATATATTGGACGACTATATTCGGACACCGGAAAGGTTCTGAGTGATTCGGGTATTTTCGGGAGTACCGGGGAGTTACGGGAATACGGGGGAAAAGGTATATGGGCCTTATTGGGTTTTAGGGGAGAGGGAGAGGCAGGCCGCGTGCCCCCCCATTGGCTAGTCCGAATTGGACTAGGGGTAGGGGCGGCGCCCCCTCCTTCCTTCTCTTCCCTCTTCCCCTTCCTTGTCTCGTACTCCTAATACATGAAAGGACTCCTAGTTGGACTAGGAAAGGGGGAATCCTACTCCCGGTGGGAGTAGGACTCCCCTAGGGCGCGCCATAGAGAGGGCCGGCCCTCCCCTCCTCCACTCCTTTATATACGGGGCCAGGGGGCACCCCAGAGACACACAAGTTGATCTTCGTGATCGTTCCTTAGCCGTGTGCGGTGCCCCCCTCCACCATATTCCACCTCGGTCATATTGTTGCGGTGCTTAGGCAAAGCCCTGCGTCGGTAGAACATCATCATCGTCATCACGCCGTCGTGCTAACGGAACTCATCACTGAAGCTTTGCTGGATCGGAGCCCGGGGAGCGTCATCGAGCTGAACGTGTGCTAAGAACTCGGAGGTGCCGGAGTAACGGTGCTTGGATCGGTTGGACCGGGAAGACGTACGACTACTTCCTCTACGTTGCGTCAACGCTTTCCCCAACATAGACAACACTCTCCTCTCTCGTTGCTATGCATCACCATGATCTTGTGTGTGCGTAGGAAAATTTTGAAATTACTACGTTCCCCAACACAGATATCCGCCCATTTTACCATGTGGTATTTTTGGCGGCCATTGGCCGCCTGCCAAAAGAACCTCGCGAGGTCCTTATCGAAGGCACTATGGACGCCTTCCGGAAGAATGTACAGCCCCATCATAAACATGGGGAGGCTCGCAAGGTTCGAGCTAATCAGGACCGCTTTACTCCCCTTGGGCATAATAAACCATGGACACCAAAACATAGGCATTTACATGTCATGGCCACAGAGCCTTTAATTGTTCTCAGTAAAATTGTTGTTGCAGATCATAGCAGCAGCGCGGGTAAAAACCCGCGCTACTACTAACCTATGGATTTTTTTCGAATTTTTTGCCCGAATTTTAAAATTTCTGAATTATTTTAACCTCTAATCTCTAATCACCCTCATCGCTGCTCAATTTAATCTCTAATCACCCCTCATAATTCCAAATCATCTAACTTCCCAGACGGTCACCCATCCTCTCACTACTCCAGCCTGAGCACGCTTAACTTCCGGGTTCTATTCTCCCTCGATTCCAAGTCTGCACTTGTTGTTTTCCTGACAATAGTAAGATGTCGATCCTATTAACCCTCGGGAGTTTAGCTTGAGCATGAAGTCACACATTTCACTCCTTGAGTTTAAAACTATTGTTCTAAAAACAATAATTATTTATTAACAGTAATATTTCTTGAATAACTAGTTTGACCATAGTTTCACCACAGTTTGACCATAGTTTGACCACAGTTTGACCAGATTTTGACCAGATTTGACCAAAATTCAAAAAAACTGAAATAATTATTTAGTAACACTAATATTCTTGAATAATTAGTTTGACCACAGTTTGACCAGATTTAACAAAAATTAAAGAAAAAACTGATATTTGATGAATTTTTTTGCCTTCAAATCTTAAAAGCCCCGTAACTTTTTTTTTGTTAGGTTTTTGAGGATTTTAAAAATGTTTAACGGGGTTCCCCAAAAGCTTCCGGTTGTGGAAGATATTGGCCTGCCGACAAGGCGCTATGGAGGCCTGGGCCATGGTGAAGACCCGGTTTACGAAGTCTGACCCAAACCACATGGCCGAGGTCGGACCTGTGGGGCCTGATGGGAAGTAGATCCCTGTAAACTTAGTATATGGCCAAGTAGAATTGGATGTAACTTTTCGAGTAGATGATTTTTCATATATAAAACTTTTTCATCCGAGTTAGTATGCAAAAGTTATGCCCATTTTTACAAATTCTCGAGAGATTTTGCAAATGAAGTCGAAATTCATATTTGCAAATTTTCCCAACAACTAGACCACATATCACATGGGAAACTTATTTTCTTTTAGTTTTTTGACATTTTCATCATTTTCTTTTATTTATTTTTAAACTGAAAAGGCGATCCACAAGGGGGGGGTAGAGTTTGAAAATGGGACCACACCCCGCGCTACTGCTATGGCAGACGATTAGTAGTAGCGAGTGGTAAAAACCCGCGCTACTACTATCAACTTACTAGTTGCGCGGGTTTATAACCATCGCTACTACTATGGCATGGTCCAGGGGACGGTAGAGACCACTTAGTAGTAGCGAGGGTTAAAAACCAACGTTGCTGCTATCAACTTAGTAGTAGCGAGGGTTAAAAACCCGCGCTACTACTATGGCATGTCCCGGGGGGCACGGTAGAGACCGCTTAGTAGTAGCGAGGGTTAAAAACCCGCGCTATTGCTATCAACATAGCAGTAGCGAGGTTTAAAAACCCGCGCTGCTAGTAAGTAGCAGTAGCGTGGGTTTTTAACCCTAGCTGCTGCTAAGATTCTGTGTATAGGCTTTTCCCTAGTAGTGGTGCGGCGCCCCTGTATTTGGGTGTGCCGGATTCTGATAATGGCTTTATTGTATTGCTTACGAGAGCTTGCTTTCTTGGCCCATAAATGGACCTGGCAGGGCCATCTTTTTGATGCGAATTCGTAAGTGGGTCGCGTGCCGGCTTAAGTGCGGCGCCGTTTGCCACTTTATGCTGGCTATGGGGTCGTCTATCCGACCGTGTGGATTTCTTACTTTTTGAGTGGGAGGGCTCTAAGGCCTCTTCGTAGAACTCAGGCAGTAGCTTTCGCTTCGGATAGCTTTTAGTGCGGCGACTATCGCCGTATTTGTCTGCGGTGTTGATTACTTTACTCCATCTGATCCAGTTTTGAGCTTCCGCTTCTGCTTTTTCAGGCTGTGTGCGTTTGCAACGAGCCTCTTGTGGAGGTTCTTCTTCTCCGTGGGTTTATCCGGCATAAGGTCGTCCAGAATGCCATTTTCGCCAGGGGAGGGATGTTCGGTTTCTTCATGCGGGCTGCCCTGTTCGGACGGTTGCTCTAGGGCATGTTCGTCGCCTGCTGGCTCATCCTGCTCTATGGCAGGGTCTGTATCGAGGCGGGGCTTGGGTCGGCGTTTATGCCGATGCTTTGATTGTTTTTCGAGGGATTGATCCTTCGCTCCATCCCCATTTTCCTCGTGGTCGCTACCTTTAGGGGTATCCACCATGTACACATCATGAGATGAGGTGGCTGTCCAATGCCCTATAGGCGTTGGTTCATCAGTGTCTCCTGCATCGTCGTCCATACCGTCGATGTCTTCAGAAAACAAGCGGAGAGCACCCCCAATCCCTCCAAAGCAGAGTGGGTGTGCCTCGTCCCTTATCTAATAAGGGGACTGGGATTTCCAATTCATCCATTTTTCCGTGGGTTCTGGAGTTCTATGGCCTCCAGCTGCACAATCTCATGCCTGCATCTATATTGCATATCACGGGCTTCGTCGCCCTTTGCGAGTTACTCTTGGGTGTTGAGGCTCATTTCCCGCTGTGGAAGAGGATATTCTGCCTGGTGCCCCGTTCTCAAGAGGGGTCTATATATCAAGTGGGCGGAGCCGAAGTGTGGCGCATCGCCGGGACCGGATACCTATCCGGAACCCCGAAGAAGGCTCTAAGGACTGGCCTTCGGAATGGTTTTATATAGATGATGTCCCGCTACCGGACCCTGTCCGGGTCGGTCTCCCCGAGTTCAATAGTGCCCCATTAAAGAAACGCCTAAGCTGGCGTCCGCGGAGCTCTCAGAGGGAAAGCGACGGGGACGTCCTCTACCTGATAAGCCGGATAAGATTATTGGCTCATTCCGGACTAACCATGATCAGAGTCATGGCCGCATGCATTATGCGGGGGGTGCAGCCGCTTCAATATAGAAGCCAACCCATGTGGGATTTTAATAGGGAGGACGATGCCACCCGTTACGGTCGTAAGGGACCAGCCTCGGCTACCGCCCTAGTGAAGATCTTATCCTCTTTGTACAAGGGAGAAGAGGAGGAATTCCTCCGCGTCGACCCGCAGGGCGGATTTACTATGCATAACCCTCTGAGTTGTGTAAGTGAACAATTTTGCTTGCCCATCCGCTTTATACTCCCATGATTAAATATGTAGTCTAACGACTTTGGTGCAGGAACTGCGTCAGGAAGTAAAGGATATAAGCAGCCGCCATCCACAGCCCGAGGATCCAGAACGATCCCTCGATCCGGACTCTGAAGAGGATCCGAACATATCGGTGGAGCTAATTGACGGGGTGTTTCATCAGCTAAGCAAGGATAATACCTTGGTGGCCTTTATGGCCGACTACCCAGGTTTAATCCCGGCCTCCCAGGTGACAAAGACCGAAGCCTTATTCCCTTGAGAAGGATCCCATTCTCACGCATTTCAGTTTTTTTGACGATAACCATGTTTTGCAGGGAAGGTTTCTGAGGCGAGAGGCCGAACCTGCGGCGGATAGACAATGAGGGGCCGCGGGGCCCCGTGGGGTAAAAAGAAATGTAGTACAAACTGAGACGACAGCGCAAAGGTATAGCGCACCATCTATATCTCTGGTGTTATCCCTTCAGGGCATACTAACGCTCGAGCTCTCTTTAGGATGAAGAGACCTCGCCGGACTATATCCGGGGAGGTTGCCAATCGTGCCTCCACTAGCCAGGCTCCGACGCCTAGTCCGGAAGCGGCGGCGAACACGAGGCGCGCACCGGACGCTCCTCCGACAGAGGATGCGGACAGGCTGTCTGCCACCAATTCCGAAGTGGAGAGTGCCATGAACCACAGGCGTCGCCAGACAGTTCTTCGCGACGCTTGTTTCTCCCAAGAGGCATTGAATGCCTTCAATTCGGGAGATGCGTACCTCACATGGTTTAGCTAGAGCCACGGAGCAATATGTAAAAGACATATGGGTAAGAAAATTTTGGTATGTATATGTATATACAAGTAGCCCCCGAGACTTGAAACAGTTAGAACAACTGATTTAAGGATCATTTGTTATGCAGGTTCTTACAGAAAAGAATACCCTACTGTCCCAGGAGCTGGAAGAGTGCAAAGCCCAACTTGAGGCCGCACGAGCCGTGGCAGGGGAGCCCAAAGAGACCCCCTCTGGTAATCCATGCTTCGAAAGATAAATGTGTTGCGAAGTGCGGCGTGGGTGTAAATCTGACAAATCATATTGCAGATGGCGCCGGAATTGATCCGGAGAGGCAACAACTCTTACGCCGGCTAAAGGCCGGTGAGAGTATGCTGACAAGGGTGAGGCAGGAGAAGAATGATCTCCAGGATGCCAACACCAAGCTGGACGTTGAACTTAAAGATGTTCGTGGCCAGCTGTTGGACTCCACTAAGGAGAATCAGCGGCTTCGATGCGGCATATTTAGTAAGTGCTTAAACGAACTTTGAAAAAGGAGTTCGGCGAGGAAGTCGACTAACAGAGTAATGTCTGTAGGAATGCTAACAGGTCATCCTGCAGAGGAGATGCCCGGTTCTACAGGTGACCTTCTTCCCGAGCTCTCGCAACTGCACGAGCGAGTTCCGCAGGCGATGCGGGGCGTTGCCCAAGCCTTATGGCCTTCTCACTCCATGTCCGAGGGCCTTGGAGAGCTTGCGGAGAAGCTTAAGGGAGCTCGGCGGTGCTTCGGGTTGTGGAAGATATCGGCCTGCCGACAAGGCGCTAGGGAGGCCTGGGCCATGGTGAAGACCCGGTTTACGAAGTCTGACCCAAACCACATGGCCAAGGTCGGACGTGTGGGGCCTGATGGGAAGGAGATCCCTGTAAGCTTAGTATACGGCCAAGTAGAATTGGATGTAACTTTTCGAGTAGATGATTTTTCATATATAAAACTTTTTCATCCGAGTTAGTATGCAAAAGTTATGCCCATTTTTACAAATTCTCGAGAGATTTTGCAAATGAAGTCGAAATTCATATTTGCAAATTTTCCCAACAACTAGACCACATATCACATGGGAAACTTATTTTCTTTTATTTTTTTGACATTTTCATCATTTTCTTTTATTTTTTTTAAACTGAAAAGGCGATCGACCATGGGGGTAGAGTTTGAAAATGGGACCACACCCCGCGCTACTGCTATGGCAGACGATTAGTAGTAGCGAGTGGTAAAAACCCGCGCTACTACTATCAACTTAGTAGTAGCGCGGGTTTATAACCATCGCTACTACTATGGCATGGTCCAGGGGACAGTAGAGACCACTTAGTAGTAGCGAGGGTTAAAAACCAACGCTGCTGCTATCAACTTAGTAGTAGCGAGGGTTAAAAACCCGCGCTACTACTATGGCATGTCCCGGGGGGCACGATAGAGACCGCTTAGTAGTAGCGAGGTTTAAAAACCCGCGCTACTGCTATCAACTTAGCATTAGCGAGGTTTAAAAACCCACATTGCTAGTAAGTAGCAGTAGCGTGGGTTTTTAACCCTCGCTGCTGCTAAGATTCTGTGTATAGGCTTTTCCCTAGTAGTGGTGCGACGCCCCTGTATTTGGGTGTGCCGGATTCTGATAATGGCTTTATTGTATTGCTTACGAGAGCTTGCTTTCTGGGCCCATAAATGGACCTGGCAAGGCCATCTTTTTGATGCGAATCCGTAAGTGGGTCGCGTGCCGGCTTAAGTGCGGCGCCGTTTGCCACATTATGCTGGCTATGGGGTCGTCTATCCGACCGTGTGGCTTTCTTACTTTTTGAGTGGGAGGGCTCTAAGGCCTCTTCGTCGAATTCAGGAAGTAGCTTTCGCTTTGGATAGCTTTTAGTGCGGCGACTATCGCCATATTTGTCTGCGGTGTTGATTACTTTACTCCATCTGATCCTGAGTGCATCTTCTGCAGTTTTGAGCTTCCGCTTCTGCTTTTTCAGGCTGCGTGCGATTGCAACGAGCCTCTTGTGGAGGTTCTTCTTCTCCGTGGGTTTATCCGGCGTAAGGTCGTCCGGAATGCCATTTTCGCCAGGGGAGGGATGTTCGGTTTCTTCATCCGGGCTGCCCTGTTCGGACAGTTGCTCTAGGGCATGTTCGTTGCCTGCTGGCTCATCCTGCTCTATGGCAGGGTCTGTATCGAGGCGGGGCTTGGGTCGGCGTTTACGCCGACGCTTTGATTGTTTTTCGAGGGATTGACCCTTCGTTCCATCCCCGTTTTCCTCGTGGTCGCTACCATTAGGGGTATCCAACATGTACACATCATGAGATGAGGTGGCTGTCCAATGCCCTATAGGCGTTGGTTCATCAGTGTCTCCTGCATCGTCGTCCATACCGTCGATGTCTTCGGAAAACAAGCGGAGAGCACCCCCAATCCCTCCAAAGGAGAGCGGGTGTGCCTCGTCCCATATCTAATAAGGGGACTGGGATTTCCAATTCATCCATTTCTCCGTGGGCTTCTGGAGTTCTATGGCCTCGAGCTGCACAATCTCACGCCTGCATCTATATTGCATATCGCGGGCTTCGTCGCCCTTTGCGAGTTATTCTTGGGTGTTGAGGCTCATTTCGCGTTGTGGAAGAGGATATTCTGCCTGGTGCCCCGTTCTCAAGAGGGGTCTATATATCAAGTGGGCGGAGCCGAAGTGTGGCGCATCGCCGGGACAGGATACCTATCCAGAACCCCGAAGAAGGCGTCTAAGGACTGGCCTTCGGAATGGTTTTATATAGATGATGTCCCGCTACCGGACCCTGTCCGGGTCGGTCTCCCCGAGTTCAACAGTGCCCCATTAAAGAAACGCCTAAGCTGGCGTCCGCGGAGCTCTTAGAGGGAAAGCGACAGGGACGTCCTTTACCTGATAAGCCGGATAAGACTATTGGCTCATTCCGGACTAACCATGATTGGAGCCATGGCCGCATGCATTATGCGGGGGGTGCAGCCGCTTCAATATAGAAGCCACCCCATGTGGGATTTTAATGGGGAGGACGATGCTACCCGTTATGGTCGTAAGGGACCAGCCTCGGCTACCGCCCTAGTGAAGATCTTATCCTCTTTGTACAAGGGAGAAGAGGAGGAATTCCTCTGCGTCGACCCGCAGGGCGGATTTACTATGTATAACCCTCCGAGTTGGGTAAGTGGACGATTTTGCTCGCCCATCCGCTTTATGCTCCCGTGATTAAATATGTAGTCTAACGACTTTGGTGTAGGAACTGCGTCAAGAAGTAAAGGATATAAGCAGCCTCCATCCACAGCCCGAGGATCCAGAACGATCCCTCGATCCGGACTCTCAAGAGGATCCGGACATATCGGTGGAGCTAATTGACGGGGTGTTTCATCAGCTAAGCAAGGATAATACCTTGGTGGCCATTATGGCCGACTATCCAGGTTTAATCCCGGCCTCCCAGGTGACAAAGACCGAAGCCTTATTCCCTTGAGAAGGATTCCATTCTCACGGATTTCAGTTTTTCTGACGATAACCATGTTTTGCAGGGAAGGTTTCCGAGGCGAGAGGCCAAACCTGCGGCGGATAGTCAACGAGGGGCCGCGGGGCCCCGTGGGGTAAAAAGAAATGTAGTACAGACTGAGACGTCGGCGCAAAGGTATAGCGCACCATCTATATCTCTGGTGTTATCCCTTCAGGGCATACTAAGGCTCGTGCTCTCTTTAGGACGAAGAGACCTCGCCGGACTATATCCGGGGAGGTTGCCAATCGTGCCTCCACTAGCCAGGCTCCGACGCCTAGTCCGGAAGCGGCGGCGAACACGAGGCGCGCACCGGACGCTCCTCCGACAGAGAATGCGGACAGGCTGTCTGCCACCAATTCCGAAGTGGAGAGTGCCATGAACCACAGGCGTCGCCGGACAGTTCTTCGCGATGCTTGTTTCTCCCAAGAGGCATTGAATGCCTTCAATTCGGGAGATGCGTACCTCAAATGGTTTAGCCAGAGCCACGGAGCAATATGTAAAAGCCATATGCGTAAGAAAATTTTTGGTAAATATATGTATATACCAGTAGCCCCCGAGACTTGAAACAGTTAGAACAACTGATTTAAGGATCATTTGTTATGCAGGTTATTAAGGAAAAGAATACCCTACTGTCCCAGGAGCTGGAAGAGTGCAAAGCCCAACTTGAGGCCGCACGATCCGCGGCAGGGGAGCCCAAAGAGACCCCCTCTGGTAATCCATGCTTCAAAAGATAAATGTGTTGCGAAATGCGGCGTGGGTGTAAATCTGACAAATCATATTGCAGATGGCGCCGGAATTGATCCGAAGAGGCAACAACTCTTACGCCGGCTAAAGTCCGGTGAGAGTATGCTGACAAGGGTGAGGCAGGAGAAGTATGATCTCCAGGATGCCAACACCAAGCTGGACATTGAACTTAAAGATGTTCGTGGCCAGATGTTGGACTCCACTAAGGAGAATCAGCGGCTTCGACGCGGCATATTTAGTAAGTGCTTAAACGAACTTTGAAAAAGGAGTTCGGCGAGGAAGTTGACTAACAGAGTAATGTCTGTAGGAATGCTAACAGGTCGTCCTGCAGAGGAGATGCCCGCTTCTACGGGTGACCTTCTTCCCGAGCTCTCACAACTGCACAAGCGAGTTCGGCAGGCGATGCGGGGCGTTGCCCAAGCCTTATGGACTTCTCACTCGATGCCCGAGGGCCTTGGAGAGCTTGCGGAGAAGCTTAAGGGAGCTCGGCGGCGCTTCCGGTTGTGGAAGATATCGGCCTGCCGACAAGGCGCTAGGGAGGCCTGGGCCATGGTGAAGACCCGATTTACGAAGTCTGACCCAAACCACATGGCCGAGGTCAGACCTGTGGGGCCTGATGGGAAGGAGATCCCTGTAAGCTTAGTATACGGACAAGTAGAATTGGATGTAACTTTTCGAGTAGATGATTTTTCATATATAAAACTTTTTCATCCGAGTTAGTATGCAAAAGTTATGCCCATTTTTACAAATTCTCGAGAGATTTTGCAAATGAAGTCGAAATTCATATTTGCAAATTTTCCCAACAACTAGACCACATATCACATGGGAAACTTATTTTCTTTTATTTTTTTTGACATTTTCATCGTTTTCTTTTATTTTTTTTAAACTGAAAAGGCGATCCATGGTGGGGGGTAGAGTTTGAAAATGGGACCACATCCCGCGATACTGCTATGGCAGACGATTAGTAGTACCGAGTGGTAAAAATCCGTGCTACTACTATCAACTTAGTAGTAGCGCAGGTTTATAACCATCGCTACTACTATGGCATGGTCCAGGGGACGGTAGAGACCACTTAGTGGTAGCGAGGGTTAAAAACCAATGCTGCTGCTATCAACTTAGTAGTAGCGAGGGTTAAAAACCGGGCTACTAATATGGCATGTCCCGGGGGGCACGGTAGAGACCGCTTAGTAGTAGCGAGGGTTAAAAACCCGTGCTACTGCTATCAACTTAGCAGTAGCGAGGTTTAAAAACCCGCGCTACTAGTAAGTAGCAGTAGCGTGGGTTTTTAACCCTCGCTGCTACTAAGATTCTGTGTATAGGCTTTTCCCTAGTAGTGGTGCGGCGCCCCTGTATTTGGGTGTGCCGGATTCTGATAATGGCTTTATTGTATTGCTTACGAGAGCTTGCTTTCTTGGCCCATAAATGGACCTGGCAGGGCAATCTTTTTTATGCGAATCCGTAAGTGGGTCGCGTGCCGGCTTAAGTGCGGCGCCGTTTGCCACTTTATGCTGGCTATGGGGTCGTCTATCCGACCGTGTGGCTTTCTTACTTTTTGAGTGGGAGGGCTCTAAGGCCTCTTCGTCGAATTCAGGCAGTAGCTTTCGCTTCGGATAGCTTTTAGTGCGGCGACTATCGCCGTATTTGTCTGCGGTGTTGATTAGTTTACTCCATCTGATCCTGAGTGCATCTTCTGCAGTTTTGAGCTTCCGCTTCTGCTTTTTCTGGCTGCGTGCGGTTGCAACGAGCCTCTTGTGGTGGTTCTTCTTCTCCGTGGGTTTATCCGGCATAAGGTCGTCCGGAATGCCATTTTCGCCAGGGGAGGGATGTTCGGTTTCTTCATATGGGCTGCCCTGTTCGGATGGTTGCTCTAGGGCATGTTTGTCGCCTGCTGGCTCATCCTGCTCTATGGCTGGGTCTGTATCGAGGCGGGGCTTGGGTCGGCGTTTACGCCGACGCTTTGATTGTTTTTCGAGGGATTGACCCTTCGTTCCATCCCCGTTTTCCTCGTGGTCGCTACCTTTAGGGGTGTCCACCATGTACACATCATGAGATGAGGTGGTTGTCCAATGCCCTATAGGCGTTGGTTCATCAATGTCTCCTGCATCGTCGTCCATACCGTCGATGTCTTCGGAGTCGAAGTTGAGCACGTCATTTAAATTATCGACGGTGGCTACCAAATGGGTGGTGGGTGGGTTTTGAATTTCTTCATCGTCCGTATCCCATCCTTGCTGACCATAGTCCGGCCAGGGCTCTCCTGATAAAGAGAGAGACTTTAGTGAGTTCAGGATGTCGCCGAAGGGCGAGTGCTGAAAGATGTCCGCGGCGGCGAAGTCCATGATCGGCGCCCAATCCGATTCGATCGGCAGGGGCGCGGGGGGTTCGGAGTCCAAAGAGGAATCCGGATCCTCGGAGTCACAGGTCATGCAGAGTGCGGGGCTGGTGTTCGGCTCGATCGCCTTTGAGATCATAGCCCCTGAGGTGGCGTCCAACCGCTCATCCTCGATCGGCGCGGCAGGCTACGAATTAAGGGTCGGAACCAACGCGAGTGTGGCTTCCGGGACACTGTTCGGCGGCTAAGCTAGATCATGCCCATCGAGACAGTGCGGCGTGCTTGGCTGTGGCTCGAATCTGTCGAAGATCAAGTCCCCGCATATGTCAGCCGTGTAGTTCAAACTTCCTAACCTGACGTGATGGCCAGGGGCGTAGCTTTCGATCTGCTCCAGGCGGCCAAACGAATTGGCCCGCAGTGCGAAGCCGCCGAAGACGAAGATCTGTCCAGGGAGGAAAGTCTCACCCTGGACCGCATCGTCGTTGATGATCAAAGGAGCCATCGGGCCTAAAAGTGACGACACAGAGGAACTCTCGATGAAAGCACCAATGTCCGTGTCAAAACCGACGGAACTCGGGTAGGGGGCCCCGAACTGTGCGTCTAGGCGGATGGTAACAGGAGACAAGGGACACAATGTTTTACCCAGGTTCGGGCCCTCTTGATGGAGGTAAAACCCTACGTCCTGCTTGATTAATATTGATGATATGGGTAGTACAAGAGTAGATCTACCACGAGATCAAGGAGGCTAAACCCTAGAAGCTAGCCTATGGTATGATTGTTGTATGATGAAGTTGGCCTACGGACTAGAACCCTCCGGTTTATATAGACACCGTATAGGGTTAGGGTTACACAAAGTCGGTTACAATGGTAGGAGATCTTGAATATCCGCATTGCCAAGCTTGCCTTCCACGCCAAGGAAAGTCCCTTCCGGACACGGGACGAAGTCTTCAATCTTTTATCTTCATAGTCCAGGAGTCCGGCTGAAGGTATTGTCCGGCTATCCGAACACCCCCTAATCCAGGACTCCCTCAGTAGCCCCCGAACCAGGCTTCAATGACGACGAGTCCGGCGCGCAGATTGTCTTCGGCATTGCAAGGCGGGTTCTTCTCCAAATTCTGTGTACCTGTAGGAATAATGTCTGATTTTTGTAATGTAGCGCTCCTTGGCTTCCACGCCCAATATTGGCCGTCTTCCACGTGTCAAACGAATGCGAAAAGCCGGGGCATTTTTACATCCACACCCCTAGCCGCATAAACGAGCCGCCTATTTAATGGGATGGGGATTAAGATCCAAACCACACCTTCTCCTCTCCGCGAGTAATCATCAGAGCGCCTCCAGCAAAGGTCCATTCCAACATGGCCAGCCGTCGCAGCTCTTCCTCTCGCCCTTCCAGTCCTAAACCTGGAGACTGGGAGAGTTGCTCCATCCCGCACAGCGAGTTAGTGTCGCTTCAAGCCAAGGGATTTCTCCCTCAGGTCTATATGGTCCCGGTCCGAGCCAGACTCGCCAGCTATAATGGCGGAAAACAAGCGGAGAGCACCCCCAATCCCTCCAAAGGAGAGCTGGTGTGCCTCGTCCCTTATCTAATAAGGGGACTGGGATTTCCAATTCATCCATTTCTCCGTGGGCTTCTGGAGTTCTATGGCCTCCAGCTACACAATCTCATGCCTGCATCTATATTGCATATCGCGGGCTTCGTCGCCCTTTGCGAGTTATTCTTGGGTGTTGAGGCTCATTTCGTGCTGTGGAAGAGGATATTCTGCCTGGTGCCCCGTTTTCAAGAGGGGTCTATATATCAAGTGGGCGGAGCCGAAGTGTGGCGCATCGCCGGGACCGGATACCTATCCGGAACCCCGAAGAAGGCGTCTAAGGACTGGCCTTCAGAATGGTTTTATATAGATGATGTCCCGCTACCGAACCCTGTCTGAGTCGGTCTCCCCAAGTTCAACAGTGCCCCATTAAAGAAACGCCTAAGCTGGCGTCCGCGGAGCTCTCAGAGGGAAAGCGACAGGGACGTCCTTTACCTGATAAACCGGATAAGACTATTGGCTCATTCCGGACTAACCATGATCGGAGTCATGGCCGCATGCATTATGCGGGGGGTGCAGCCGCTTCAATATAGAATCCACCCCATGTGGGATTTTAATGGGGAGGACGATGCCACCCGTTACGGTCGTAAGGGACCAGCCTCGGCTACCGCCCTAGTGAAGATCTTATCCTCTTTGTACAAGGGAGGAGAGGAGGAATTCCTTCGCGTCGACCCGCAGGGCGGATTTACTATGTATAACCCTCCGAGTTGGGTAAGTGGACGATTTTGCTCGCCCATCCGCTTTATACTCCCATGATTAAATATGTAGTCTAACGACTTTGGTGCAGGAACTGCATCAGGAAGTAAAGGATATAAGCAGCCGCCATCCACAGCCCGAGGATCCAGAACGATCCCTCGATCCAGACTCTGAAGAGGATCCGAACATATCGATGGAGCTAATTGACGGGGTGTTTCATCAGCTAAGCAAGGATAATACCTTGGTGGCCATTATGGCCGACTACCCAGGTTTAATCCCGGCCTCCCAGGTGACAAAGACCGAAGCCTTATTCCCTTGAGAAGGATTCCATTCTCACGCATTTCAGTTTTTCTGACGATAACCATGTTTTGCAGGGAAGGTTTCCGAGGCGAGAGGCCGAACTTGCGGTGGATAGCCAACGAGGGGCCGCGGGGCCCCGTGGGGTAAAAAAATGTAGTACAGACTGAGACGTCGGCGCAAAGGTATAGCGCACCATCTATATCTCTGGTGTTATCCCTTCAGGGCATACTAATGCTCGTGCTCTCTTTAGGACGAAGAGACCTCGCCGGACTATATCCGGGGAGGTTGCCAATCGTGCCTCCACTAGCCAGGCTCCGACGCCTAGTCCGGAAGCGGCGGCGAACACGAGGCGCGCACCGGACGCTCCTCCGACAGAGGATGCGGACAGGCTGTCTGCCACCAATTCCAAAGTGGAGAGTGCCATGAACCACAGGCGTCGCCAGACAGTTCTTCGCGACGCTTGTTTCTCCCAAGAGGCATTGAATGCCTTCAATTCGGCAGATGCGTACCTCAAATGGTTTATCCAGAGCCATGGAGCAATATGTAAAAGACATACGGGTAAGAAAATTTTGGTAAATATATGTATATACCAGTAGCCCCCGAGACTTGAAACAGTTAGAACAACTGATTTAAGGATCATTTGTTATGCAGGTTCTTACAGAAAAGAATACCCTACTGTCCCAGGAGCTGGAAGAGTGCAAAGCCTAACTTGAGGCTGCACGAGCCGCGGCAGGGGAGCCCAAAGAGACCCCCTCTGGTAATCCATGCTTCGAAAGATAAATGTGTTGCGAAGTGCGGCGTGGGTGTAAATCTGACAAATCATATTGCAGATGGCGCCGGAATTGATCCGGAGAGGCAACAACTCTTACGCCGGCTAAAGGCCGGTGAGAGTATGCTGACAAGGGTGAGGCAGGAGAAGAATGATCTCCAGGATGCCAACACCAAGCTGGACGTTAAACTTAAAGATGTTCGTGGCCAGCTGGTGGACTCCACTAAGGAGAATCAGTGGCTTCGACGCGGCATATTTAGTAAGTGCTTAAACGAACTTTGAAAAAGGAGTTCCGCGAGGAAGTCGACTAACAGAGTAATGTCTGTAGGAATGCTAACAGGTCGTCCTGCAGAGGAGATGCCCGGTTCTACGGGTGACCTTCTTCCCGAGCTCTCGCAACTGCACAAGCGAGTTCGGGAGGTGATGCGGGGCGTTGCCCAAGCCTTTTGGCCTTCTCACTCCATGACCGAGGGCCTTGGAGAGCTTGCGGAGAAGCTTAAGGGAGCTCGGCAGCGCTTTCGGTTGTGGAAGATATCGGCCTGCCGACAAGGCGCTAGGGAGGCCTGGGCCATGGTGAAGACCCGGTTTACGAAGTCTGACCCAAACCACATGGCCGAGGTCGGACCTGTGGGGCCTGATGGGAAGGAGATCCCTGTAAGCTTAGTATACGGCCAAGTAGAATTGGATGTAACTTTTCGAGTAGATGATTTTTCATATATAAAACTTTTTCATCCGAGTTAGTATGCAAAAGTTATGCCCATTTTTACAACTTCTCGAGAGATTTTGCAAATGAAGTCGAAATTCATATTTGCAAATTTTCCCAACAACTAGACCACATATCACATGGGAAACTTATTTTCTTTTATCTTTTTGACATTTTCATCATTTACTTTTATTTTTTTTTAACTGAAAAGGCGATCCACAGGGGGGTAGAGTGCGAGAATGGGACCACACCCCGCGCAGCTGCTATGGCAGACGATTAGTAGTAGCGAGTGGTAAAAACCCGCGCTACTACTATCAACTTAGTAGTAGCGCGGGTTTATAACCATCGCTACTACTATGGCATGGTCCAGGGGACTGTAGAGACCACTTAGTAGTAGCGAGGGTTAAAAACCAACGCCACTGCTATCAACTTAGTAGTAGCGAGGGTTAAAAACCCGCGCTACTACTATGGCATGTCCCGGGGGGCACGGTAGAGACCGCTTAGTAGTAACGAGGGTTAAAAACCCGTGCTACTGCTATCAACTTAGCAGTAGCGAGGTTTAAAAACCCGCGCTGCTAGTAAGTAGAAGTAGCGTGGGTTTTTAACCCTCGCTGCTGCTAAGATTCTGTGTATAGGCTTTTCCCTAATAGTGGTGCGGCGCCCCTGTATTTGGGTGTGTCGGATTCTGATAATGGCTTTATTGTATTGCTTACGAGAGCTTGCTTTCTTGGCCCATAAATGGACCTGGCAGGGCCATCTTTTTTATGTGAATCCGTGAGTGGGTCGCGTGCCGGCTTAAGTGCGGCGCCGTTTGCCACTTTATGCTGGCTATGGGGTCGTCTATCCGACCGTGTGGCTTTCTTACTTTTTGAGTGGGAGGGCTCTAAGGCCTCTTCGTCGAATTCAGGCAGTAGCTTTCGCTTCGGATAGCTTTTAGTGCGGCGACTATCGCCGTATTTGTCTGTGGTGTTGATTACTTTACTCCATCTGATCCTGAGTGCATCTTCTGATGTTTTGAGCTTCTGCTTCTGCTTTTCAGGCTACGTGCGGTTGAAACGAGCCTCTTGTGGAGGTTCTTCTTCTCCGTGGGTTTATCCGGCGTAAGGTCGTCCGGAATGCCATTTTCGCCAGGGGAGGGATGTTCGGTTTCTTCATCCGGGCTGCCCTGTTCGGACGGTTGCTCTAGGGCATGTTCGTCGCCTGCTGGCTCATCCTGCTCTATGGCTGGGTCTGTATCGAGGCGGGGCTTGGGTCGGCGTTTACGCCGACGCTTTGATTGTTTTTCGAGGGATTGATCCTTCGTTCCATCCCCGTTTTCCTCGTGGTCGCTACCTTTAGGGGTATCCACCATGTACGCATCATGAGATGAGGTGGCTGTCCAATGCCCTATAGGCATCGGTTCATCAGTGTCTCCTGCATCATCGTCCATACCGTCGATGTCTTCGGAGTCGAAGTTGCGCACGTTGTTTAAATTATCGACGGTGGCTACCAAATGGGTGGTCGGTGGGTTTTGAATTTCTTCATCGTCCGTATCCCATCCTTGCTGACCATAGTCCGGCCAGGGCTCTCCTGATAAAGAGAGAGACTTTAGTGAGTTCAGGATGTCGCCGAAGGGCGAGTGCTGAAAGATGTCCGCGGCGGTGAACTCCATGATCGGCGCCCAATCGGATTCGATCGGCAGGGGCGCGGGGGGTTCGGAGTCCGGAGAGGAATCTGGATCCTCGGAGTCACGGGTCATGCAGAGTGCGGGGCTGGTGTTCGGCTCGATCGCCTTTGAGATCATAGCCCCTGAGGTGGCGTCCAACCGCTCATCCTCGATCGGCGCGGCAGGCTCCGAATTAAGGGTCGGAACCAACGCGAGTGCGGCGTCCGGGACACTGTTCGGCGGAAGAGCTAGATCATGCCCATCAAGACAGTGCGGCGTGCTTGGCTGTGGCTCGAATCCTTCGAAGATCAAGTCCCCGCAGATGTCAGCCGTGTAGTTCAAACTTCCAAACCTGACCTGATGGCCAGGGGCGTAGCTTTCGATCTGCTCCAGGCGGCCAAACGAATTGGCCCGCAGTGCGAAGCCGCCGAAGATGAAGATCTGCCCGGGGAGGAAAGTCTCACCCTGGACCGCATCGTCGTTGATGATCAAAGGAGCCATCGGGCCTAAAAGTGACGACACAGAGGAACTCTCAATGAAAGCACCAATGTCGGTGTCAAAACCGGCGGATCTCGGGTAGGGGGTCCCGAACTGTGCGTCTAGGCGGATGGTAACAGGAGACAAGGGACACAGTGTTTTACCCAAGTTCGGGCCCTCTTGATGGAGGTAAAACCCTACGTCCTGCTTGATTAATATTGATGATATGGGTAGTACAAGAGTAGATCTACCATGAGATCAAGGAGGCTAAACCCTAGAAGCTAGCCTATGGTATGATTGTTGTATGTTGAAGTTGTTGTCCTACGGACTAAAACCCTCCGGTTTATATAGATACCAGATAGGGTTAGGGTTACACAAAGTCCGTTACACTGATAGGAGATCTAAATATCCGCATGGCCAAGCTTGCCTTCCACGCCAAGGAAAGTCCCCTCCGGACACGGGACGAAGTCTTCAATCTTGTATCTTCATAGTCCTGGAGTCCGTCTGAAGGTATAGTTCGGATGGCCGGACACCCCCTAATCCCGGACTCCCTCAATTAGTTTCTTCACATCTCTGCAAAACTCGATCAAGATTGCTCAAGCAATCATCAAAAGAGGAACCATAGACGGAAAAGTCGTCCATGAAAACCTCGCAAATCTTTTCACAAAACTCAGAGAATATAGCCATCATGCATCTTTGAAAGGTAGCAGGTGCATTACATAAACCAAAAGGCATACGTCTATAAGCAAAAGTACCAAAAGGGCATGTAAAAGTAGTCTTTGATTGATCTCTAGCCGACACAGGTATTTGAGAGAAACTAGAATAACCATCTAGAAAGCAGTAGTGTGTATGTTTGCATAATCTTTCTAGCATTTGATCAATAAAAGGTAAGGGGTAATGATCTTTGTTAGTAGCTTTATTTAATTTGCGGAAATCAATTACCATCCTATAGCCTGTAATAATTCATTGTGGAATCAATTCATCTTTATCATTAGGAACAACAGTAATACCTCCCTTCTTAGGGACACAATGGACAGGACTTACCCACTGACTGTCAGCAACAGGATAAATTATACCTGCCTCCAGAAGCTTGAGTATTTCTTTTCTTACCACTTCTGTCATTTTAGGATTCAGACGTCGCTGAGGATCACGAACAGGTTTAGCATCTGCTTCCAAATTTATTTTATGTTGACATAGAGAGGGACTAATGCCCTTAAGATCATCAAGAGTATATCCAATAGCGGCATGGTGTTTCTTCAGAGTTTTCATAATCTTTCTTCTTCATGCTCTGAAAGCTTAGCAATAATAATAACAGGATATATCTTCTTTTCATCAAGATAAGCATATTTGAGAGTATCAGGCAACGGTTTAAGCTCAAACACGGGATCACCCTTGGGTGGAGCAGGATCCCCTAAAATTTCAACAGGCAAGTTGTGTTGCAGAATAGGTTCCTATTTAAAGAATACTTCATCTATTTCCCTTCTTTCATTCATGAACATATCATTTTCATGGTCTAGCAAATAGTGTTCTAAAGGATCACTAGGAGGTACGGCAATAGAAGCAAGACCAATAATTTCATCCTTACTAGGTAATTCTTCCTCACGATGTTGTTTACTAAATTTAGAGAAATTAAACTCATGAACCATATCATCCAAGCCAATAGTAACAACATTCTTTTCGCAATCTATCCTAGCATTAACAGTGTTCAAGAAGGGTCTACCAAATATAATGGGACAAAAACTATCTTGTGGAGAAGTGAGAACAAGAAAATCAGCGGGATATTTAGTTTTCCCACACAAGACTTCAACATCTCTAACAATCCCAATTGGTGAAATAGTATCTCTATTGGCAAGTTTAATTGTGACATCAATTCCTTCTAACTCAGCAGGTGCAATTTCATTCTTAATTTCTTCGTATAAAGTATGCGGTATAACACTTGCACTAGCACCCATATCACATAAGCCATGATAACAATGATCTCCTATTTTAACAGAAATAACAGGCACGCCTACCACAGGTCTATGTTTATCTTTAGCACAAGGTTTAGCAATTCTAGCAGTTTCACCTTCGAACTGAATAACATGCCCATCAATATTATCAGACAAGAGATATTTAACAATAGCAATATTAGGTTCTACTTTAACTTGCTCAGGAGGTGTATAAGTTCTAATATTGCTTTTACGAACAACAGTTGAAGCTTTAGCATGATCCTTTACTCTAACAGGGAAAGGTGGTTTCTCAACATAAGCAGTAGGAACAATAGGATCATTATAAGTGACAGTCTTTTCTTCAACTTTAATAGGTGCAGCTACTTTTACTTCTATAGGAGGATGATGGCTAAACCACTTCTCCTTAGGGAGATCAACATAAGTAGCAAAAGATTCGCAAAAAGAAGCTACTATCTCAGAGACAAGTCCATATTTAGTGCTAAACTTACGGAAAATATCGGTATCCATAAAAGATTTAACACAATCAAACTTAGGTGTCGTACCTGACTCCTTACCTTCGTCGAGGTACCAATCTTCAGAGTTGCGTTTAACTCTATCCAATAATGTCGGGGATATACCCCGCGGTATGACCCGGCTGGATGTATAACCCAGCCGGACTTGGCGACTCACTAATGACCCGCCCTGACTGGACGACACACTAAGTGACCCGCCCGATTCTGGGTGACCTGGCAAGCGGATCAGAGGAGCGACAAGACCCGGGGGCCCAGGAGGCTCAAGGCCCAGAAGGCCGGCTTACGTTATGGTAGGCCGGCTTAAAAGGAAAGGCGTGAGGAATATCTCCCTTACAAGGAATCAAGAACCGGACTTGTATCCGGCTTATAGTAGAAGATAGGCTAGTCCTAATCCTATTTGGACTCCACATGTAACCCGCCCCTCTAACTTATATAAGGAGGGGCAGGGCTCCCCAAAGGAGGACAGGAAACAAGAAACAATCTCTAGGGCTAGACACAAAGAGCCGGCTTACCGGCGACTCTCTGGTGATCATAATGAGACCTAGCCCCAAACAGTTATGTAGGGTTTTTACCGGATGATGTTTCCCGGGGCCCGAAGCTGTCTAAATCCTTGTTTTGTGTGTTACGTCTCTCGTCCCGATCAACCCCTCCGAAGCTACCGCCTAGATGCGTTGGCCTCGCGACAAAGTCCTGACACTAAGGACATCTGTCGTGACAATTCCACGACAGTTGGCGCCCATCGTGAGGCGAGCGCACGGTGGTGTTGAGTTCTTGGAGGGATCTCTCTCCGAGGGATCGAGAAGTTCGCAATTCATCGGATGAAGAAAATTCAAGAAATTAGGGTTACTCCTGTACGCCATCGCAAGTCACCGAGATCATGGTTTTCATCTACATCAACTCCCGAGAGGATTGAATCATTGCAGCTGCTACACTCGCAGAAATTATGACCAAGTACTAGTAGTTGCACGGTTTATGAGATCTGATTGATTTTGGAATAGTCCTATGTACTACTTCTAGTACGTGAGCTCTAATCAGAGCAAGTTTGGATTGATCAATTCTGATGCATCACGTGAAGACTCAAGAAGCATCAAGGAGAGGTTCGAGCATAACAATATGGTACAAGCCGGCTTGAAAGATACTGGTCCAGACAAGATCGGGTCTCAGAAGGAATCCGGCCTGTCCTGCACGATCGGTTGGAGATTAAAAAGAAAAACAAAATAGAAGGGCCACGACCTGGAAGATGCGGAGATGGATTCGTCCAAAACTACCACCACTCGAACGAGGAAAAACGCGCCTTGACCGCTTCGTCATCTTCGCTCCAGGCCGCCCTCACCTCGTCGAACTATCGCAGGACGCCAAGTACAGAGAGTTTTGACCGATTACAACTAGTACAACTACTCGCTGCCGGAAGCAAAATAATACGAGTTAAATGTATATACCCCCTGAACTCTCACATTTAGACCACATCACCCCCTGGACTTGATTTTGGCCTACATAATCCTCTGAACCTGCTTAAACCGGGCAGAACACCCCCCGGCGCCTGGTTTACTGGTTTGGGACGGTGGTATTGGGGACGTGTCTGATCATGATCTTACAGAAGCAATGCACAAGTCTGAAATGCACAAATTGCAGAAGTTGCAGATCCAAGCTTTAGAAATAAAATTGTTGAAGTTGAAATCACATTGGAGTACCTTTTGCATTATGTTTGTTGGTAGGGCTATGTCAGGTCAGTGAGAAGCATGAGAAAAGTTAGTATTTTGTAGCAGGATTACCTTTTGTATCAGTGACAATTTGTCTGAATATTGCCTTAAAAATGCGAGTGTTCGGCTGTTCGCCTGTCTGAAATAAGTTTGTATGTGAGTTTCCACTTTGGCAGCAAAAGAAACTTGGCTTTCAGAACAACATCCATCATATATAAAAGCAAGAAGAGCCTTGGCATTCAGTTCACATGGTCAGACTGAACTTTACATAAATTAAAATTTAACATGTCCAAAAGACAAAGCTACAGCCATTTTTTCATGTCCAAAAACACAGGTTTAACATGATGTTTCACATCAACAGAAGAACCATCTTCTCACTGATGTTTGATATCATCTTCACTGATCAGAATCTATCCCCAAATAACAGCCACTGGAATCTGTTATCCTTTGGAACTTGGCCTGAAGATGATCCAGGTTGAGACATTGACACTGTTGCAGTTTGCTTAATTTTCTTCCTTTGTTGTGCCCTTGCTGGTGGCTGTGAGCTTCCAGCTGGTTGTGAATTTGGTGCTTGCTGGGAGGCCCTAGGAGCTGGCAGTGATCTTGGTGCTTCCTGCGAATGCCTAGGTGTTGGTTGTGACCTTGGTGCTTCCTGGGAACACATTGCTGCTTGCTGGGAGTGCCTAGGAGCTGGCTGTGAACCTGTTGGTTGGGAGCTTCCACTTGCATGTTGGGAACTTGCATTAGGTGTTGGCTGGGTCCACCGAGTCCACCGGGCCCAAGCATACGTGGCGTCGGTTCCTACTAAATTTCTGAAGTGCCACTGCCACGTCCCCAATACCACCGTCCCAAACCAGCAAACCAGGCGCCGGGGGGTGTCCTGCCCGGTTTAAGCAGGTTCAGGGGATTATGTAGGCCAAAATCAAGTCCGGGGGGTGATGTGGTCTAAATGCGAGAGTTCAGGGGGTATATACATTTAACTCAAAATAATACTCCCTACAAGTTTAATCTACTTCAGATTGTCTAGTGAGTTTCGGCCACGAGAAGCAAAATCAGTTTTCGCGTTCAAATCCCTTGCTGCTACACCCACCAGAGCTTGGAGGGGCCAGCGTGACTAAAGATTAATTAAAGAAGGTAATGATTTGGAGAAGGAATCGGACATGGATTGGTCAAGCCGTCAATGACCCGGAGGAGGATGTAGCTGTGATTGGCCCTGCCGGCAGCCGCAGTGGCCATGGATGCAACCCGGGCTACCCGCGCCAAGCCGGCCGGCCTCCGCAGCAAATCACCTCCACCATGGCCTCACCGAGCATCCGCGGCTCTCCTCACCTCATTTCGCCGGCGCACAGAGTTGCTGCTACAGCCGCCTTTGCCTCGTCGAGCCACGGCCACCCCTGCCTCTGTCGCGCTGAGCTGCAGCTGCATTTTAAAAGCTACGTGGACATGGGTTCTACAAATCAACTGTGACCCGGGCAAGGAGGGCTCGCCTTGAGCCGGATTCAGAAGCATTCTTTTCACGGGGTCTAGGATTCAGGTTTGAAGAAAAAAGAATGGGGATGAACTGCTAATCGTGCCAAAGTGCTAGTACAGTATGGACACGGAACTCAAAGGGATGAATAAAAAAGACGACGATAACTGCCACACGTGTGGGCGTTAAAGGGTCTGCCCACACGTTTGTGTGGTGTCTAAGAGGACCAGCCCACACGCCTATGTGTGGGCAAAACAACTAGCGCCCACACGCCTCTTTTTTTTTCTTGCGGTCCCTCTCACGCGCCTACGTGTAGGCAAAATGCATAACGCCCACACGACCTCTCTCAGCCACCTACCTCACGGCCCCGCACGCCCCGCGTGACAGTCACCACGCGTCCCCGCAGTTGCCATGGTCCAGTCCCTCTTGAATGTCCGTTTAACTGCAGTTGCCATGTTGCTGAACTACAGTTGCCATGCCGGACAACTACAGTTGCCATGGTTTCTCAACTGCAGTTGCCATCTCAGGTCAAGTGCCAGATGCCATTTTGGACAACTGCAGCTGTTGCCATGTATGGTTTGATTTGCTATAGTTGCCATGATTTGAAAACTTTAGAGGTTGCCACCTACTAACACTAAGCAGTTGCCATGTATGGTCTGGTTTACTATAGTTGCCATGATTTGAAAACCTTAGGAGTTGCCACCTACTAACACTAGGCAGTTGCCGTGTAGCGCTACAAAAAGACATGGCAAAACAACATGTTCGGGTAAAAGAGAGAGTTGCCATCTTCTTACAAGCACACTAGGGCAGTTGCCGTGTACCCTGCAAAACACATGGCAACTGACATGTTCGGGTAAAAAAAAAGAGAGTTGCCATCCGCTACACTAGGGCAGTTGCCATGTCCACTGCAAAATGCATGGTAACTGGCAGCTTGGATGTGGGAGAGGAGACGAGCGTGTGGGCGAGATGGCAAATGCCCACACACCACCCCTTGTGCATGAGTGAAAACTGGCGTGTGGGCGAACTGCTAAACGCCCACACACCGGCCCCTCCGTGTGGTGAAACGGACGTGTGGGCGACCGGGTGAATGCCCACACACCAGCCCAGTCCTACGTGGCACCAAAATCATGCCAAGATTCGTGCACCCACAAACGGACGCGGATCCACGCGTGTGGGCGAGATGCAAACCCCCACACGTGTGGGCGTTAGTGTTTCCGATAAAAAAAAAAGGGGAGGAGAAGATGCAGACACGGACTCGCCTCCGCCGCTGTTGCTTTGCTTCGCCTACTGTTTACTGGCTTATCACGCTCGCCCGACCGTGCGAGTCCTCGCTTCCCGCGCAAACAGCCGCTCCGGCCGCTTCGCCGGCTTCCACCTCTCCGGCTCACCTGGACGCCGTGACATGTCGCCTTGGCATCTCTTCGCCTTTGCGTCACTACTACTTCTACAGTCGCGGCCTCTGCTGGTTTCCACTGTGAGCTACGCTTGCTACCCCCACAGCCACCGGCCACTATCGGGCCTCTACCGCATCGCCGGCACGCCTCGCTTCGCGACCTTACGCTGGGCCGCGGTCCCCGTCACTACGGTCTCTACTTTAACCCGCCACCGTGCCTTGACATGGGCTGCTGCCACTGCGGCTTCACGCCGCCCCGCGACCTCACACTGAGCCGGACTCCGTCGGGTCGCCGTCCTAGCAAGTTGTCTGCAACTCCGGGCCGCCACCCCGGGCCCGTTCGAGCCGCCCCTGCACGAGCTAGCACCCGTGGCTCTGGACCGCTGCGTCGAGCCGGCCGTCGACCGTACCTGGCCAACTTCGCCACTGCCGCGAGCCGCCTTGTTGAGCCCCGCGGCGCTTCGCGCCTCCGCCGCTGTTTCACCCTTGCGGAGAGCCGGCATGCGTCGACCGGTCTGGAGCCGCCGCGGCCGCCCTACCTCCTGTCCGGGTTGCCATTGGACCTTGCCAGCTCCTCTCCATCGAGCGGCCCGTCCTGGCCTGCTCCCGAGTGGCCTCGTCACCGCAACATCCGAGTCGCCGCCATGGTTGCCTGCTGTGTTGAGCCGCCGGGGCCATGTTAAGCCACCCTGGCCGTGTTGATCCATCAGGGCTACCTTGGGCCGCTGATCTGTCTTAGCCGCTCCTGTCACGTTGAATGGATCATCCATCATCTGAACAAAATAGGTGATATCCATCTAAGTTTATTTTATTAGCACATGTTGTTTTTGTCATAGAACAAGTTTATCTTTGCCTTAATCTGCAATATTGTTTATGCAGGGCAATTATTTATGACAAAAAGTGATATTATACCGCGGAGATGGAGGCACGCCAACATTTTTTGTCACAGGTGGTCGTCGTTACTCAACGGACTCCCACACCGGCTTACAACGCCGTGGCCGTCTCTCGTGACCACCCCGACTTACAACAAGGGGGACAACTTGCCCGTCCGCACCGGCTTACAACGCCACGGCCGGTTCATCTGTCTATGCCGCCTCTGATGTTATGGTCGTCTTTACCGTCCGTCTCTCGCGGCCTGGTCTACATCGACACACCGAGCCGCACTTGTCTAGATGAGCTGTTTATTGAGTATGAGCAAGTCACTACTTGGGAAGCCCGGTTTTCTTCCAACAAATTAGAGGCAAATTATCATATATTATCAGCCGCTGTCTGCACTAGATGGTTCAATGGGCAGGTGCACAAGTCGCCGCCACTATAGTTTGGTTAACTTCAAACAGCCAGTTGGAAGGAACCATTGGCCGAGTTGCTGACACGGCTCATACGGGATCATTTATAACCCGTCGCAGTCACCTCAACCTTCTATGGATTCACATCGCGCTATCAACGCCAATGATGTATACCTTCTGCTATGGTCAAATATGGAGAATCTCAAACCAACTCCTCGAGTCGTCGTGAGACTCGGGGGCTCCAATGGTATGGCTCGGCAAAATTAGCCAGTTTCAATGAATTCAAGAACTCCGGGTCATTGAAGGGAAGATAACCCGGCCCTGGAGGCTACTCTTTATTGGCAAATATTTAAAGGCCGTCAGAAAAATTTCCGGCTCAAAATTAAGATTCCGGTTTAAAATATAGCTCAAGAGACATCTCTCTCCCGCAAAGCTTTGAAGCTATGAAATCCGGTTCTTAATCCGGCTCAAGGTAAATTTGTCTCTCATAAAGTTTTGAAGCTTGTAAATCCGGTTTAAAGTTTCGGTTCAAAAAGATTTAATCTCTCGCAAGTTCGAGTTCTCAGGAAAATTAAAGGCTGCCAAAAGAACTTGCTGCCATGATGCGTGGTTCAAACTTGGATATCCTGCCTTACGGCTTATCTTATTATGATCACTTGGGGGCTTCCTGCTCATCGAGCATAGCTATCAGTACCCTCTTGATCGGCGCAATGCCAAAATTTATATGGTCATTTGGGGGCTTCATGTTCAAACATAGGTCGTATTCGAACCAAAGAGAACATAGCTGTCGAAACCCTTTTGATTGGCATACTGCCAAACCCACTAGGGGGCTTCTTGATCGTATCCGAATCATAGCTCAACCCCTTTGGGTCCGACATGGATCGTATTCGAATCAGCATCGTTAAACAACTCTCAAGGTCATTTGGGGGCTTCCTGTTCAAACATAGGTCGTATTCGAACCAAAGAGAACATAGATGTCGGTACCCTCTTGATCGGCATCGCCAAAGCCACTGGGGGCTATATGATCGTATTTGAATCTTAGCTGAACCCCTTTGGAACGGTTTACTGATCATATCCAAATCAGAAGCCTCAAAAAGTTTTATTCTGTCTCTGGTAAAGTTTATTGCAGCCACAATTACTTAACTTGAAACCTTTTTGGGATTATATCTCAAATATATATAAGTGTTTTATGCTTAACCCGGCTTGACTTTTGACTATAAGTCGCCAGTTTATGACAATCATCATCTATGTAGAAGCATTGGCTTCTAAGGATTGGGTTATCACCCTTACTGCACAGGTTATGTAAGCCGGCAGTACAAATTCAATATCACAATAGTTATATGTGAGATATTATGACCCGCCCTGGTTTTGACGCTAAGTCGCCAGGGCATATGTTGTTTAAACTCTCTGCAGGATTTGCAGAAATATGACATGTAAATGATTAAGTTCAAGCTCATTACCAAAGTTGATGCTTCAAAATGACTATCCGTTCTGAATTTTTCTCAAAAGGCTATAAGCCGCCGGGTCATGAAAATTCCGGTTTACAATGAAGGCGTATTGAATCGCCATCGGCCAAGAGCCGTCGGGTATTTAAACTCCGGATTTACTTGTCAACAGATAAGGTATTTGAAATCTTTAAATAGCCAAACTTGGCTGGATTTTCGTTATGATATTGAATGACTGAGGTTTTCAAACCGGGTTATTCAAATCTTTAATAGCCAACATGGCTGGATTTTCATGATGATATTGAATGATTGAGGTTTTCATACCGGATTATATTATTCAAATCTTGAATAGCCAACATGGCTGGATTTCTATTATGATTATCAATAACCAGTATTATGATTGAGGTTTTCAAAGTCGCTTTAGCGCAACAGCTATTATCTTTATCAATGGGCATGATTTATTTTACAATGGAGGAAATAGTCCCGAGTTGCTGCAGGCTTACGACCTGACACTTGGGGGCTAAATTATTCAAGTTGAGGTTACATCAAATATGCAAGTCTCATGTCGCTGCAAGCATGCACCATGACACTTGGGGGCTAATGCAAAGTCATTTTTATTGGCCTTATTGAAGACCCGACTCATCCAGTTGTAATGAGCCGACCCTTGGGGGTTACCAATTGCTCCTGTTAAAATTCAAGATACACAAGCCTTATTCCATTATATATTGAAGGATCCACTGCTCAGTTGGTAAAGCACAAAGCTCTTAACCTTGTGGACATGGGTTCAAGCCTGAGGATGGGGGTAACAGCATATGATATTATTTTCAATGAAAAGTCCCAGGTCAGTATAATTTTACTAAGCCGACCCTTGGGGGCTACACGTTACTGTTCAAATTTACATCATCATATTTACAAAGTCCCTGCTCATCATTACATAATGACCCGACACTTGGGGGCTAATGCATATTGTTCTTTGCTGAAGACAATTCTATGATGACCCGGCTACACTACTATGACTGTAGCCGACTCATGGGGGCTACACAGCTGGATCTTATTTAAAGCCATGGTGATAAGTCCCGGCTTATTCATGCTGATTAAACCGGCCCTTTGGGGCTACAGGTAATATGGATATAAGGGAGAAATATGTTCAAATTCTCAGTTTTGAGCAGATCGGATTGATCCGGTGTTTGCAACAATCATGATCCGGTGTCACCAATAATTATGACCCGGCGTCATCTACAGTTATGACCCGGTGCTATCAATATATACAAGCCGGCAATCTTGGTTATGATAAACCGGCAACCATTACCTCTTCAAGCCGGCTGAAAGTCGGATGAGTATTTCAAGACCAATATGTTTTAAGCCGGCGCTTTGGAAGCCGATTCAAGTGGATTATTTCTTACAATATTTCTCTACAAGAGACCAATGCCAGTAAATTGACTCTAAAGCTAGCCTATTTACCCGGATTTCTCAAAAGAAGTATCTGGATTTTTTTTTCATTCACAAAGTTTGAACATATCTACTAAAGGAGATTTGCTATGAGTACATGGGCATGTATCAAGAACGAAATGACAAGGATTTGAAAATGATCAGGTGCCGGCTTACAAGAATATTTAACCCGGAGTACAACCTGTCAGTTTGTTCTTGTGTTAATGTTGCAGATCAGTTTAACATGGATAAATCCAAATTAAACTTGGGGGCTAATGTCGGGGATATACCCCGCGGTATGACTCGGCTGGATGTATAACCCAGCCGGACTTGGCGGCTCACTAATGACCTGCCCTGACTGGACGACACACTAAGTGACCCGCCCGATTCTGGCGACTTATGGTTGACCTGGCAAGCGGATCAAAGCAGCGACAAGACCCGGGGGCCCAGGAGGCTCAAGGCCTAGAAGGCCGGCTTACGTTATGGTAGGCCGGCTTAAGAGGAAAGGCGTGAGGAATATCTCCCTTACAAGGAATCAAGAACCGGACTTGTATCCGGCTTATAGTAGAAGATAGGCTAGTCCTAATCCTATTTAGACTCCACATGTAACCCGCCCCTCTAACTTATATAAGGAGGGGCAGGGCTCCCCAAAGGAGGACAGGAAACAAGAAACAATCTCTAGGGCTAGACACAAAGAGCCGGCTTACCGGCGACTCTCTGGTGATCATAATGAGACCTAGCCCCAAACAGCATGTAGGGTTCTTACCGGATGATGTTTCCCGGGGCCCGAAGCTGTCTAAATCCTTGTCTTGTGTGTTACGTCTCTCATCCCGATCAACCCCTATCAAGCTACCGCCTAGATGCGTTGGCCTCGCGACTAAGTCCTGGCACTAAGGACATCTGCTGTGACAATTCCACGACAAATAAGTTCCATCTAAATTCAATAGTCTTCATCATAAAAGAGCCAGCACAAGAAGTATCGAGCATGGTGCAATTGTTTATAGAAAGTTGAGCATAAAAACTTTGCATAATTATTTCTCTCGGGAGCTCATGATTGGGGCATGAATATAACATTGATTTAAGCCTCCCCCAAGCTTGAGCGATGCTTTCTCCTTCGCGAGGCCAGAAATTATATATATAATTGCGATCACGATGAACAAGATGCATAGGGTAATACTTTTGATGAAATTCCAATTTCAATCTTTTATAGTCCCCCGATCTCGTATCACATAGCCTATACCATATCAATGCGTCTTCCTTCAAAGATAAAGGAAAGACCTTCTTCTTAGCAACATCATCGGGTACACCTGCAAGCTTAAATAATCCACAAACTTCATCCACATATAATAATGCTCATCAAGATGCTTTGTTCCATCTCCTGCAAAAGAGTTAGCTAGCAGTCTTTCCATCATACCCGAAGGAAATTCAAAAGGAGTTTCTTTTTCAATAGGTTCGGTAGGTTGAGGAGCACCTCTTTGCTCTATTGGTCGGGGCGAAGATACCACGAACAAGCCCCTCAGAGAATTACTTTCCATAGTAACAAGTGACAGTAAATTTCAGCACACTATATAAATTTTTCCTTACCAAATTCCACCTACCAAAGGCAATACACTCCCCGGCAACGGCGCCAGAAAAAAGTCTTGATGACCCACAAGTATAGGGTATCTATCGTAGTCCTTTCGATAAGTAAGAGTGTCGAACCCAACGAGGAGCAGAAGGAAATGATAAGCGGTTTTCAGCAAGGTATTCTCTGCAAGTACTGAAATAAGTGGTGATAGATAGTTTGGTGGTGAGGTAAATTGTAACGAGCAACAAGTAACAAAAGTAAATAAACTGCAGCAAGATGGCCCAATCCTTTTTGTAGCAAAGGACATGCCGGAACAAACTATTATAATAGGAAAAGCGCTCCCGAGGACACATGGGAATATCGTCAAGCTAGTTTTCATCACGTTCATATGATTCACGTTTGGTACTTTGATAATTTGATATGTGGGTGGACCGGTGCTTGGGTGTTGTTCTTACTTGAACAAGCATCCCACTTATGATTAACCTCTATTGCAAGCATCCGCAACTACAAAAAAAGTATTAAGGTAAACCTAACCATAGCATGAAACATATGGATCCAAATCAGCCCCTTACGAAGCAACGCATAAACTAGGGTTTAAGCTTCTGTCACTCTAGCAACCCATCATCTACTTATTACTTCCCAATGCCTTCCTCTAGGCCCAAATAATGGTGAAGTGTTATGTAGCCGACGTTCACATAACACCACTAGAGGCTAGACAACATACATCTTATCAAAATATCAAACGAATACCAAATTCACATGACTACTAATAGCAAGACTTCTCCCTTGTCCTCAGGAACAAACGTAACTACTCACAAAGCATATTCATGTTCATAATCAGAGGGGTAGTAATATGCATATAGGATCTGAACATATGATCTTCCACCAAATAAACCAACTAGCATCAACTACAAGGAGTAATCAACACTACTAGCAACCTACTAGCACCAATCCCGGACTTTGAGACAAGAATTCGATACAAGAGATGAACTAGGGTTTGGAGATGAGATGGTGCTGGTGAAGATGTTGATGGAGATTGCCCTCTCCCAATGAGAGGAGCGTTGGTGATGACGATGGTGATGATTTCCCCCTCCCGGAGGGAAGTATCCCCGGCAGAACAGCCCTGCCGGAGCTCAAGATTAGTTCCGCCTCGGTTCCGCCTCGTGGCGGCGGAGTCTCGTCCCGAAAGGTTGCTTTTTTTTTCTCATCGAAAGACTTCATAAAGCAGAAGATGGACGTCAAAGACCCACCAGGGTGCCCACGAGGTAGGGGGGCGCACCCTAGGAGGGGGGCGCCCCCCACCCTCATGAGCAGGTGTGGGCCCCTGGACTTCATCTTTGGCGAGGATTTTTCTTTATTTATTTTAAGATGTTCCGTGGAGTTTCAGGACTTTTGGAGTTGCACAGAATAGGTCTCTAATATTTGCTCCTTTTCCAGCCCAGAATTCCAGCTGCCGGCATTCTCCCTCCTTATGTAAACCTTGTAAAATAAGAGAGAATAGCCATAAGTATTGTGACATATTGTGAAATGACAGCCCATAATGCAATAAATATCGATATAAAAGCATGATGCAAAATGGATGTATCACATCTCATCAAAATATCGAACGAATACCAAATTCACATGAGTACTAATAGCAAGACTTCTCCCATGTCCTCAGGAACAAATGTAACTACTCACAAAGCATATTCATGTTCATAATCGGAGGGTTATTAATATGCATAAAGGATCTGAACATATGATCTTCCACCAAATAAACCAACTAGTATCAACTATAAGGAGTAATCAACACTACTAGCAACCTGCTAGTACCAATCCCGGACTTGGAGACAAGAATTGGATACAAGAGATGAACTAGGGTTTTGAGAGGAGATGGTGCTGGTGAAGATTTTTATGGAGATTGCCCTCTCCTGATGAGAGGAGCGTTGGTGATGATGTTGGCGATGATTTCCCCCTCTCGGAGGGAAGTGTCCCCGGCAGAACAGCTCTGCCGGAGCCCTAGATTGGTTCCACCAACGTTCCACCTCGTGGCGGCGGAGTCACGTCCCGAAAGGTTGCTTATGATTTTTCCCTGGACGAAAGACTTCATATAGCAGAAGATGGCCACCGGAGAGCCAACAGGGAGCCCACGAGGCAGGGGGCGCACCCTGGGGGGGTAGGGCGCGCCCCCCACCCTCGTGGGAAAGTGGTGGCCCCCCTGACGTATTTCTTGCGCTCAGTATGTTTTATATATTCTGAAATTGACTTCCGTGGAGTTTCAGGACTTTTGGAGTTGTGCATAATAGGTCTCTAATATTTGCTCCTTTTCCAGCCCAGAATTCCAGCTGCCGGCATTCTCCCTCCTTATGTAAACCTTGTAAAATAAGAGAGAATAGGCATAAGTATGGTGACATAATGTGTAATAACAACCCATAATGCAATAAATATCAATATAAAAGCATGATGCAAAATGGACGTATCAACTCCCCCAAGCTTAGACCTCGCTTGTCCTCAAGCGGAGGCCGATAACGATAAATATGTCCACATGTTTAGAGGTAGAGGTGTCGATAAAATAAAATACGGACATGAGGGCATCATGATTAATCTCATAACAGCAACATATATGGATATTGTCATATGATTTCTTATGCTCAAGTGATGATCTATTCACAAGGCAAAAGTATGAATCAGAAACTTTATTGAGAACTAACAAACTATAATCTCAGTCATTGAAGCAATTGCAATTTATCATAACATCAGAAAGATTCTATGTCAGAGCTCTCTAGCAAGTCCAGATACTCAACTATCATTTAGTCTTTCATAATTGCTAACACTCACGCAATACTTGTTGTTACGGATTTTTAATCGGACACAGAGAAAGATAGGGGCTTATAGTTTCACCTCCCAACCTTTTACCTCAAGGGTAATGTCAAGAATAATAACTCATTCTCCCCTATTTACCTCCCAACCTTTCATAATTAGATATATCTATCAGGATCTTTCCAACATACTGTGCTTGCCAAAGGATAAAATGTAAAAAGGAAAGGTGAAGATCACCATGACTCTTGCATAAGGTAGAACATAATAGTAACAGATGGGCCCTTTGCAGAGGGAAGCAGAGGTTGCCATGCGCTTTCAAGGTTGGATGCACAAAATCTTAATGCAAAAGAACATCACTTTATATTGCCCCTTGTGATATGAACCTTTATTATGCAGTCTGTCGCTTTTATTTCTTCCACATCACAAGATCGTATAAAGCGTATTTCCTCCACACCAATCAATCATACATATTTAGAGAGCATTTTTTATTGCTTTGCACCAATGACAAAATACTTCAAGGATCTTACTCAATCCATAGGTAGATATGGTGGACTCCCATGGCAAAACTGGTTTAAGGGTTTTGGAAGCACAAGTAGTATCTCTACTGGGTGCTGAGAATTTGGCTAGCATGAGGGGGAAGGGCAAGCTCAACATGTTGGATGATCCATGACAATATACTTTATCTTAGATATAAGAAAACATAACTCATTACGTTGTCTTCCTTGTCCAACATCAACTTTTTTAGCATGTCATATTTTAATGAGTGCTCCCAATCATGGAAGATGTCTATGATAGTATATTTATATGTGAAACCTCTCTTTCTTTATTACTTCCTATTAATTGCAAAGATGACCAAAGCTATGTTTGCCAACTCCCAACAACTTTTAATCGTCATACTCTTTCTATGTGAAGTCATTACTCTCAATAAGATCAATATGAACTCTTTGTTTCTTTTTATTCTTTTCTCTTTCCTTTTATTCACTCAAGATCATAGAAAAATAATCAAGCCCTTGACTCAACACTAATCTTTATTATATATATAGCTCATGGACTCGATTACATAGAGAGACCATAAAGCAAAACTCAAAACTAGATCATGCAGAAACTTTATTCTACTAGATCAAGATACTACTAATAGGATCGAACTAAGAAAAACTGTAAAGATAGGAGTATGGTTGTGATACGATACCGGGGCACCTCCCCCAAGCTTGGCAGTTGCCAAGGGGAGTGCCCATACCCATGTGATTCTATCTCCTTCTTCGGTGATAGTGTAGGCTTCTTCCTCAATTTGCGCTTGAGGACAGAATTTTGATCCCTCAAGTCATCAATCTCCTGCTCCAGGATTAATATCTTTTTGCATAGTTCCTGCTTGTTTTCCTGTAAGAGACGAAAAGGGATAAACTCGATCTTAGGTTTCTTTCCTCTATCAGGGAGGCTTGAATTTTTGAACTCCACAGGCCTATTGTCACAAAAATGGAGAAATATTCCAAAGCGGAAAAATATTGTCATAAAAACTGTTATGGAGTCGGTTTACTTACCATACCACATACCTATTCCTTTTTGGAGTCTGAAACGTTCCGGAAAGTGTCCCTTATGTATTCCTCCGGGGTTACGGTTTCAATAACATTGGTTTCAACATTTATAGGATTACCTCAGATATAATGTTTTATCCTTTGACCGTTCACCACCTTCGGATTTGTGCCTTCGAAGTTGTTGATTTTTATGGCACCGGAACGATAGACCTCCTCGATAACGTAAGGATCTTCCCATTTAGAGAGACGTTTTCCTGCAAAAAATCTTAAACGAGAGTTGTATAGCAATACATAATCACCTGCATTAAACTCATGCTTTTGTATTCTGTTATCATGCCATCTTTTAACTTTTTATTTAAATAACTTGGCATTTTCATAAGCTTGGGTTCTCCATTCATCAAGTGAGCTAATATCAAATAATCTCTTCTCACCGGCAAGTTTGAAATCATAATTGAGCTCCTTAATAGCCCAAGAAGCCTTATGTTCTAGTTCGAGAGGTAAGTGACATGCTTTTGTTTTATACGAAGACATACCCATAGGATTTTTATATGTAGTTCTATAGGCCCATAATGCATCATCAAGTTTCTTGGACCAATTCTTTCTAGACCTATTGACAGTCTTTTGCAAAATTAATTTGAGCTCTGTATTACTCAATTCTACTTGACCACCAGACTGAGGCTGATAAGGAGATGCAATTCTATGATTAACATCATACTTAGCAAGCATTTTACGGGAAGCACCATGAATAAAATGTGAACCACCATCAGTCATTAAATATCTAGCGACTCCAAACGTCGGAAAAATAACTTCTTTAAGCATTTTAATAGAGGTGTTATGATCAGCACTACTAGTTGGAATAGCTTCTACCCACTTAGTAACGTAATCAACAGCAACTAAAATAAGTGTATATCCATTAGAGGCAGGAAAAGGTCCCATATAATCGAAGCCCCAAACATCAAATGGTTCAATAACAAGTGAATAGTTCATAGGCATTTCTTGACGTCTACTAATATTACCAATTCTCTGACATTCATCACAAGATAAGACAAACTTACGGGCATCCTTGAAGAGAGTAGGCCAATAAAAACCAGATTGCAATACCTTATGTGCAGTTATATCTCCAGCGTGGTGTCCTCCATAAGCTTCGGAGTGACACTTGCGTAGGATATGTTCCTGTTCATGCTCAGGTACACAATGTCTAATAACACCATCTACTCCTTCTTTATAAAGATGTGGGTCATCCCAAAAGTAATGCCGCAAATCATAGAAAAACTTTTTCTTTTACTGGTATGTGAAACTAGGTGGTATAAATTTAGCAACAATATAATTAGCATAATCATCATACCATGGAGTTGAACGAGAAGTATTTATGACATTTAATTGCTCATCAGGAAAGCAATCATCAATAGGTAGTGGGTCATCAAGAACATTTTCTAACCTAGACAAGTTGTCTGCAATGGGGTTCTCAGCTCCCTTTCTATCAACAATATGCAAATCAAATTCTTGTAGCAAGAGAACCCATCTAATAAGTCTAGGTTTAGCATCTTTCTTTTCCATAAGATATTTAATAGCAGCATGATCAGTGTGAATAGTTACTTTAGAATCAACAATATAAGGTCTAAACTTATCACAAGCAAATACAACTGCTAAGAATTCTTTTTCAGTAGTAGCATAAGTTCTCTGAGCATTGTCTAGAGTTTTACTAGCATATTCAATAACATTTAATTTCTTATCAACTCTTTGCCCTAGAACAGCACCTACAGCATAATCACTAGCATCACACATAATTTTAAAAGGTAAGTTCCAATCAGGTGGCTGAACAATAGGTGCAGAGATCAATGCTTTCTTAAATATTTCAAATGCTTCTACACAATCATGATCAAAGACAAATGGTATATCTTTTTGTAATAAATTAGTCAGAGGCCGAGAAATTTTTGAGAAGTCCTTAATGAACCTCCTATAATATCCGGCGTGACCAAGGAAACTTCTTATACCTTTGATGTCCTTGGGACATGGCATCTTTTCAATAGCATCAACCTTGGCTTTATCAACTTCAATACCTCTTTCAGAGACTTTATGCCCCAAGACAATACCTTCATTAACCATAAAGTGGCACTTTTCCCAATTCAAGACAAGATTAGTTTCTTCACATCTCTGCAAAACTCGATCAAGGTTGCTCAAGCAATCATCAAAAGATGATCCGTAAACGGAGAAATCGTCCATGAAAACCTCACAAATCTTTTCACAAAAGTCATAGAATATAGCCATCATGCATCTTTGAAAGGTAGCAGGTGCATTACATAAACCAAGAGGCATACGTCTATAAGCAAATGTACCAAAAGGGCATGTAAAAATGGTCTTTGATTGATCATTGGCTGACACAGGTATTTGAGAGCAACCAGAATAACCATCTAGAAAGCAAAAATGAGTATGTTTAGATAATCTTTCTAGCATTTGATCGATAAAAGGTAAGGGGTAATGATCTTTCTTAGTAGCTTTATTTAATTTGCGGAAATCAATTACCATCCTATAACCTGTAATAATTCTTTGCGGAATCAATTCATCTTTCTCATTAGGAACGACGGTAATACCTCCTTTTTTAGGAACACAATGGACAGGACTTACCCACTGACTATCAGCAACGGGATAAATTATACCTGCCTCAAGGAGCTTTAGTATTTCCTTTCTTACCACTTCCTTCATTTTAGGATTCAACCGTCGTTGATGATCACGAACTGGTTTGGCACCTTCCTCCAAATTTATTTTATGTTGACATAGAGTGGGGCTAATGCCCTTAAGATCATCAAGAGTATACCCAATAGCAGCACGGTGCTTCTTTAGAGTTTTCAATAATCTCTCTTCTTCATGCTCTAAAAGGTTAGCACTAATAATAATAGGATATATCTTCTTCTCATCAAGATAAGCAAATTTAAGAGTATCTGGAAATGGTTTAAGCTCAAAAACGGGATCACCCTTGGGTGGAGGAGGACCCCCTAGGATTTCAACAGGCAAATTGTGTTTCAGAATGGGTTCCTGTTTAAAGAATACTTCATCTATTTCCCTTCTTTCATTCATAAACATATCATTTTCATGGTCTAGCAAATATTGTTCTAAAGGATCACTAGGAGGTACGGCAATAGAAGCAAGACCAATAATTTCATCCTTACTAGGTAATTCCTCTTCACGGTGTTGTCTACTAAATTTAGAGAAATTAAACTCATGAGACATATCACCCAGGCCAATAGTAACAACATTCTTTTCGCAGTCTATCCTAGCATTAACAGTGTTCAAGAAGGGCCTACCGAATATAATGGGACAAAAGTTATCTTGTGGGGAACCAAGAACAAGAAAATCAGCAGGATATTTAGTTTTCCCACACAAGACTTCAACATCTCTAACAATTCCCATTGCTGATGTAGTATCTCTATTGGCAAGTTTAATTGTAACATCAATATCTTCTAACTCAGCAGGTGCAATCTCATGCTTAATTTCTTGGTATAAGTCATGAGGTATAACACTATCACTAGCACCCATATCACATAAGCCATGATAACAATGATCTCCTATTTTAACAGAAATAACAGGCATGCCTACCACAGGTCTATGTTTATCTTTAGCACAAGGTTTGGCAATTCTAGCAGTTTCACCGCAGAAATAATAAAATAAATAACATGCCCATCAATATTATCAGCCAAGAGATCTTTAACAATAGCAATATTAGGTTCAACTTTAACTTGCTCAGGAGGTGTATAGGTTCTAATATTGCTTTTAAGAACCACAATTGAAGCTTTAGCATGATCCTTTATCCTAACAGGAAAAGGTGGTTTCTCAACATAAGAAGTAGGAACAATAGGATCATTATAAGTGATAGTCTTTTCTTCAACTTTAGTAGGTGCAGCTACTTTTACTTCTATGGGAGGATGATATTTAAACCACTTCTCCTTGGGGAGATCAACATAAGTAGCAGAAGATTCATAGAAAGAAGCTACTATCTCAGAGTCAAGTCCATATTTAGTGCTAAATTTACGGAAAACATCGGTATCCATAAAAGATTTAACACAATCAAACTTAGGTGTCATACCTGACTCCTTACCTTCGTCGAGATCCCAATCTTCAGAGCTGCGTTTAATTCTATCCAGTAAATTCCATTTGAATTAGTCTTTGTTGTAAAAGAGCTAACACAAGAAGTATCGAGTATGGTGCGATTGTTATCAGAAAGCCGAGCATAAAAAACTTTGAAGAATTATTTCTCTTGGGAGCTCATGATTGGGGCATGAATTAGTCTTCGTTGTAAAAGAGCTAACACAAGAAGTATCGAGTATGGTGCGATTGTTATCAGAAAGCCGAGCATAAAAAACTTTGAAGAATTATTTCTCTTGGGAGCTCATGATTGGGGCATGAATATAACATTGCCTCCCCCAAGCTTGAGCGATGCTTTCTCCTTCGCGAGGCCAAAAATTATATATATATATATATATATATATATATATATATATATATATATATATATATATATATATATATATAAAATTGCGATCACGATGAACAAGATGCATAGGATAAAATCTCTGATGAAATTCCAATTTCAATCGTTCATAGTTCCATGACCCCGTATCGTCACATAGCCTATACCATGTCGATGCGTCTCCCTTCAAAGATAAAGGGAAGACCTTCTTCTTAACAACATCATCGGGTATACCTGCAAGCTTAAATAATCCACAAACTTCATCCACATAGATTAGATGCTCATCAGGATGCTTTGTTCCATCTCCTGCAAAAGGATCAGCTAGAAGTTTTTCTAACATACCCGAAGGAACTTCAGAGGGGACATTTTCATTTTCAATAGGTTCAGTAGGTTGAGGAGCAACTCTTTGCTCTATTGGTCGGGGTGAAGATACCCCGAACAAGCCCCTCAGAGGATTACTTTCCATAGTAACAAGTGACAGTAAATTTCAGCACACTATATAAATTTTTCCTTACCAAATTCCACCTACCAAAGGCGCTTCACTCCCCGGAAACGGCGCCAGAAAAGAGTCTTGATGACCCACAAGTATCGGGGATCTATCGTAGTCCTTTCGATAAGTAAGAGTGTCGAACCCAACGAGGAGCAGAAGGAAATGATAAGCAGTTTTCAGCAAGGTATTCTCTGCAAGTACTGAAATAAGTGGTAACAGATAGTTTTGTGATAAGATAATTGGTAACAAGCAACAAGTAAAAAAGTAAATAAAGTGCAGCAAGGTGGCCCAATCCTTTTTGTAGCAAAGGACAAGCCTGGACAAACTCTTATATAGAGAAAAGCGCTCCCGAGGACACATGGGAATATCGTCAAGCTAGTTTTCATCACGTTCATATAATTCGCGTTCGGTACTTTGATAATTTGATATGTGGGTGGACCGGTGCTTGGGTGCTGTTCTTACTTGAACAAGCATCCCACTTATGATTAACCTCTATTACAAGCATCCACAACTACAACAAAAGTATTAAGGTAAACCTATCCATAGCATGAAACATATGGACCCAAATCAGCCCCTTACGAAGCAACGCATAAACTAGGGTTTAAGCTTCCACTACTAGAAAAAAGGCTATTAGTGGCGCACCCAATATTGCCATTAGTGGCGCACCATGGGTGGGCCACTAATACCACGCCACTAATAAGGAATACTAATGGCGCACCTCTGATGCGCCACTGTTAATCCAAATAACAGTGGCGCACCACTGGTGCGCCATTGGTATGCCACCTAGTGCGCCACTGGTATTGCAGCAGGGGTCCCTACTGATGCGCCACTGATATTCATATGGGTGCGCCACTGTTATTTAACTGGGTGCGCCACTAATGTGCAAGATGGTGCGCCACTGGTATTGCAGCAGGGGTCCCTACTGATGCGCCACTGATATCCATATGGGTGCGCCACTGTTATTTAACTGGGTGCGCCACTAATGTGCAATATGGTGCGCCACTACTATTAATTCTAGGAATTTTTTTTGCATTTCTGGTATTTGCACAGGTTACAAAATACAATACATCACAGAATATAAACAGCACATAATACAATTCATCACATTAGTCTCCGAATTCGAAATAGCGAACAAAGTTCAAATATTAGACAAGTTTAGGTCTCGAGACCGAGTAGCGAGTTTGTCGTCACATTACAAAGTTGATATCATCTAAACTACCATCACATAGAAGAGAGTTGCGGTCACGATGAGCATCATCGCGATGAAACTAGTCTTCATCCGGTTCCTCCTCCGCTCCCTCCTCTCTCCCTCTAGATAGCGCTAGTATCTAGCTTCCGCCTCCGCCCTAGTGGTGTACCCTTTGTAACTGTTACCGCTGAAACGGTGAACCTGTCTCCGACACTCCTCCCAGTCGTCATAGACTCCGGGAACCCTACCCTTGTACCCGACATACGACGGCATCTCTATGCACTAGACAAACAAAACGTTAGTAGCAATTCACAGATAATATATAAGTATGCAACAAAAGGATCGGAAGAGAAAAGCAACACATTAATAGCACGGTTCATGGTCCTACTAATAAATAGCATCGATTACATATAAGTTGAACGACTCTCCAAACTAAAGAGACATACAAGTTCATTAAAGTTTAATTACAACACGAGCTAATCGACATTTCAGAACTACATACCATCAATACTTTCTTCGACTCGACTCAGGGACCGGAGCGTGGATGAAGCCGCCGTCATCCGTCGGCGTCATGAATGTGCGGTAGTTGTCAGCCTGCATTTGTAGCGTTGTTTCTATTTCCCTGTTGGACGGTTGATATTTGAGGTGGAACTGCCCCGAGGTACGAAGGACATCTTGACAGATGATTTCCGCAAACTCCGACTGGATGCGAAAGAATTCTTGTCTGATGTCCATGTCCTGGATTGCCGACAAGCGTGCGGCCCAATCTTTGAGACCCTTTGGTAGCATAAGGTGATTATGGTCCCGTACGATCGCCCGCATGTGATAGAGGGCGTAGTAGGCATCCTTCTGACTGCTAGGCGGCTGCTTAACGCAGGGGAACGTCGTTACGTGGGTGAACACGTGCTTGCCGTACCTACACATTTCCTTCCTGAAGGTGCCTCCAGATTTGGCGTAGCCGGGGAGAGCATCATCAAGAACTTTCTTGATATTTGTGTAGTCTTTCTTCGACTGACGGTCCGAGTCGAAATATGTGGCCGTGGAATATTTCGGGCTTAAGAGGATGAGTGTGCAACGTGTGTCACTGCACAAAACACAGAATGTTAGAAAAAAAAAAGAACGATCGAAATCTAAGAAATCATATGTTACGGGGCGGTGAGGGGATGACTTACTCGGGAAAGTAAGGCACGAGGAAGGTATCCTTATCTTTGTTCGCCATAATGACGCCTTCGAGGTATGAACTCGCGACTTGCCGGTCCCCAGCGCTGTCCAAGTGCTTGGCACGCATGTAGAAGGGGTCGACTATCACGATGTCCGGGGTCTTGTCTCTAATGATCTGCATCTCCATATTGAGCGAAAATAGCCGAATGAAGGTGTAGTGCAGCGGATGAAGGTTAAACATAGCGAAGATGTCATCAAACCGCAGGACGATCATACTCCCGATGGTGCCATCGACAAAGCCCTTGCCCTCTGGCACCTTGGCCACGAAAACCGGGTATAAGTCATCTTTCTCGGAGAGACGCTGCTTCTCCATAGAAAGAAAACTGTCATGCAGACTCCGCATAGCACCGGTTGCAGCCTTGAGCAGATTAGCCGGTAGCATCGGCCTACCCGCCACATGCACCGCCCTCATGATATCCTTAGGTATTGGTGGCCCGTCCTGAGCACGGATCGTACTCGGTGCCGGCTGGCTCGCACCCTTGTTAGTTTTTCTTTTCCGTCCCTTCTTTGGCTTCTGCTGATGTAATGGGATCGAGGTCTGCTCAGAGACCACCTTCTTGAGTGTGGTGGGGCTGATAATATTTCCCACCTCGGCTGTTTGAGTCTCGGTGAAGGTGGCAGCTGGAGGCGTCTCCTGAGAACCGAACAGACGACGCCTGTTGCAATTGGGTTTCTCCGCGGTACCAGCTAGATCGCGATCGACTTTTGCAGGGTTGGGTTCTTGAGAAGGAGGCGCCAAGAATTCGTCACCGTACCCACCATGTTCGTTGAAGTAGTCATCGACGTTGACAAATGTACCGTCGTCGACGTCCGGATCCTGTGCCATATGCATGCCCGGATCAACTGACGGCGGTAGCGTTGCGGCGGTCTTGCCATGGCTTGGCGCCGGCAGGACTGGCGGTGTTGTCTGTGGGGTGGTGATCCCCGCCCCCAAACGAATCTGGCTCTTTGGCCAAAGCAATGGCCAGTTGAAGCAGGCGCCGAGGGTCATCACATCCTCTTCGTCGGCCCCATGGGGTCGATACGGAGGTAACAAGTCGTCGCAGCCTCGCAGCACCCGAACCAGTTGAACCCTATACACGGTGGGTGGCATCGGATTATGGTGGAACACGCGGTTGCCCGGTTCAACGATTTTGGCCTTGGCGACATCGATCAACTTGCCGTCCACGAAGTGCAGGAGAGTGCATGGAACTTCGTTGGCGGCGCCCTGCGAAAACATGTAGGGCGTCAGGGATGCCCAGTCAAAGGCAAGGAGATGAAGTCATCGGCCGAGGCTTAGTTACCGTGATGGCGTCGAGCTCGGCTAATGTCGAGGCACCGCCAACGGCGGGCGTGCAAGTGACGGAGGTGCAAGTGACCGAGGTGCCGGCCGGCGTATTCTTCCCACACCCGGGTGCATCAAGCTCCAATGCCGGCGCCGGCACCGGAGACACCAATGACGCCTCCGCCGGAGACACCACTGCCGGCGCGTTGTGCGAGTTGCTGCCCGTCAAGCTGGGAATCGGGGGCGGCCCCTGTTGGCCGCCCACAAACCACCCCCGCAGCCCCTCAACCAAGGTAGGCATAATGGCGGTGATCGTCGCTCCCAGTTGGTCTCGCACTTGGTCTCGCACTTGCTCTTCGACTATCTGAGGAATCTGCGCCACTTTTGCCTTGAGTTCTTTAACCTCCTGGCTTTCCAAGCTGGTCTTTCTCTCCTTTCGCCTAGTCTTATAGTATTCCGACCATTTCGTGGACAAGCCTTCGCCGGCCACACGACCAGCTGACGTCGGCTTAGTTAACTTATCCTTCTGTTTCATTACATTCAACGCCCTATTTAAAGTGGTGTCCCAAGGGGCAGACGGGGAGCTCTGAGACCCCGCGCTACTGCTTTCAGTTTCCTACGGAAGGAACGTGAACCATTTAGAAATTTGGCTTCATTAATTAGAATGCAACCATATGGAGCTAATTACGCGGGGGTGTATTCCTTACCAGAACAAGCTCAAGCGCCTTCACCTTCGGATCCGTGGTAAGCTCCTTTGTTACCGGGTCCTCCTTGTACCGGGCTCTGATATAGTTCCTGGTCTGCTTTTCATGGCGGTATTTATCGAAGAGGGGCGGTAGGCCTTGCTCGACACGCTCCGCGTCCTCCTTGTCCCATTTAGGTTCCGCCACTCTGTAACCGCCGGGACCGAGTTTGTGGACCCCTAAGTTCAATTCCCGCATTTCTTTCCCCCACTGACTTGATTCCACGGATGCGTTGCTCTCGCACTTGGTCTTGAACTCCAGGTAGTCAGCTTTGCTGATCGAAGGATTTTTCTCCTTGATCTTCTCATAACTATCACCTCTTTCAATCATTTTCTTCACCCGGGCTCTCCAAGAAGCCAGGGCCGTGCTCATCTTCGTGAGGGCGGCACTGTTCACTTTATTCCCTGAGAGGCGTGTGTTTGCGAAGTCACCGGGGAACTTGTATCGTTCGTGCAGCTTCGTGAAGAGGAGGATCCGCAAATTCCCTCGTTCACGATGCCTTAGGTTCTCGGTGTTGATCGTGACGGTGCTCGGGACAATGCACCCGAGTTGTCCCGCGTACCCACTGACTAATTCTTTGGGCGCCGTTGGATGCCCACTGGAGGACACTTCAGTAAATTCCTCCTTGACGGTGCCGAGCACGTTCGGGCGCCGGTCCTTCCGTTGCCTCTTCGGTTGGCTGCCATCTGTGCGTTCGCTGCCATCATCAGTGGTGGCATCCCCGGCGGCACCATCAGTGGTGTCATCCCCAACGCCACTAGGGGTTGTGTAGTCGGGATCGGTGTCTTCCGCGGCGTCCTCATAGCGGTGAGGGTATTCCTCCATCTCCTGGGACAGCTCCCAGAATGGCTTGCCGCCCGAACCGCCGGCCTCATCGTTGTCGGCCATGTTCGCTCTAAATAGGAAAAAAGTTTGGTCAAAAAGTTGGTTATTGTCAAGGAACAAGATCTCATCATTTAGGGTTTGTGAGGAATTATCATGGTCTCATCACTTAGGGTTTGTCGACACCGAGGCATCCTAAAAGCTACGGTTTTATCATTTAGAGTGCCGTTGATAGAAGCTATTCAGAACTAGTCCTACTTAATTCTTGATCCTACTTAATTAAGTACTAAGATACCCCGGCCCATGCATTAGTCGCAAGTACCCCATATGTCCTATTTTTAGCAAAGTCATGCTAAAATTCACGGAAAATTTCAGCATGACCTTTGCTGAAAATAGGACATATGGAGTACCCGAACTTGCCGGAACGGAAGTTAATCGACATTCCGGCAAACTCAAGGGCCTCTCGGGGTACCTGCAAAATCATCACGACACGATGGTCGCAGACAAAACCCAGCAAACTAGCACCACAATGTGCCTCTACTTTCATATGGATGAAAAGGCCACAGACCATATGGTCCTCTGCTTTCATATGGACAAAAAAGGCCTACATATAGGCACAACAGAGCAGCAAGCCCATCACTCTTTTGGTGAACAGAAACTATGTTTGAATCTGTATAATAACAGAGCAGCAAGTCTATTGTCCAATACTGAAGCGGAATTCAGTTTGCCCTAGGACTTGGTGCTATTCTGAACAAGTGTACTTTCAGAACCATGATAATAATTTAAGTAAAGTAGTATAAGAACCTGTATAGGAACATGGCAGTAGCCATATAACTAGTGCTTATATACCTACAAGAGTGTAACAGGACCAACAGCATAACTGCATTTAAAGAAAATACAACAGTAGTATAAACCTACCAGTAGTATTGCAGTGTATATTTCCTTCTAATAGCTCACTGGTTTGACTAGAATTTTGATAAAACAGTAGCAATTCTTCTCGTAAAATATGACTATCAAGATGTGTATAGTTCACTAAGTTGACAATCAGTAGGAAATTCTACCAAGATAATACTTATTGTTAGGGTACTCTGCTTTCAGAGGTATGTACGTAGTAAATATTGGCTCTTTGCTGTTGAAATGAACAATCTAAAATACAGGTGAAAGCTTTCTTCTTCTGTAGCATGGAGCAGTTGTCCAGCCAGAGAAAGTAAAGGTATCTGTCCTTGCTACATGACACATACAATGCTTACGACCTGGCAACTGGTGCCATAATTTTGGCTGGAGAAGGAGTTGGACTTCGACTGACTAGCAGAACTTGTCTAGTCATACTCCGCCTAAGAAGCAACCAAAGTTACTAGGCGTTCTCAACCTAAGAATGTCCATGCCCTCATTTTCCTGGGTGTTCAAAATGTCATGTTAACCTTTAAGCAGTCCTGAGTCATGGTCCCATTTTTATTTTGTGCATCAATTGATAATTAGGTAAAAAACAACTGGTAGATATTCAACCCAAGCCATTAGAACACTAGAATACTAGAACAACTGACAGTAACCACTTAACACTTTATGTCTGACGAAACTGAACTTTAGGTTCAGACAAATTTTGAGACAGAGATGATTAGCTCGAACAAGTAATTAAATTGAACCCTAGAATGAAGTAGAAGCTAGATTAACACCCTAGGAACCCTAAGCTAGTACCCAATTGAACCAGAGCATCATCAAAAGGTATGAACCCTAGAACAGGAACCCTCGAATTCGACAGAGAGCTGGCAGCAGAGAGAAGTTAGATTAGAGAAAGAGAGAGGGAGAGGAAGGGAACTCACGAGGAGGGCGTCGGAGGAGGTCGTCGGAGGAGGGCGTTGGAGGAGGTCGTCGGAGGAGGGCGTCGGAGGAGGTCGTCGGAGGAGGGCGTCGGAGGAGGTCGTCGGAAGAGGGCGTCGGAGGAGGTCGTCGGAGGAGGGCGTCCAGATGGGAAGAAGCGGCCGGATGAGGTCGCGAGGAGGGCGTCGGAGGAGGTCGGGGGCCGCGGTCCAGGCCGGCAGCACGCGGGGAAGGAGAGAGGGCGAGGGCGGAGTGCGGCGGCGGTGGGGGAGAGGGCGGAGTGCGGCGGCGGTGGGGGCGGGCGGCGGGGAGGGGGGATTTGGGTGCTCTCGTCCAAAGTGCGGGAGTGGGAGGAGAGGGAGGCGCGGGGAGAAGAGAAAGCAGGGGGAGGGCCAGCTAGCAATGGCGCACCAGGGGACATGCGCCATAACAGATCGATATCAATGGCGCACTTTTACGTCGTGCGCCATAAACAGCTCAATATCAAAGTCATAAGAATTGTGTGTGTGGTTATGGACAGAACCACACACATGGCCAAGTGGTTGGCGTGTTGGTTATGGACAGAACCACCCAGGTTCGAATCCTGGCAACCCCACTTTTTGCATATTTTTTAAAATTTTATTTTAACCTTATGATAAACATCCAAACACTTTAAAATAAACACATGGCAATTTTAATACTCCCTCCATTCCTAAAAATAGGGCGTATAATTTTTTTACAATGCATCTCCTTTACTCAATCACAATATAGAATCATTTACAATGCTATGGCATGGTTGAAATCAAGTGAGATGAAATAACAGTCATCAAAGATTGACATGAAATAACAGTCGTCAAATTAAGATTGAGTTTGCATGTAAAGTAATATAATGTTTAAAATATCTTTAATAATGGTTGAAATCAAGTGATACATGTAATAATTTAGTTGCATGTAATAATTGAGCTTGCCACTGACACACACACACACGCGGCCGACACGTCGTGATTCAATCTTAGCTATCTTTTCACAATCTTCTTGCCCTTCTTCCTCGCGGTTGAATAATTTAGCCCCGGAACCCCTTGAATTGATATTCTCTTGAACGGACGTCCTTTAGGTAGGGTGGTCCTGCTTCTTCTTGTGGTGTATGGTACTTCATCGTCGTCGTCATCTTCCATCTTCGGGTCGCCGTACTTGTCAAAGTCTTGCTCATTGGCGACTCCATCCATTCCGATGATGTTCCTTTTGCCTCTCCTCACGACAACACGACTGGGCTTTGGCGGGTCGGTAATGAAGAAGCATTGGTCCACTTTGGAAGCCAGTACCCATGGCTCATTTTTCGCGGTGACGTTTGCGCCCGCGGTCTTGGATTTGGCTTCGGGTATAACCATGGTGGTGAAATACCGGTCTTCTTTTAGGACGCTCTTGGCCCATCTGACACGGAACATCAGGACCTTCTCTCCAGCGTAGCTCAGCTCCCAGATCTCCTCGATCCTTCCGTAGTATCTGTCCTTGTCGTTACCGGTGTAGGATTCCATCGTTACCCCGGAGTTCTGATAATCGCTCTTCATCATGTCCTTTTCCTCGGTGTAGAATGTGTAGCCGTTGATATCGTACGCCTCATAGGTCATCAGGTTATGCTCGGCGCCCTGTGACAAGGCGAATATGAGTTTTTCTTCCACGGAAGAATCCTCATGTAAAGGGTACGACAGAAGCTTCTCCTTGAACCAACGCGTGAAACATGAGTTGTGCTCTTTGATTATAGCTCCCTCCGTCCTCTGTTGGCCTCGGTCATTGTACGTCTTCTCAATAAAGATTTTGTGCTCTACCACCCAAGGATCGACCACGTCTATGTGTTGTAGCGCGACTAGGTTTGCTCTTTCAAAGTCGGCGAGTCGACCCATGAAGTCGACATGCATTTCGCGGCGATCTAGGCCATAAAAAGTGTGTACGTTGTTGGAGACGGAGAGAAAAGTAGATCTAGAACATAAAGAAAGCTTTCCCCTTACTTACCTATCAAAAAAAGGAAATTTAACCACTTAATTTGGGTGAATCTATGGTGCAAATGAGGTGAGGAGGAGGAGCAAGACGACCAAATCTGTTTTGGTGGAGGGGGGAAAGTGAGTGTGTGGTAGGTGTGGCTGCCTAATTATAGCTACTGCTCCCAGGTTACCAGTGGCGCACCCCTTCACTGGTGCGCCACTAGTAGCCAGGAATACTAGTGGCGCACCAGTGAAGGGGTGCGCCACTGCTATGTTTTTTTTGGACCACCATGCCCAGCCTTACCAGTGGCGCACCACGGCAAGGTGCGCCACTACTATCAAAAATAGTAGTGGCGCACCTTGGCCTGGTGCGCCACTGGTAATCCTGGGCATGGCTGGCTACTGTTCAAAAAAATAGTAGTGGCGCACCAGGGCAAGGTGCGCCACTACTATCAAAAATAGTAGTGGCGCACCTCAGCCTGGTGCGCCACTGGTAATCCTGGGCATGGCTGGCTACTGTTCAAAAAAATAGTAGTGGCGCACCAGGGCAAGGTGCGCCACTACTATCAAAAATAGTAGTGGCGCACCTTGTCCTGGTGCGCCACTGGTAAGCCTGGGCATGGCTGGTTACTGTTCAAAAAAATAGTAGTGGCGCACCCCACACCTGGTGCGCCACTAGTAATGTCACTATTAGTGGAGCACCTGTTTGTGGTGCGCCACTGCTATATAGTAGTGGCGCACCACATCTCTGGTGCGCCACTAACAGTGATATTACCTATAGCCGTTTTTCTAGTAGTGTTCTGTCACTCTAGCAACCCATCATCTACTTATTACTTCCCAATGCCTTCCTCTAGGCCCAAATAATGGTGAAGTGTTTTGTAGTGGACGTTCCCATAACACCACTAGAGGATAGACAACATACATCTCATCAAAATATCGAACGAATACCAAATTCACATCACTACTAATAGCAAGACTTCTCCCATGTCCTCAGGAACAAATGTAACTACTCACAAAGCATATTCATGTTCATAATCGGAGGGGTATTAATATGCATAAAGGATCTGAACATATGATCTTCCACCAAATAAACCAACTAGTATCAACTACAAGGAGTAATCAACACTACTAGCAACCTGCTAGTACCAATCCCGGACTTGGAGACAAGAATTGGATACAAGAGATGAACTAGGGTTTTGAGAGGAGATGGTGCTGGTGAAGATGTTGATGGAGATTGCCCTCTCTCGATGAGAGGAGCGTTGGTGATGACGATGGCGATGATTTCCCCCTCCCGGAGGGAAGTGTCCCCGGCAGAACAGCTCTGCCGGATCGCTAGATTGGTTCCGCCAAGGTTCCGCCTCGTGGCGGCGGAGTCTCGTCCCGAAAAGTTGCTTATGATTTTTCCCTGGACGAAAGACTTCATATAGCAGAAGATGGCCATCGGAGAGCCAACAGGGGGCCCACGAGGCAGGGGGGCGCGCCCTGGGGGTAGGGCGCGCCCCCCACCCTCGTGGGAAGGTGGTGGCCCCCCTGACGTATTTCTTGCGCTCAGTATTTTTTATATATTCTGAAATTGACTTCCGTGGAGTTTCAGGACTTTTGGAGTTGTGCAGAATAGGTCTCTAATATTTTCTCCTTTTCCAGCCCAGAATTCCAGCTGCCGGCATTCTCCCTCCTTATGTAAACCTTGTGAAATAAGAGAGAATAGGCATAAGTATGGTGACATAATGTGTAATAACAACCCATAATGCAATAAATATCGATATAAAAGCATGATGCAAGATGGACGTATCAGAGAGATATACGAAGCTGTAACAATCATGCATAAAAGAGTTTAGTGAAAACTCATATAATGTTCATGGATAGGTCTGGTAATAAACTCACAATTCATCGGATCCAATAAACACACCGCAAAAAGTTATTACATCAAATACATCTCCAAGAACATCAAGGAGAACATTGTAGTGAAGATCAAAGAGAGAGAAGAAGCCATTTAGCTCCTAGCTATGGACCCGTAAGTCTGTGGTAAACTACTCACGCATCATCGGAAGGGCAGCAAGGTTGATGTAGAGCCTCTCCGTGATCGATTCCCCCTCCGGCAAAGTACCGGAGAAGGCCTCCAGATGGGATCTCGTGGTTCTGGAACTTGCGGTGGCAAAAAAAGTATTTCGGGTGTCTCTCTGAGGTCAGGGGAATATTTGAGAATTTATAGAAGTGGAATTAGAGTTGGAGGTGCCACAAGGGGCCCACAAGCCTAGGGCGCGCCCTCCGAGCTTGTCGCTCCCTCGTGGCTCATCTGGCCTTCTCCCGAACATTCTAGGGTCTCTTCTGGTCCAAGAAAAATTAATCCAAAGTTTTTTCTCCATTTAGACTTCGTTTGATATCGATTTCCTAAAAAACTAAAAACAGGCAAAAGACAGCAACCGACATTGGGCACTAAGTTAATAGGTTAGTCCCAAAAAAGATATATAGTTGCATATAATGACATATAAAACATCCAAGATTGCTACTATAATAGCATGGAACAAATAAAAATTATAGATACGTTGGAGACCTATTAGTTGCAAGTCTAGAGTGACTTGCAGCTGGAGGCAAAAAAAAATGTGCGGCCAGTTGTGAGTTAGAGATGGGCTTGCAATTAGGGCAAAAGAGGATCAGGGACCTAGTTGCATGTCAATGATAGACTTACAAATGGGATGGAAAATAGTTCGGGCCTAATGGCTAGTCTTGGTTGACTTGAACTGTAGAAAAAGAAAGATCAAGATCCCAATTGTGAGTCGATAGTTGTCTTGCAACTTGGATAAAAAGTGGAGGACCAGTTGCGAGTCGATGGTTGGCTTGCAATTGGGACACAAAATAATTCGCCCCTAATCGAGTCGATGGTAGACTTGCAACCGAGGCGGAAAAAACGTCTGGCCCAGTTGCAAGTTGAGGGTGGACTTGCAACTGACGGCAAGAAGAGTTGGGCCCATTTGCGATACAGAAGGAACATCGAGCCCAGCTGCAAGTTGATGTTTGGACTTGCAATTGAAAAAAATGATTGGACCCAATTACAAGTTAATAGTGGACTTGCAACTGAGGCAAAAGAATTGGTCATTCTAGTTGCAAATTGATGGTGGAGTTACAACTAGGGCAAAACATATGGTCACGCAAAAAAAATCTCTAATTAAAACCATTAAGCTACGCGTGAAGGACGGCCAAACAGCTATGCCACGTGGCGCAAGCTGGTTGGCCGCGGTGAGAAATCTTTTGCAATTTTTTTAGATGAAGGTGTGGATTTCTTTTAAATGTATTTTTTAGATGTAGATGAGGACCTTTGGTATTTTTTAAATAGAGGATTATGCAAAGTGGCACTCGTTGGTAGGCTGTTTTGGTAATTTTTTTTCCTTTTTTACTTCTTTTTTAGATGAAGGTGAGGATTTTTTTAGATTTTTTCGATGAAAACGGAGACTCTATGTATTTTTTTTAATGAAAACTTGTGCCTAGCTTCCTCTCAAGCGGCGCCATAGGGTGGCGCCCCAACCACTAATGAAAGGCAAAGAGGAAATGAAGAGAGATGGAATGGAGCAGCCACAAAATGAAGGTGATAAAAGGCAACAAACAGAGACCATGTCTCTTCTGCTTCTGCAAAACAAACCAATAATTGTTACTCCCTTTGTCCTAAAATATAAGAACGTTTTTAACACTACATTAATGTCAAAAACGTTTTTATATTATAGGACGGAGCGAGTAGCTTTTACAAACAAATAAAGTAGTATAGAAAAAAGAAAACCGTTGGTTGAGTGATAATTCGCACATCCTCTACATTTCTCGGTCGGGCATTCACTAAATAAACATACACAACCAAAAAAATTATCCAGATGATAAGCAGCAAATCCGGGAAATGTAAACTCTGCAGCAAAAAAAGAGCACACACTTAGATGAGACATCATTTCATATACAAACAATCATTCACGAATTTAGAATGTGTTTGACTGGTATCGAAATCTGAGATAACAATATCTCGTCTAAATGTGATTTAGCAAATACTCTTTCTGTAAACTAATATAAAAACATTTAGATCACCATTTTAGTATTCTAAACGTTTTTATATTAATTTACGGAGGGAGTACTATGTAATAAAAATGCATATAAAGATCGTACTAAAACTCGCCGCCCAATTGGAAGACAGGGATATTTCCATGCTGGTTCAACCCGGGCGTTCTGACCCCGTTTTCCTTAGCCTGAAAGCTACCGGATTTTCCCAGAAACAAAATCAAATCCCATCTTCGTCTGTGTGCCGCATTCTCCGGTCCGCCCGAAGGAAACGCAACGACGCGTTCCATTTTTTCCAGAAAGAAACGCACCGCAGTCCCCCTCGAAGACTCCGCGGCCGGGTCCCCCACGTCAGCCGCCGCCGGCAGCCATTGACTGGCCCTCCGCCCACCCCATCCGCCGAATCCCAGCCGTCCGCGCACCCCCACCGCCCCTCCTAAAACCGCGTCCTCGTCTTGCTCCGTCCCTGACTCCGCCCCCCTCAAGAACCCCGCCGATCGGCCGTCTTCTTGAATCTTGGATTCTTGATCGATCGCTCGCTCGCTCTCCGGCCGGCCATGTCGATCCGGAAGGCGCTGGGCGCGGTCAAGGACCAGGCGACCATCGGCATCGCCAAGGTGTCCAGCGCGGTGGCGCCGGACCTGGACGTGGCGATCGTGCGCGCCACGGCGCACGACGACGGCCCGCCCGACGAGCGCCACGTGCAGGAGGTGCTCCGCCTCACGTCGGGCTCGTCGAGGATCCACGTCGCCGCCTGCGTCGCCACCGTGTCGCGCCGCGTCGCCAGGACCCGCGACTACGTCGTCGCCGCCAAGTGCCTCGCGCTGCTCCACCGCCTCGTGGCCGACGGCGACCCGCACTTCCGCCACGAGCTCGTCCGCCCCGCCGTCTCGATGGGTCGACGTGGTGGTGGCGCGCCCGTGCTCGCGGCGCTGGCCGACTTCCGCGACGAGGCGCACTCCGCGTCCTGGGACCACTCCGCCTTCGTGCGCGCCTACGCGCTCTACCTCGACGACCGCGTCCGCTTCCTCCTCGCCCTCCTCCCGGCGCCCCGCACCGTGCGCTTCGCCGACCACGACGGGTACGGCTACGGTGGCCGCGGCGCCGAGGGCGCCTCGCCGCCTCCGGACATGACGGTCTCGGTCCACGACATGGACGTGGAGGGCCTCCTGGCGCGCGGGCAGCAGCTGCGCCAGCTCATCGACCGCTTCCTCGCCTGCCGCCCCACCGGCGCCGCCAGGCGCAGCCGCGTCGTGCTCGCCACGCTCTGGCCCGTCGTCAAGGAGAGCGCCCGGCTCTACGAGGACGTCGCCGTCGTGCTCGCCGTCCTGCTCGACCGCTTCTTCGACATGGAGTACCCCGACTGCGTCAAGGCCTTCGAGGCGCACGTCAGCACCGCCAGGCTCGTCGACGACCTCCTCGCCTTCTACTCGTGGTGCGACGACGCCGGCGTCGCGCGCTCCTCCGACTTCCCCGAGGTCAAGCGCATCGACGACAAGCTCCTCGAGACGCTCGAGCAGTTCGTGCGGGAGCGCGGCAGGGCAGGCCAGAACTCGCCGCCGCCGCGACTGGCGCAGCACGCTGTCCACGACGAACACCACCAGGCAGAGTACGACATGAACGGCATCAAGGCGCTCCCGGCCCCAGAGCACGCCAACGCTGCGACGGTTGCGCGGCCAGAGCCGGCGAAAGCTAGCGCCCGGCCGGTGGCCAGGGCACCCGATCAGACTACTGACCTGGTGGACCTGAGGGAGTCCGCGGCAGGAGCCGACGAGCAGGGGAACAAGCTGGCGCTCGCGCTCTTCTCGGAGCAGCCACAGTCCGCGAATGGCGGCTGGGTCGCGTTCCCGTCCGATGACAGCGCCCCCAAGGCGACGACGACGACCTCCGCGTGGCAGACGCCGGCCGCGGAGACCGGGAAGGCCGACTGGGAGCTGGCCCTGGTGGAGACGGCGAGCAACCTGTCGCGCCAGACCGCGGCGCTGGGCGGCGGCATGGACCCGCTCCTCCTGCACGGGATGTACGACCAGGGCGCCGTGCGGCAGCACGCGCGCGCGCAGGCCGCGTCCGGGAGCGCGAGCAGCGTGGCGCTCCCCGGCGCGCCCGCCACCCACATCCTGGCGCTCCCGGGCCCCGACGGCGCGGTCGGCGGCGACCCGTTCGCGGCGTCGCTGGCCGTGCCGCCGCCGTCGTACGTGCAGATGGCCGAGATGGAGCGGAAGCAGGAGCTGCTGGCGCAGGAGCAGAGGATGTGGGCGCAGTACCGGCAGGGCGGGATGCAGGGGCAGGCCGGCCTCAACGGGCTCGCCGTCGGCGGCGGCGGGAGCGCGTTCGCGTCCAACACCTCCGTGCCGATGCCCATGGCCTACCACGGAGCCGGCGCGTACTACTACTAGCTCCCTGCCTCCCTCCTCGTCGAGCTAAGCGGCCTCTGCTCCATCCCCTGTCTCTTCCTCGTCGAGCTTTTAGTATCTGTGAATGATAATACTCTGATCGTGATTTGGTACACACAAAAAAATTGTAATCCGAATTGATTTGATCCTGCTCGAACGCTGAGGTAACCATGGCGACTGAGGATTTGAGATTGATGGTGAAAAATATACGATGCATGCGGTGAACTTGCTGATAAGAAATCAGTTCTTTTCCCCCTTTGATTGTTCATTCATCCTTGATGTTTTGAATTCGCTGGCGTACGAAATTTTCATGCTAATTTTTTTTGTCACTGTTTTGATAGTGATAGAGTGTGATGTATGATGGTGATTTGGTTTGGTACATGCTAAAACTGAAAGGTTTATTGAATTCCAGCCGGGGTCATGGATGACGCAATGTATATTACGAAACGTCATACTACCTCTGTTGAATGTATTGTGGGATTTGACAATGAGAATATGCTGCAGTATGGTTCGTTCGTTCAAAGAGTATAATAACCAGATGAAAATATGCTGCACTACTGGTTCTTCACATCACAGAATAATAAGATGATGACATTATGCTGCAGTGCAGTTTCTTCAATAAGAGAATACTCCCTTCGTTTCAGTTTACAAGTCCTACGCGTATACCTAAGTTGCTAATTTTATCATAATATAAACTATATAACACAAAAATTATACCATTTGAAAACAGAACATGTTAGTCTTCCTTCCCTTTCTTTCCCACGCGTGAACTTCTGCAGCTCGCACGATGTGACGCCCCCGATTCAATCGTACACTAATCATGCACGCAAATGCGTACGATCAAGATCAGGGACTCACAGGAAGATATCACAACACAACTCTAAAACATAAATAACTCATACAAGCATCATAATACAAGCCAGGGGCCTCGAGGGCTCGAATACAAGTGCTCGATCATAGACGAGTCAGCGGAAGCAACAATATCTGAGTACAGACATAACTTAAACAAGATGCCATAAGATGGCTAGCACAAACTGGGGATACAGATCGAACGAGGCGCAGGCCTCCTGCCTAGGATCCTCCTAATTACTCCTGGTCGTCGTCAGCGGGCTGCACCTAGTAGTAGGCACCTCCAGTGTAGTAGGAGTCGTCGTCGAAGGTGGCGTCTGGATCCTGGGCTCCATCGTCTCGTCGCAGCAAACGGGTAGAGAAAGGGGAAAAGAGGGAACAAGGCAACCGTGAGTACTCATCCAAAGTACTCACAAGCAAGGAGCTACACCACATATGCATGGGTATATGTGTAAAGGGCCATATCAGTGGACTGAACTGCAGAATGCCAGAATAAGAGGGGGATAGCTAATCCTGTCGAAGACTACGCTTCTGGCAGCCTCCGTCTTGCAGCATGTAGAAGAGAGTAGACTGAAGTCCTCCAAGTAGCATCGCATAGCATAATCCTACCCGGCGATCCCCTCCTCGTTGCCCTGTTAGAGAGCGATCATCGGGTTGTATCTGGCACTTGAAAGGGTGTGTTTTATTAAGTATCCGGTTCTAGTTGTCATAAGGTCAAGGTACAACTCCGGGTCGTCCTTTTACCGAGGGACACGGCTATTCGAATAGATAAACTTCCCTGCAGGGGTGCACCACATTCCCCAACACGCTTGATCCCATTTGGCCGGGCACACTTTTCTGGGTCATGCCCGACCGCGGAAGATCAACACGTCGCAGCCCCACCTAGGCACAACAGAGAGGTCAGCACGCCGGTCTAAATCCTATGGCGCAGGGGTCTGGGCCCATCGCCCATTGCACACCTGCACGTTGCGAGGGCGGCCGGAAGCAGACCTAGCCTAGTGCCGTTCCAGTCCAATCCGACGCGCGCCGCTCAGTCGCTGACGTCACGAAGTACTTCGGCTGATACCACGACGTCGGGATACCCATAACTACTCCCGCGTAGATGGTTAGTGCGTATAGACCAAATGGCCAGGCTCAGATCAAATACCAAGAACTCGTTAAGCGTGTTAAGTATCCGCGAACGCCGACCAGGGCCAGGCCCACCTCTCTCCTAGGTGGTCTCAACCTGCCCTATCGCTCCGCCTCAAAGTAACAGTCGGGGGCCGTCGGGAACCCAGGCCCACCTCTACCAGAATGGAGCTAGCTGCCCCTTCAGCCCCCATCTCCGAACAGTATCACAGGTAATGTAACAGTGTAAAGTATATAGTATATGCCCGTGATCACCTCCCGAAGTGATCACAGCCCAGTAGTATAGCATGGCAGACGGATAAGAGTGTAGGGTCACTGATGGAACACTAGCATCCTATACTAAGCAGTAGGATAGCAGGTAAAGGTAACAACAGTAGTAGCAAGGACAGGCTATGCAGCAGTATAGGATTAACCGAAAGCAGTAACATGCTACACTACTCTAATGCAAGCAGTAGAGAAGAATAGGCGATATCTGGTGATAAAGGGGGGGGGGGGCTTGCCTAGTTGCTCTGGCAAGGAGGGGTCGTCAACACCGTAGTCATACTGGGTAGCAGCGACGTCGGTCTCGTAGTCTAGCGAGAGAAGAGGGGGAAGAAACAATAAATATTTCAGCAAACAGATGCATAGCGATGCATGACATGACAAGTATCGGTGCTATGGGTGCCCTAACACGGTATGAGGTGATACCGGTGAAGGGGGAAACATCCGGGAAAGTATCCCCGGGGTTCCGCGTTTTCGGGCAGAGGAGCCGGAGGGGGAAAGTTGCGAGTTTGATATGTTATGGATGTGTGGCGGATGAACGGGCTGCGTATCCGGTTTCGTCTCGTCGTTCTTAGGAACTTTCATGTTGAAAATATTTTAATCCGAGTTACGGATTAAAAGATATGATTTTCTAAAGATTTTATTAATTTCTAAAATTTAATTAAATATTTAAATTAATTCGAAAATGAATTAATGACATCAGCATGATGTCATGCTGACGTCAGCAGTCAACAGAGTTGACTGGTCAACCTGACCAGTGGGTCCCACTGGTAAGTGACACATTTTATTTAAACATTTTAATTAATCTAATCATAATTAATTAGGGGTGGGCCCACTGTCTTTGACTACTATAGTTAACTAATTAACAGATCTGGTTAATTAGATAACTAATGTGTAGTTAGTTTAATTAATCGTTTAATTTAACTAATCATAATTAATTAAATTAATTATTTCTTTAATTAATTAATTAATTAACTATTTTTATTTTTACTTTTTACCTTTTTTTTAAATACGTTCTGGGGGTGGGCCCCCCTTGTCATAGGCCCCAGGGGGCCTAGCGGGTTCGGGCGCTAGCGGGCGTCGGGCGCAACTCGAACTGGTGCAGCGGGCGCCCGTCCGCTGCCTCAGGCGCGGTCAACGGGGGGAGGGGGGCACGGCGAGCCAGGGCGCACGCTCGCCAGCGGGAGGCGACGGCGCAGACCGGTGCGGGACTGCGTCCGCAGGGCGGCGCGTGGCGGAGTGGGAGCAGGGGCGACAGAGGCGAGGCCCGGGCGGCGCGGCCAGGGGAGGTCGATGGCGCGCGGCGCGTGCAGCGGGCGTGCGATGCAGGCCGCAACGGGGAAGCGGGCGGCATGCGAGGGAGGGCACGGTGGAGCAGTAGCAGGGCCACGGCGGCGCGTGGCCGCGGCTCGTGACGGGTGCGCGCGTGCACATCGGCGCGAGGAGCAGAGGCGGTTAGCGCGACGACGTTCGGTGTGCGGCAAGCGGAGCAGGGGACGGGGCGGGGAGCGTGTGGCTCGGCGAGGCCAGAGCAGCGCCGACGAGGCGGGACCTCGCACGCGGACGAGCGATGATCGGGACCCGGAGCGGACGCGGTCAGGTGCAGGCGAGGCGAGGTCGGCCAGCGAGCTGCAGTGGTGTGGCCCGGGACGGAGGGGAAGTGGAGAAGGAGGGGTTCCTCACGGGGGGTTGTAGGGTCTGGGCAGTGGGTGCGGGGAGGTTCGGGGAGGCCGACGGGGACGACACGGCGGAGCGGGTGGGAGTCCGATGAGGAGGCGTGGTCGAGGCGGAGGACGAAGACGAGCGGCGGGGTATCGGGAGGCACCGGGCGACGTCGTCACGGCGAAGAGGGCGGTGGCGGTGAGGTGGCGACGTAGGGCGGCGAGGCGCCGGGGCGATGGCGTCGGGGCCGCCGGGTTCGATCCCCCCTTCCCGATCTAGATCGGGATCAAGAGGTGGGGGGAGACGAGGGAGAGTGGGGGGATCGTGGGGGTGGTTGGGCTAGGGTTTCCCAGGGGTGGGGGTTAAGTGGGAGGGCGAGCGGGCCGGTTGGGCCAAGTGGCAAGCTGGGCCACGGCCCAGCAGCAATGGGGTTGTTGTTTCATTCTTTTTTTGTGTGTGTGTGTTTGTTTTCTGTCTTTGTTCTTTTCCTTTTCTTTATTTTCTTTTTCTGTTTTCTCTCATTTCCTAAATATTTCAGGTTTGGAAAAATATATAGGTTGCACCTAATTTAGTAAACTTAATTATGTCACATCCCGATCATTTTAGTTTTGATATTTGAAAGCTTTTATTGTTTGACCTTAATTTGAATTTGAATTCGAGCGAGATTTGAACCATCGTGAAACTACCAATAGAAATCGTGGTAACGTGGCATCGTTAGCAGAGGCTTACCTTAGCTTAGATATCCGGGCGTCACAATTCTCCTCCACTATAAGAAATCTCGTCCCGAGATTTAAGAGGTAGAGTAGGGGGGATTTTGGTTGCGAAATTCTAACGGATCTTCTCGGCCTTGGTTGCTCTTCTCGAAGAGGTTGATCCATTACATTGATGCTTCATTTCTCTGCTTCGGGTAATCATGAGGAAGTCGGCATCCTTTCTTCGGGAACTCCTTCGTACTTACGAATAGGAAAGGGGCAGCTTCAAAAGGACAGACCTCTACAAGGTTGCTTATCTGGTAGATAATATTAGGGAAGGTGGCAGAAAGTAACTCTCGAGTTGAAAATTAAGAAATTATCGAGATCAAAGTAAGAAGATGCACAATAGAAGTTTCAAGCGCATAGGCAATCGTTCGTTGCCTGATACGAAAGGTGAAAGGGGTTTAGAGGAATAGGAATAAGTATTGCGTCTGATACCAGAATAGATTATTAGGCAGGTGGCCCGTGAATTACATACGAAGTCAAGCTCGTGGAATAACTTTGGCAATAAGGTCTACAGGAGAGTCAGGTTTCGATCCTGTGGAACTGTGGGTTATGGGCCCACCATGTGGTTAAAGGTAGGAAGGGCGGAGACGTCTTGCGTGATCATGCAAGCAAGGCATGTTAGGGGGTAGCCTGTCGATTATGTCGGCAACAACGTCGATACCAAGGGCGAGGGACGAAGAGAACCATTTTCCTGCTCGTTGAACGAGGCGGACAAATAGGCAAGGTTCCCGTCCATCGGTGGCTGTCGGAATGTCGTCAACAGTAGAAACAGGGTCTTACTGACAGAGTTATACACCGAGGTGTTAGCACAAGCAAGGAATTATTACTGCTTTTATCATATAGATCCCAGTAAGGGTTTAAACAAACCAATGGAAAGGGAAAAGTGTCTATCAGATTTAATCAGAACAGTGGAAAGAAAAATGTGTTTAAACACATATTTCAGGGTTATATCGTTCCCAAGGACAAGCAGAGCATGATATCCATGACAGGTTATAACGTAGAAAACCATTTAGGTTAGGCAAGAGGAAGTTCATGACCTTACCCAAACAACGGTGTTTGAATAATTGATAAAGGAAATTTAGCATGGCGCTTCAAATGTTCTTATCGATGATCAGAGTACCACATACATGCTTCGAGATAGCATTGACATGGTCTTCAAGCAAAGGTTAGACTCTGGATACACGAAGGGATTCATCATTAAGCCAAGGAGAGGATGAGGGGTAGCTGATGGAGTCAGCGACAATCCTCGAGATTTCCAGAAAGGTGGGTTTCCACAGTTATGTGAACAAGGAGATAACATTTGTCGGATCAAATGATATAATGATGTATGCTCGAGGAAAACATACACAATTAAAAATTGGTTGAAAAGTGCACCCGAAATATGGGCTTATAGTAGCATGATCAATGTTAGAATGGTGGTTTAGCAATCGATAGGCTAAGAATGAATTATCGATCATTAACTTCAAAGCAATAGGGTTGCTAGAAGTGCATAATCCAAACAACACCGTTCACTTGTGGGTACCCCGGTTGAAATCGACACGAGGACCAAGAAAGAATGGTGAAGGTGAGAAGTATCAATATAGCAAGAATTCTTAAGAGGTGGAGCAATCCTCACAACATTCTTGACATCAAAGATGGTAATACTCTGCGGTAGAACATAACATAAGTTGGATAGGAAGGAACTCAAGGTACAACACAAAACACGAACAAGTTTGTGTTGAACGGAAGGCAATAAACTGGTCGATGATAAAACAAATCATCAAGGGCAAAGATGGTATTTCTCATCCGACACATTTGTCGAGAGATTTCACGAAGATGTAATCGATCGACGATGACATCAAGTCAAACGAATGATGAAGCGAAAGGTTATTGGAACCATGGGTACGTCACAAACTCGAAACCAAGCTTCCTGTTCAAGGACAAACGATATGACGAGGAAGATTGATTGTAAGATTAGCTCACCGTCGAAATTTATGCTCCGGGAAGAAGGACCCGGTAGCACAGTTAAATTTTAGCACGATAATGATATAGCCGATCAATCTAGGAATGACATGATCGGGTAAAAACTCGTAAGTAAAGAATATTAGTAAGAGTTGTTGAACCGTAATGCGGACTCGGTTCAGTTATCGATGTCTTTGAGTGTTCAAAACTCGGAGCCCGTGAAAAATTGGAATCAGTGAGGATGTAGTACTTGATGAAGAACTCATAAGAGGTTATGTAGTTCTGTGATAATGTCGAGATACCAGGGGGTATTACTCAACGACAGATCAAAATAGAGGTTGGACTGGGTATTGCGATGTAGAAGACAAGTGCTTTTAACTTGTCTGGGAAATTGAATCAAAGGGGAACAATATGGTCAGAACCACATTTGTAAATGATCAAACCACAGATACAAACACTTATAACAAGGGGGTAACTATTTTGCGAGAAGCTTCATGATAAGATCTGCATCGTGTCCATGGCAATGAACGCAAGGTTCAAGGTCGACTCCCACTTCCTCAATGCATAACCTTCATTCACCCCTCGTACTTCAAAAATGACATTAGCTGTTGAATGCTTTACCTGGTGCAATACCAGATAAATATGTCCGTGAAATCTTTCGGGTTTGCACAGATTAGGGAAGGCATTGGTTCAACCCATCGGGGCTTCTTAGGAACATATACCTCCAACTTCAAGAGTAGATATCACCAGCTCGAAAGCAGAGCATGGTTGGCAAAAAGGACAGTATACAATTTACCAAAGGCACTATGTATCGGAGAAAGAACTCACAAGGTGATTAATTATGAAGGACACTGTCGGACAATAATCCAACAGTGGATATGGCGATCCACAATGGAGCTGATGTGAGTATCGATACCCAATCAGAGGAAGAAAGAATGCAAATGCATCGGCTTATAGAACATTTGATTAATTCAGCGTTTAAATAGCAAAGGAATTATGATTTTTAAATCAAGGGATCAGGAGAAAATGCTCTGATCAAGGATGGATAAGTTGAATAGACTTAGGGGTACAATCGATGGCATTCTGATTGGCCGAGAATCAGCTCATGTTCGAAAGACGTCTGAGCTGGAAAGATAATTTATAAGGATCAACTGATGATTGCGTGCATTCACACACATATAGAATCGACGGACTTAAATGATAGTGACAAAGGATGCCAATAAGATTACTAAACTTATGTGATTAACCAAAATGTAAGCAAGCAAGAATTTCAAGAGCAATAGGCTCCAGAGGATTTTTGGAAGATCGAATGGTATTTCGAAGATTGGTGACATACATGAATCAACTGGGGATGAGTGGATACTCGGTAAGTGCGAGAAATTATCCGTAGGGATATTCATGTGGCAAGAACTGTAAGGCAGTAGGCAAAACGTATTCTCGGGGTATCTTGTAATAACAAGATCGACTGGGAATAAAAGTATGCCCAACATGTGTAAGTATTTGTCCATAGGGATATTTCGGTGGAAGGGAATTGCAAAAGCAACGGGCTCAAGGTCTCGAGAGAATATCGGAGTATCTTCGAAATCTTCGGGTGCAGCCGGCGATCATCTGGACTGAAGGGGCTCTCCGGGAGAAAGTATTTTCGAGAACCTAAAGTTAGATTTAGTAAAAAAATCGTTTAACCAGAATAGAAGAGAGTTCAGAATCCCGGAGTAAAGATCGAGGAGTAAAAGATCCTAATACCACCCAATGGCGATGTGGGCCCATGGGCCGCACAGCCATGTTAGTAAAAGTTTTGCAATGTCTAGACTCGACTTCGGCCAAGGAGTATGGAAGGGGGATTCCTACAGGCAGTCGGCTCTGATACCAACTTGTGACGCCACCGATTCAATCGTACACTAATCATGCACGCAAATGCGTACGATCAAGATCAGGGACTCACAGGAAGATATCACAACACAACTCTAAAACATAAATAACTCATACAAGCATCATAATACAAGCCAGGGGCCTCGAGGGCTCGAATACAAGTGCTCGATCATAGACGAGTCAGCGGAAGCAACAATATCTGAGTACAGACATAACTTAAACAAGATGCCATAAGATGGCTAGCACAAACTGGGGATACAGATCGAACGAGGCGCAGGCCTCCTGCCTAGGATCCTCCTAACTACTCCTGGTCGTCGTCAGCGGGCTGCACCTAGTAGTAGGCACCTCCAGTGTAGTAGGAGTCGTCGTCGAAGGTGGCGTCTGGATCCTGGGCTCCATCGTCTCATCGCAGCAAACGGGTAGAGAAAGGGGAAAAGGGGGAACAAGGCAACCGTGTGTACTCATCCAAAGTACTCGCAAGCAAGGAGCTACACTACATATGCATGGGTATATGTGTAAAGGGCCATATCAGTGGACTGAACTGCAGAATGCCAGAATAAGAGGGGGATAGCTAATCCTGTCGAAGACTACGCTTCTGGCAGCCTCCGTCTTGCAGCATGTAGAAGAGAGTAGACTGAAGTCCTCCAAGTAGCATCGCATAGCATAATCCTACCCGGCGATACCCTCCTCGTTGCCCTGTTAGAGAGCGATCACCGGGTTGTATCTGGCACTTGAAAGGGTGTGTTTTATTAAGTATCCGGTTCTAGTTGTCATAAGGTCAAGGTACAACTCCGGGTCGTCCTTTTACCGAGGGACACGGCTATTCGAATAGATAAACTTCCCTGCAGGGGTGCACCACATTCCCCAACACGCTTGATCCCATTTGGCCGGGCACACTTTTCTGGGTCATGCCCGGCCGCGGAAGATCAACACGTCGCAGCCCCACCTAGGCACAATAGAGAGGTCAGCACGCCGGTCTAAATATTATGGCGCAGGGGTCTGGGCCCATCGCCCATTGCACACCTACACGTTGCGAGGGCGGCCGGAAGCAGACCTAGCCTAGTGCCGTTCCAGTCCAATCCGACGCGCGCCGCTCAGTCGCTGACGTCACGAAGTACTTCGGCTGATACCACGACGTCGGGATACCCATAACTACTCCCGCGTAGATGGTTAGTGCGTATAGACCAAATGGCCAGGCTCAGATCAAATACCAAGAACTCGTTAAGCGTGTTAAGTATCCGCGAACGCCGACCAGGGCCAGGCCCACCTCTCTCCTAGGTGGTCTCAACCTGCCCTATCGCTCCGCCTCAAAGTAACAGTCGGGGGCCGTCGGGAACCCAGGCCCACCTCTACCAGGATGGAGCTAGCTGCCCCTTCAGCCCCCATCTCCGAACAGTATCACAGGTAATGTAACAGTGTAAAGTATATAGTATATGCCCGTGATCACCTCCCGAAGTGATCACGGCCCAGTAGTATAGCATGGCAGACGGACAAGAGTGTAGGGTCACTGATGGAACACTAGCATCCTATACTAAGCAGTAGGATAGCAGGTAAAGGTAACAACAGTAGTAGCAAGGACAGGCTATGCAGCAGTATAGGATTAACCGAAAGCAGTAACATGCTACACTACTCTAATGCAAGCAGTAGAGAAGAATAGGCGATATCTGGTGATAAAGGGGGGGGCTTGCCTAGTTGCTCTGGCAAGGAGGGGTCGTCAACACCGTAGTCATACTGGGTAGCAGCGACGTCGGTCTCGTAGTCTAGCGAGAGAAGAGGGGGAAGAAACAATAAATATTTCAGCAAACAGATGCATAGCGATGCATGACATGACAAGTATCGGTGCTATGGGTGCCCTAACACGGTATGAGGTGATACCGGTGAAGGGGGGAAACATCCGGGAAAGTATCCCTGGGGTTCCGCGTTTTCGGGCAGAGGAGGCGGAGGGGGAAAGTTGCGAATTTGATATGTTAGGGATGTGTGGCGGATGAACGGGCTGCGTATCCGGTTTCGTCTCGTCGTTCTGAGCAACTTTCATGTTGAAAATATTTTAATCCGAGTTACGGATTAAAAGATATGATTTTCTAAAGATTTTATTAATTTCTGGAATTTAATTAACTATTTAAATTAATTCGAAAATGAATTAATGACATCAGCATGATGTCATGCTGACATCAGCAGTCAACAGAGTTGACTGGTCAACCTGACCAATGGGTCCCATTGGTCAGTGACACATTTTAATTAAACATTTTAATTAATCTAATCATAATTAATTAGGGGTGGGCCCCACTGTCTTTGACTATTATAGTTAACTAATTAACAGATCTGGTTAATTAGATAACTAATGTGTAATTAGTTTAATTAATCGTTTAATTTAACTAATCATAATTAATTAAATTAATTATTTCTTTAATTAATTAATTAATTAACTATTTTTATTTTTACTTTTTACCTTTTTTTTAAATACGTTCTGGGGGTGGGGCCCCCTTGTCATAGGCCCCAGGGGGCCTAGCGGGTTCGGGCGCTAGCGGGCATCGGGCGCAACTCGAACTGGTGCAGCGGGCGCCCGTCCGCTGCCTCAGGCGCGATCAACGGGGGGAGGGGGGCACGGCGAGCCGGGGCGCACGCTCGCCGACGGGCGGCGACGGCGTAGACCGGTGCGGGACTGCGTTCGCAGGGCGGCGCGTGGCGGAGTGGGAGCAGGGGCGACAGAGGCGAGGCCCGGGCGGCGCGGCCAGGGGAGGTCGATGGCGCGCGGCGTGTGCAGCGGGCGTGCGAGGCAGGCCGCAACGGGGAAGCGGGCGGCATGCGAGGGAGGGCACGGTGGAGCAGTAGCAGGGCCACGGCGGCGCGTGGCCGCGGCTCGTGACGGGTGCGCGCGTGCACATCGGCGCGAGGAGCAGAGGCGGTTAGCGCGGCGACGTTCGGTGTGCGGCAAGCGGAGCAGGGGACGGGGCGGGGAGCGCGTGGCTCGGCGAGGCCAGTGCAGCGCCGGCGAGGCGGGACCTCGCACGCGGACGAGCGATGATCGGGACCCGGAGCGGACGCGGTCAGGTGCGGGCGAGGCGAGGTCGGCCGGCGAGCTGAAGTGGTGTGGCCCGGGACGGAGGGGAAGTAGAGAAGGAGGGGTTCCTCATGGGGGGTTGTAGGGTCTGGGCAGTGGGCGCGGGGAGGTTCGGGAAGGCCGACGGGGACGACACGGCGGAGCGGGTGGAAGTCCGGTGAGGAGGCGTGGTCGAGGCAGAGGACGAAGACGAGCGGCGGGGTATCGGGAGGCACCGGCCGACGTCGTCACGGCGAAGGGGGCGGCGGCGGTGAGGTGGCGACGTAGGGCGGCGAGGCGCCGGGGCGATGGCGTCGGGGCCGCCGGGTTCGATCCCCCCTTCCCGATCTAGATCGGGATCGAGAGGTGGGGGGAGACGAGGGAGAGTGGGGGGATCGTGGGGGTGGTTGGGCTAGGGTTTCCCAGGGGTGGGGGTTAAGTGGGAGGGCGAGCGGGCCGGTTGGGCCAAGTGGCAAGCTGGGCCACGGCCCAGCAGCAATGGGGCTGTTGTTTCATTTTTTTTGTGTGTGTGTTTGTTTTCTGTCTTTGTTCCTTTCCTTTTCTTTATTTTT